>CM077508.1:3477422-4077422 GCA_039654745.1 Houttuynia cordata | reverse complement strand
AGAATTGTATTGTATGATATCCATGGAACTGATGTGAAACCTAATATTATGCAGGATGCCAAGGATGCTGAAACCCTAGCTAACCTCATTGTATGTTGTCTTCACCTTGGCAAGTCGTCATCCCGCTATCTAAGGTGAGTTGCTTTATTAGAAGCAGAAGAAGAGAAATAATGTGCAGCAGGAACAAAAAATAATAGGCTTTCACATAGTTGATCATTGACTGGATATGTACGTAGTATTGTTTCTGTTGTATCTAGAGCTTGGTGATCTTAGGATTGTCTGAAAATCTTGGACTGTTTACATGGGTGAAGGGTAGTAAGCCCTCTAGATTGATGGCTGTGGCCCAGCCAAATTAGAGGGTTGTGGATGGCGATGTTCCACACCCTATATTTTAATTGCAGGAATCCATGGAGAATGCTATAGCAATTAATAAGCAGGAGTCATTATGATAAATGGGAAGCAAGATGGCTTTATTTTTGTTTTGTATATATTATGTCCCACAATTATCCTTTGAGGTATATATTTTTCTACAAGAACTCTAATTTCGGCTGCTTATATGTTTTCTTTTCTCTGACTTCCTGCAGCCAGTTGAAGCTTTCTCATCTAGACCACATGCTCGTCAAACGGTTATCTGATGCTGAAGGGAGCTTTGATAGGGCTGTCCAAGTGATTGGATGAATAACATCTCAAACCTTTTTTGTAAACAGAAACTCGATTCTTGTCAATCATCCTCTGAGAATTAGTGCTTGTTTATCTTTGTTTTCCTCCTTTCTTCCTTTATGGTCGTGCATTAATGAAAATCTGAGTCTCACCTATATGGATATTTGAATGGAAACTACTTGAGAATGCAAGCAGCTTCTAGACATACATGTTATAGCTTACACTCAATACCTTATACCTTTCTATTAGAAATGTACTGGGATTGTTTTCTTTTTTGCTTTTTTTTTTGTGTGGCTTCCTTCAGCTTGATGACATCACTAAGGGCACTGTTGAGCCTCTTGAGTAGAGGTTATCGTCTGCTGGTCTGCATTGCCCTCCTCATAGTGGGGTCCTTTCTGTTAGGATTATTATGGGATTCTTTTGTTTATTTTATTTTTTCTTTCGGCTTTATGGAGCACTGAAGGCACTGTTGTGCGTGAGCAATTGTAGCAAATAATGTAACTATTAATTTACTTATAATTGTTCAATTATCGTGGAGGTGTTGTTTAACTTGGTTGACTACTTTGTTTAAAAAGATTTGGAAGTCTAAGAGGATGCCAGAGGACTGGAAGAGGAGTACCCTCGTACCCTTGTATAAAAATAATGAGGATATTTAAAGTTGTACAAACTATAGAAGTATAAAAGTTATGGGGTATGCTATAAAATTATGGGAGAGAATATTAAAAGGACGTTTGCGAAAAGTAACTAAAGTATCATAGAATCAATTTAGTTTTATGTTGGAGAGGTCAACAATGGAAGTTATATTTTTATTATGACAGTTAATAGAGAGGTACATGGATAGAAAGCAAAACTTCTTTATGACTTTCATAGATTTGGAAAAAGCCTATGATAGAGTACCGAGAGAGCTTATTTGGAATGTTTTAAAGAAGAAGGGTGTCATAAGAGGTTACATAGATATCATAAAGGATATGTATGAAGGGGTTGTGACTAGTGTGCGGACTATTGAGGGGAAACTAAGGAGTTTTCAGTTACGGTAGATCTTCATCAAGGGTCGGCCTTAAGCTCTTATCTTTTCGCTTTAATTATGGATGAGCTTACTAGTCATTTGCAAGATAATATACCTTGGTGTATGCTTTTTGCAGATGATGTAGTTTTAATTGATGAGAGTAAAGTAAGTTTGAATGAGAAACTTGAATTGTGGAGGGATGCTCTAGAATCAAAAGGTTTTAAAATAAGTAGGACTAAGACAGAGTGCATGGAATTTAATTTTTAGGAAGGTAGAACGATAAATAGAACCTTAGTTGAAATAGATGGGCAAGAAGTGCCAAAGTGTGATCAATTCCGTTACTTAGGATCCATTATCCATAAAGAAGAGGATATTGATAGTGATGTGGTGCATAAGATTAATGCGGGGTAGGTAAAGTGGAGGGCAGCCTCGGGAGTGTTATATGATAGGTATATGTCAAAAAGGCTTAAAAGTAAGTTCTATAGGACAACTATTAGGCCGGCAATACTCTATAGAGTGGAGTGTTAGGCACCAAAGAAGAGTCATATAGATAAGTTGAATGTAGCCGAAATAAGAATGTTAAGGTGGATGAGTGGGATAACTAAGGAGAGATAGGATTAAAACTGAATATATTCGTGAGAGTCTAGGAGTAGCTCATTTAGGGGAAAAACTGAGGGAATGTAGGTTGCGTTGGTTTGAGCATATGCAAAGAAGACATTTAGATGCCCCTGTGCGAAGATTAGATGGGATACATGCAACCGATGCTAAAAGATGGAGAGGGAGACCTAAGAGAACTTAGATGGAGTTACTAAAAAAAGATTTGACTTTACTATCTCTTACAAAAGAGATAGCCCAAAACAGGCCTGAATGAAGGAGTAAGATCCGTGTCGCCGACCCCAAATAGTTAAGAAAATATACTACTTGATTATAATTATGATTATGTTCAATTATCAACAATCACAACCAGTCACACCTATTGTTGTCGCGGACTAAATAGAAAAGTAAACAATCTTTTGAGGATACAATGGCTTATTGATAATTTGAAGCACCAGGTTATTCTTCATCAAAATCCTCATGCATGAGAAGTAAAATTACAACACTTAAACATCCAAAACTAAACAGACTACATTGGCAACACGACCAATCCATTAGAGGTTCTTCTTCTTCTAGTAAAGAAGTCTTGCTTTGTGTACCATAGACTCAGAATACGCAAAGCTTAGGGACACTGGAACCCTGGTGGTGGAGTCTTTCCACAGTCAATCAGCACCTCAAGAGCGATGGGGATGATGATGCTAATGTTGAGGAGCTTGGCCTTGATGGTGGTGCAAAGGCAGAGTGCTGCATCCAAGTCCACTAGGCCCTGCAGGACCGGGCAGCATGTGTCCTTGGCGGAGCTCCCAATGCCAATGTGGATCAGCCCCCCCAAGAGGTCCACACATGCCCCTAGCTTGAGGGTATCTATGGGGCATGTCTCAGGCTTTGGTGGGGGCGGTGGACATGGCACCTCTGGGGGTGGACTTACTTTAGGAGGAGGTGGGGGAGAAGGAGTCACAACTGGTGGTGAGACCTTAGGAGGTGGAGGAGGAGGGGATGGTATTACAACTGGTGGGGAGACCTTAGGAGGTGGAGGAGGAGAGGGGGTCACAACTGGGGGTGGGGGCGGCCATGGCGTCTCGACTGGTGGATTGACGTGTGGTGGTGGTTTGACATGGGGCGGAGGCTCAACATGTGGAGGTGGCTTGACATGTGGTGGAGGCTCGACGTGCGGTGGCGGTTTGACATGTGGTGGAGGCTCGACGTGCGGTGGCGGTTTGACGTGCGGTGGAGGCTCGACGTGCGGTGGTGGCTTGACATGCGGAGGAGGCTTGACGTGCGGTGGAGGCTCGACGTGCGGCGGGGGTTCGACGTGCGGTGGTGGTTTGACATGGGGTGGAGGCTTGACATGCGGAGGAGGCTTGACGTGCGGCGGAGGCTCGACATGGGGCGGGGGTTTGACGTGCGGTGGTGGTTTGACATGGGGCGGAGGCTCAACATGCGGAGGTGGCTTCACATGCGGTGGAGGCTCGACATGCGGTGGGGGTTTAACGTGCGGTGGCTTGACATTCGGTGGATGCTTGACGTGGGGTGGCTTAACATGGGGAGGAGGCTCAACATGGGGTGGGGGCTTGACATGGGGAGGCTTAGGGGTGGGATGATGGCCAGGGGGAGGAATTGGGTATGGGCAATAGGGACAAGCAAGAGAAGGGAGAAGTTGTACCAAATGTGTAGTGAGGATCAAAAGGGCAGCTACACCAAGCTTGCCCATCTATGAACAAAGAGAGAAGTTGCTATCTCACACTCACCCCCCCCTTCCTCTCACAAAACTTAACTCACTGAATGCAATCTCCCCTACACATATCAAGCCCCTTTTATACAAATAAGATGAAAAAGCAAGGTCAATCGTTTCTTACCAATTACCACTATGATCATCCCACTTTCTCTGTCATGGAGTAACACAAAGAAAGCTGTAGTCCAAGCTTTTTTTAAGGGGGTCCCATGTCTACTTCCCATGTTAGCCGAAGTAGCCATTATTGGCCTGATGGCAGTGACACCAACAAGCTTTCTCGTGAGCCCATAAGGTCAGCACTCAATCCATATGGTACGACTTCGCATGCATTATCTATGGAGGAATTCCCTTAGCAATATCCATTTGACTCGCTCAGTGTTTTGTCCATTGTTAGCAATACTTCTTGGAGTCATGTGACGTTGCAATCTCTCTTCTTCCATCTCTACTCAATTTTTCTTTGCTTTTTCAATCTAAGAACGTGGTCCTTTTTAACTTGTAGTGACTGTTCAGCCCGTGAATCGTTTGAATGGTGGATGCCTGCTGCCAAACGCATTTATTCAGTGACTGTATGTCTTTTTGGTCTGTGCCATTGCTGAGATTCTGATAGTTTATCTTAGTATTGTCTTGATCAGACTAGAGACCTCAACACGCTTCTAGGTTGTCAAGAGGTGTACAACTGTGTCATGGACTCAAGGGCATGACAAAAGTATTGTGAGGTTGCCGACCATTTTGAATACAGCTCGAGGACTGTTGCACTTGAAATGGATTCGATGCAGCGCCAACTGCGAAGATTATGTAGTGTTAAAACTAACAAAATATTTATCAACACCGTGATTTGAAAATGTGAAATTTTTATCATCAGTTTTTCATATGCCCGACGTAAGTGTAGCATTATTCCTTGTTAATTGTTAACTTGTAATGTTAAGCCTTGGAATATATGTACTCATATTTGGTTTGGCTTCCTACAACCTTCTTTTTGAAGGGGCTCTTTGTATTTTCTCCTATCTTTACAATCTTCCCCTCGTTCCCTCACGGAGCATTTGTTTAGCAAGAAGAAAATTTAAATGAACAATGAACATAGGATAGTGGGAATTTTAGCATAGGTTATCGTCTTCGATGCATGCATGCTTGCTTGTGTCAGTCTTAAGTCCATGACTGGTGTGAATTCAAGAACTATGGACAAAGATACTTGTTGATATTCCACAGATAATTTTTTGTGGTATTAGCTGTAGGCTAATAAAGTAAATCTTATGTAGCAAAAAAGAAAAGTGAAACTTGAGTGAACCTATTGTCTTTGTAACACCCGAAAAATTAGTAAGTATTTTAAAACCCAAATTTGACCCTCTTAATGTTTGATTTGGTCGTGTTTTTCCTTGTGGAAATTAAAAAGAGCTTTCCAACGCCACCTATTATGTGCGATTTGGAGTTCGGAGTGAAAAGATATGAGAAATTGAATTTTGATTGAACGTGACTGCGATCGATCGCCATAAGAACCGATCGATCGACAAGCTTGAACCGATCGACGCCTTATCAAAACGATTGATCGTAGTTACTATGATTTGTGAATGTTTTGTTTCGCGTAAAGTGATCGATCGGCAATAATGGCGATCGATCGACTGTAATGCGGTAGTGTAAAACAACGCATACGACGATCGATCGCCGTATAGCCGATCGATCGCTGGTTGCGGTTTTGCGATTTCTAGCGTATTTTTGGGGTGGATTTGCTTGGGAAAGATACCAAATCCCAATTGGACTTGTTTTGCACGTCTCTAGAAGGATTGTGAAGCCTTCCCATTGGTTGAAAGTGTCCATGATTTGGAAGATTAGTTTAAGATTGGATTCTCCCTCAACTCTATATAAACACTAGAGAATTGGCTTGTGCTAACCCTAGAATGTCCAGAGACCTTTTCCCTTCTCCTTCCCACGTTCACCCATCATCCTTAAGGCTTCTTCTTGTGGGAGTTTGCAAGAGTTTGGAGCGGGAGCATTGGAGGAAGCGGAGGAGACAAGCAACGCGTAGAGAGGCAAAATCCTTGGTGAATTAAGTAGGATGGTTTTTCCCCTCTTCTCTCTTTTGATTATATATACTTTTGACAAGTGTTTTGATTCAGCACCTTAGTCATTGTTGAATTCTTGTGAGATGAATGAGTTGTGTTTTTATTTCTATGCGTAGTGCATCATAAATCATATGTACATTCATGTTTCGCTTCTAGATGGGAATTCACGCCTAAAGTCTAATACTTTATTAATTTTTCAGAGACTAAAAGTTATGATATTATTTAGTTGATTGTGATCCACGTTGAGTTTGTGCCTTTAAGGTGTGTCTTACATTAATTGTCTTATTTGGGGTGTATTAATGTTTACAAACTATGTTATATATATAAAAACATAAGAAAGGAGTGAACTTTAGTAATTCCAGATAATCCTAGGTTCTGTAATTGGTCTAGGAGGGGAGTATATGGTCTGTTATTAATGTATTATTATTTATAATGTGTTATTAAGTAAGATAATCAAGTTTAATTATGAGTCTTAATCTCGGCTAGAACTATTTCTGTGCTAACAGTTGGTAGTAAATAATTCATAATTAATTCAAGTAAAATCGAAAAAATATAAACTCAGTGGAGTTAGAAACTAGACTCACGAGGGTATTATCAGTAAAAATTTTAGAGGTTAAGACCTTCTGTATAGAGCACAGTAGCCGTCGGAATAGGACTGTTGTGCAGGAGATTGTGAGCTGAATCTGAGAGAAAATACTAAGTATACAAATAACATCATGAAATATGATATGATAATGTCTAACGTGTTTATACCATTAAGTGGACTATATACTTATGGAATATCACAGTAAGAATTGGGTTAGAAGTAATCTAATTAGGAGGGATAATCCTTTGAACAAGTGATTCATAACTATCTACCTTGAAGCGTTGATGTCAGTTTGATATTCTACTTGGAATTCAAATCATCTAAGAATTCTTTGATTCTTATCTCTGATATTTGTATTATAGAATTTTAATGTGAATGAGGAATTCCTATCTAGGGCTGAGCATGAAAGGTATGTATTGATTGTATGTTACTCCTTGGGTGAGTTATTATTATTTGAAGTGTTTGAGTTGTCTTGTTATTCTATCCATACTCCATGAGAGAGTCTATTCTGGTAAGAAATACCTTATGACCTTAGAGTGTTGTGACCTCTATTCCTTTGAGATATTGCTCATATTGATTATATGATTGCTTCTTCCATTGGAGACCTTGCGAGACTCTCCCCATGGTGGTTTCATAGTATGCTCAATTAAGCCATTGCTAGATCTTGCGAGGTCACTTATATTTATGAAATTACGATTCCATACTGCCCGAAGGGAGGCACTATACGTACGTTAGATTGTAGACATTACGGAAGGTCCTCAATCTCCACCCATCGTGTCTGTAAGCACTGGTGGGGCCAGCATCCTAGACGCATGGCAGGGTTCCAAAGAGAGGACCCCTAGGGTGGTTCTGGTATATCATTATAGTCACTTGCGAGCGACCAGTTTAGCGAGCAGAAATTGTAACTCCTTTCACTTTAGATGTCTGGAGCCTTTGATATGATTGTTATTCTCTCCTTACACTTATGATTGTTCGGAGCCCTTTTGATATTTTCCTATACTTGCGAGTTGGAATTCTTATTAACTAACCTTGCAGGTGTATAGACCTCGGTTCAGTTTAGATGTTGTGAGATGTTCACCATCCTTTGTTATTCTTATTCTCTTCATACTGCTTATTTTAATTCAGTGGGTTTTTACATCCTACTGAGTGTTTCTATGAAATACTCATGCATCATCTGATGCAGACACAATTGAAAAGTGAGATCAGGAAGTGCAGTAGTGGAATGGCGAATTGCAGGCGCCGAGAAGAGATTAAAGACGATTTAGTTATTTGCTTTGCTTTTATTGATGCTTATGACATTATTGGCAATTGTGTGCCATAGACTGATAGGTTTATTTTATTTGACTTTTCTTAAATGGATCATTATTGACAATTGTGTGCCATAGTATTCAATGATGTCTATTATTGTATTACACTGATTGCGGACATAATCGGTTATATGTCCTTTTGAGATGATTGTAATCGGTTGGAAAATCGACTGTTCGGTCGCGTGCCCGGGATCTCTACCTCGAATTGTATCTCTCTTGTTGACTTCCGCACTCCGATCGAGGTATGGGATTTCGGGGCGTGACAGACTTTCTAGAGTTAGATATATATATATGAGAGATAACTTGATGCGGGTTACAGCTAGTGAGAATTCCCATCCATTAATATTGGCTGACTGTTGGAAATTCCCATCCATTGAAATTTCTCTACACTAGAGTACAAGTAACAAATTGTGCTGCCTGTTTTTGGAACTAGGTAGAAGATGGGGACATGAGCAGAGTCCAAAGTGATGTCTGCGATATTGGATATAACAACAATATCTTGTTCATGGAGGAACGTGTTTGTCTTTCCATTGATCTTTATACATGAACGCCAGCTTCCAAGAACAATATCCTATTTATTGATAAAAGCATATCTAGTAGCTATTTAAAAAATGCTGCAATGCAGCTTATTATAAGTTAGCTTAAAACAGATGATCATGAGATGTTTTATGTGTTACAGATAAATAATACATTTGAATTTGTTGCCTAGATTAACTATCTATATCCACATGGAACTCGTTGCCAATAAGATGAGACAAAGCTAATTTCTGTTAAACCACTATTAGAAGATGTGAAGCCTGATCAAAATCTTCTAAGCTCATGGTACTGCATTTGATCTGATTTAGAATATAACGAAACGGCACCCGTCAAAACCTGTTCAATTACATGAATTAGAGTATTAGGTAACAATTAGATTTAGATGTAAGAATTGATTATGTATCCATTGATATCATTCAACTTCAATGTAGGCAAATTGAGTCAAGAATTTGTGGTAATACATCAACTAGTATAAAAAAGAAACTTACTAGGGTCTTGGGTGATCAACATGGCGACCCCACCAAAATCGCAGGTCCCTCCGGCAACCTTGGTCCGCTGCCAATAGCTATTGAAGGCATATGAAGCGTGGGATAGCAATGTGTCCGGCTGGTAACATGAGCCGGATGGCTGGATCGACTCGCAGTCGGCCCCGGATCCACAAGCATAGTTCATGGCCTCTTGGATGATGGGGTCTGGCACTGCCGGCTTTGCTACACACCACAAATTGAACCCTTGGCCACTTTTGTAAGGTGGCGGTGGGACAGCGGGTGGCGGGTAGACGACTGGAGGTTGGAATACCGGCGGGCCAGGGACATATTCCGGTGGCCCTGGAACATATTCCGGTGGTCCAGGCACATACTCCGGTGGGCTAGGCCCATACTCCGGTGGGCTAGGCTCATACCCTGGTGGGCTTGGCACAATAATTGGGGGCCCAGGAACATATATAGGTGGGCTGGGCACATAGTCAGGTGGATTTGGAATAATCGGCGATATGGGTGGGCTGGGCTCATATCCCGGTGGGCTGGGCATAAATTCCGGTGTGCCGGGGGCGTAGACCGGTGGGCTTGGAGTTGGAATTTCTGTTGAAGGTGAGGTGGGAGGAGGGGGAGGAGGTTCATAGAAGAAGATGGGTGTTTGTGGGGTGGTAGAAGAAGGTGGGTTGGGGACAGAAGGGGGCAATACACAAAATGGAGGGGCATTTGGAGGCAGAGAGATTGGGGCTATTGTGCCATAAGAGTCATCAGGGGGCAATTGAAAGGGAGACCCTACAAAGGGCTGGGCCATGGATGATGGGCCCATGGTGGTGTCCATCCCCAAGTGTTTCACTGACCTGAACTTCCTTGCTCTGGACATTGGGCCTGTCACACGTGGGAAACCTCTATGCAGGTGGGAAGACCCCCTGAAGTGCCCTGAGCTTCTTGCCTCTGCAGCAATTCAATTACATGGTATTGCACTTAGTGGAGTACATGCAACATGAAATCAAAGGAGGAGAAATGAACTTACCAGAATGAATGAAGAGGGATGCTACAATGCAAACCCCAAATAGCACTAGATTAATCCTAGCCTTGTTACTAAAAGCTTTCCAAATCAGCTCCATAGTTTAGATCGTCTAAACTATCAATCCTTCATTCTTCGTAAATGAGCACCCTAGTTCTCCTGTCTCTTTTCTATGAATTTGAAGAGCATGAATGAACTCAACACCAACCACAAGTTAGTTGATGTCCACATATATATACTACTCTTACTAAATATTTCCTAGCTTTGCTGTTTGGGAGAGGCCATTAAAGTGGAAAAAGAGCAAGTAGGGGCTGGAGTGATCCCTAAAGATGGATGCCTTGTCTATCCCCATTTCCTATAGTAATGGTCCCTCCTTATAAGGGAATTATTAGAGGCGAAGATATCTTCTTGTAGTGGATGAGCATGTACTTTAAGTTAGTAATTGAAGGTGTGTTTTATACTCTCTATTTTTTTAAGATTAATTTATATGATTGAATATGTTGTTTTAGGCATATGTTCTTGCTTGGCATTGGAGAAAAACAATAAAGAGGGGGAAAATGGTGGGCGGTTTTGCCTTTTTATTTTGCTTGCTTTCCACTCAAACTTGCACCTTAGTTTGCTCACTCCCTCTTTTCAGTGGCAGCCTCAGAAATAGGTATGTAGCTTCCTTATGGTCTAACATTCTTGGCCAGTTTCATACACCTTGATTCCTTCGGAAAGGCTCTTATCTCACCAAGTCCATTACTAGGACTTGCACTTTCCAATGCTACATATTCCATCCATCCATCCAGGATTATTATCACCTGTTTTAGTTCATTTTGAAAAACCTTATAGTGATAAAGATTCCGGATGGAGGGAGTTGCCATGAAAAAAACTCAAAAATTACACTATGAAGTGCAGAAAAATTAGGGCAAGCAGGCCTTCTGTTGCTAGAAAGTTATATATATATATATATATATATATATAGGAAAAAGTTTAAATGAGATCGCTCTCATTTAGATTATATGAGGTCAGTTTAAGTCTTAACCATTGGATCTTGATTTGATGGCTATAAACAACTCCGATGAATTAAACGATGCATTTCTTATTCATTTCTAATCCATTTTCGTCCATTTTTTTTCATTTTTCCTCATTTTTAGTATTTTTTCTTATAATGATGATATCATAAAAATGTTGAGCCACTGGGTACTATTTATCATAGATTTTATGCTATTTTTTTCGATAGGATATTAAGGTCATTAGGATATTATGATGATTAAAAAGAGCATAAAAAATAAGGAAGAAAAAAAAAGGGCCGAAAACGGACTAAAAATGAGGGAGATATGATTCGGGAGAGAGTAGGGAGATGGAACAAGCTGTGAAATACATTGAAGTGATAAACACTTTTTTTCAGCTCTTTCAGGGGTGATATGTGAGGAGCCCTTTTCACGCTGTTTTGCTTTCTAAACAGACACCAAAAGCTCTGATAAGTGAAAATTTTCACCTTTGACTGTCAATGGGTTCTTTTCACCATTTCAGCTTCTAAACGCTTATCAAAAGTGATTGGTCATTTTTAGCCGTGAAAGGTGAAACTTTTCAGCTTCCAAACGCGCCCCATATATAAATGTCATACACTTATGTTACTACAATTTATTAAATCAATGACCTAATAAAGACTTTTTAACATGTAAAAATGTATAGTATCATTTGTATATATTGTATATGGGAGACTACTCAAGAGGATTTGAAGAGCAGTCAGAAGACTCTCCGGTAGATTGGCTTTTCTTAGCGGTCTACCAGAATTGGATTTGTAACTTCTGGAGTTTACAGAAGCTCCTGCGGTAGACAGGAAGGCATTAGCGGTAGACCGAATGCTACGATGGAGTGAACATACACACTACTAGTCTATTGGAGCTCATGAGCAGTAGACCAGTATGATACGATGGAAGCACAGAAGGGTTAGTAGCAGACTACATGCACTTAGTGGACTACCGATATGGGCGTCGGGATGAAGTGACATTGCGTTTAGGTGTCTTATTTGAGGGCAATCTTCTCTCCCATGTATTATACGACCTAATTTTGAGAGCATGTGACTCTAGGGCACAAAAGAAAGAGTATTTAACCCTAAGAGAGATCTTCATTAAAGTACAACTTGTAAGAGCTTTGGCTTATTGAGACAATTTATAGTATCTTGTATTCTCCTTTGTAATCTATCTGAAAGCATAGTGAATTTGTGTGGCCTCGTGGATGTAGGCACATTGCTGAACCATGCAAATTCTTGTGTCTCTTGTCTTGCTTTGTGTTCTCACGCTAGTCTCTTAGGCAATTCTTCCACACACGCAGGGAGATCGATGTCTTCATTTTCCCAATAATTGGTATCAGAGCCAGGGTTGGAGATGATGGTGGAGGATGGGAAGCTGAGGATTGAGAAATTTGATAGCAACCCCGTTTTACCACGACCACCTAGTTTATCCTGTTGAGATCCGATCATCCACGTTAAGGGCTAGACCAAACCCTTCACCGTTACCTTTCTTGTGAATCTCTTTAGCCAATAGTATACCACTACCTCATCAACTTTAAATAGTTTTTCTCCTTGAGAACTACTTACAATAATCTTTACGGAATCCAACCTGCTTGGTAGAGATCTTATTAAGGCAATAGATTTCATATTCTCATCAAATTTAATATTGACTGCATCCAATTGATTTGAAAGACTATGATATTTATTTAGATGATTAACAGCACTATCATCCTGTTATAGACTCAATTACATTCTCTTACTTTTATTAGGAATAAGATTCCTTCTTTAATAAGGTTTCCTAGTTAGGATTTACTACTTCTATTAGTATTAGGATATTTTTACTCTTTATATATGTAAGGCCTATGGCCAAAACGGGATTATCAGATGACAAATACAGATTAGTTTTATTTGCTATAGCTTAGCTTTTCTATTTCTCTTTGTTCTTCTCTGTTGTAGACGCCGTTTCGACCCTGATTCCCACCCACCCACCCTTACTGTCGCCATGACAGGCAACCGTCGGGTGAGTCCCGACCCACCGCCGACGTTCTCCGGACCCTCGTACGTGACGACTACGGCCTCGGACTTTCACGACGTCCCCATTACTACCCTTCCCCATGAGACTACCCGAACTATACACTTGGAGGCGAAATTGGAGCAAGAACTTACCGATTTGAAGACTGTGATTGCCGAGATTGCCGAGATTGCGGAGTCCAACCGTCATCACGATTAGGAGAACCATCTTCGCAATCGTCGCTTTGAGGCACTCCTGCTGTCCTTCCATTGCCAGATGGTGTCGGCTCCTCCTCCGAGCTACGACGCTTATCCATCCTGGTTTTCGCCGTCGTCTTGCCCTGCAGGCACCCA
This sequence comes from Houttuynia cordata, assembly GCA_039654745.1. Lineage (NCBI taxonomy): Eukaryota > Viridiplantae > Streptophyta > Magnoliopsida > Piperales > Saururaceae > Houttuynia > Houttuynia cordata. Next base: position 4,064,082 of record CM077508.1, on the reverse strand, counting down.
CTTGCTGCCGGCCGGCATGCCGCCTTGTCAGGGCCTAGCCCCGGCGGGAACCCTCACGAAGGGCTTAGCTTCATCTGGTGCCATCCCATCGGCCGCCTTCGGCTCGCTGGCGCCACCGATTTCCGTCGAGTCCCTTCGTCTGCTCACTGGCGTCGTCGCAGCCGCCTCTTTGCTGGCACCCTCTCTGCCGGGTCTGACGGAGCCCGTGGTGATGCCTCGCCAGACACCGGCTGCCGTGGCATAGTCTCCCCCGTCGATGGCGACTCCGGTCCCTCCTTCCCACCCCGTCGCCTCCCTCGATCGGCAGCGCCCCCTTGCCAAAGGTGGCACCTTTCCGCTTCCCAATGCTTCCCCACCCTCCTCCTGGCCGCTACATCATTCCTCCCGACCGTTTCCCTCCTCCGGTCCTCTCCCTCCAGCCGCCTCCACCTTGCCTCTCGCCGGGCCTTCCCAACACATGCGCGTCGATGCTATACCTTAGATCGGCGCTTATGGGGAGCTCTGGTGGCCTCCGCAGCAACTCCCGCCTCCTCGTCCTCTAGCTGCCGCCGCCCCCATCGACCTTCCCCACCTTGCCCTAATCTCTCCCCACCAGGGCTCGGGGGTGCCTTCGGGTTTTCTTCCTGCGGGTCCGGACGGACCCGTTATACCTGGTCCTGGCCCGTTCCCAAGATCCGGACCTCATCCCTCTGCTGACGAGCAGACCCAACCCGTTACCCAATTCCAGCCCATTCATCCATTGGGCGTTGGCGTTCCACCACCCCACGTGGGCCCTATTGGGGGGTCCCCCTCTTTATGTTCCGTTGCATCCTAGGTTTCAGCCTCCACAAGCATATTCTTCTGCTAATGCGGATGATTATTATGCATCTGATGAGGAATTTCCAGATCATGTTGACTACCGTGGACGTGGAGGGTGCAATCGTGGTCGTGGTAGTGGACTTGTGGATCGTCGATACGCGAATGCCCCTATTGACCGGGAGGGCACTGTCCAGGCTTGGCCGATACGTGTCACGTTTCCTGTATTTAATGGACGCGATCTAGATGTGTGGATTTCACGTGCTAAACACTTCTTCCACTTTCATCGGACCCCCATTTATGAGCGTTGTGAGTTGGCTTCCTTTCATATGGAAGAGTGTGCTATGCATTGGGTGGACCAGTATTTGGAGCGTCACCCAGATTCTACATGGGACGAGTTTGAGCAAGCCCTTCGTCTACGCTTTGGCCAAACTGCTTATACGAATTATAATAGCCTACTTCCTCAGATTTGCCAGCGTAGGTCAGTTCAAGACTATCAGGATGAGTTCGAGCAATTGGTCAACCGTGTTCAGGGCTGGCCTGAGCATACACTAATGGGAGTTTTCGAAGCAGGCTTACTAGCGGATATTAAAGCTGAGTTGTAGTCTTTTCCACGTGTATCCTTGACAGAAACGATGTGTGTGGCTCGTGTTTGTGAGGAAAAGCTGACTCAGTTGGGGCGTTCTTTCTCTAATCCTTCTCCTTCTCCTTCCCACCTGCCTCCATCATTTGGCCAGCCACGTGCTACTCAACCACCTGGTAATTCATCAACTCCTCCTATTAGTTGACTTACTCCTTCGCAGATGGTTGATCGACGTTCCAAAGGACTATGTTACAATTGTGATGAAAAATTTGCCCCTGGACATCGCTGCACTACGCATCAATTCTATATGCTTGATGAGTGTTATGATGCTGATTATACGAATGACACTTGTGTTAATCTTGTTGAGGAGGATTTGACCTCTATTGAGGCTTGTCAGATGGAAATTACTTTGTAGGCCTTTTCTGGTACTTTTACTCCGCGTACTATGCGCGTCAAAGGGTTGATTAAAAAACAACCGGTTTCAGTTTTGATTGATAGTGAGAGTTCCCACAATTTTATTAATGACCATGTTGCTCAACGTCTGGGCTATCCGATACAGGACTCTGAGACTTTTGATGTGTTGATTGGTGATGGTAATTGTCTCAAGAGTTCCGGTGTTTGCTCTAAAGTTGATTTGCAGTTACAGGGCCAGTCTTATATTATGGACTTATACTTGCTACCCACCAAGGGGGCTGATGTGGTCCTCGGTGTTCAGTGGCTTGAGGATTTGGGCCCTGTTTCTTGGGATTTTCGCCATATGACCATGGACTTTACTTATGGGGGCAAACCGGTACGTATCACTGCTCAACCACCGGGCCGTCTTCAGTCTGCAGAATCTACAGAAATATTTGGTCATTATCATTATCATGGCGACTTGCTACAGCACCACCCGAGAGTTGATATTCTTGAATCCATGACTATTTCACCAGATTTGGCCACCTTACTTGAGGAGCATCATCCTATTTTTGAGGAGCCTCATGGACTACCTCCTCCTCGTGCATATGATCACCAGATTCTTATCCAGCCTGGTGCACCTCTGGATGAGGTCCCCAGCCCAGTCCGCCGACCATGGTGCTTATGGTTCTGTCAACGCCGCCGCCTCTTCCAAAGCCACCACCTTCAGCTTGACCGCCATATTTTGCTAGAGTTGAGTCTCGCCCATTTTCGCCTTCGCTGCAGTAAAACGAGCACCTCGAGGATGAGGTGATGCGGAAGCGTTGGTGGAATGTTATGGACTCAATTACATTCTCTTACTTCTATTAGGAATAAGATTCCTTCTTTAATAAGGTTTCCTAGTTAGAATTTGCTACTTCTATTAGTATTAGGATATTTTTACTCTTTATATATGTAAGGCCTATGGCCAAAACGGGATTATTAGATGATAAATACAGATTAGTTTTATTTGCTATAGCTTAGCTTTTCTATTTCTCTTTGTTCTTCTCCGTTGTAGATGCCGTGTCTACATCACATCCTCATTCATCTTCAATTAAAAGAAACATGTAACTAGAAATACCTTATTCGTCGCTAAAAAGGTTGCATACAACTTCAACAAATCAAATGAGAGTATCCTGTATTCAAAGCATAGTGAATTTATGTGGCCCCATGGACGTAGGCACATTGCCAAACCACGTGAATTCTTGTCTCTCTTGTCTTGCTTCATGCTTTCATACTAGTCTCTTAGGTGATCCTTCCGCATGCGCAGGGAGATCAACGTCTTGATTTTTCCAACAATATATATACAATATATGGAATCTTACAATTAACATACAATTAAGGATGAAGTATAGCATATATTATATAGTATGCAATATATCACTGGTTGATTAAAATTTGTAAATTTTTTACATAAAAGAAAGTTTCAATAATTTTCATATTTGGAAAAAAAGAAAGAAAAATGACCGTTATCAACTACAATCAAACTAGCCCATGTTATAATCTTGGGTATGTGGTGTCCCGCTAATTCCATGTTCCTTATGCTTTTTGAGCCTCAAAGATATCTTATTAAAGGTCCTTCTTGAGATGTTGGTGTGCTTGTACTCCCATAGAGGGGAGGGGGCAAGGAGGAAGTGGAAGAACCGGATAGAGGAAGAATGTAGCACTAGTCGCTTGCCAATATATCACCCCATTAGGGTGATGGATCGGGCTGACAGTCAAGTCTCACCGACAATGTTATAGGCAGGGTGATAAATCACCTCAACATGGTGATAGATCTAGATTCGGTGTTGTAATTGCAGTTTGTGCATAGCGATCAATAGGCCCATTAGGGCGATCGATTGGTCCCTTGCAGAAGTTGTGGATGCATACAAAATCTTCCGAATTGATGCATATCTTCGCGGGATTCATTCCCCTATTAAGCTAGGGGACTGTTTGGATGTCCAAGGGCCTATATAAGGATGTTTTAGGGCTTCCTAATGGTTAAATCTCTTGTATGTATTCTCTTGTATACTATAGGGTTTGAGGGTAGAGAGGACTTAAAGCATGAGGCTTGTTCATGCTCAAGGTTGATGAGGGGTTTGAGTACAAGTGCTTGTAATCTAAAATGGATTTGAGAGAGTATTTTATGTTTTGTGACACGGTAGAATGAAAATTCTTTCTTGATGGTGAGGCAGTTTGGCCGAACCACACAAAAACATGTGCGGGTGTTTGTTCATCGTTTGTATTTCCTTCGGATGATAGTCTCTGGCCACACATATCCTGTCTCAACAGCTCTGCTGCTGGTCCTTCATTCAGTCCCTATGTGGGTGGGTTTCTCCTTGCAATTCCAGAATAGCACGGCAACAACTAACTAGGCAAAAAAAATGAGTTTGAAATAAGACGCAGGAAATCGGTTGAGTTGATGGTCTCGGTTCATTTACCTTATTATAGGCATGTTGGGTGGTTCAAAGTGTTCAGTTCAGTAATCAGTGATTTGTGCACCCATACATTCTCGGAGACAAGCTTTTATACTTACCCTTGATGTTGGTTTCTGTGTTTTTTTTTTTTTTTGGGTATGGCATACTCTTGGCTTTGGCAGCTCATGCAGTTGTTCAAAAGCATTTGATGAATTTAATGCATCAGTTTTTTTTAACCAAATGGCTGAAAATGCAACATTGGATTCCTAGCTTCAAAACGTTTATATGCCATTTGGGGGATCCATTTGTAGGGCTGCTTTCAGTTTTGCTAAAAAGGATGTATCTGTAGTTACTAGTTACCGATTGCTCTGAAACTTGACGTGAGTTTATCAAATCATTTCTGCCATATTGTTTTCATATTAATGATACTGACATGAAGATAAATATACAGCCTGATACCATTGAAGTATTGGACTTTTAATGTATTGCACATTGATGATTGCTCAAAAAAGGATGTATCTGTAGTTAGTAGTTACCAATTGCTCTGAAACTTTACGTGAGTTGGTCAAATCATTTCTGCCATATTGTTTTCATACTAATGATACTGACATGAAGATAAAATATATAGCCTGATTCTATTGAAGTATTGAACTTTTAATGTATTGCACATTGATGATTGCTCAAAAAAAGAACACAAGTAGATGAGGAAACTGCTCACCAATTTAATAAGCCGGGCAAGAGAAATAACTTGTAGTAAGGGGAAATACCATTTTTAATAGGTAGAAAATGCAGAGTTGCTGCAAGCTTTTTTATCTTAATCAGAGGCAAATAGAAAAATAAAAAGAGTAATTCATGGGAAGCCTTCTCTCTATCAGAGCCAGGTTTCGATCCTGGGACCTGTGGGTTATGGGCCCACCACGCTTCCGCTGCGCCACTCTGATTTTGTTGATATTCGTTTCATCATATAAATATATATTATATATTAAAGTCAAAGCATGGCAACTCTGACAGCGTACCAGATGCTTGCTGGGGGGCGGCACATGAATTGGCAGAGCAAGGAGAGTGGGAGACCGGAGCAGGAGGCAGAGAAGGCGGCGAGGCTGGTCACGGAGATATTAATGAATTCGTGGTGAAGAGATGGAACTATCACAAAGATGAATCATAGGTATAGTGATCATCTCAAGCTTTCATTATGGTGAACAAGTAGTAAGTAATCTAATGTTTAATAACTTGCATTCTAATTATGAAACTATGACACTTTTTTGTCATGTGGGTAATGGAGGCAATATAAAGACAGGTTAGCTTTTCATGGTGATCAAGTGTTTCAATTAAATGTGATGGTTTCATAGAGGCACCTCACACTATGAAAACTATGAAGACGGAAAAAAAAAAAAAAAACATCCAACTACTAAATTGCAAAAATCAGTGGGGAAATACACAAATTAAAGGTTGGGAAATGTATGGCATCAAATTGCTACTTGTTGTGGAAACTAATTTTGTTACTTAATACAAGCGACATTGGCATGGAGCCTTGAAATACTCAATTATGAAGACTGAAGAGCCTATCCTCCTCACTTGCCTCATGGAAGGTCATCTTTACTTTCTCTAGAGTTGGTCATGGTTCACAGTTGGGGGGGCATTAGCGTTAGTTTTTAATGACAATATAGTTTATATGCAAAGTGTCACATATTCGAAAATAAATGCCTCCATTGGATTGAGATCTGACAATTAGCATGTAGGGGCAAGCATGCAGCAGTGCAGGGCAATGTAAGTATATATGGGTTTGTGTCCCATATTACTTGCCTTATTTGAGAGGAGTCAGCCCTCCCTTGTGTGTGTGAACTTGAGGAGATAGCAAGGCTTCCGTGGGCCCATGGGGGCCCACACCAAATTGGAAGAGACGCCTTTGAATTGAACTGTTTTTTATTGAGCTTGATTTAATTGGATTTGATTTAGTCCAATTGGTAACCGAAATGGGATGATTCCCATTAATTAGATTTGATTAAATCAAGAAAGAGGTAATTAGGGGAGCAATTGATAATTACATCTTAATTATGGTATGACTAGGAGGAGTTAATTGAAGGATTTTATTTAGTCCAATTGGTAACCGAAATGGGATGGTTCCCATTAATTTGGGTAACCGAAATGCTATAAAAGGGGAAGAGATGGGGACGCCCATTTACTTCCTACGTTTTGGCATTTTAGGCTATGATCTCTCTCTCCTCCTAAGCTCTCTCTCTCCGCCATTGTCAATAGTCTTTTCTCCTTTGGTGATCTTGGCTAATTGGGATTCGACGAGAAGATAGGATCGAAGCAAAGATTAAGGAGAAATCGCTTGAAGATATTGCTATCTCTGGGAGAATAGCAAATCAAATGAATCACACACGAACGGTTATTGAAAGGTGATCTCCGACATACTATTTCTCTTTCTCTACGAAGAACGGTGTATCTTAAGCACAAAGGCCTCAGGTTAATAGTATACGTTCTTGAATTTATTATTGATTGCTCATGATATAAATCTCGTTTATTTATATTGCTAAAAGCCTTGCATACTTTTGTATTTTGTGTTTGTGAGTGCAAGGTAATTCCTCGTTAAAACAGAATTTAAAGAATTCAACGCCATAACGGAAAATAGATCCACTTTCGCTGCGGCTCGATTACCCTACAGACAAGGCAAACCCGATCTCCGTGTGTTAATGGCCATGACACGATTGAATCACATGACTTAGTACACCACACTGTGTGTGTGCAAGGCACTTATAAAGGGGGTCTTCTTAAAATGGATGCATCTAGCCTGACCGAGCCCCATGACCATAGTATATAGAGTTCCTATCTAGCATAGCACACAACTACAAAAGGGCTAGGGGTTTTCACGGACACAGACATATGGTTGTCAGTGTCCATCCACAATCTTACCTTGGGTTGTCTAGTTCATCCATGTCCGCAATTATCCATTATAAGCCTTGTCCGTATCCATTCGCCATTATCCGTCTGGACAACTAACATCCACGGACACCTAATGGACAATGGATCCAAATTTTGGAAGTTCAACAAAATCAATTTTTGTTTCTATAGCTCATAAAAATATGTTTCGACATGTGAGTTCCAATCTAATTTGACATCCATAGTTCATAAAAAAATATAGTTAGGAACTTTAGGTTCTTAAGGTTTCGGTCAGTATTGTGGCACCCTATTACGGATTGTCCATCCATTAACATACAGACTGCCCATTACAGATGGATATGGACACAGACTGATTAATAGACATGGATGTCCGTGAACACCCCTAATAAGGGCCCAACACATAGATAGTTGAGACGCTATGTACCATGATATGACATCTATGTACCATGGTCATAGACAGGTCATTTAGCCTATGAAAACAATTTTCCTTTTAAAATTCCTTCTTTTAATATCCACTCTTATCCCTATAAAAAATTGAAGGCATCTCTAAGATTTAAGGTTAATGCTAAAAAGCCATTAATTAGTGATTCTTAATTACTTGCTTAGTCAATGCTCCCTCTGCCAATACTCTATGTGAGGAGTTTTTTGGAGTTTTATGATAGATGAGACTTGTTAAGTGTTGAGGAGTTTTTAAGGATTTCTCCCATGTTTAAAGGTATAGTAATTGAATAGCACATACTCTTGCCAGGCAGGTACAATTCCTACAAGAATTGATGTTAAGGAAGGATGAGTGTCCTAATTTTGCAAGGATGGCTTTACTATTGTTGCAATTAAGTTTTGTTCTTAATTTTATTCAAAATAGGTTAGAATGGAGCCATAAGATCCATTTCTCCGACCCCAAATTGTTGAAAAAATATGCTACTTGATTATGATCATGAATATAACTTTCTTTTCATGACTGCAAACAAAATAAACAATTCAGCTACACCACAAACCTCTAATGACTGTAATACCACTTTTTAGATGCAACTTGGCATTTTTTTTCTTGTAAGTTTTGTAGCTTAGTTTCAAAATACCAATATATGAAGAACTCACCTACTTTGCCCTATGAGCAAAGGCAGCTAACTTAAGCGAGCACAACGGTAAGACAAAGACGGCAACAATTGAAAACAGCCGTCACAAACATTATATCATAACTTACCAGTCAAATGACCTATTAAGAGTTTAAGTTTTAGGGGGATTTACCAAATAATACTTAAAAAAAATAATTCCTGATCCGATTATCTGATAAGCCACTCAGGCGCCAACTGCGTGGCATTTTTTTACTCCAATCTGTAAGGCGTCGACCAACGCCTTCTATTTAAAGTGAAAGGCGTTGGTTGAACCGATGCCTTTGAGTGACTTTAACTGTTTTTAACTATTTTACTGGGACAAACTTCAACGATACATATCTCTCTCACTTTTGATCCGTTCTTGTCCATTTTTTTTAGTTTTTCTTATTTTTAGTGCTCTTTCTTATAATGATGATATTAAAAAGATGTTGAACCACCATAGCATACTATTTATTAGAATGTTTTTGGTATTTTTTTGATAAAATATCAAGATCATTATAATATCATGATAATTAGAAAGAGTACTAAAAATAAGGAAGAATAATTTTTTTTTAGTAAAAACGGACTAAAAATGAAAGAGATATAATTCGGTGAAATGTAAATACTATTCATCTATACATGCATCGATTGAACCAACGCCTTTGTGTGCCTTTATCTGTTTTTAACTATTTTACTGAGTAAAACTTCAACGATGCATATCTCTCTAATTTTTGATCCATTCTTGCCCATTTTTTTCATTCTTCCTTATTTTTAGTGCTCTTTTAATCATCATGATATCATAATAATCTTGATATTCTATCAAAAAAAATACCACAAAAACCACGATAAATAACATGTGGTGGCTCAATATCTTTGTGATATCATCATTATAAGAAAATAGCACTAAAAATAAAAAAGAATGAAAAAAATGGGCAAAAACAGATCAGAAATGAAAGAGATATGCATCGTTAAAGTTTATCCTAAAAAAATAGTTAAGGTGTCAATTTGCACTTTAAATGGAATGTGTCGAATCGACGCCTTTCGTGTCGGGTAAAAAAAAAAAGCCACGCAGGGGCATCAGCGTGGCTAATCAGATAATCGAATAAAAAATTATTTTTAAAATATTCCCGATCGATAATTATTTTTTAAGTATTATTTGATAAATCCCCCAATGAAAAACTTATATTACCTCTCTTACTCTTTAACTCAAGGCTCTCCTGGTTTGGACGAGGCTTTGCCTTTTTACTACAATTTTCTTTCAGTAACTGTCTTTTAACTATCACCCCAGGGGAAGAATACATGGCAAATGGTTGTGTCATTTGTATTGGGACCCACTGTTCTTCCCTCGCAAGATTTTGCGGATCCAAAGCGAAGTAAAGAGGCTATCAAAGACCCAGAATATCATGACCTTTACAAGCTTGTAAGTACTTGTGGTGGCATGCTAAACGACATGCAAAGTTACAAGGTAGATTTTCATGCATATGACATCCTTCAATTTGAGTTTTACGAGGGCTGGAAAAAATACACCCTTCGATCACTTCTAATAGACAGAATAGTTCATTTGAAAAAAACTGTATTAAAAGTGACCCGAGGGAGTAAATAAAATCTGTTCAATACAGTTCTCACTCTTTGTATTTTTAAACAGGTTTAATTACCTATTAGCCGAGTGTTAATTGCATTGTCTTTTTTATCCAATTGCTACCGCAATTCCTTTTCTTCCTTGCAGAGGTTCAGAGGCATGGTAATATTACAGAAGAAGAGATGTTGGAAAGTTTCAGACATGAGACAGAGAGAAACAGAAAAAAGCTTCTAGTTCCAAGAGCCTGCAAGAATTTATTTTGGAATATAGTCAATATACTTCATACCTTCTATATGCAAGCTGATGAATTCACATCGCAAGACAATGCTAAACTATGTTAATGCTGTCATTCATGAGCCCCTCAATCTTCCCTCACTTGAGGACAAAAATTGACTTTAATATGAAACCACTCTCGAGCTATGGTAATCAGTCTCCCAAGAGGGGAAAATATATCCTTCACCAATCTACTATAAACATCTATTTCTATGTTACATGTTCATATTAAGTGCTCAATCAGGGATATTTTATCTCTCAACTGAACTGGAACAGAACTTAGTGTTAGGTGCTTCTGAAGTGAAGTATTAACAAATCGAGTCCTCATTGGCATAAAGAAAATGATAAATTGGTACCCAATTGCAAACGTGGACAAACGCATACCAATTCAAAATCCTTATTTTTGATAAAAAAACATAATTTTTTAATTCATAGTAACTTGTTTACCAACTTACCACAATCACTTTTCCCACAAAGGATACATTTAAAAGGCTCTCCATCAAAAGCCATCAAAAGATTGTGTTTATAAAAAGTGAGATTAGACATTTCTTTAAAATAAGAACTCCCTCCTTTACACATTAATAGTCTGATTTAATTTTCCAAAATGAACATAATCTTCTCAAATAGTTCATTTTGAAAAAACAAATCAGACTATTGATAAAGAACGGAGGGAGTAAGAGCAAAACTAGCACAAGAAGGAAGTAACACCTAGATCATTAACGTATGTTAAACTATAGCGAACATATCTCTTCCACCTTAAACCAACACCACCACTACAAATGTATCAAAAAAAAAAACAGTACCACTACAAACTGAACGTTGGTGACGGGCGCCATTGAAGCTTGTTTGGGAATAAAGGTTGGATCTTTGGGTGGAGCTCTGCTCTGGTTCTTCAATGGCGGAGGGGCGACGAACTAGGGCTTTGAAATGGGAATGGGCAAATAATGGGCTGTCGATCGGCCCACATACTTATTATATAAGTTGGGCCTTTAGATTGCCCACGGAAAAATGAATATGTAATTGAATGGGCATCCTTTTTTTGGTACAATTGAATGGGCCTCATGCATCGGCTGATATTGTATAAACTTATTACTCCCTCCATTTAAAACTACCTGTCTGCATTAGAAAATCAAGATGAAACTCAGTTCATTTTGATTTTCTAATACAGACAGGTAATATTGGACGAGGGGACTATTATCTTCTCTATACCCGAGGAATTTGCAGCTTTGCTGCTTACCAGTAAATTCGATGTTTACCTATCTAAATTAAAAATCCACAATAAATTGAAATCCGTTCAATTTTGTTTTCTAAACGAGACAAGTAATTTTGGATGGAGGGAGTGTGATTTTGATTATATAAACTGCATTAATTTCTTAACAAAATAAGTAAGTGAAATTGTCTACTCCCTGTGTCCAACGAAGCCTATCTTCATGTGAAAATGAGTTAACTCTATTGCACTCCAAGGCCCGTACAAAATAACAGAATTTTCCCCCTTATCCAGTGGTGTTGGTTGTGAGGGATTTGAGTTTTTTTAAATTCAGATAGGCTTCATTGTATGGAGGGAGTATTACTTTTTATATAAACAATTAACTGGGAGCAATCACATGAGTTGTTGAGAAAGCAAATTTTTATTCGAAAGAATCTATGGAACATTATCATAAGAAATTTGGGTCACACCTCTTGCTCCTTTTTTTTTGTCACTTTTAAGGCACAACACTTAAATGAAAATCATTGTGTAATCATAATTATAATCAAGTAGCACATTTTTTCAACTATTTCAGGTCGGCAACATGGATCTTACGCCTCCATTCAAGCTTATTTTGTGTCAACTCTTTTGTAAGAGATAGTAAAATAATATCCTTTTATATTAACTCAATTCAAGTTTTCTTAGGTCTCTCTCCCTCTTTTGACATTATTTACATGCATATTTTCTATTATTATCACAGGGACATCTACTTTCATGAGCTTCTTCCCTAAAGAAACTACCCCTAAACTCTCACGAATACATTTATTTCTAATCCTATCCCTCGTAGTTATCCTACTAATCCACCTTAGCATTCTCATTTCAGCTATATTCAACTTATTTATATAACTTCTCTTTGATGGCCAGCTCCGCTCTATAGAGTATTGTAGGCCTAATAACTATCCTATAGAACTTGCCTTTAAGCCTTTTTAGAGCACACCTATCACACAAGACTCACGAAGCTGCCCTTCACTTTACCCACTGATCTATACATAAAATATGCATTTTATTATCTCTTAAGCTTAAGTTTATGATAGTGTTTGATTAGAATTAGTACTACTTTAATATAGTTTTTTTATTTTTGTAGGAAAACAAGAGTAAGATGCAAAAATGAGGCAAAAAGTGGCTTAAATGATTAAATAATCATAACTTTGTGTGCATATCCCTGATTGGACTGATTCAAATTTCATGTTAAAGTCAAGAAGTCAGCTTTCCAATGCCACCGACCACGCGCAATTCGGAGTTCGGAGCAGAAAGTTATAACCGTTTGAAAATTACAATACAGTATTTGCGATCGATCGGCATTTCATACACGATCGATCGCCAGAGCCGAAAATAGTGTTATCGAAGGCAACGATCGATTGGCACTCAAAACGATCAATCGTATCTACTGGAGTTTTTGATCCGCAGATTATAATAAACACGATCGATCGGGAATAAAATGATCGATCGGTTGATGAGACAAAACCAACGATCGGCGCGATAACGTTGAATTTAACGAAGGAAAGTGATCGATAAGCGAACGATCAGCTATACGGTGTGATCGATCGGTTTGGGCGGTAAAACCTAAATCAAGCCTATTTCGACTTAGATTTGGAAGGGAACTTCGGGGTTTCTATTCAAATATATAAATAGGCCTTAAAGGAGAACATTTTAGAAGATCTTGAGCTATTTTGGAGGCTAGAGCAAAAGAGAGAATAAGAAGAAGAAGATGATGAAGAACGTGATGATAGATTCTCTTCCAATGCGAGGCTAAACTCCTTTCCAAGGCGTAAATGAAGCTCAATAATCTGGATGTGTAGTTTCTTTTCTCTTATAATATATTTACTCTAGTTGGTGTATGACTCTTTATTATGCAATTAAAATTAATTCATTAAATTTGTTCTTTGTATTCGAGAGAGACAAGAGTAAATTAATTAGATTTCAATCTGAAAGAGCACTTGCGTATCCGAGAGGAATGTGAGTAATTTGAAGTGTTATATACTAATAAAATTTCATTGGTTTATACTCGAGAGAGATAGATCACAATTCCATGTTTTAATTGTTTTATATGTTACATCCGAGAAGAGAGCACTATCTTTTGAGTTGACAAGTGTATGCCTGAGAGGAATATGCTAGCCAATTGGAAATCTTTATTCAAAACAGAGAGATAGACGATACACTAGTTGTCACGCCCCAAAATCCCATACCTCGATCGGAGTGTGGAAGCCAATCAATGGAATACAATTCGAAGTAGAGATCCCGGGCACGCGACCGAACAGTCGATTTCCCAACCGATTACAATCATCTCAAAAGGATGTGTAATCGATTATGCCCGCAATCAGTGTAATACAATAACAAACATCAATAAATATTTTGAAATAAATTTACTTATTAATAATCCATTTAAGAAAGTCAAATAAAATAAACCTATAAGTTTATGGCACACAATTGCCAATAATATCATAAGCATCAATAAAAGCAAAGCAAATAACTAAATAATCTTTAAACTCTTTTCAGCGCCAGCAATCCGCCTTTCCTCTACTGCTCTTCCTGATCTCAATTGTCATTTGCGCTTGCATCAGAGGATGCATGAGTATTTCATAGAAACACTTAGTAGGATGTAAAAACTCACTGAATTAAAATAAGCAGTATGAAGAGAATAAGAATAACAAAGGATCTTGAACATCCCACAATATTTGAACTGAACCGAGGTCAATACACCTGCAAGGTTAGTCAACAACAATTCCAACTCGCAAGTATAGGAAAACATCAATAAGGCTCCGAACAAACATATGTGTAAAGAGAGAATAACAATCATATTAAAGACTCCAGACATCTAAAGTGAAAGGAGTTACAATTTCTGCTCACTAACCGGGTCGCTCGCAAGTGGCTAAAATAATATACCAGAACCACCCTAGGGGTTCTCTCTTTGGAACCCTGCCATGCGTCTAGGATGCTGGCCCCACCAGTGCTTACGGACATGATGGGCGGAGACTGAGGACCTTCCGTAATGTCCACAATCTAAAGTACGTATAGTGCCTCCCTTCGGGCAGTATGGAATCGCAATTTCATAAATATAAGTGACCTCGCAAGATCTAGCAATGGCTTAATTGAGCATACTATGAATCCACCATGGAGAGAGTCTCGCAAGGTCTCCAGTGGAAGAAATAATCATGTAATCAATATGAGTAATATCTCAAAGGAATAGAGGTCACAACACTCTAAGATCATAAGGTATCTCTTACGAGAATAGACTCTCTCATGGGGTATGAATAGAATAACAAGACAACCTAAACACTCCAAATAATAATAACTCACCCAAGGAGTAACATACAATCAATACATACCTTTTATGCTCAGCCCTAGATAGGAATTCCTCATTCACATTAAAATTCTATAATACAAATATCAGAGATAAGAATCAAAGAATTCTTAGATGATTTGAATTCCAAGTGGAATCACAAACCGACATCAACACTTTTAGGATAGATAGTTATGAATCACTTGTTCAAATAATTATCCCTCCTAATTAGATTACTTCTAACCCAATTATTCATGTGATATTCCATAAGTATATAGTCCAATTACTGGTATTGACACGTTAGACATTATCATATCATATATCATGATGTTATTTATATACTTAGGATTTTCTCTCAGATTCAGCTCATTGCCTCCTGCATAGCAGTCTCCTTCCGACGGCCACTGTGCTCTATAAAGTAAGGCTAAACCTCTGAAATTTTTATTGATAATGTTCTCGTGAGTCTAGTTTCTAACTCCACTGATTTTATATTTTTCCAATTTTATTTGAATTAGTTATGAATTATTTACTACCGACTGTCAGCACAGAAATAGTTCTGGCCGAGATTAAGACTCTTAATTAAACTTGATATCTTACTTAATAACACATTATAGATGATAATATATCATTAATAGACCATATACTCCCCTCCTAGACCAATTACAGACTCTAGGATTATCTGGAATTACTAAAGTTCACTCCTTTCTTATGTTCTTTTACATATAACACAGTTTTAACTATTAATACCTCTCAAATAAGACCTTTAATGCAAGACACACCTTAAAGGCACAAAACTCAACATGGATCATGACCAACCAAGCAATATCAGAACTTCTAGTCTATGGAAAATTAATAAAATATTAGACTTTAGGTGCGAATTCCCATCTAGAAACGAAACATGAATGCACATATGATTATGATGCACTACGCATAGAAATAATGACACAATTCATTCATCTCACAAGAATCTACACAATACACTAAGGTACTGAATCAAGACACTTGTCAAAAGCATATAATCAGAAGAGAGAAGAGGGGAAAAACCATCTTACTTAATTCACCAAAGATTTTGACTCTCTATGCGTTGCTTGTCTCCTCCGCTTCCTCTAAAGCTCCCGCTCAAAGCTCTTGCAACTTCCCACAAGAAGAAGCCTTAAGGAAGATGGGTGAACATGGGAAGGAGAAGGGAAAAGGTCTCTGGACGTTCTAGGGTTAGCACAAGCCAATTCTCTAGTGTTTATATAGAGTTGGGGGAGAATCCATTCTTAAACTAATCTTCCAAATCATGGACACTTCCAACTAATGGGAAGACCTCAAGATCCTTCTAGAGACGTGCAAATCAAGTTCCATTGGGATTTGGTATCTTTCCCAAGTAAATCCACCCCAAAGATAAGCTAAAAATCGCAAAACCGCAACCGGCGATCGATCGGCTATACGGCGATCGATCGTCGTATGCGTTATTTTACACTACCGCGTTACAGCCGATCGATCGCCATTATTGTCAATCGATCGCTTTACGCGAAACAAAACATTCAAAAATCACAGTAACTACGATCAATCGTTTTGATAAGGCGTCGATCGGTTCAGCTTGCCGATCGATCGGTTCTTATGGCGATCGATCGCAGCCGCACTCAATTAAATTCAATTTCTCATATCTTTTTACTCCGAACTCCAAATTACGCATAGTTGGTGGCGTTGGAAAGCTCTTCTCACCAACTTTAATTTTCATAGGCAAAAAAGACCAAATCAAACATTAAGAGGGTCAAATTTGTGTTTTAAAATGCTTACTAATTTCTCGGGTGTTACACTAGTTTATTGTGGTAGATTCGAAACCTTGGTTTTCTCCATATTGATTAAATTTCAGTTAGATTAGCTAAAGTTCATTGCTTTCTTTCAATTAATTAAAAACTGCAACTTTCTCTTTAATTTGGTAAATTATTTAACCGTCCCTGAGGTTCGACAACCCTTTCTATACTCGCCATAGTACAATTGCCTTGTGCACTTGCAAGGGTTTAATTTTAAACGATCACCCACCTTGCATTTATTATATCCACTACATCACCATCAATATTGCATTCTTTATAGATAATGGATCCTAAGTAACGAAATTGATCACACATTAGTACTTCTTGTCCATCTATTTCAACTAAGGTTTTACATATAGTTCTATCTTTCTTAAAATTAAATTTCATGCGTTCTATCTTAGTCCTACTTATTTTGAAACATTTTGATTCTAGAGTTTCCCTCCATAATCCTAGTTTAGTATTCAAACCTACTTTATTCTCAATAATTAAAAATACATAATCTGCAAAAAATATACGTTATAGTACACTATCTTACAAATGTCTAGTTAGCTCATCCATAAGTAAAGCGAAAAAAAAAGGACTTAAGATTGATCCTTGACGAAGACCTACCGTAACCGAAAACTCTTTGCTCCCCCTCCCCCCAAATTGTACGTACATTAGTTACAACACCATAATATATATCATTTATGATATCTATATAACATATTATGACTCCCTTTTCTTTAAAACACTCTAAATGAGCTCTTTCGGCACTCTGTCATAGTTTTTTTTTTCAAATCTATGTTCATATAGATGTCTTATTTTTTTTAATCAATATACCTCTCTACTAAGTGTCATAACAAAAATATAACTTATGCTGTTGACCTCGCCAACATGAAACCAAATTGATTTTTTGTTATTTTAGTTACTTTTTAAAAACATCATTCTATTACTATCTCATATAACTTCATGGTAAGTATTATACCTCTATAATTTATACAATTGTATGAGGGTACTTCTCCTCTACTCCTCTAACATTCTCTTAGACTTCCAGATTTTATTAAACAAACTAGTCAACTAAGTTAAGCTAACACCTCCCAGTGTCTTTGATACTTAAATAGGAATCCCATTGGGACCTAGAACTTTGCATTTCATCATCTTCCTTAACGCAACTCCTACATTTTCTATGATGAATCTCTTAAAATAAGTTATCTCTTTAAAAAAACTAGAATCAATATGCATCCCACTACTATAATTTTTATTTAATAAATCCTCAAAATATTTACGTCATCTCTTCTTAATTTCCTTATCTTTCATTAAAATCATTTGATCTTTATTATTAATGTTCCTAACTTGCTCTAAGTCCATACTTCTTTTAGAGAATGTCTTAACTATCCTATAAATGAAAATCAATGTATATGAAGCTTAAAACATGTTTTTTCGGTTTACAAATTGCACACACTAAAATATTTCTCGATAATTTGAACCAATCCTTTGATCGTTACATGCCATATTTAATGAATGTACTCCCAACCAAGGAATGCCGTATATCGGTAAAATATCGGAGATATTGTATAAAAAAATATTGGTGGTTGAAAACTAGTTTTTACCATGTATTTTCACAATATAACTTCTAAAATGAGTGATACTAAATTTAGACAACATAGATTTCAAAATATGTATAAAAATGCATATATAATTCAAAATATGTGTACATGTTTTAAACCCATATCCTGCCATTTGGCATAGGATGGGAAACAAATGGGAAAGTTATTTTTTTCTAAAAAAAATTATTTTTTTAAAAAATATATATTTTAAAAATATCGATATATCGGCCCGAAACCAATATATCGGTTATGTATCGCCGATATTTTGAAAAAAATAAAAAAATGAGATTACTCAATATCGTTTTATCGGTTGAGGCCCGATATCGATATATCAGCAATATATTGTCAATGCAACTTTCCATGCTCCCAATAATTCAAATACCAATCACCTCTCATAAGATGCTACTTGTTGGAAGTGACATACTCCCTCTGTTTAATAAAGCCTGTCCACATTTAATAATGAGTCAAAATTATTGAAACTAAGGTCCGCACAAGAAGAAAAAGAATTTCCTGAGCAAAATCAGCCATGCAATATTGGAGTCGTGTTTTTGCTAAGGCCGAGAGTTTTTTCCATATTACCTGGCGCCAAATTTGATATTCCCATATTACCAGGTTTTTCCCGTGAAATCTCATATGACCCGGAATCTGGACTTGAAGTACCCAAAATGCCCTTTCTTCTATTTTTTCGTGCTAATACTGTGCGAAGAGGCGTGTTGTGTACAACACGAAAAAAGTGTGAAGTTCTCCGGCGATATACATCGGCGACGTCACCGGCGACCGGCGAGTTCGAGCGGCGATTCAACCGACGGAATACACGGACCAGTTCGAGCCTATTCGCATCCCCCATCTCGATATAGAGCTGCCCCCCTGCTGGATTTCGACGACACGACTGAGGGAGAGTGGACAAAGGTGGCGATTTGAAGCGCATACGTCGGGATTTCTGATCTTCAACCTTCTGAGCTCCCCCGCGGCTCCCTCCGCCTGCATGCAACCGGCGGATTGACCGGATTGAGCTTCGGTTGACGGCGAGGAAGACTGTGAAAGGCACCTGCGAGGAAATACACACATACAGACGACTAAACTGCGGTAAGTTACAACAATCCTTACTGATTTTAGTTTCATAAGGTCCGACATTTGAATTTTAAATTTTTACTATGAACTATAAAGTCGTGTCTGTAACATACACGACTTTGTATTTAGTCGTGTATGCGACGACACGACTTTTATCTTTTCGTGTTGCACGGAGGAGACTTTTCTACTGACCACTATACCTCACTCCTTGCAGATGGATAAAAAAAGAGATGAGTCTATGGAGAAAATACCATCGGAAGAGGAGGAGGATCATGATTTTGTCTTGGCACCTCGACAGCGAAATCAGAGGGGCAGGAAAAGGAAGGCTCTGATGGACCGACCAGTGAAGAGAACATATAATGCGCGACCGGCGCTAAAGACGTGTTGTCAATCGGGAGCGATGAAAAAGTGTGCGGCCCTCCTACAGCGTCACCAAAGATGTGCCCAAGTGATCAAAGATGCTGGTTTCGCTGTCATTTTTGAAGGTGAGGACGTAGTTGTATCTCGGAACCTCCTCGACCATTTGGTCAGGTACTGGGATGAGTCGGCGAAGGTCTTCAATATCAAGGGTAGGACGCTACATTTCATAGAGGAAGATGTTGCGCTTATCACCGGATTGCCCGCAAAGGGCGAAAGAGTTGAGGTCCTCCCCTCCTTGACACGCCGACCGAAAGGTCAATTCTTCAGAAAGTACTTCGCCACGAGGAGAGCGGAAATTCCACACATTGAGGAAATCATAGACAAGCTTAGCGCGGGCAAACTGAAGATGGAAGAGGAGGACATTGCGAGGATGATCATCTGCCTCCTCTTCTGCACGGTGCTGTTTCCACACAGCACTAATGCGGTTCATCCCTCTTTGTACCGTTACATTGACGACCTCCCAAGATTGAGGTCATACAATTGGGCTGGGGCTATACATAAGATGTTGGTTTCTGGTATAACCCATACCAGCAGACTAGTGGGTGCGAGATCGCAAGGAGAGTGCCTGGGCAGTGGATGCCTAAATGGCGCCGCATATGTCCTTCAAGTATGTAGCATTCATAGTCTTCGATCGGGAAAAAGTCTTATACAATACAACTATATATATAGTCGTGTATTATGAAACACGACTATATTTATAGTCGTGTATGATTTAACATGACTAGGTATATAGTCGTGTTGTTTAGACACGACCATAGTTCAATTCGTGTTCAACTTATAGTCGACTAAGGCAACCGCGCATTGTTATAATATTTTCATCTGTTTACTATGCAGATTTGGTTTTTCGAGCACACGACAATCTTCCATCCTGTCATGGGCCCTACCAGCCCACGGGCGAAAAGGTGGCCAGGAAGTGGGGCCCTCATTACAGAGGTGAAAAAAGGTGCACAGAAGAAGCACCGTATGGCCGACTATTGGACGGGAGTGTTCCACAATCTTCAAGTAGGGGAGGAACTCGTCGACGTAATCAGCCCCATGGCCGGAGAGGCATCTCTCCTTGCTTCGTCAACCTCAGGGGCCCCTCCTCCACGACGGCAGAGGCCGGAGAGGCCAGAAATCAAGAGGACTCCCAACCAACCTGCCTCCACTTCCTCGAGGACGGCTGCCCAGTCCACTGCAACTGCAATGGGGCGATTGGAGGGTGCGCTTCAGGGCATACAATTACTAATTGAGATAGCTCTATCTTCGTATGTGGAGATGGGCAGGAGAGTCGGACCTCTGCGAGAGATTCTCCACTCTATGAAGGCCTCTGCCGCCTCAGCGTCAATGCTGTTAAAAGGTCAGATCTTTGAGCATCCAAAGGAGGAGATGACTGAAGAGCCAACGAAGGAGCCAAAGAAGCGGCCCCAAATGGAGCCAAAGAAGTCACCGGTGCATGAGATGGAGCCAAAGAAGCGGCCCCAAATGGAGCCACAGAAGTCATCGGTGCATCAGATGGAGCCAAAGAAGCGGCCCCGTGACAAGGAGCATAAGAAGAACACTCCGATTGGTATGCGGACAAAGGAGCTGGCAAGGAAGTCACATCTGGATTCGACGAAATGGGGTAAAGGTAAGTTGTAGACGATTATTTATTTTTTCGTGCCCCATGGTACACGACTATTATATTTGTCGTGTTTAATGATACACGACTATGTGGTTTATCGTGTTTCATACAACACGACTATGTTTTTTATCGTGCTGCTACTACTAACATGAATAAGTAAAATGTCATTTTAGCTCCCATCAAATGCGCGGATGAGGAAGACAAGATTGAACGGGCTACAAAGAGATCCTCTGCCAAGTTGTTTTTGAAGAAGCTCCAACCAGAATTCAACGAAGATATGGAGCGTGCAGAAGTCGAGTCCCGTCCGACGTACTGACGGGACCTATTCCCCCCTGGTGTAGTGGTAAGGAAGCGAATGAGGACTGTCTCCGTGAGGGAATTGCAGAGGATTAGAGAAGATGACCATATACGGAGAATGGCGGAGGAGCAGGAAAGAAGGAATAGGTCCCCTCAGCCAAAAGCTGACTCCGAACAAACCATATCCGATCGACAAGCGACCTCTATCATCGATGAGGTCATCTCTTCCTTACAGCAGTCGGATATCGAAACCGTCAAGGAGGAGGTGAAGGAGGATGTGAAGGACGGGGATGTCGACGAGGAGGAGGTGAAGGCGGATGTTCTGGAGAAGGAGGGGGAGGAGGAGGAGGAGGAGGAGGTGCAGGCCGATGAAGAGGCGATGGAGGAGGAGAAGACGGGAGGAGGTGAAGGAAGAGGAGGCTGAGGAGGAGGAGGCGAGGGAGGAGGAGGAGGTGGCGGAGGGCACTGGCTTAACCGCATCCCAGCCTGTTGACGTCGATGTCCTCCTAACCCCTCAAAAGTGTAAGTCTGTAATTGCACTCCCCGACAACTATGCCGATTTGGAGTTATGCTTCGACATGGGGGTATTGTTAGAGTGGGATAGAGTGGCAATAGATGGATGGATCGCCAATCCGAGGAAGGCTTATCCAATCCCAACGCTATGTGATGACGACTATGTATCCCTCCTACAAACAACAGAAATAAACATCAATGTAAGTAAACCTATGCTCCTCATATGTTTTTGTTGACGTAAAGTCGGTATTCGAAGACACGACTTTGCGCATAGTCGTGTCTTCGCAACACACGACTATACGCATAGTCGTGTCTATCGAAGACACGACTATCATAAAAATCGTATATATAGAATAATCGATTTTTAATTAGAAGTTGTATATTGCCTTACTTCGAGTGTTATGACTCCTGTGGATGTTTTTCCATAGGTTATAGATGCGTTTTTAAGTCTGTTGAGCCAGCGCAATGACAGAAACAGGATGAAATATCCGTGGGCATTTTTTGGTTGCCACGCATTCAAAGAGATATTCGACAATGTAAGTGTTCCCTGCATAAGGAGTGATAAGTAATTAAGTATGATATTACGAGCATCGTTGTCTAACTCTCTTGCGGTTTCGCAGGAGCACCAGGAAGGAGGAAATAATGCCAAATTGGTTAAAAAACTCGGGAGGATGCTCGACGGCTTGAACAGGAACATGTTCTACGCATTTTTCCCAATCCGCACCGGCTCCCACTTCTGCCTCGTGTATGTACATTTCCCGCACTGTGTATGGTGCTTCTATAACCCGCTGTCTGGCAAATCCCAATTATATCCACATCACAGAAAAGCTGCTGACAAATTCACGCAGTTCATGAACGTTGTGATGGCAGGCAAGCTGGGGTGGTTTGGTTTGCTAGACTGGAAGATGACTCAGATAGCCAAAGCGTCGTGGCAACAGAATTTGAAAGACTGTGGCATCTTCATCATGATGTACGTCGTGCACTTGGCGTCCAATGTCAACCCACCGGAGTTTGATCAGTCGACAATTACACGACTATGGCGACCAGTCATCGCTTCAACCTTGATTCGGGGGGTTATTAATAGCGAGTTTGACGACGATTCCGGACAAGGCACAAAAGACGCCGTCACAGTTGCGGGTTTTATGTGGCTTCCGGATAAAGAATAAATTGGATTTTATTTTATTCACATTATTTTATTGTACAAAGTGCATTCGCTGTAAATATCATACTCTTTCAAAAAATTCGAATTCCTTTTTGACACCGTGTTGTACAGTTCTGTTTCAAATAATTCCAATTCTTTTTTTGACGCATACCAGATGTAGACAACATATCGCAAGCATGACTTTGAATACGGCCTTCATACAACACGACTACGTATATAATCGTCTCCAATGCAACACGACTTTATATATAGTTGTCTTTCACAATACACGATAGTATAGATAGTCGTGTCGAAAGATTGTTTTTCATTTCTGATTTTCTTTATCTTTACAGGCGTACATTTCGATAGAAGTTAATATGCGTTATACAAGAATTTGACTCCATCCTAAGTGAAGAATGGTGGTGGCTGAGGTAAGCCGGAGTGGCGTACATGCGAAGTCTCGTTCGTAGTCAGTTTGCCTTGTTGTGGAAGTGTTCGTTTCTTGCACGGTTGATTTTCTTTCGGAACCGGGCTGTTGGTGCACTTTGTACGGTTGTGACCAGCTTCACGACAATTCCCACATTTCGAACGTGGCCTTGCAGGTGGCTCGGGCTGTGACTCAATTCTCTTTGTCTTTCTCTTGCCCTTCTTTGGAGCTTCACCCATGGGCGGTTCGCATTTAAATAAAACCCCGTAATTCCCCCACTGACTTCTGTCTAAAGTAGGAAAGACTACTTCTTCGTACGTGCTGCGGTACGTACTTGCGCAGTACCACTTCTCACAATATTCTACCACTTCCAGACTCCTCTCATCAATACATGCCATGGCGTGCTTGCATGGAAGTCCCATGCTCTGGAAGAAGCCACATGTGCAGGTTCTATTCGTAAGGTCAACAACATCCTGATGCGAAAACATGAAGAACATCAGTGTCTTCCAAGAATACTCGTGTCGTCGAAGACACGAATGTATGACTAGTCATGTACCCGACGACACGACTGTATGAGTAGTCATGTATGCGTCGACACGACTTTGTTATAGTCGTATCTTATAGAAAACGAATTTATGCTTACCACATGGTATAAAGATGTCACTTCAAACTGCCGTAATGATAGCGGTTGAACTCGAACTGTTCCAGCACTCTGATTCCTCATCTGATTGATATGATTCTGTGCATATTTTGTTAACGGAGTCGGTAGTCCGTCTGCTTCTATTCGGCATCTCTGAAAATGGACGCTTGTGGTCGCCCGCGTTTGCTCGATCAACCGAGTTATTGGCCAAAACCTTGCCTTTAGAAGCATATTATTTACACTTTCTGACGCGTTCGACGTGAGAGTGCCGTACATTTTACCCGGATATTCTACGTTCGCCCAATGTGTTTTCGGAATATTGTCAACATATTTCCAGGCCGCCTCATTGTGTTCCTTCATCTTCTCCATGGTTGCATCGAAGTCTGGTCGCCTGAAGCATTTTGCAGCTCGGAATAGAAGTTCCTTCAGGTACTTATCCTTCCAAGTATTAAGCATATTTGCGGCCATATGCCTTAGGCAAAACCCATGGTGGGCTTCGGGAAAGACATCGGCGACTGCTCTCAGAAGGCCCTTCTGTCTATCAGAGACAATAGTGTCCAGGGAGGCCGGGGGGTCCGTAAAGAGAAAACATTTTAGTAAGGTGAGGAACCACGTCCTGTACAAGTGAGAGACAAGCATATTAAACACAGAATGCTTCAGGTTGTTACAAGGTCATCTATAAGCAAAACACGACTGTATGAGTAGTCGTGTTTTCGAAGACACGATTGTGTGCCCAGTCGTGTCGTCCAAAACACGACTGTTAGAATAGTCGTCTTTCCTGCTTCTATACTTACCACGTTTTGATATTCTCTTTATCGACAATTGCATATGCAAGAACATTAATTGTTGATTGCCGTCGATTGCTGTAGCAACCAATAATACTCCAGGGTACTTTCCTTTTAGGAATGTTCCATCAAGCGTGAGCAACGGTCTCAGTGTTCTTCGAAATGCTCTTGCGACCGGGCCGAACATCCAAAACACACGTCTGAAGTCGTAGCCGGCTAACTCAATTAGGATATCAGGTATATCAGCTGATCTTTCTATGACCACATGTGTACCTGTGTTAGACCGCTCTAATTCCCTTCCGTAATGTGGCAAAATACGATATGCGTCTTCAGGGTTGCCATCGATCAATCGGATCAATTCCTCTTTCGCCCTCCTTGCCCTTTTATAGTTTACTGTCATGCCCCAATGCTTCTCAATGTATTGTTGGATATTTGAGATTTTTATGGAGTTTGAATCCTTATGGAGGCCATGACACTTCCTCGCAATCCAGAGGTGAGAAGCCAATGGATGATCTTTCGAACTTAGAGAAGTGTCACATGTATGCCGTTCTTCCCTCGTTACGCTGACTCCATCAAGTCTGTTCGACGCTCGTATGTACCACTTGCACCCCGAAACCTTGCACGTTGCAGCGAATGTGTCCTTGCTCTCATCCGCTACTTTGAACATGAACTTCCTCTTGATTGCCAGATCAGTTAGAACCATCTTGAACTGCTTGACGCTTTCGAATCTAGCCCCTAAGGTAAGTTGTGCCTCGTAGTCTTCTGCTTGCAAACTTCCGGTCAACATCGTCTCCTCTTCACAATGTTTTGAAGGACCGGCCTGTGCAGAATAGGTACCCCAATCCCAACCACCGTCACCCTCAATATTGAGATACTCATCGTCCTCCGACGCGACAGATTTCCCTTTACATGTGTCTCCTGCCGTGGGACCTCTAGAAGTGGATGTTCCCCTGTGATCTGGCTGGCTGAAATGTGGTACTGTAAGAGGCTCATCCCACTCATCTGCAGACCACGGTAATTCATCTTCATCCAACAATTCTTCTTCATCTGGACTGGAATCTTTATCTTCATCTTCTTCTTCATCTTCACCTTCTTCTCCATCTCCGAAACTGCGGGAAAAAAGATGTATGAATGGACTTGAGAAAACGATAGCACGTACTATGAGGTATTGTCTTATGCAACACGAATTGATTTATAGTCGTGTACTATGGAACACGATTAGGTATATAGTCGTGTTGCATACGGCACGATAAAATTCTTAGTCGTCTACTATTATAGTCGACTATAATAGCACACGACTTGCCTGTATCCGCGCCTTAGAAGTCTCACCTCGCATAGTCTCCATCTCTTCCTCCTTCGACTGCTGATGCGGGTGTCTTATTGCCCGGGCTGGACAGCCTCTCCGGCGGTGTCTTACTGGCCGGCCTCACTTCTGCCTCTGGTAGCCTCTCCTCCTTATTTGCATTGGCATTTATTTCCTTATTGAGAGTCGAAGTCTCCATGTTATTGCCCGTAGAATTCCACTCCACGTACAGGCGGAGTAGTCCATTTGTGCCTTGCTTGCTCTTGTGAAGTATAAATATTGACTCCACGTCTTTATCGTCTTCAAGGAGAAATGTGTATTCAGAGTCAACACGATATGACAAAGTTAATGTACCAGACTTAAGCGGTAATCTTTCTTCCACTTGCTGCAACAGTTCCAGGTACTTTACTCGTGTATCTATAGGCAGGAGCTTCCGTTTCCCGCCCACGTACTTATCAGAATTTGCAAAAACTCCATCGTAGTGTAAACAAAGAACTATCTTCTCCATCCGTACCTGCCATTAAAATACCGAAATAAGTTAAAAAACCGTGAGACACAATATATTGAAAACCGTATATGAGTGAAAAGCAACGTCTATGAGTCGTGTTTCATCAAACACGACTCTTGTTACAGTCGTGTTGTCGACGATACGACTGTAACAATAGTTGAAAACTTGCTAAGTTTTCAACTTTCTTCTCTAGAACCAACTTTCATGATAGAAATCGTCGTATTTGAACTTCACCTACGAGTTTTTCGATGTACGTTGCCTCCGTTGAAGTTGTTTTCCAATACCCAATCTTTCCCGCTCGTTTTCCCGCTTTTTGCCGCGAAGATGACCTTTCCGGAGTTCGACGGCGCCGGCGCCGGCGATGATATGGGCGGAGAGGCCGGACGGAACGCCTTCTTCTCCGACTAACGACAGCTTCTCCGTGTAGTCGCTCCCATTCCGGGTAATATGGAAAACCAAAGAGTGGGTGGCTTATACCTAAATCTAAGGGTATTTTGGGTACTTTTCGGGTCATATGGAAGAAAGAAAGTGATTCCGGGTAATATGAGAAACCCGTGTTTGGCGCCAAGTCACACGTAAAAAGCTCTAAGGCCGACAGCTTCATTGGATAGAGAGAATAATTTTATATGCATATTAGCATTGGAATTTTGTTGTTGGGAAATTCAACATAATTCCTGTTTTTTGCTTTATCTTAGAGGCGACGTCCTCATAATAACCATAAATATTGTATATATTTATTCCATATCTTAAAACCATAACCTTAATCATTTCTGTTTTTTGCTATGATTTTAATGTCGCAAATATATATAGGCATTTTTGCACTAAAATTTGTTTCAAAAGAATATATGATATAATTTCTGATTTGTGCTCTATCCTAGAGCCAAACCTGTTATATAATAACTAAAAAAATTCTCTCTTATAATAATTGCAACAATTTTCTAAAATTGCTCTAATACCTATTTGGTAGAACTCCAATAATTGAAAGCAGATTGAAATAAACAATGAAAAACAGATTGAAATGACAAGGATACTTTCAGTTTCGTACGGTACAACACCAACCTAAACTTTTTCTCTGTCACCCGTCACAGAATAAATCCAATTTATAGGTGCAATAGTTCTTTAACCTTACACATTTTATTACAAAATTTCAGTCCAAAAATAAAATCCATCCTTGGATGCCTGGTAGCATACTAGCAGGCTTGTCCCATTAGCATGGGGGCCATGAACCAATATTCAAACATGCTTAGAAATAGTTAAGCATTGTTTTCAAGATCTCATGATATTCGAAAATTAATTTTTTGAGTGAAATACACATACTCCTAATTACAATTCTAGGAATTATTATGAACATTGAAACAAAAAAGGGCTAAAAAAAAAAGAGAAAAGGAAATTTGTTCATGATCCGCCACTGACACTTCCATTCCAGATATCGATGGTGTCGCCGGCCCGGACTTCGTGCCACCGGAAGCTCCGGTCCTCATCCATCACATTCTGCTTGTAGATGAAGAAGTATCCCTCCGGTGGAAGGTGAAAGTTCATCTGGGAGTGCAATTTTCTCAACTCCTTCCTCAGCTGCCCCACATTGTCCCCCGGATTCACCTCCACCGCAATCTTATTCTTCCCAATCTGCGGCTGCACCATGACCGTCATCGTCCTCGGCGATGTCTCTGTCCCTCCGCTACTCGTCGGGGACCATACATGGCCCTGCCGGAGGGCAACACTCACTTCTGACCCCTCAGATATGCCGTACTCCGCCAAGTGTTTGTGCTGTTCATGCAACTCCACATTGCCCACGGAGAATAGTGATAGTCGGCTTATCGGAAGTCCTTCGGCCTCGCCGATGCGATCGCGTAACCGGGCTACCGTGTCGGCCCTGGGGTTCACCTCCAAGGAGAGCTGCCTGTTGGAGGAGGGGATGTTGATGGTTAAATTGCACTTGTGAGGTCCACCCTCATCGGACTTGTTTACCTTGGGCGTGCGCGGTGACCGGAGGGCTGGGGAGGAGGAGTCGAAGTCGAGGAGGAGGTGAATGCGGGAGCCATGGAGGACCTCGTAGAACTCGGTGTTGAGGTCGTCGGACATGACTTGGCCATTGAAGATTAGGGTTTGGGAAGGGACTGGAATTTTGGTGTACTTGTGGATCTTCTCCTTGATCTCAAGAACAGTGTCAAAGTAGCCAATTTCAATGGTGAACCTCTTACCGATTCTGGTCTCAAACACCACGTCCATCTCTTCCAGCCACTTCTTTCTTCATGGGCTAGGGCTAGGGCTAGGGCTAGGGTTAGGGTTAGGGTCTAAGGTTGCTGTTTGAGATTGCACTAGTCATGGTGGTTAAAGCTAAGTGGACTTGGATTGGTGTGGTGATACACTCAGATACAGTCATACAGCCATGCTGCAAAAGAAGATTAGGGGGGAAAGGGTTCTGTTACAACAATCCCCGAATTTGGCTCATCTCAAAAATCACAATTCACGATTTCTGATTCTCAATTCTGCAGCCTGTGACCTTAAAATGGGCTTTTGTGGTGTGAAATGGGCCTATCTTGGCCCATGAAGCAGCATGCCACCCAAACTTCAAATTGAATGGGCCTAGAAGTAGTACGGAATTATTCACCACCAGGATTTTCCAAATGAAAATTTTAGTTCATTAATTTGGAAAATCCTGATAATTCCAGACTACTCCTCCCACTTTAAAAGAATTGTTTAAAGTTGTGTGGGGTGGTGAAGTACTCATCCTAATTCATTAGTGACAAACATGTGAAAGAATATAACAAGGGGGCATTTGGAAGAAGAAAGCTGACTATACTGATTTGGAATAAGCATTGTGTAGTCATTACTCAATTAGTCAAAGTACTTCATCTTATCTAGTGGGACATTCACAAAAAAATATTTGGGACCCTCACAGGCTTACCCTAAAGGAATCACCACAAAGAATCATTCCCTCGTGGCTATGCTTGAGATTTAAGCTATCATCTCTCCTAGACAAAGCCCATGGAAGAGTCGAAGTCACACGCAGGAGAAGGCCCGCCACCCAAACTTCAAATTGAATGGGCACAACACTTGTCACCGTCCAGTCGGTTTCCACCATTTGCTGCTGGGCAGGTAGATTAGGGGGCTCTTTGGTTCATGAATTTGGTAGCAAATTCAGCCTGAATTTACTGAATTTAGAGATAACTAACTGAATCATGTTTGGTTCATTACTTTGGGCCGAATTTAAAATTTAATGTGAAGGAGGATTCTTCCCCAATTCAGGCTTAATTTGCGAATCTTCCCACGGGGAGATTCACCAAATTAAGATTGAATTGTGAATTTTCAATTCAAAAACCAAACGACCATTTTACACCAATTCAACGTAAATAAATTCTCCCTTAATTAGGCTTAAGATTGATTAAATTCATTAACCAAACAGCCCCTAGATCAGGAGGGATCCACTTCAGTCCCGTCATAAAGTTAATTACCTACAACATTTGTTTCAAACATTTGTTTAAATTGTTTCAATTCTTCTAGAGAATCCCACTAATAAGAAGATAACAAACTTGAGTAACTTTATCATCTAATAAAAGTATGTGAGTATTGAAGGATATTAACAGAATTTAGAAGATCTTAGCGGCTCTATTAAAGATCAAAACCATATCCATGCTTTCTGACATAGAGTAGGTCTTCCATGTGGTGGTGGCACAAGGCTTCATGGGGAAGCTAATGTTAATGAAATGGAGGCATACCCAGTTGAGTTTTCAGATGATTAGAGATGTGGAATCTCCTTTTGATTGTCAAAGAAGTAAGCATCTATTCCCTTAGGGAATGGGGTAAATGGAAATAAAGCATGGTTTGCATTGTGTGGTTTTTGCTTTCCTTGATGACCATGAGATTTGAAACCCTAGGTAGAGTATTCTCCTAGTGCAAAGAGATGGAGGGAAGTTTTTATTGTTCTTACTCATCCTCAACATTACTTCTTTTTGCCACACCTGTGGACCCCATCTTGTCCAAGTTAATTGGTTTGACCTATTTTAGGCTTTTGTTTGGATCTGGATGAGATAGGCTTTGATGACATATGCAAGGAAGGGACAATCTTCAATACTACAAAAGCCGTAAGCTCAGCCCCAGCTAGCTTTTGAGAGAACAAAGCTCCTCCACATTTATGGCCTTTAGATGAAAAGAGATGTTAACATCTTCCCATATTACGAACCACAGGACACCAAAGGTCCCCCCTCAGTTGCTACACCTTGGATGCCTCATAAGGAAAAATGACAGACCAAAAATTCATGCAAACATATCTTGACTATGGACCATAGAGGATACATGACGCATAGACTGATACAGTGAAGAAACTAGTTTATATATATTTGGAGACTAAAGATCACTAGCTACAGTATAATGATGCTATAGTTTTTATGGATGCTACAGTATGCATATATTGAGCTGTCTTCTATCAAAATGCATGCACTCAGCACCATCTCTAGGTGTTTAGTTTCATACAGAATAAACTGATATAGTGAAAAACAAATAATCCAGACTTTTCATGTATGTTTAGCCTTTATCCTATTTTTGCATGACATTAGTTTTGAGTTGAAATTCCATCTCACCTTGCCTTTAATCTTGGGATATCTTGAAGAAACCATTGGAGATAAATTTATACATAGGGCTCCATATTTTCTTTTTGATTCTTATAATATCTTGCATTACCCCTCCAATAAGATTTTCACCCGTTAAAAATTTGTTCTGTCATGTCTAACTTCGACATTTTGATATTAAGCATAAACTATTCTTGGCATGTCTGCAAAATCTTGCAAATGAAACTTCCAAACTGAAACCATATTGCTGCTTATATTTGCATGCACCAAAGTGCATGTAAATCCTAAACAAGAGCCACACATTACTTCCAACATCTCAGGACGTGATAGTATCCAAGGAAGCTGCAGAAAAAAATGACATTACTTTCATAAGCAAGGATGAAGCATAGATATGGGGGGATCACTGTACATGTCTCTCTCTTGATCACTACTTATGATTGCCATTTATTATAAAAACTTTTAGTTCCATGGACACATATGATTGTCTCATATCCCTGCCAGACAAGTTCTCACATACCTTAGAGTTCATTGTAGCAAAGCAGTGGAAAAGGTGGCCAAGACTCAAGACAAGAAGGAAAAAAAGTCAAAATTAAAGGAGCACTTGTATGTTGGTTGGGTCATGGGGCTCAAGGCATTATTATCTACTCAACTACATTTGTTTTGGCAAGCCTGCTCAACTATATAGTGTCTAGTGGGTTCCTACACAATCCCAAAATTGGCAGCCCTATAATTGCTCCATTTCATATCTATGTCTCCTGTTAGAAAACAGTGTATGTTTAATTTTCAAATATCTTTCAATCATAGGAATTCACATGACAAAACTAGTGAAATATATTACATCAACAATACTTTTGAGATTTTGTCACCTTCGTGTGTCTAATGCACATGCCTTGTTAGGAACATGCATGCATAATGCAAATGACTCTACAGTGAGGTACGGACATGTCTAATTAACATTTTAATGTCCTTCATGATTGCGCGTTTTTTTTTTGTATTCATGAATTGCAAAAGCTACCCATGATGGAGATAAAGACAGCAGCCATTTTTTCCTTTAATATTAAAATTAAGATAAACTGGTGATAGAGAGGCAGGTCTGGTCTCCCTCTCTAAGAGTATCTTTTGGCAAAAGGGAGGAGGCTGCTTATTGCAGTCGGTAGTTTTTTTATAGGGGATAGCTTGACAGCTTCCATGGCTTTCTAGTGAGAGAGAGGAAGAGAAAGAAAGAGCTTATGACCTTCTCCCTCTCCTGAAGAAATCAGCACCCTATTCCTTGTTCTTCTTGAATCTCTTATAATTCTCTTGGAAGCAGGAGTACTCTCCCAAAGGAGAATGTTCCATGCCAAGATGCCTCCTCCTATGAATTCACATGAGAGCAGGCCCATGTGTGTTCAGGGGGACTCCGGCCTTGTCCTCACCACTGATCCCAAGCCCCGCCTCCGGTGGACGATGGAGCTTCATGAACGGTTTGTCGATGCCGTGACTCAGCTTGGAGGTCCTGATAGTATGTCTTTCACTATATATGCACTACCTTCTCTTCTTTGTTCTTCCTTGTTTTCTCTTATGTTCATTGCTAGAGTTAATTAGTATCATTACTGAAACCTTATTACTAATTTCTCTATCTTTTGCTTATAACTATTATCTGGGGTTATCGATCTTTTGCATCCGAAAATGCTTTATTTTCTAAATTTTGTTAATTGTACAAAGTGTAGTACTGATGATCTTTATTTTTTGACATGTAGAGGCCACTCCAAAGACAATTATGAGAGTTATGGGAGTCAAGGGTTTAACTCTATACCATCTTAAGAGTCATCTTCAAGTATGTAAAAATGCATGGAACCAAATAGTGTTCATGGACGCCAATTTTTTCTTTATATATAAAGAAAAGTACCTGTTCAAAAAGCTTCTCATTTCTATATGTTTTCATTCTAAATTTAGTTATACATTTTCTTGGTGTTGCTCTCTGCAGAAATTCAGGTTGGGGAAGCAACCACACAAGGAGTTCAACGACCACTCAGCGAAAGAAGGTGGCTGTTCTTCTTTTTACTATCCTTACATTATTACTAATAATCACTATGTAGTTTAACTATTAATCTAAGTTAATTGGAGTACGGATTGTTCGCTTTTTTTCTCAGCAGCTGCTCTAGATCTTCATAGAACTTCTGCTGGCTTATCTGGGATAATGGGTCGAAGAATAACTGAGTAAGTGACTGCATAATTCATGCTTGAAGTCTAATAAGTTGGTAACAAGATGAAGACATTGTGTTAATTGAGGATTGGTGACTGGTGTTTAATCAAAAAAGGAAAAACAAAAAAACAAGAGAGGTGTTGTGCATGTTCTTACTATACTATTAGGTTTTGAGGAGTGGTATAAGCCTTGGTTTTTATTGGTTGTATTTCATACATTATTAAAATTGTTGAAAACTTTTTTTCTTTGCATTAATAATCCAGTAGGAGCGTTCACATGAATGAAGCTTTGAGGATGCAGATGGAAGTTCAAAGAAGGTTGCATGAGCAACTAGAGGTACTTATCATTTAGAGTTCACAATGAAACAAAAAAAATCCTTTTTTTTGGTAATTAAAAAAATCCTTTTAAGGACACTAGTATAATCTCGTGCTTGGTTCTTGGAAACAGGTGCAGAGACACCTTCATCTGAGGATTGAGGCTCAAGGCAAGTACATGCAAACCATACTGGAGAAGGCTTGTCAAAGTCTTGAAAATGAAAGCATGCATGGCTCACAAAGCTTCAAGCTTGGTGCACTGAACCATGGAATGGTTGATATGGCTTCTTCTTCTATGAACTTTGCTTCCTTCCATGACTTGCACTTGTATGGTGGAGACCAACTTGATCACATGCAGCAGCAAATGGACAGGGCCTCCATGGAAGGGATTTTGCCAGGGAAGAGGCCTAATCCATATGGCTGTAGTGGAAAGAGTCCACTAATTTGGGATGATGATATCAGAATGCAGGAATTAGGGAATGCAGCAGCTTGTATGAGCTCTCAAGATGATGCTTTCATGAGTGGAAGTCATCATGATTTGGACTCATTGAGGAATACTTATGAGTCCAAGCCCATGCTAACAGGAGAAGGATCAGCTGGTCAGAAGAACTTCGAAGTTGCAATGAAGCTGGAAAGGCCATCTCCTCAACAAGCCCCAATTCAAGTGGAAAGGATGAATCCAATTGTCAAGGGTAGTGGTTCATCTCTAACAAGGAATTTATCTTATGGGTGAGATTGATTAATAAATATCTAGCTATTTTTCATATGGGAGGACATCGTTGTATTTTTGTTGTATTGTAAAAGTTTACTTCTGATTATGTTTCTGTAGACACCATATTTAATTCATCATAACCTTAATATTCTTCTCTAAAGTAAATCTAATGACTTTCTCCTTTTCTGCCATAATATTTTTCTCTTTTATAAAATACACGTACATTATACATGTGCTTGTGCCGAGAGAGGGGGAAGGGGTGAGAAATATATCCCCTACATTCTCATTTATCCAGTGTAATTTCTCTATCACCACATTCCAATTTTTACATTATTTTCTTTAAATGTGAAAGCTTTGATTTCACCAATAGTACGTATAAGTATAATGATTTGTATAAGAGTGTAAGACATATAAATCTTCTAAAAAATAGTGAATCCAACCAGCATGGCAAAACTTTACTAGATTTCCTATCTTATCCCATGTGGTTATTGTGTACTTTATGTACTTCATGTAGTCATTGTAGTTCATAGGACTTGAAGTGGTTGTTGTGGGATTTGTACTTTATGTAGTGCCATTCATTAAGGTTCTTTTCTAGTTACAAGTTTCACTCCACTACCACCAACAGTACTCTTACAACTGAAACCCCTCCATGCAAATTGATTATTGACATATTGTAAAATGTGCTCATGCATAATATCCAAAAAAAGTGAGCATGCAGAAATAGGTATTCAATGGCACACAAAATCCTAGAGTCAGAAAAATGACTGTAATCTTCTTCTTTTTTTTCATCCGACAGGAAGCATCTGCAGTTCTTTTCTCTATTTACTGCAAACCCTATTCCTTGCTCATTCAAAGCATTGATGGGTAACCCTCACTTTCTCCTGAGGGTCCTCAACCTTTCTATCTGTAGACCAGACCCATGTACAAGAAAAGACGGCGACCAGAACTAGCTTTATCGATTACAGGGAAATCTAGAGGTCCAAGACCGGTGTGTTTGTACTTAAGAGAGAGAGAGAGAGAGGATGGCATAATGATAAAGAGATAAAGTGTGAAAGAATACTACGCACTCCCATGCGTGCACTAATCGAGGAAGCTTCTACCTTTCAGTATAGGGGAAGGTGTGGTGGGCATATGAAAAGGTTTGCAGAGAGAAGAACGTGAGTATATAGTGCCTTCAAAATAGTATAGTTCATAGTAGGAGAAGAACTACCTTGGATTCTGTTTGGCAGTTGGGGTGATTTTATTGGCCAACAAAGTACTAGTAGAGGGAAGCTTCTTTTGCCAGCTCGAGGACCTTCTTTTGGCTCTGTTTGGTCATTGGCGTGTAGTCTTCTCTCTTTCTCTCTCTTAATGTTGAGACTTGAGAGTGAAAGGGAGGACTGGTTTGCCAAGCTTTTTCTTTGCAAGGGCAATATGTGATTCCTAAAAATTCTCCAACTTCTTATGCATTGAATAAGATAGTTGCTGTATTCGACAAAAAAATGAATTACAGTGTGGCCTTTACAATCAACCTAACTTTTGTGTGTGGGGTGAGAGAGAGAGAGAGAGGGCCTACGAGAAAAATGGTGCATACTAGCATGGAATGGGGTCCTATCTAGGATAGATACACAACCAATGTTGCAAAACTGAAGAGTTGGTGTTAAATGTTTTACAGTTGAGTGGAGTCAGACATATCTTAAACAGTCAAGTTGGAGTCTTGATATAACCAAGCAAGAAAACTAGATTATGTATATAATAGTTCCTCCATCCAATACCTGTCCTCATTAGAAAACCAAAATGAACTGGTTGTATTTAGCCTAGTTGAAAAACGACAAATGCATGATATACTGATACAGATAAATGATAACAGATGATGGCAAAAAAATTTGTGATAATGTCAAAAATTTAATACTCACACGACTAAGTAGGGTTTATATGGTCTTGGAGTTTCATGGGGTCGACAGAGTATACTAGCCACCAGATGGTAAAGATGTCTCCTTCCATGTATTTGCTATTAGATATAAAAAATATTCCTATCAGATTAACTAATTTTCATATATGCTTAAAGTGTCTTTAGTAATAGGAGAGTCAGAAAACTCAAGTTAGGAGCTGAGCCAGAACTTGTAAGATTAAAATGCTAAGTGCCAGAACTTGTAAGATTAGAATGCTAAGTGCGCCGAAGGGGTTTTGCATGCATTTTGATCTTAAAATTTCTTGGGTTGCGCCAGAACTTGTAAGATTAGAATGCTAAGTGCGCCGAAGGGGTTTTGCATGCATTTTGATCTTAAAATTTCTTGGGTTGCAACAACACACGGTATTTAAATCTCCATAGTAAAAATAAAGATAAGAACCATAATTATAATTACACATGATTAGTTATAATTTTCGCTCTTGCATTGTTTATATGTGAGGACCCAATTAGCACCAAATACTCCATCCATCCCAATTTAATAACTGGATTTGAGAAAAAAAAAGTGTTTATTCGGAATGAAATCCAGCCCATCAGCCA
The DNA here is from genome assembly GCA_039654745.1 of Houttuynia cordata. Taxonomy (NCBI): domain Eukaryota; kingdom Viridiplantae; phylum Streptophyta; class Magnoliopsida; order Piperales; family Saururaceae; genus Houttuynia; species Houttuynia cordata. The sequence continues at coordinate 4,027,134 of CM077508.1, read as the reverse complement.
CTACTTATTCACCAATTCTAAGGTACACAACAACACAACCACTTAAATTGAGCCAAATGGGGCTATTTTATACAAGACATACTTTTTTCACCAAAAGGAACTATTAATATGGGACAGAGGGACTAATCTATCTAGATAGAGCATCCATGATTTTCACAAACCATAACAAGATAGAAAATCAACGCAAGGCCGACATAAAGGCCCTTCGTCACATCTCACTAATTTCATTTTCATTTTCATTTTTTTGATGACGGAATTGCTCATACATCTTTTTTATCCCTTTTTGATAAGGGAATTGCTCATACATCAAACTAGGCAAGTTCAATATGGATTCCTTTGGCAACTTACTACTGCCTTTTGAATGTCAATTTATCATTATTCACCTGCCCAATGATGCCAATTTTAGTGACAGCTGAGACAGAACCATGATCACTACACGAACCTCAACTATTTAAATCATGTGAAATCTGAATTGTGTTATCAGAGGACCGCAAGTGCCTGAAGAAAAATATTCTAGAGTATAGATTCTGATCTTCACCATGAAAGGAAAGAGACCAAATTTCAAACATGAGCGCTTTTTTCTTTTTAACATGTCTTACTGCATATGCCGGTTGTGCCCTTTCTCCTTCATAAAATACAATAATTTTGTGAAAGCCCCCCTCAACATCTGAATTTTGGTGCAGCAAGAAATATTTCTTTATGCCAAAAGCAGTTGGCATGAGGTCTTTTTTGTGATCCTACCTTTAGTCATCAGCAAGCTACATGTTATTTTGGAACTCTTTAAGATTTGGGTCTCAAGACTAAGCACATGGCATGGGATGCACCTATTGTGACGGAAAGCACATGGTGTGGACCTGGTTCGTCTTCTTCCATCAGAAAATTTACTTCAACAGGCAAAGGCTGTACCTCGGGTAGGCCAGGCACACCAAGCTGGCAGTCTTTTGAATTTCCCCACATATATAGCTTCCCTTTGCCTGTCATTTACGGAAAAAAGTAGTTACTTATAAAGAAATTCAATCAAGAATGCAAGGAAATGATCTCCAACTGTCCCTGTCTGGGCAACTATAAAATTTGTAAAAGGATGATAAACAAGATCGTTTCTATAACCGAGTAGCAGTTCAGCAATATATTAAGGAAACTATAAATACTAGATAAACAAGATGCTACCTGTGATAGCGGCTGATGTCGAACCACCACAAGCAATATATGCTACATGTTCATCAGCTAAAGCTTCAATTACTCGTGGGATATTTTCACTTTGAGTAGAACCATGACCCAACTGACCCTGTCCACCATAACCCCAGGACAGAACCGTTCCATCATCTGAAATATAGCCCAAACATTACATTGTAACTCACAAAGAAAAGTGGAGTCTTTCGGTGATAGAATTCATCTTAGATGGGTAAATATGAAACTGAAAAATTAGTTAACAGTAAGGATATTATTTCAATTACAATAATTCATTTCGAAAAACCTTACCAGTTAGAAAACAGCTGGTTCTATGAAAAATTGGTGTAATCAACTCATACAAAGCTGTGGGATGGGAGCGTATTATTGTTGAAAAATTGGTGTAATCAATTTGTACAAATATTTACAAGTTTGGCTGTGGGATGGGAGAAGTATTATTGTTGAAAAATTGGTGTAATTAACTTGTTCAAATATACTTCTATGAAAACCTTACCAGTTAGTGCGAGAGAGTGGTATCCACCACTTGTAATTTGGGTGATGCAAATATCTTGGACACTGGAAACTGGTTTTGGTCTCCAATCACTAGTTCTATCACCCCTCCCAAGTTCAGAGTTTGAGTTAGCTGCAACAATATCCACCATTACAGGAAGGGACGAAAGCCTATAACTACTACTTTTATGCCATTAAAAGTCACCAGCAAGAAAAGCAAAAATAGTAAGTTATATTCATGTAATAAATAACAACTTCTCAAGGCACAGCTAGAGGCAGGAGAGATGAGATTCTTTGCGTAGATGAATCTGCCAACTTGATTAATGATACCTACAGTTTGTTTGCTTAACCCATCCGATTGTGACATTGTAAAGATACTAATTCATGAAAAGTGGTGATAGGTTAGGTAAGAGGGGTTGAGAGATCAGGGTCTAATCATACAGAAAAATTAGGGTTTGATCCTGACTCAGGGCTAACACTAGCTATACTCATTGCAGATTCAACCATTAACAGAAAAAAAGCTCATTCGGATAAAAATAACAGCCAAAAGAAAAACCTACATCTATAAGTTTGAAAGCCTAACCAAAAGTACCTGCATTAAGTAAATTTCCTTAAAACGTAATATACATATGTTTTAAAACGAATATATAGTTGAGAAACTTCATAAACCAACAAGCAATTTACTCATCCAATTATGGCAATCAAACCTAGAACAATGTAAACAATATATGTATACATAATGAGAGAGCACATTGTAACCAGTAAAAACAATTTAACATATGTGAACAAGGAAAATTTTTCTTACCTTCCCAACTCCAAAGTTGACCCTCTGCAGTTAATGCCATTGTGAAGAATCCACCACAAGCCACAGCCACAACAGGCACAGGTAACGCACTAACTTTAGTAGGAATGGAAAATGAACCACCTTTCCCACCACCAGCACCAATACCTAATCTGCCTTCTCCTTCATCCCGACCCCATGTGTAAAGCTCACCTTCACCAGATTAAACCATCAGTTCCATATGTCCATACAAAAAGTAGAAGAGAACAATATAAATTCAGTAGTTTTGTTGGTTGGCCTTGCAGAAGGGTTCTATGGTTTCATTGTAATACATCTTTTGTGCCTTTCTTTTGAGCTAATAAAGTTTTTATTTAGCAATAAAAAAAAATGCAAGTTCAGTAGCTTCATAGCCTTCATTAAGCTCTCAGTACAACTAAGCAAATAAAATATTAAAACCAAACAACAAAAGCAGTAATAAGTTTAGACATAACTTGTTAGAGAAATTCAACCGAAACATATCATCCTTAAATATTCAGTGATGCATTAAAGAACGGTCATGCAACCAAAAAAAAGACGATTTAAGAAACTAAGTAGAGAAGTAACAACAGAAAGATGATAATAAAAACAGGAATAATCACCACTACCCAAGGGGAGTATGCCGCACTTTTTTTTCCATTTTTATGCATGTCTTTCCAAGAAAGAATACAGCCATCAAGATAAACGGTAAAAGTAAAAAATATTCATCTAGACGAGACATCCTCTATATCTTTGGTCATCTTGCCCACCTAGATTCATTTTCATTCTTGCAAGGTATCGTTGCCTACCCCTAAAAAAAATCTCTACTTCTGTATTAAAAAGGCCTGCTTGGAGAGCCTATTGGTGGTGGAAAATATAGAGAGCTCACAGTCATAATCCAGATTACCCCTAGAACTAGAAGGGAATATAATTTGGACCAAATATTACTGTATAAACGAACCTGACTCAGAAATAGCAGCAGTATGTGCACCACTAGTAGCAATGTGACCTATCTTCCCACTCCAAGGACCTTTCACAAGCCTGGGCAACAATTCCCTGTGATACACTGTATGCCCAAGAGCTCCAAAGCCACCATAACCCCTGCAAACTTTACCCAACACAAAACTCAAGTCAACATAATTTCCAACCTAATTCATTTACAAAACGGACATAAGCTTGGTAAACCTGCATTTCGTGCAGAGCCATAATGATCATTACCATAACGTCAGAACTATGCTACATTCTGCCATTTTGTTCTAAAGCAAGCTCCTCTCATAGCACTAGATAGGAACTCTCTGCTTTTTTAAAAAAAAAACGAGGGGTACCCAAGTCCTTAGGACCCGACTAGAAGAGGCAGGGCAAGTGGTGATGCTGCCCGTGCTTGATTCAACTAACTCTTCTCAACTGCAAACAGAAACTGGAGAAACAGAGAATAGCAAAACCACTCTTTAGGAATTTTCTATTATCTGGAAAGAAAGGATTACACAGATAAGTGACCAGAATCCACCAGCCGTGCCTGAGTCCACAGGCCAGAGCCAAGCTCTCAGAACCTCATCGGTTCTAAAATACAGAATGTGCCCAAAAGATCCCAACCTTAATAACATATGGGTATTTATACTACCCCTACAAATAACCCTCATTAAGAACTAACACAAGCTATTTTAACTAAGATAAGCAGTAAAAGGAAAAGACAAAGTTGCCCTCGTAATACACCCCCAACCGGTGTTTGTGAAAATGCCAACTCCATGCTAGCTTACCGAATGGACTGCATCATCTTCCCCACCATTTTCAGAAGCTCGACCTCGAGCTGTGGTTACTGTCTCATGATCCATAGGGGGAAAGTATTCAAACAAATTAGCTACATTGAATGTCTTGGAGATGTTCATGTTAGGAGGGAGGTCGATGACATATGCATTGTCATTTACACGCCTGAGAACCTTATACGGTCCAATCTTCTTGTTCATGAGTTTGTTATACTTACTTGCAGGAAGTCTATCTTTCCTAAGGTGAACCATCACCATGTCTCCTTCAGCAAACAGGTGTTCACGCCGGTGCTTGTTGGCATGGCGAGCATAAGATTCATTGGCGTACTGGAGCTTTTACTTAACTTCCTGATGGATGTCGCTAATTTGTCTACAGTGTGGTTGGCAGCCACATTTCCTCCCTGGACTGTTTTAGGAATCAAGAAATCAAATATATGGTTAGGAATGTACCCGTACACCACCTCGAAGGGTGCCTTTCCAGTTGATTTGTTCACAGTAGCATTGCAAGCGAACTCGGCTTGGGGCAGTTTCAGATCCCATTGAGAGACTTTATCGCCAACTAAGCTGCGCAAGATAGCCCCCACGGTTTGGTTAGTGACTTCAGTTTGGCCGTCAGTCCATGGATGGCACGACGTGCTGAACTGAAGTTTGGTGTTCATCCTTTTCCAAAGGGTGCGCCAGAAGTGTCCCAAGAAGCGACTATCGCGATCCGATGTAATAGACTTTGGAATGCCATGGTGCTTGACAATTTCCCTGAAGAAAAGAATAGCCACGTTAGAAGCATCAGTGGTTTTTTACAGGCTTGGAGAATCGATCCACAATGACAAAGATGGAGTCAGCCCCTCGCTGAGTACGCGGAAGTCCCACGATGAAATCCATAGTAATGTCCTACCACGGTCCCTCAGGAATTGGTAATGGCAGATACAAGCCTGTGCTCTGACAGTGTCCCTTGGACTGTTGACATATCATGCAATGGCGTACGAGCTTCTCTACATCTCCCTTGAGCTTGGGCCAATAGAACCGACCCACTACAAGCTAATAAGTCTTATCCCGTCCAAGATGGCCAGCCAAACCTCCATTGTGAGCATCCTGTAGAATTTCCACCCTGAGAGAGCATCGTGGAATGCAAAGACGACGGTCTCGGAATAGATATCCTTGAGTCAGATTGAATTTAGAACTACGACCTTGGTTAGCTGCCTCCCAAGCTTGACTAAAATTAGCATCCTCCTGGTATAATTCTTTTATGTAATCATGACCCAAAACTCCAATTTGTAACGAGTTCAATAAAAGCACCTTTCGACTGAGAGCATCAGCCACACGGTTCAATTTGCTTGACTTGTGTTTGATCACAAAGCTGAACTCTTGGACTTCCTCAATCCGCCTCGCATGCATATGGTTGATTCGGGTCTGACTTTGCAAAAACTTAAGTGCCTGATGGTCAATATGTAGTATGAATTCACGGTGCAAGAGATAGTGGCACCAATGTCGTAGTGCCTGAACCAAAGCAAAAAACTCGAGAGTGTATACCGGCAACTTTCGACGTGCTTCATTGAGTTTAGCACTAAAAAAGGCCACGGGCTTCCCTTCCTAAGATAACATTGCGCCCACGCCAACACAGGAAGCATCACATTCAACTTCGAAGATTTTAGAGAAGTCTGGTAAAGCTAGGACAGGGGCTTAACAAAGTTTTAGCTTTAGTAGTTCAAAACTTTCATTTTCTTTGGTAGTCCACTGGAATCGATCTTTCTTGAGACATTTCGTCAACGGGGCAGCAATGGAGCTGAAATTTTTGACAAATCTCCTATAGAAGGTGGCCAAACAATGAAAGCTCTTCACCTCGCCTGGCGTTGTTGGAGTTGGCCATTCTCGAATGGCCTTGATTTTAGTGTCATCCACACCAATGCCTTCAGATCCCACAATATAACCTAAAAAGTGCAGTTTAGTGGTGCAAAAGGAACACTTCTTTAGATTTACAAACAGAGAGTTATGTTGCAAAATCTGAAATACTTCCCGGAGATGTTGGACATGTGCTTGGCTGGTCTGACTGAAGACAAGAATGTCGTCGAAGTAGACTGCAACACACTTTCCAATCAGTGGTTTAAACACTTGGGTCATCAACCGCATAAAGGTGCTAGGTGCGTTAGAGAGTCCAAACGGCAAGACTAGCCATTCGTAGAGGCCATCCTTTGTTTTGAAGGCAATCTTCCACTCGTCTCCGGGCAATATGTGGATTTGATGGTAACCGCTTCGGATGTCTAGCTTCGAGAAGAGTCGAGCCCCTGACAAAGTGTCCAACAGTTGCTCTGGCATTGCCCGCTTGGCCAAGGCCCTATTGTTGCTCGGTACCAGCATTATCTTTTTCCCCTGATGGACAAAACTGTAAGTGTTGGCCCTACCGTGGTGAGTGGCATCGACGTCGAACTGCCATGGCCTCCCTAGCAGAAGTTGACAAGCCGTCATATCAGCGACATCACACAACAATTCTGCCTTGTATGTTTTTTCAATAGAGAAGGGCACTCGACAACGCTCAGTCACTCGAGCATTACCAACCTCCTTGATCCACCCAAAGGAATAAGGGGTTGAATGTTTCTCTACCTATAGCTGGAGTTGGTCTACTAAGCTTCTAGCCACTATGTTTTCAATGCTACCACTATCCACAATAACACTGCATGTTTTGTCTCGCACAATACCTTTGGCATGGAAGATGTTATTTCGCTGGGAAGGGTTGTCCACTCATGGTGTCAATATTAGTTTACACACCACCATTGTCACATGTAGGTCTTCACAATCAGAACCTTCATCACCCTCCACCACCTCCACAGAATCATCCTCTTCATTAGTTTCAACTGCTTCTATTGCTTGCATTTCTTCTTCAATTTGGGGTACAATCAAGTGAGTGGGTTTTCACTGGGGACAGTTGTTTGATTTGTGGTCCGGATCTCCACAACGGTAACACCATGCCGGCCCTGGACGAGCATAGGGATTTTGTCCCTGGCCTTGCCCCTTAGAATGATTCCCTTCATGGTGGTATTGTCCCTTGTAATTCTCTCCCTTTGTAAACTGATTTCCTTCCTTATGGTACTGTCCCTTAGAACTCTCCCCTTTTAGAAATTGATTTATGTTGTGAAAGGCATTGTAATTCTTCTGAGTACATTGGTTAGCCAAACCTCCTTTCAAATATCTTGTGGATGCAGTCTTCTTCTTATCAATCTTGTCCTCTGCTCGAAGGGCCATTTGGATTGCCTCAGATAAGGAAAAGGTGGGCTGCATGGTTACCTTCCTTTGGATGTTTGGCCTAAGGCCATTGTTGAACCGGGCAGCTAGTTGCGACTCAGACTCCAAGAGATTATTGCGAGCAGACAACCGGCTGAACTCATTGGCATATTCTCGAACATATTTAGGGCCCTGCACGCAGTTGTGATACTGCTGGAACAGGACCTGTTCGTGTTCGTAGTCTGCTGGTAGAAATCTCGCCCGAAGTAACTGCCACATCCGGTGCCAAGAGCGGATAGGAGCCTATCCCTAACGTGTCCGGGTTGACTGGAGTTGTTCCCTCCAGGCAGAGGCACCTCCCTTTAGTCGATAGGCAACTAGCTTCACCTTCTTGTCTTCAGCGATCTCCATATAGTCGAAGAACCGCTCAACCTCTACCATCCAATCTAAAAAATCTTCAATATGAATCTGACCGTTGAAGGAAGTTCTACCTTCATTCTGAAATCTCGGTCAATATGCTGATCAATCGGTCCTCCGTGAAGCACCATTGCCTCGACCTCATCATCACTTTAATCTCCCATATGCGCTGCCACCCGATGTCCGGGAATGGCCTAACGTCCAATCGGAACTCCGATCTGAGGAGCAAATCCCATAGTAGGTTGTTGCAGGGAAACTGTCAACTGTTGGACAAGCTGAACCAGTTGTTGCATCTGGATGTGGAGCTGCTGATTTGATTGCAAAACTTGTTGATTCGAAGGGTCGTTGCCTGATCCTTCACCATCGCCGCTCCTTTCCCACAGACGGCGCCAAATATGATGCAGCCCGGGCTTGATTCAACTAACTCTTCTCAATTGCAAATAGAAACTGGAGAAACGGAGAATAGCAAAACTACTCTTTAGGAATTTTCTATTATCTGGAAAGAAAAGATTACACAGATAAGTGACCAGAATCCACCAGCCGTGCCTGAGTCCACAGGCCAGAGCCAAGCTCTCAGAACCTCATCGGTTCTAAAATACAGAATGTGCCCAAAAGATCCCAACCTTAATAACATATGGGTATTTATACTACCCCTACAAATAACCCTCATTAAGAACTAACACAAGTTATTTTAACTAAGATAAGCAATAAATGGAAAAGACAAAGTTGCCCTCGTAATACACCCCCAACCGGTGTTTGTGAAAATGCCAACTCCATGCTAGCGTACCGAATGGACTGCATCAAGTGGCCTCTTAGACCACCATATCCAGCTGCCAATCCCCTCGGGCATGTACAAGGCCCACCCATCATACGCTGCGGATAAATCGGGATATAACACCGCGTGGGTGACCAAGGAATGGGCGTTTGAACTCGGGACCTCTACTTTACAAGCATAACTTGGCCAATGAAGCTCGTCTGCATTACAAAATGAGAGAGATTTATTGGAGTCTAAGGCCTGTATAAAAAAGTACAGAGTTTCTCTCCCTCTCCCTGAGTTTTTGGTCTTCAGACAGAAAAACCCAACCATGTAATGTCGCACCCGTCTTTTTTCAAATCTAGACAAGCTTCATTGGACGAAGGGAGTACTAATTCTTCGATACGAATGCCTACTGCAGTCTATTTCACATTCTGAGGTTCATCATGCACCATTAATACGTATACCATTATACAGCCTGATAATCACATTTACTCATAAATGGTGCAAGAACCAATGCCAAATAATCGATGCACGCCAAAAAACACAAAACCAATTCACAACATTCCAAGCTGCAAAGCTCTAATTGTAGCATCTACTAGTGATTTGTCCTCTCGGACAATTCATCAAACACTAATGTACAATGCCAAGGCATGGCTACTAAAAGATGAATTACTGACCAAGTGAAGACCTCTCCGACATCGGTGAGCGCCACGGAGTGCAGCCCACCAAGGGCGACGCGCCGGACACCGTCGATATTTGGGTTCAATGTCGGCGCAAAGGCGGAATTCTCATGCCCGAAACCGAGCCGGCCGCCGTCGCCCTTGCCCCACATCCAAAGCTGGCCGTCGACGAGTAGCGACGAGTGGAAGAGGCCGCAGGAGATGCCGGCCTCGACGGGCGCCGCCGGAGGGTCGGTGGAGTCTGGGAGGCGGACGGAGGGGCCGGAGAGTCGGAAGTCCGCTGGGAGGCGGAGGGCGGCGAGTGGCGCCGGGTAGAACCTGATCTCCTCCACACCGCCGCCTAGCTGGCCGGAGCTGCCCCGGCCCCAGGAGAGTAGCTGCAGGGTGACGGCGGTGGTTCCGGCCTCCGGTGGGGCCCATAAAATAGGAGGAGCGGCGGCGGAGGAGGAGAGAAGGCGGGACCGCCTGAATCGGGAGGCCATGGAGGACTACGGAATGTTAGAAGTGGAGAGGAAACGTTCTATGGGTGTCATTTTCGACTTTTGTAATAATCCTCCATCGACGATTCATCAAAGCAACACACCCATTCTCCATGTGTATATGTATTTTGTACCCCTTTCTATGGGAGTTGTCCAATGTTGCTTCTCATGTTGGGTATAAAATATACATTTAAGATATAATGTGGAGCACCATTATTTTGATAAATCTTAATTTTACCCTTACTTTTTACAGACAATTTGGATGAATCTCCAAGGCTGATGATACTATGAATGTCTTCAACTAAATCTTCAAAGAGCTCCTTCTTACCATATATGTGATTACTTGCTCCAGAGTCAAGATACTAGACATAGTCTATGCCATATTTTTCAAATATTTCTTCATAGTTTATACTATATTTTTACTTATACCCTTTGGCTAAAAGTCTAGCCTTATACCTTTCAATCTGTCCATTAGCCAACCACTTGATTTTGTATACCCACTTGACACCAATCGCTATTTGACTTTTAGGCAATGTAGTTAGCTCCCATGTGCCATTCTTCTCGATGGCATGAATCTCTTCTTTCATGGCTTTCTTCCAGCAATCTTCTTTAACAGCCTCTTCGAAGGTTAGAGGCTCAATATCAGCGTATAGGCAAAGAAGATTTATGTCTTCGCTTTGCTCATAAATTTCTCTAAGACTTCTCATCTTAATAGGTGTAGAAGATGGAGTCGAGATATTTGACATTTGATCTATATTTGATGTCTTAGGGTTGAGACTACTCTTTCTGGAGTTTCATGTCTTACTTCTCCTTGTTCCTCCATCTCGAGATGATTCTCCTTTGTTTTGTTTACTTCACTCTAACTCCATGCTTCCTCCTCACTGAAAATCACATCTCTATTTACCACCACCTTGTGTATAAGTGGGCTATAGAGCTTGTAAGCGTTTGACTCCTCACTGTATCCAATGAAGATGCACTTCTCTCCACGGTCATCCAACTTCTTTCTCTTTGTTTAAGGAACTTGGGCATATGCTATGCAAACGAAGACCCTAAGATGTGTCACACTGGGTTTATAGCCACTCTATGCTTCTTGTGGTATCATGTTTTTCACACTTTTTGTGGGACAGCGGTTGAGAAGATAGGTTGTACATGCAACAGCTTTGGCCCAAAAATTCTTCGGCAATCCTTTATCCTTAATCATGGTTCTAGTCATGTCAAGAATAGTTCAATTCTTCCTCTCAGTGATGCCATTCTGTTGTGGTGTGTATGCTGCTGTAAATTGTTGCTTGATGCTGTTCTCCTTACAGTAATTCCGAAACTCATTCGAGGTGTACTCTCCACCTCGATCAGATATGAGTATCTTAAGCTTATATCCGCTTTCAACTTCAACATGAGCTTTAAAACTCTTGAAAATAGTAAAGGCAACAAACTTTTCTTTGATAAAATAGACCCAAAATTTTCTGCTGAAATCATCAATAAAGGTGATGAAGTATCTATTACCTCCAAAGGATGCAGGTTCAATGGGTCCGCAAATATCCGTGTGCACCAACTACAAGGGATCTACTGCTCTCCAAGATTTTCCACTTTGAAAGGGAGCTCTTTGTTGTGTTGCGAAGTGTGCAAGACTCAAATAAATATTTTGGCTTCTCTATAGTCAGCAATCCACGCACCATGTTTGATGTAGACAATAGCTTGAGGCCACTGAAATTAAGATGCCCGAATCGAATGTGCCACTTCCATGACTCGTCCTTTATATTTCCATAGAAGCATTTCTCCAAACTTGTGTTGATACGGAGAGGGAACATTCTATTAGGTGTCATTTGGACTTTTACAATAAATCTCCCTTGACCATTCATCAAAGAGAGACACCCATTCTCCATGTGTATTTTGTACCCCTTCTCTAGGACAATGCTTCAAATGTTGCTTCTCATGTTGGCTACAAAATACACATTTGAGATATACTGTGGAGCACCATTATTTTGATAAATCTTAATTTTACCCTTACCTTTTACAGACAGTTTGGATCTCCAAGGCTGATATTACCATAAATGTCTTCAACCAAATATTCAAAGAGCTCCTTCTTGCCACACATGTGATTACTCGCTCCAGAGTCAAGATACCAGACATCTTGTTGATCATGTGCCTCTTTCTGTGCAATGAAGAGTGTGGCATCTTCTCTCCTGTCCTCAGACGCTTCTGCAAAATTGGATTGTTGATTCTGATTTACAGACCAGTTGCTCCAGCACTCAGATGCATAATGCCCAATCTTGTTGCAGTTGTAACACTGGACATTTCTTCTATTTCCACATCCACTACCACGAGTAGATTTGCCGCTACTCGTGCCTCTTCTACTATTGGTGGACTTCCAATGATTTTGACCTTGCCTTTGATAATTTTCTCTCCCACGGCCGCCATTAGTGAAGCATTCACGTTGAGGACAACCATTCTTCTGGTCATTTAGAGTCAACTTTGACTCAAGTGCCTGCTCCATAATAGATGGGCTGCTGCTCTTTAGCATACGCTGCTCATGGACTTGGAGTGATCCCATTAACTCCTCAACCGTGAGAGTGTCCAAATCTTTTGATTCTTCAATGGCCACAACCACGTGTTCAAATCTAGTTGTGAATGATCTCAATATTTTCTCTACTACACGAACATCTTCAATTTTTTCTCCATTTCTTTTTAATTGATTAACTATGACTAGTAACCTTGAGAAGTAGTCGGAGATGGACTCAATTTCCTTCATATGAGCAGCCTCAAATTCAGCCCTTTGAGTTTGCAAACGAACTCTTTTCACATGATCAACACCCTTGAAGAAAGTGTTGAGAATCTCCCATGCTTCTTTGCCGGTCTTCGCTTTAGCGATCTTCTCAAATGTTGATTCATCTACTCCTTGATAGAGTAAAAACAATGTCTTCTTATCTTTCTTTCTTTGCTCCTTAAGAGAGTTCTTCTGCTCCGCGGTATAAGCTGCTTCTTTCTCAGCAGTGGGCTCCTCGTATCCGTCAGTAATAACTTCCAATAGATCTTGCGACCCGAATAATGCCTTCATTTGAATTTGCCAACTATCATAGTTGTCCTTCACCAACTTAGGAATTTGAGGTTGAAGTAGATTGGAAGCCATCTTCTATGTAGGATAAAGGGAGGAATAAACTCAAGGGCCACTATACCTAGCTCTGATACCACTTTGTTGGATGTTAGCTTTGCTAAGCCTTCACCCACAACTATGATCTATGAGGAAAGTATATGGGAAGGAAATGGGACAATTGTACGAAAGAAAAAATTCTCACAAGTTCCACTATCTCAAGAATAATTCAAGGGACAAGGTTGCCACCTTTACAAGAGCACTCTCTTACACTTCACTTCACCTCTTGAGTTTTCTTACTCATTTGTGTGTTAGAACTCCATCTACTATTCCCTATTTATAAGAGTCCAACATCCTTCTACAAGTTTCTACAAAAGACTTTTCTAGACAATTCTTCTAAGTAGGTCTTCTAGAGACTTCTACACTACACACCACATGCTCCATTCTTCTAGTATATTCCATGCTTCTAGATTTTTCACTTTTGGGCTTGCATCTTCAATGCTTGTTGGGCCTCTTAGTCAATAAGCTTCATATGAGCTTCTAATATTTTATTATGGGTTTGGGCCCTCATATGGGCTTTTGGTTTATGTCCAACACCGAATTGGTTTCAGAAACATACTTTTCGAAGCTTTTACTTTTGGCATTTTATACGTTAGCGATTATATTTTATTTAATAACGGAAAGCTCCCTTTATGTTTGAAAAATGGTAATTACGCCCCTCTTAGCCAAACAAAAATATGTGACCTCCCTTTGGGCCATATTAGTTGTCTCGGTTAGAAAGCCAAAATTACTCGAACTAAGTTCATTTTGGTATTTCTAATTCTGACAAATAACACAGAACAAAGGGAGTAGAAGATATCTATGTATTGCATTGGATCTTATGGACTTAACGTAGGGTGCACTCATATATTTGGCAACAGAGGAAAGTGACTTTCCGCATTGGATTTCCTACAGAATGAGGGGATTTTTTTGCAGTAGTGGCGATTGGTAATGTGGATTTACTGTTTAGAGTCTATTTTTGCTGAAATCAAATTTTCCACCAAGAAGACATAAAACTGATTTTCCCAAAAATTTCATTAGGAGAAAGCAATTTCTTCACTGTTTTCATGCGGTTTTAGGCGTTTCGAGGGAGAAATGGCATGAAAAATTAGGGGCCGTATGGGGTGTGAAAAAACCAAAATATCCACAGTGGATTTTCCATGTCTACTGTAGCATTCCGATTTTTTCACTATCCTGGGTGAAACACGACTTCAGGTGTTTCAGCTGAAAGTGGAGAAAACATAAGTGCTACAGTATAGCAAAACATCAATCATCAATCACGCCCCAAACTGCCCCTTAGGCCTCATTCCCCACCAACTTTCCATATATATCGTTTGTGGTATCCCGTGTGCAACCAAACACAAAAGATTCAATATGAGAATCCGAAAACTTGGATGCTTGCTTCTTCTAGAATCCGTTGCCAAACGCACCCCCGTAGACCGTAGTAAAATCTTATTAATATTAGTAAGAGAAAGGTCCTTTTTGTTTTTGTTTTTATATTATAGCTCCTTTTTGTTTTGAAGCCGGCAAATCAGGCCCATCTGCGAAGGTATATAACGGTCGAATTTTGAATCAGAAATAGATTGGATTGGAGCTTTGGAGGGGGTCTGAAATTGCTCTGCTTAAACTGCACTGCGAGAAACGGCGGTGGCGGGAGGTGTTCTCTCTGTACAACAACCTGAGACGCGTGCATGGCCTCCGTGCCGACAGCTTCTCCTTGCCCATCCTCCTTAACTCCGCCGCGTCCCATCACCTTGGTCAGTCCATCCACGCGGACGCCCTTAAGCGTTGCTTTAATTGTGATTCCTACCTTGGCAATGCTCTGGTTTCCATGTATGCGAGGACTGGGTTACTCCGGCATGCGCGGCAGGTGTTCGAGGAAATTCCTAACCCGGGTGTTGTCTCGTGGAAAGCGGCAATATCAAGTTTTTTCCGTGCGGGAGACTGCGGTGGGGCGGGAGAGCTGTTTGAGCAGATGGCGGAGAGGAATGTGGTCACGTGGGCGGCGATGGCTGTGAGATATGCTCAGAATGGTTTTCCTAGGGAGGCCTTGTTTGTTTTCAAGCGAATGATATCATAACAAAATTTCTTATCATCATTGTCATGTATAAAGTTTGTTCTTTTAATTTTAGATATTGGGCCTTGATCTATCTATCATAAGATGTGTAAATAGAATCAAACAAATGCTTATTAAGAACTCATAATGATGTAAACCACCCACTTTATGATGTTGTGGTGTGCAAATGTTTGTTTATAAATTATATTTCATCCATTTGATGTTTTGATATTGGGTCAGCTTACAGTCTAAGAGAAGGGTCAGCTTCATTCTTGGGGTTTTCATATATTTTTCATTCTTAATCTATGTCCATATTGTACTTTGTGCAAGCACCAATGGTTAGATAATTTGCCTAAGCTAGGTTCATTCTCTACTATGGGAATCTCTGGGAATATAATTGCTATATTATATTTTCAATCACATCCATGTTGAGCAAGTATCATTATCAATTAGGATTTCTATATTTATTTCTTGAGAATCACTGGGAATAGAATTGCTATATTATAATTTAATTCATATCCATGTTGAGCAAGCATCGTTATCAATTAGAAACTGATGTACTTCAATTCACCTAAAAGGAAGACAGTTCTTTAAAGAAAAAAAAAGTCACTAAATTGGATACTTATATCCTAGTTTCACATGTACATGTACTTTCAACCATTTCTTTTGTCAGGTTCCACGTCTTGAGATATACTATAACTCTAACATCCGTAGGTTTTACCTATGTCATAGCAAAGAATGGAGAGTGATGACTGTAAAACACACGTAATCTCAGCCGATCATCCAATGCTCACGTTCAACAACAGATGCATAGCTAACCCACGCTCTACTTATTCTCAGAACTGCTTACCTCTGTAACTTCCTGTATTTTGTGCATAAATAGATTGAACTGATCTCTGTATGTAACTTGCTTTTGATATATATGAGATTGTTGCAGACTCTTCTCCATCTTTGTTTTCTTCTTTCAACTTTTTTTGACAACATACAAGCTCAGCATAAATAAGTCAATTCCCTGCATGTCATTTTTACGTGGCAGTTGCCCATTATAAGTTGTGAGCAAATTGGCTAAACATGATGCAACTACTACGTACTCATGGTATTGACTGATCTTATTGGGGACAATTTTAATGACTGATTTTGTGGCTCTGAGCTATTTAAGTGGGAAGTATGTCTTTAACTTGATAGAGCTTCGTTTCCCTTTTCTTGCTTGGTGCTTATGATAGAAAATCTCTCATGTTTTGTGTATCAGGCTATGGGAGGAGGAGCACTAATGACCAGTTAGGCATTCCCCTACAAAAACAGTTTGTTAGAATGATTATGATCATTCTTACGTGTCGGTCATTCCCAAGTTTATTCTTCTTTTTGAATAATGGCTCTTTAGCTTAACGGGAAGGCACTTGGGAATCATATTCCTAAGAACATTGTGGTTTGAGTCCACCAAGAGCCTTATAAACCGTCCTATTGATAAATAAAACATTGATGTTACCCTAGTCCCCGGAAAATATTCTTTCTTGAGTCCGTAGAGGCTGCAGCATTGCCAACTTTGTTGTCTACAGTTTTATTATTTTTAAGAGATGCTTTCTCGACTTCCCCACTTGTTCCTTCATGTGGGTACTCAATCCTACTTCTTCCACAGTTCACCTTCTGCCCTGGGAGTAACACTCCCATTCCAAAACTGCCCAACTGCCCCTGGTTGTCATCGAGAGCAGTAATCCTTCTTGATAAATTGGAACAAATGGTGGCTGAAGAGGGGCAGAGCTCACTGGGGGTTACCAAAGTTTTGCGCACTTTGTCAAAATGAAGTTAGTTATATAGAATGGTTGTGTTGTTGCGGAGGGGCTCAGAACTCACTAGATACTCAGCCTGCTGCCAAAAAAAGCACAAGTTGCCTCAAAACCTGTAGAGAAACCTTTTGTCACTCGTAGTCCTAAGTAAGCAAATCCCTGCTGGAACTAAGAGTGGTCCTCCAAAGAAATACTTTGCAGCGGATGTCATTACTTCATGACCTATGCAGATCAAAGTGTTCTGAATTGCTAATCTGAATTTCTCAAGTGAAACTTCTATTTGTCTCCACTGGAGCAATATTTCAGAAGCAAATGAGAATTATCAGAGGCACATTTGACAGGAGGATCTACCAAGCCCTAGGGTGAGGAAGAATTTCACAACTGCCACCAAGTTGGAGCTGTTTGGGCAGGGCTCTTTGTGTGGCAGATGACTGGTAAGTGAAGGAGATCAAGTCCGTGGCTCCATTTGCTCGCTGCTGAACGCTTATTGGAAAAAACTAGCACAAACAACTTGGCTGTATTGCAGCACATACTCCATTTAGTCCATGAGTCTCAAAGTATAACTAGGAAATATAATTTATAATATTAGCTTTAGCACATAACTAAAAAACAATCACTGTTTTTCATTCAAATAAGTAGGATCTTGGTGGATTTGAACCACCATCTTCTCAAGAAGTTTAAAATAATTCTTGAGTGCTTTTCCAATTTGAGCTAAAGATCCACTAAAGTGCGTACAAAATCAGTAGGATTCCAGGTAAGATAACCTGCTCGAGAGGGCCTGAATGTCTGCAAGATAATGGGAAAATGGCCCTTAGATATTATGATCAATAAATTTAGTGCAACAATTACAATCATTCTAAGATGATAGATACAAATGACACACATAAATTGGTACTCTTACTTGCATCTGCAGCTTTGATTTAGTTGCACAGCATCCCCTAACATCGCAAACACTGAAAAGCCAACTTGAAAAACAAATAAATTGAAAAAATTAGTTTAATGAGAATGATAAGCCTCATAAATATGTGTTCTTCCTTGAACAAGGCAACCCAAACAATACAAAGTTACATTTATGGACAACTTGGGCTCATCACAAGAGCATCCAACTTTGTGCCTTTTGCCAATGCAAGTGAAGCAGTCTAAAGTGCTCATAAATAACATGGTATAAGTAAGAACAATCGTGTATTTAAACACGCAACAAACAATAACACCCACTAGAAATAGAAAATTAAGGCAACCAATTAAAAACAAGTCACACATCATAACACTTGTGCCTTTAAAAGTCATAGTGATTCCAATAAAAACATTATCAAAGAGAGGCAGATAAATGAAAAATGTGATTATTATTTAGAGAGTAAACTCTATTTCAATCAAGAACATGTCTCAGATATTAAGATAAATTTCTCATCCATAATCATGGATGCTACAAATGATGTATGTAGGCAGCTAAACATTTGCATTTAGAATTGCAAATAACATAGCAAAGCATAAAAACACCTAAGCTGATGGTAGATATGAATAGAAACAGGTCGCTCTGGGTGAGCAAGTATAACGTAAACCCATTTACCCAAAAAAAAGTATAACGTAAACCCTTACCAGGGGATTCCCAATATTGAGCTTATCCGGAAGAGAAAACGAAACAAGAACTGGCGGCAGCAACGAGGACAGAGAGGGGATCGGCAAAGAAATCTTTGGGTAGGCCCTGCAAATCTGATTCGTTCTCATATGTGGGCTCTATCATTAAATTGGTGGGCCCTACCACTAAAGCTTGAGCAGCCGCCTACCAATACTATCGATGTATAACATAACTCTTAATAGAATAGGCTTTGGATATGTGCAATTGCTTGGTCTTACCTTCCTCTACGATGAACTTAATTTCAATACTTACCACAACCAGCTCAGAAGAATAAGGAAAATATGAAGGGCATATTTAAATTTTATAGAGTAGGATGGTATATTTAAATGTAGATAATTAATTAGTTGTTTCGTAAAAATGCAGATAATTAAGAGGAGAGAAGCAAAAACAGCCTACCCTGAGGTTTCTAACCCTCTACTTAGTCCATGTCACTGCCATTAATTGTTTTTCATTCTTTTTTTTCTCTGGGTTATTAGTGTGTTGAATATGGGAATATGGGATGCATAGTTTGAGCCTTTGAAGGATTGATCTTCTTGCATTATATTAGCACCTAAAATTTCCTAACTGGGTGGTCCGAGATGTTACATTTGCATTTTTTTTATGATTGCTTAGATGAACGAAATTTTGTAAGATAAAATAAAAAATCAGGGTTCTAGCCATGCCAGAATCATTTGAAACTGACTCCCTTAGGTAGATACGTAATTTGTATAGTTGAAGTCTTCCATGCGCAGTTGAAATGGGAAAGCATTTTGTTGATGCAACAACAGTACTATACTCAATGTAACGAAAATTGCTAAAAAAAAAGTAATTTCATGCGCAGTCACCCTGTTACATTGATTCCTATGCTCAATGTAACAGTACTATATACTCTTACTTCGTTTTTGTTTTTGATAAAGAGCCACCCTGTTTGAAGCCAACCATGACTAGTGAAACTAAGCTTCCCAAACACTGTTACTCAGTTTTGGAAGTAGGAAAGAATGCAATAATAGCAGTTTGGGGTAATAGGGCAAAGTATACATGGTACATTGGGAACATTTGTCATGTGATATAATCAAAACGATTTGGTTAAGGTTTTGTCAGTAGGGTCTTGAACTGGGCTCAAAGATATCAGCCGGGGGGATGAAGTAGTCTATGGAAAGACCAGGCACATTGAACACAACATCATCTATTCTCCACACCTCCTCCATTCTAGTCCGGCTGTGCTGCGCCGAAGCCTCACCGAACCTGAACACGGTAGCCATGGACCGCCCCTCGTGGGCGACGAGGATTCCATCGACCTTGCGGTAGTCGTCGACAAAGCTGCCGATGGTGGTCTCCCAGTAGATTGTGTCCGACCCCGGCGCTTGCACCCGGCTCAGGTGGGAGTCCTCCATGTAGACCAGCAGGCCACTCCTCTGGCTGAAGTACCCGTATAGGACATGCCGGATTACTTCAGCTGGCCCCTCGCTACGCTCAATCACATTCGTCCGATCGGCTGCAACTTTCAGCACGAAGCAATCCTCACCGCTAATTTGTTTCTCGCCCAGACATTGTGCATTAGTAAACATCCTTGCTGTGCTTTTGGGATCTAGACCCTATTGATAAAAGAAGTAACAAATTTCAATAATTGTCGATTGATGATTTCATCAGATATTTCAATGAGCTATTTATGATTATAAGTTTATTCCACAACCAGTCATGTAGATAAAATTCATCCACAAATTATATGTAATTCACAAAAATTAGCCTCAGCACATCTGCAGTAAATTTCCTGCACACGGCTCATGATGGACCGTTGGATGATCATCCATATAATAGAATTAACCGATGTGGGCTTGGGGCAATATAACATGGCATCCCTAATGACTCACTTTCTCTTCAGCCCCAATATAGACATAGATGTAAATAGATTTGCATCATACCAAAATGATGAAACAATCAATCATTGAAGAATTGGATTAGGGGCTGCTAATGGAAGAAATTGGAATTTTCCATGCCTGTGTAATTCGACGGAGGGGGCGATGAGGACCCTTGGCCGCGTGTAGGCCGAGCCACGGTGTATGCCGCCACACGACCTTCCCATTGCTGCCCGCCACCACCTTGTGGCCGGCAACAACCAGCTCCAAAGACCACATCCCCGGCTCCATCTGCCACAGTACAAAGCAGCCACCCTCCCCTCCCCTGCCGGCGTTGTGTCTGGGCCCCTTCCCCGTGGAGCCCACCTCTGCCTCACAGCACACCATCCTCACGCTCCCCATTGCGTACATGCTCCGGACCCAACCCTCAGGCTTCAGGCACCCAGTGGCTGCTAGGTACTGCTGTATAATATATGTCGCCGACGAGGTCTCCTACGTAAACAAGTGAAAAACACAAGGAGGTAATCAATGTTTAGCAAAACTAATAAGCACTTATCAAAATCTTGATAGGCAGAATAATTAAGCACTTGTCATAAGTGAATTAAGTGACATACAATGGGTGTGTCCTTGAGGGAGAGGTGAGGAGTAGGGTGGCCGGAGAGGGCCACTGGGGCGAGGGGGCAGCCCAGAACTCCGAGCATTAGCCTGACATCCGGCCGCTTTGGCACGACGTAGAATGACGTTGGGGAGTCGCCACCACCAGCCGGAGCAACAAATGAGCTCTTATCCCTTTGCGAACGGATCCACGCCCGTATAATCTCCCATGAACTCTCCTTCTTGTTGCACTCACTGTAGGCATCAGGGTCCGGACCTTCTAGTAGTGGTGTGAGGGGCTGTACCTGCCACCTCTGGCTTCTCCTCCTTGTTCTAGGCGCCATATATCAAAGACTTGTAGTAACAATACCAAACAACAGAATTATGCCTAAGGTTAGAAGAAGATGGTATTTGATGCAAGTAATGAAGAGGGGGAAGAAGGGAAGGCGCCGAGGCTTAGGAAACAAAAAGTTAAAGAGGATGGTGTTGGATCTGGTGTCCTTCTAAGGAAGATGGATTTGAAGGTGGGGGGCATAGGGGGAGGGAGGGAGGCTCTTGTATGCTTTATGGGAAGGGACAAAAGAGACAGCTTATCTGTCCAACGGCAGGAAATGATTTATAATACTAGTGGCCTCGGAAGAATGTTGGTGTTTGGTTGTGTTTTGTGTGTGTATGTACCTCAATCTCCTCCTCTTGTCCCTCGTTTGATCCCTTTTTGCTTTATTCTCTTTTCCTTTTGGACAGCCTCCGGCCAGCTCCTGTCCTTTTGTTAAACTCTAGTGTGAGTTTGAAACACAGTTGTGGCATATGCTTTAGTGAGAGGCTCCCAACATAAGATGCACTTGTCCTTGGAGCTGATGAAATGAAGTTTGTATATGTCAGACTTGCACTCTTTATCTTTTAGCCATATGGTGAAATTAGCCACCCAATGTTCCTGAACTTGAAATCTTTGACCACTTTGTGATGAGCCATGACCAATTATGAGAACATGAATCTGCTTGAAGTGGCTAAACCTTTCTTGTCATTATACTTCCTGTTGGAAATAGTTACATTTTAAAATGCGAAGTGGAGTGTGTGCCAACTTGTGTTTACAAACTAAGATTTGGATCATGGAAATGGAATTATAAGTGTATAATGTTGCTAGAAATGTCTATGTAAAGGCATGAAATAAAGAGTCTTTCTAGATTGCATACCATGAATATAGGTATTAACCATGCGATTGTCCCTAAATAATTATGTTATTATGTTAGGCAAATGAATGACAAACCTTAATGGAGATCAATGAAACTCGCTTATATATACGTTCATATAAATAAGACACAAAGAAAGGGTAGCGCAAGTGAAAAAAGAGTACAGAATGTTATCAAAATTTAGTACCTCTCTTATCCCACCTTAATAGTCCCATTTGGTTTTCCAAAGTGAACTAAAATTAGTTCATATTGCATAACTAAAATGCGACTACTAATATGGGATAGAGGCAGTTTTCTGCTTTGAAAAATTAAAATGTGGAATAAAAGGGTGTGAGATGCAGAGTTAAATGATATATACTAAATTTAGTACTCCTTCCGTCCTATTTTAGACGCTCTCAATATGGTCAATTTAAGTGGATTTTTAACCTCTTCTTCCTCCTATTAGTTGGATTTTTCACCATCCAATAAAAATCAACACTTTTTAAGATGGAGCATCCAAAACAAGACGGAGGGAGTCAATTTTCTCTGTTGTAATACATGTACAATTTTTCTGTTTAAGTAAAAAATGTTAATTAGTTAATACACAACAAAGACTTATAGCTAGAAAATGAAACCACAACAGGCCTTCTTATAGAAATCTCACAATTACATTTCTCATTGGAAAGAATCTGGCCGTCTAAACTTCATGCTCCATGCAGTATTTTACAGTTTCATTTATTTATGTGAGAAAAATATGACAGGATTAGAAGGAATAAGATGGTTGCCCTTGTCCTATTCTGAGCAACATCAGGCAATTGGCATCCGTACATGTGCAGCAATTTGGGCAGCCGACCGGCCAGTTCAGCCTTGCCGGAACAAGCTGGTGGTGGGTCGGCATTAGCCGTCAAATCAGGCTGGGGCAAGGTTATTGTCCAATTTGGTTCTTGATTATGATGGATGGTCTGTTTAAGGTCTTCAAAGCTAAGTTTGGGTTTTGGATAATGGACATCAACTAGGCACATATAAGTTTCAATAATGTTTTTGACATGTTGAGTACTAAAGATGAAGGGTGCAAGTTACCCTAAGAAAATATCAGAAATGCTACCTAAGTAAAACCTTTTTTTCATCGTAATCATCGTACACCCACCCAAGTGAACCTTTTTTTATTGCAAAGAAAAATTATAGTCCTATTAGTATGAGCAATGGCTCAGGCGCGTCGGCTTGAGCCAAGGCGCCGCGAGCCGTTGGATTCCAATCTGACTGTTTGAAATCAGGGAGAGGCAGGTTTGATTTGACAAGTGTTGTCGGATCAAAATTCGATGGCTCGCAGTGCCTTGACTCATGCATATTCGTGTGAGCCATCATTGCTCCTGGTCATTAGCTCATTTTTTAAAAGCAAAGCTACCAAGTAAAAGCCTAAGGATTAGATTCTATACGAGACTAAATTACTAAAACGAAGCAGCTTTAGGTTGTTTTTTAATTGATCAAAGTCGTTTTTGGGAACTTGGAAAGCCTCCGAAGCTGAGCATGGAAGTGATCCCTAAAAATGTTCAAATCATAGAAAATGTGTTAGAAAACTTTTTAAGGAAAAACATATCTTTTGTGGGGCCTGAGATATCTGTCATCTGTTCATGCCCTTGGAAGTTCGAAGTTCACATACAAAATCGAATATCTTCTGGAGCCTCTATGTACCATGCTAGGCTCTAGTTAGAGCCTGATCAAGCTAGATGTCTCCATGTTGAGCTTCCCTGGCCTGAGCCAAGCCTCTCCTTGCCCGAGAAAGTAGTCTTCCCCTCAGCCAGCCCCTGCCCAAGGTAATCCAGCCGCCACCAGGCATTCACTATCCTTCACCGTTTTGGTCGAATAGGATATATAGAAACATTGCTGTTTATGTAGGAGTTTGAAGTAAATGAATTGCTAATTTGTTCACCAGACTTGCCCTCCAATGGATGTAATGATCGTGTACCTTGTACAGGGGAGTGTTATCTAAAGTAAATAAACTGATAATTTGTTTTCTAACAGCTTGAGCTTTGGGGATTAATTACTACATTCATTCGGAATTACTCTATACATTTGGAAATTGAGACCAGTTTATATGAGATGTTCTCATATAAGAGGCATGGAACAGTCTTTTGGTGTCACGCCCCAAAATTTCAAGCCTTAACAGAGTGCGGAAGTCGACCTTAAAGCGAGAAATTCTTGAAGCCGAATTTCGGGAACGCAACTGAATACCCATTCACCAGTCAACCATAACATCTCAAAAGGATGTGTAATTGAAATCACTATGTCATATGAATCAACATCATCAAACCATATGAAATAAAAATTCTTAATCTCAAATTATCCCAAAATAAAAGTTATTAAAATCTCTTAACAAAATCACTAAAACTTCTTGGTACACAGGCCATTAATATCACAGCTATTTATTTTAAAAGCAACATAAATTTCGTAACTATCTTACTGCAATCCTTGAGCTTTTTACTTCTGCTACAACGTTCTCCAAATCTAATCTTTATCCAAGCCTGCATCACATGATGCATGAGTATTCCAAAGAAATACCCAGTAGGATGCAAAACTCACACAAACACAAAAGATACAATATATAATAATGCATAAGGTTTCAACAACAACTGACAAATCAGCAATATCGATATTCAATATAAGGAATTGCATTACCAGAAATCATCATTAGTCACTGAGACTCCAAAATAGCTAGAATGTATGGAGATAATATAATTAATCAATTATCCAAACATTGAGAGTGCATAAGAAAAATATCATTCACATAGACTTCAACTATCACAAGCATATTGAACTACAACTCTCACTCTCATATATCACCACTTCCATGTGGTTTATTGCCAGACTATCCTAGAGGTTCTCTCCTTAGAACCCTCTGTCATGTCTAGAATACTGGCTCTATCAGTACTTATGGAATGCCTCTCTTTGGGCGGGAACCTAACAAGGGTCCAAAGATATACTCTCTTAACACAAGGACTTTTGAGTCTTATTAACTCTCATCCTGGCATGGTCTCTTAAATCAGGGGCTTTTGAGTATTATTAACTCTCTCCCTAGCTGAATTTCTTAACTTAGGGGCTTTTGAGTATTATTAACTCTCACCTTAGCTAAATCTCCCTTAATGCAGGGGCTGTTGAGTATCATTAGCTCTCACCCTGGTTGAGTTTCTCTTAACACAGGGGCTGTTGAGTATCATTAGCTCTCACCCAGGCTGAGTTTCCCTTAACACAGGGGCTATTGAGTATCATTAGCTCTCACCCTGGTTGAGTTTCTCTTAATCCAAGTGCTTTTGAGTATTCTACAACTCTCAACTGGACAGAGTCTCTCCTAATCCAAGTGCTTTTGAGTATTCTACAACTCTCAACTGAACAGAGTCTATTATGGCTTTTACCAGCATACTATGAATGTCTTCACTCAGGTACTATTGAGACTACCCATCTCTCAACTGGAAAACTAATTTACCTCTCTTGGGTAAAATCTCACAAGGTTTTTATAACGAATCTATGATGTAACTATTTACTCGAAGGAAAGGTATCCTCTATGAAGAACATATTCATTCTGATAACTAGCTCACAAAAGAAGTACAACAAAGATTTTGATACTCTTTCAAAAGTCTGACTCACTAAAGGAGTACCAATGAGATTACTTAATCTCTATCGTCACACAACTAACCATAGAAGTATCAAAATAAAGTGTCAACAACAGAAGTGTCACACATTGCTTTAACATAGGTAGAACTATTTCAATACTCAACTCGGTCATAGAAACATTGATCCAAACTTCAAGGTTTAAAACTTTAGTCAAAGGGGATGATGGTTCGGCTTCTAATTGAAAACGCAGTCTAGTCAATATCAACCATGAAACACATAGGACTTACTAAACACCAAACTATCCATCATTAGCCCATAATATTAAAGTACTATACTTAGGGGCCGTTTGGGGCGTGATTAAAAGCAAAACATCCAGATGGGATGTTTTGCTACACTGTAGCATCTGGATATTTTATATATCCAGCTGAAATACCTCAGAACGTATTTCAACTGGATGTAAAAATCCACCTGGATGCTACAGTAGATATCCAGAATCCAGTCTGGATGTTTTGCAATAATCACGCCCCAAACGGCCCCTTAGTCCATTTTGCTGTAATTCTTTCTGGAAGATCTTGCATAACCCATATTACTTTCATAGTATACTTATTTTAGCATAGGGTAATGTTTTGCTAAAGTTTCTCCAACTTTTACCCTAATTACAGTATTCTATTTTTACATATTAGTTGAATTACGGCTCTTCCCAGCATCAGCACAGATTGAATTACTCTCTGAAATTTTTACTGTATATATTTCTTTGAGTCTAGTTTCTAACTCAATAAACGACATATTTTTCTGAGTTTATTTGAATTAGTTATGAATTATTTACTACAGACTGTAAGCACAGAAACAGTTCTGGCCGAGATTAAAACTCTTTATTAAACTCGATTATCTCACTTAATAACACATTATAGGTGATAATATATTATTAACAGACAACCATACTCCCCTCCTAGATCAATTATAGACCGTAGGATTGTCTGAAATTACCAAAGTATACCATTTTATCATGTTACATATCATATATCAATTAACCCCTACATCTTCACATATAAGAGCATGATCATAATCAACTCATGAATAGAAATACCACATATATTCATTCCCAAACAAGGTCATATATTTGACATCAGAACTTGAATCATAAACATTCATATGATTGAAATAAATCACAAAGAATAGTGGTAAAATAATCCTATACGTAATTCACCGAAGATTCCGCCTTTCTACGTGTTGCTCGTCTCCCCCGCTTCCTCCAAAGCTCCCGCTCCAAACTCTTGCAAACTCCCACAAGAAGAAGCCTTATAGAAGGTGGGTGAACATGGGAAGGAGAAGGGGAAAGGTCTCTGGATGTTCTAGGGCTAGGTTTTTTCCAATAGCACAAGCCAACTCTCTAGGGTTTATATAGAATTTGGGGAGAATCCCTTCTTAAACTAATTTTTCATATCATAGACACTTCCCACCAATGAGAAGGCCTCAAGATCCCTCTAGAGACGTGCAATTTAAGTCTAGTTAGGATTTGGTATCTTTCCCAAACAAATCCACCCAAAAATTAAGCTAAAAATTGCAAAACCGCAACCAACGATCGATCATCGCATGTGCTTTTCTGCACTACCGCGTTACAGCCAATCGATCGCAATTATTACCGATCAATCACTTTACCCGAAACAAAACAGTCAATAATCACAGTAACTACGATCGATCGTTTTGATAAACAGTCGATCGGTTCAATTTGCTTATCGATCGTTTGTTCTGACGATCGATCCCAACCACGCCTAAACAAAATTCAATTTCTCATATCTTTTCACTCCGAACTCCAAATCGCGCATAGTTAGTGGCGTTGGAAAGCTCTTCTCACCAACTTTAATTTTCATAAGGCGAAACATAATCAACTCAAACATTAAGAGGGTGTTACATTTGGGTTGTTGGATTCTAATCTGACGATGGGTATCAAATAAGTAGGTAGGTGAGTATGACCCATCACTCACCCTTGTAGTTGTCATATCAAAATCTAATGGTTACGACTTAAACTAGCCTCATATAAGCCAAATGAGAGTGATCTCATTTAAACTTTTTCCTTGGAAATTATCTCCCTTCGGAGATACTGAGAATAGTTTAGTGGAAACGAGGTCGAACCCAAAGGACTTGGTTGATTAACCTAATTCTAATGAAAGATTGAATTTTTATGATTTTAATTAACTAAAGAAGCAAACTTTAATAAGAAATCAGATGAATGAGAATATCAAAGCGTCAAATCCACCACTAAACATACAATTACTACTCCCAATTATTATTTCCACAAATTGATATGATACAGTAATTTATGTTCCTGGCCGGACACACAAATTACCAATGAATGAACTACACGTTCTTATCCAAACACAAAAGGTTCATCTACTATAAATTAATACAATTAACTCTATCCTTTCTGGGCATAGAATCAATCATAATCCTGTTATTATCTAGACACAGGATATATCAAAATCAAATTCCATTAATCATTCATTAAGTCTCGGTCAAAGCACTTAAGAGGAATAACAATAAAATTGCATTAAGCATATTCATATCAAATTTTACTAAATTAAACAAATAAGAGTAGCAAATACAAATTTAGGGCTTCATCTAGCCTTGATAAATAAATTAGCTAGACATGAAAATAGAGAAAGAAAGAGCCTGATTCGTAAAATTCATGTTCACTATTCACTGGCACTATTCACAGAAACAATGTAGCAGTAACACTGTTCACAGGTTACTGTTCATCTTCTCCTCGAAATCCCAGTCACTGTAGCAGTTGAAGAATAGTACTGTAGCTGCTGCAATTATCGCCCAGAATCAGCCTTTCTTCCTCTCCTCCAGCCTACTGCTCCTCCCTCTCTCTTTTCCGGCGAAACAACTCCGAAATCCGACCAAAAGCACTTGGCTTTTCCAGCGAAAATTCTCCTTCAAGCTCTCTCTCTGTTTTTCCCTGTGTAAAGCTCTCCTCTTTTTTTCAACAGCAAGTTCCTGTTTTTATAGTAGTTCGAAATCAAAGAGTCCTCCTTCAATTACCCAGCCAAGTCCCAGTCGAACACGCCTTTAACCGCGTCCAAATTGAATCGAAATCAAGTTTCTAATTCGAGAACACCTCTTCCAGCATTCCGGTCCAGCACGATCCACAGTCCAAATCCGGCACGATTCTCTGTTTTGGTTCCCACATTGATCACGACTCTATCGGTTTTCCCGCTTGTCGATCCTCTGCCATCGCCGTCTTTCCATCTTCATTGTCGTTCGAGCCCAGCCGCCGTTCATCCTTGCCGTCGTCATCAACCTCATTGCCGGCTTAATCGAGTCGCCATCGAGACCCATCTCGCCGTCATCATGCCGGAACTCAGCTCAGCTCATCATGCTGAAACCCATGACTCCGCCGTGTTCTTCCGCCTAAGCCCAGCCCTTCACCGGCGGCTATTCCTTGCCGGCGCTCGAGCAGAGACTCAAGCGCCCTATTTCTTCAATAGACGCCCAAGCTTCGGCTCGAGCTGTCTTTTTTTTTTGAACCGAACCGGCACTGAACCAGTCGGTTCAGTGCTTCCTCTTTTTTTTCCTTTTTTTTTAAAACCCGTCGTATTAATCTCCACCGTCGAATCTTCAAAATCTGTTTGACGTGCTCCATTTTTGGCGATATGAAATTTGACTCTGAATACCTGCATAAACAAAATTAAATATAACTTAGACGCATAATTAAATATAAATCCATTAAATCCAATTAACGCATCTAAATTAATTAATTAAATGTATTTATTCATTAAACTCCTAATTACTCACATAATCATGATTAACCATTAATAATCCATACTTCAACTAAAATTAAGACTAACATATAGGCAGAAAGGCATATAAAATGTGTATATTTTATAAATATCAAATACCCCCAAACCTACATTTTGCTAGTCCTCGAGCAAAACAAGATCAAGCAAAATAAATAAAAACAACTAAAGTAAACTAAACTAGAAAAATAAATGCCACTTTCATAGGGAACACGATTGCATTGAGCGTATGCAACAAGCCGTTAAACCTCTAGGTGTCCCTAGTAGGACGAGTGTTGTCTCGTGAGGGTTTGCAGCCATGCTACCCACAAACATGTATTTATTAATCTAATTAACCTAAGTGCAAAAATAAATCAAAAATTAAAACTTTTCAAAACAAACAAGTCGATTATCCCGACAAACGCAAACTACAATACTTAAGAAAATCAACCACATGTACTTGGTTCATAATCAACAGGAATATAGAAGCCCTCAAGTAAGTGGTTTTATTCCACACTTTCATCTTGGAAATTTCTGCTCAAATATGATATAGCATAATAATATAAATAGTAGAAAGTGTAGAACATTGTAGCAATACATTCTAAATTTCTGTTTTACACAGATCCAGTGTTACCCATTAACCAAAGAACATCAGAATCTCCATAGTCATCCCAATCTTTAGGTTCATGATAGCACAAATGCCTGCGCGCCTTATTAGGGTCCAACATTCTAGATTTGAGAGGATAAAACACCATAGATTTTTTTTTCTTTTTTTTTACTGGGACTGTGCAATGCCTGACTTCAAGATGCTTAGGTTTAGCAATGACTCAGACCAATGACTCCCAACCAGTTGGCTTAGGGCATTAGGTTTCAAGTATGGACCTCTTCGGGCCTGAGCATCAGCTTAAGTTAATCCTATAAAGTTAAGCAGCCCATTTCTCTTCTTTTTGCTTTCATTGTTTTGCTTTTTTTTTCATTCATATTTTCAGCACATCTTATTCCGTCCAGGTTGTATTATACTCTCAACCTATTTCTGGTTCCAAGCCCTTGCCATAGCCAAGTAAATGGTCTATCATGATCTTTTAAGCTCAAAGAATAACCATATATCAACCAATGACTCTGACCAAAGATATCCCACTGAAGATTAGTATTCAACAAATCTCGAGAGGGTATTACTTTATGTACTAGTGTGTGTGAGTGAGTTTTATTAGTTCAAGCACCTGTTCCAAGAGGACTGTAACAGAAGGATATTGCTCAGTTAAGTTCTCTATCCTCCAGTATACTTACTCACACTTCCAATGTAAATTAATCACTTAAGAATTGTAACATACATCATCACAGGATAAACTATCAAAACCTAGGAAAAATACTAACAAACAACCTAAAAACTATTTATATATATATTTTTTATCATAAACGAAAATAAATAATAATAAAACAAAAGAACACTTCTTTTCTACACCCCCAAACCTAAACTAAACATTGCCCTCAATGTTTACCAAATTAATACTACAATGACTAGTAAAAGAAAAGGAAGTGAGGAAAAAAGTCACCTGAATGGAGAGCCTCATGGTAGATGTAAAGCATGAAATACATAAGCGAAGAATGAGGAGATAATATAAATATAGAAAAATTAAATACACCCCCAAACCTCGACTGTAGTATCCCCACATAGGTAAGAAATAACCTACAATAAAAATAAAAACAAAATAGAAAACAAACAAGAAAATAAAATTTTGGGCTGCCTCCCAAGAGCACTAAGTTTTACATCTTCAGCCAGACATAGTCCTTCAATTCACTCAGGGTAGACAGGATCGTTAAGATAATCTGTGGTTCCATCAGAATCTGCAACTCCCTCTAAATACGGTTTTAATCGCTGGCCATTTATCATGAATGTATTACCGGTTTTAGGGTTGTGAATGTCAATGGCACCATGAGGAAACACCTTAGTCACAGTAAAAGGACCAGACCATTTAGAGCACAGTTTGCCAGGAAAAAGATGCAATCTTAAATTATAAAGCAAAACTTTTTGAGCAGGCTGAAAGGACTTCCGAAGAATAAATTTATCATTAAATATTTTAGTTCGTTCTTTATAAAGTTTTGCACTCTCATAAGCACCGAGTCGCATTTCTTCTAATTCATTGAGTTGCAGTTTACGTTCTGATCCTGCTTTATAAATATCAAAATTCAAAGCCTTGATTGCCCAATATGCACGGTGTTCTAACTCCACTAGTAAGTGACAAGCTTTCCCAAAAATAAGTCGATAAGGTGACATACCAATGGGAGTTTTATATGCAGTCCTGTAAGTCCACAAAGCATCATTTAAGCGCAAGGACCAATCTTTCTGATCGGGTCTAACAGTTTTTTCAAGAATCTTTTTAATCTCCCGATTAGACAATTTTACCTGACCACTTGTTTGGGGATGATATGGCGTAGCAACCTTATGTGCAACAGAGTACTCTCGAAGAAGGGCTTCAAAAGATCTATTACAAAAGTGAGTGCCTCCATCACTGATAATAGCTCGTGGGGTCCCAAAGTGACAAAATATGTTATCTTTCAGAAATTTTACCACAACCTTATGATCATTTGTCTTAGTTGCAATTGCTTCGATCCATTTAGAAACATAATCTATAGCAACCATAATGTAAATGTGCCCAAAGGATTGTGGAAAGGGTTCTATGAAGTCAATTCCCCAAACATCAAACAATTCTACCACAAGAATGGGTTGGAGAGGCATCATATCTCGTTGAGAGATAGATCCTAATCTTTGACATCTATCATAAGATTTGCAGAACTCATGAGCATCCTTAAATAAGTTTGGCCAATAAAATCCACTATGCAAAATCTTGGCATTAGTTTTCTTTCCCCCAAAATGTCTCCCGCATGCTTGAGAATGACAAGAATGTAGAATGCTATGAATCTCATTCTCAGGCACACATCGTCTAATCACCTGGTCCGAACATATTTTAAATAGGTACGGATCATCCCAAAAGTAAGATTTAACCTTAGAAAAGAATAGATCTTTGTCGTATTTGGTCCAATGGGATGGAATCTGACTTATAACAAGGTAGTTCACAATGTTGGCAAACCAAGGTATTTTAATTTGGGAAATGGAAAATAATTGTTCATCAGGAAAAGAATCATGTAGTGGCTCCTCATCGTGAGATGTTTCAACAAGGATTCTAGAGAGATGATTGGCCACCACATTTTCAACACCTTTCTTATCTCGGATTTCATAATTAAATTCTTGTAAGAGCAAAATCCATCTAATCAATCGAGGCTTGGTGTCTTTCTTGGACAAGAGATGTTTTAATGCAGCATGATCAGAGAAAATGATGATTTTAGAACCTAAAAGGTAGGATCTAAATTTATCTAAGGCATAAACTACCGCTAGAAGTTCCTTCTCCGTAGTGGTGTAATTCAATTGAGCATCATAGAGGGTTTTACTAGCATAATATATGACATGGGGAACTTTATTCACTCTATGACCTAGGACAGCACCAATGGCATAGTCTGAAGCATCACACATGATTTCAAAGGGAAGAGAGTAGTCAGGTGGCTGAATGATAGGTGCAGTAGACAATAAAGTACGAAGAGTGTCAAAAGCTTGCCTACATGCATCATCAAACACAAAAAGTACATCTTAGGCTAGTAGATTGTTCAAGGGGTAAGCAATCTTACTAAAGTCTTTAATGAACCGCATATAAAAGCCTGCGTGACCCATGGAACATTCTAACATGCTTCACCGAAGATGGTGGTGGTAGATGAATGATGAGATCGACCTTGGCTTTGTCGACTTCAATTCCCCTTTTTAAGACTGCATGTCCCAAAACAATTCCCTCTTGAACCATGAAATGGCTTTTTTCCCAGCTCAAGACAAGATTTTTCTCTTCACAATGCTTGAGAACTAACGACAGATTATATAGACAATTCATCATATGATGGACAAAATACAGAGAAATCGTCCATGAAAACTTCGAGAAATTCGTCTACCATATCAGAGAAGATGGCTAGCATGCACCGTTGAAAGGTGGCAGGTACATTACATAGCCCAAAAGGCATTCTTCGGTAAGCAAAAGTACCGAAGGGACAAGTAAAAGTAGTCTTCTCTTGATCTGCCGGAAACACTGGAACTTGGTTATATCCAGAGTAACCATCAAGAAAATAATAAAATTATTGACCTGCTAGTTTCTCTAAGATTTCCTGAATAAATGGTAATGGAAAGTGGTTTTTTCTAGTTTTTGTGTTCAATTTTCTATAATCAATACACACTCTCTACCCAGTGGTTTCACGGGTTGGGACTAACTCTCCATCTGCTTCACTGTGATGCCAGACTTTTTAGGCACAACTTGTACAGGGCTGACCCACTCGCTATCAGAGATGGGGTATATGATACCCGCATCAAGCAGTTTCACAATCTCTTTCTTGACCACATCCCTCATGTTGGGATTCAATCTCTGCTGATTCTCTCTTGAAGGTTTGACATCATCCTCTAAATGAATTCGATGTATACAGACCGAAGGATCAATGCCTTTTAAATTAGCAACAGTCCACCCTATGGCTCTCCTATGCTCAACTAGAATCCTAAGCAGTTGACTCTCCTGGCCGCTAGACAAGCTAGATGAAATGATGATGGGGAGAGTATCATTAGGACCTAGAAAAGCGTACTTGAGGGAACTTGGAAGTGGCTTCAACTCAAGTTGAGGAGGAGACTCAATGGAAGGTTGGAGTGATGGACTGGGAGATATTGGTAAAGACTCTACTCTATTTCTATAAGGAAAAGAGTCATGATAGGGAGGAGAGGATGACATAGCATGGGTTTCTTCAATGTGTGGCTCTAAGTCAGAGTCATCTATCCCTAAAGAGAGTAGAGTAGGATCTTGAGCATTAGGCATGAGCTCATTCAAAAGTGTCTCTTCCATAAGATCATCAATTTCATCAATAAGAGAACACTCTTGCTCACTTTCAGTTGCACTTGGCTGGAAGCTTGGAACACATTGAGTATGATCTTAATGTTTCCAAAAGACATCTCCATCATTCCATATCGACATTGAATACATGCATTGGCCGTCGCTAAGAAAGGGCGGCCTAAAATAACTGGAATTGTGTGAGAAGCATTAGACATATGTTCCACGTCCAAGACTAAGAAGTCAACTGGAAAGAAAAATTTCTCTACCCCAACTAAAACATCTTCAAGAAGACCATGGGGTTTTCTAATGGATCTATTGGCTAACTGCAGGGTAGCCGATGTTGGTTGCAAGTTCCCTAAACCTAATTTCTTATATACTGAGTAGGGTAATAGGTTGACACTAGCACCCAAATCTAAAAGAGCCATGTGAATGATATGGTCACCAATGACACATGAAATCGTAGGTGTACCAGGGTCTTTAAATTTCGGTGGTGTGTGATCTATACATGAAATATGCATTTTATTATCTCCTAAACTTATATTTATGCTAGTGTTTGATTAGAATAACTACTACTTTAATATAGTTTTTGGTTTTGTAGGAAATGAGAGCAAAGATGCAAAAATATGGCGAAAACGGACTTCAATGGTCAAATTATCATAACTCCGTGTACAAATATCGGATTGGACTGATTCAAGTCTCATGTGAAAGTTCAAGGAGTCAGCTTTCCAACGCCACCAACCACGCGCAATTCGGAGTTCGGAGCAAAAAGTTATAGCTATTTGAAAGTTTCCGGACAGTAGAAACGATCGATCGCAACCTTTACGCGATCGATCCTGTCTACGATCGATCGGACACACAAACGATCGACCGTATCTACTGGAATTTTTGGGTTTGCGCAATGTTTTGAAGTCAGTAAAAACGATCGATCGGCTTCGTCCGGCATCGTTCGCAATACGATCGATCGGGAGCAATTAACAAAGAAAAACGGCTTCGTTCGGCTACGTTCGCAAGGCGATCGATCGTGCTATACGGGCGATCGATCGGTGCATACGGAAAACGCAATTTAACCCTATTTTGACTCGGATTTGGAAAGGGATTTGAGGGTTTTCCTTCACCCCTATATATATGCCTTAAGGGAGAACGTATTGGGTATGCAAGAATAGAGTTTTGAGTTCTTTTGGAGTCCTTGGAGGCTAGAGCAAAAGAAGAAGAAGAAGAAGATGAAGAACTTGTTGATGGATTCTCTTCCCATGCTTGGCTAGACTCTCTTCCAAGGCGTAGATGAAACCCAACTGATTGGTTGTATTGTTTCTTTCTCTCATATTATGTTTTTATTCTAGTTGGTGTATGAATCTTTGTTATGCAATAAAAG
Source organism: Houttuynia cordata (assembly GCA_039654745.1). Classification (NCBI taxonomy): domain Eukaryota; kingdom Viridiplantae; phylum Streptophyta; class Magnoliopsida; order Piperales; family Saururaceae; genus Houttuynia; species Houttuynia cordata. The sequence goes on along the minus strand of CM077508.1, from coordinate 3,991,484 downwards.
TTAATTCATTAGAGTTTATTCTTTGTACTCGAGAGAGACAAGAGTGGATCTTTGTGGATTTCAATCTGAAAGAGCACTTGCGTGTCCGAGAGGAACGTAAGGGCTCTGAAGTGTTACATATTAATAAAGTCTCATTGGTTTATACTCGAGAGAGATAGATCACAGTTCCATGTTTTAATAGATTTATGTGTTACATCCGAGAGGAGGGCACTATAATTTGAATTGACAAGTGTATGTCCGAGAGGAATACACTAGCTAACTGGAAATCTGAATTCAAAAGAGAGAGAGAGACGATACACTAGTCTATTGTGGTGGATTCAAAGCCTTGGTACTTCTCCTATTGATTAATCTCAGCTTAGTTTAGTTAAAGTTCATTGTTTTTCTCTAGATTAATTAAAAACTGCTACTTTTCTCTTGAATTTGGTAAAAGATTAATCCGTCCCTGAGGTTCGACAACCCTTTCCATACTCACCGTAGTACAATTGCCTTGTGCACTTGCAAGGGTTTAATTTTAAACGATCAAGTTTTTGGCGCCGTTGCCGGGGACGGCACAATAGTTTACTAAATTCTTAGCATAGTTAGTTTTAGAGTAGCTTCATTAAATTTAGATTTACTCTCAATAGCGTAATTTCATTCTTCTTCCTTTTTGCAGGATTAAGAGAGGACGCAGATTTTCGTCATCGTTGGAAGGGCCATCCCTTCCCACTGTTTGCACTCTCTTAACCCTCTTTTAGAATAAATTTGGGTGCTTGGTGTTTTCCTTTTCTTTGTGGGATTGCATGACGTGCTAGTTGTCGCTATTAGGTTGCTAGTTGTCGCTATCTAGGGTTGATGTTTGCTAGTTGTCGCTATTAGGACTGCACAGGTTTTGTTTGATTTTATTTGTGCATGCATGGTCGTCGTTCCCTGAACCCCGACCTAGCCTTTGACCCTGATCCTGAGCGACTCTACAGAATTTTGAGAACTCCTAGACAATCAATTCCTGAAATCCAACATATGGCGAACAACATGAACCTCGGGGATGGTACTGGTCTAAACCAGGATCCATTAATCCCCCATGCCCGAACCCTGCAAGATTACTACCGTCCAACAGCCTACACCTCCCCTTCCTGTATCCTACTACCTGCTACCGTAGCCAATTTTGAAATCAAGCCAAACATCATCCAAATGCTGCCCACTTATCACGGCCAACTTAATGAGAATCCTTATAGGCATCTCCAAAATTTCTTGGAGGTTAACACCACATTCAAACTTACATTATCGGATGACCAGGTGCGCCTTAGGTTGTTCCCCTTCACCTTAAAAGATAGGGCCAAGGAATGGCTGTACTCCCTTGAGCACAACTCTATTTCCACTTGGGAGGAACTTCAAGCCGAATTCCTCAAGAAATACTTTCCTGTGGGGCGAACCAATAAGATCCGCCATGAAATCATCACTTTCACCCAGATACCTAATGAACAATTCCATGAAAGCTGGGAGAGGATGAAAGCCCTACTCCGGTCCTGTCCCCACCATGATGTGCCCAAGTGGCAATTAGTACAGAGATTTCATGAGGGTGTGTGCGATCAGCATAAAACCTTAATAGACGCCTCCTGTGGAGGCACATTTATGAAAAAGACTCCGGATGATGCTTGGGATCTACTAGAGGACCTGAGCGAAAACTCTCTACACAGTGCCACCCTCTATAGATCTGAAGGCCATATGCCTGGCAGGAGTGCCTCAAGGGGAGGCATGTATGATGTTAAAGCAACCACAAACCTAGAACACCAAGTGGCATCCCTAACTGAGAGATTTGACAGGTTGTTCTCACAGACCCCACCTTATACCCCAACCTCTCATGATGCCTGCACCATCTGTGCCAGCCCTATGCACACTATTGTTGACTGCCCTGCAGCCTTCCAGTATCCAGACTTAGTACAAGAGCATGTCAACAGTGCACAAACTTTTCCCAGAGCCAACAATCCTTACTCTAACACTTACAATCCTGGGTGGCATGATCACCCTAATTTTTCTTGGAGGCAACCAAATCCAGGGCCTACTTTTAATCAGGCCCGAAGACAGGAATTTCAAAACCAACCTCAACTATACCAACCATCCTCAGCCCCGCAATTTGGCCAATCTAATAAGAAACCAACCATTGAAGACCAGCTGAGCCAAATAATGGCCACCCAATCCACCATGCTCACGGTTTTAACTGAGCTGACGACTGAACAAAAGTCCCAGGCCCAGCTTGTCCATTCTCATACACAATCTATTGCCAAGATCGAGACCCAATTGGGACAGCTAGCTCAAGCACTGAACCGTAGAGAAGCAGGAACCCTGCCGAGCCAACCCCAGCAAAACCCTCGAGGCCAGTTTGTAGCTGAGACCTCCCATTACCCTCCTGAACAAGTGCAAGCCATAACCACCTTGAGGAGCGGTAAAAAAGTTGACAACAGGGTTCAGGATCTCATTGTTGGCCCTTCGAGTGAGACACCTTCCCATGAGGAAGACAAAGAACCAACTTCCATCGAAGCCATACCTATTAGTTCTAAAACCCCATCGGATAATCAACCCGAGGCCCAGAAAGAGAGATCTTATATTCCCAGGGTACCATTCCCACAATGCCTAGACAAACCCTCCCCGTTTAATAAATCTCATCATAAGATAGAGGAGATGTTCGAGGTGTTTAAACAGGTGAAGGTCAATCTCCCTTTGCTAGATGCAATAAAACAGGTCCCTGCCTATGCCAAATTCCTGAAAGACCTTTGTACCCAAAAGCGAAAAGCTAAATCTAATTTGACTAAAAAGGTCTTCCTTACCGAGCAGGTGAGTTCCCTCTTAACACATAACCTTCCACCGAAATATAAGGACCCAGGATGTCCAACAATTTCATGTGTTATAGGGAACCATACTGTTGACAGGGCATTATTAGATTTGGGGGCGAGTGTAAATTTGTTGCCTTACTCTGTGTATGAGCAACTTGGGTTGGGGGAATTGAAATCGACTACAATAACACTACAACTTGCAGACCGATCCATTAAAACTCCACGTGGTGTTATTGAAGATGTTTTGGTACAGGTTGACAAATTTTTCTTTCCTGTGGACTTTATTGTCTTAGATACACAACCTGTACCGAACATTGGTAGTCAAATTCCAGTAATTTTGGGACGTCCATTCCTGGCGACATCCAATGCTATTATAAACTGTCGGGATGGGGTGCTGAAATTGTCTTTTGGAAATTTAAATGTCAAACTGAATGTTTTTAATGCCCAACAACAACATCCACCACCAGATGATTATTACGCAGTTCATCTGATTGATACTCTGGTGGATGGTGCACCCCCATGGTTTTGTCCCACTGATTCATTTGCTCCTTCTTTCATTAATTTTAATGTGTGTAGTAGGACCACTGAGGGACTGAACGTGGGATTGAAAGACCCTGGATAAGTTGAACTAAAGGAGTTTCGTCTGGCTGAAGACGTTAAACTTAGCGCTTGGTGGGAGGCAACCCACGTATTCAGGTGTATTCTCTCCTTTATTTGATTTTCTTTGTTATATGCTCATTGTCATGCTATATTTTGTTCACATTGAGGACAATGTTCATAATAGGTTTGGGGGAGGGAATATTACTTGTATATAAAAAAAAAAATTAAAAATTGAAAATCATAAAAATTTGATTAGTTTTTAGGTTGTTTGTTAGTACTTTTTCTTAGGTTCATAAAAATTTGATTAGTTTTTAGGTTGTTTGTTAGTACTTTTTCTTAGGTTTTGATAGTTTATCCCGTAATGATGCATGTTACAATTCTTAGGAGATTAATTTGCATTGGAAGTGTGAGTAAGTATGCTGGAGGATAGATACACTTAACTGAGCATATCTTTCTATTACAGTCCTCTTGGAACAAGTGCTTGAACTAAGAAAATTCACTTACACACACTAGTACATAAAGTAATACCATCTAGAGATTTGTTGAATGCTAATTTACAGTGGGATGTCTTTAGTCATAGTCATTGGATGATGTGTAGTTATCTGTTGAGCTTAAAAGATCATGATAGACCATTTACTTGGCTATGGCAAGGGATTGGAACCGGAAATAGGTTGAGAGTATAATACAGCCTGGACAAAATAAAGATGTGCTTGAAAATATATGTGCTGAAAATGAAAATATGGAAAAAATAAAAACAAAATGAAAGAAAAGGGGCTGCTTGACTTTATAGGATTAACTTAGGCTGATGCTCGGGCCCGAAGCGGTCTCTTAAAACCTAATGCCCTAAGCCAAATTGGCTGGGAGTCATTGGCCTGAGTCATTGCTAAACCTAAGCATCTTGAAGTCAGGCCTTACACAGTCCTAGCGAAAAAAAAAAAAAAAAAAAAAAAAAGTCTGTGGTGTATTATCCTCTCAAATCTAGAATGTTGGACCCGAAGGAGGCGCGCAGATCTGTGCTATCATGAACCTAAAGATTACGATGACTATGTAGATTCTGATGTTCTTTGGTTAATGGGTAACACTGGATCTGTATAAAACAGAAATTTAGAATGTATTGCTACAATGTTCTACACTTTTACTATTTACATTATCATGCTATATAATATTTGAGCAGAAATTTCCAAGATGAAAGTGTGGAATAAAACCACTTACTTGAGGGCTTCTATATTCCTGTTGATTATGAACCAAGTACATGTGGTTGATTTTCTTAAGCATTGTAGTTTGCATTTGTCGGGATAATAGGTTTGCTTGTTTTGTAATGTTTTAATTTTTGCTTTGTTTCTTCACTTAGGTTAATTAGTTTAATAAATACATGTTTGTGGGTAGCATGGCTGCAAACCCTCACGAGACAACACTCGTCCTACTAGGGACACCTAGAGGTTTAACGGCTTGTTGCATACGCTCAATGCAATCGTGTTCCCTACGAAAGTGGTGTTTACTTTTATGCATTAGTTCTTTAGTTTGTTTGATTTGATTTGATTTTGTTTTGTTTTGCTAGGGACTAGCAAAATCTAGGTTTGGGGGTGTGATCTATACATGAAATATGCATTTTATTATCTCCTAAACTTATATTTATGCTAGTGTTTGATTAGAATAACTACTACTTTAATATAGTTTTTGGTTTTGTAGGAAATGAGAGCAAAGATGCAAAAATATGGCGAAAACGGACTTCAATGGTCAAATTATCATAACTCCGTGTACAAATATCGGATTGGACTGATTCAAGTCTCATGTGAAAGTTCAAGGAGTCAGCTTTCCAACGCCACCAACCACGCGCAATTCGGAGTTCGGAGCAAAAAGTTATAGCTATTTGAAAGTTTCCGGACAGTAGAAACGATCGATCGCAACCTTTACGCGATCGATCCTGTCTACGATCGATCGGACACACAAACGATCGACCGTATCTACTGGAATTTTTGGGTTTGCGCAATGTTTTGAAGTCAGTAAAAACGATCGATCGGCTTCGTCCGGCATCGTTCGCAATACGATCGATCGGGAGCAATTAACAAAGAAAAACGGCTTCGTTCGGCTACGTTCGCAAGGCGATCGATCGTGCTATACGGGCGATCGATCGGTGCATACGGAAAACGCAATTTAACCCTATTTTGACTCGGATTTGGAAAGGGATTTGAGGGTTTTCCTTCACCCCTATATATATGCCTTAAGGGAGAACGTATTGGGTATGCAAGAATAGAGTTTTGAGTTCTTTTGGAGTCCTTGGAGGCTAGAGCAAAAGAAGAAGAAGAAGAAGATGAAGAACTTGTTGATGGATTCTCTTCCCATGCTTGGCTAGACTCTCTTCCAAGGCGTAGATGAAACCCAACTGATTGGTTGTATTGTTTCTTTCTCTCATATTATGTTTTTATTCTAGTTGGTGTATGAATCTTTGTTATGCAATAAAAGTTAATTCATTAGAGTTTATTCTTTGTACTCGAGAGAGACAAGAGTGGATCTTTGTGGATTTCAATCTGAAAGAGCACTTGCGTGTCCGAGAGGAACGTAAGGGCTCTGAAGTGTTACATATTAATAAAGTCTCATTGGTTTATACTCGAGAGAGATAGATCACAGTTCCATGTTTTAATAGATTTATGTGTTACATCCGAGAGGAGGGCACTATAATTTGAATTGACAAGTGTATGTCCGAGAGGAATACACTAGCTAACTGGAAATCTGAATTCAAAAGAGAGAGAGAGACGATACACTAGTCTATTGTGGTGGATTCAAAGCCTTGGTACTTCTCCTATTGATTAATCTCAGCTTAGTTTAGTTAAAGTTCATTGTTTTTCTCTAGATTAATTAAAAACTGCTACTTTTCTCTTGAATTTGGTAAAAGATTAATCCGTCCCTGAGGTTCGACAACCCTTTCCATACTCACCGTAGTACAATTGCCTTGTGCACTTGCAAGGGTTTAATTTTAAACGATCAAGTTTTTGGGTGTCATGTTTCATAATAGAACTAACCTGCTCAGTAAGAAAGACCTTTTTTTGAAATATGAGTCCTAGACTTCCGCTTTTGTGTGCACAAGTCTTTGAGAAATTTGGCATAGGCGGGCACTTGTTGAATGGCTTCTATGAGTGGAAGATTAATTTTAAATTGTTTGAAGGTTTCTAGCACCTCATCCATCCTAGCTTTGTTTTTATTAAAAGGGGAAGGCATGTCTAGGCATTGAGGAAATGGAGCACGGGGTACATAAGGTACCTCATGATTGGCCCTAGACATGGTTCCTAAAGACGACTCAGAAGGAAACATAGTGTCCTTCTGTTTTAGCTTATTCGAATTAGGTGGCGTCTCTAAGGTTTCATCATTCTCTGGATTGCTTGCTTTTCCCTGATCCTTATCTTCTCTCACATTAACACTAACCGGGTTTTCAATTTGTTTCCCACTCCAGGGATGTTATAGCTTGAACATGCTCATTGGAAGTAGTTTGTTGTTCAACCATAAACTGACCCTTCGGATTATTCATTGGTTGACTAGACAATCGACTCTCTTCTCTCTTACTCATCGAATTAGCTAATTGGCCTATTTGAGATTCTAGTTTGGCTATGGATTGAGTATGAGAATGCACAAGTTGAGCTTGTGATTGTGCCTGGGCTTAAATACTCTGTAGAGCAGACAAGACTTTATCCTCAAATTCTGAATTTTTAGAGGGTTGTGAAAATTGGGAAGGCATGGTAGGTTGTTGAAAACCTGGTGGGTTATTTTGAAAGTTGGCTCTTTGGGGTGGATTAAAAGGAACACCCTGGTTCTGTGGACGCCAGAAAAAATTTGGGTGATTCCTCCACCCTGGGTTATATGTATTGGAGAATGGATCATTGTCTATTCGAGCATAAGTCTGGGCAGCACTAACATGCTCCTGAACAAGCTCTGGGAATCGTGGGGCCGATGGGCACTCTAAGATAGAATGCATGGGACTTAAGCATAGAACGCATGCTTCTTGAGTGTATGCAAGGGTTTGTGACTTCAGGCTCAAGATTTGATCTATCTTTCTAGACAATGATGCAACCTGGTTAAAAATATCATCTGTTTGTTTCACTTCATACATACCACCTTTAGAGAGGGTAGAAGAAGAAGAATCATTTAAACTCCTATTAGCCATCGTATGTTGCAATGAATTTTCACTCAAGTTTTCAAAAAGTTCCTACGCTTCATTTTCATTTTTTAACAAGAAAGTGCCTCCACAAGAAGCATCTACAAGATGACGGTTCTGCTCAGTCAACCCTCTGTAGAAACGCTGCACTAACTGCCATCTAGGTACAGCATGATGAGGACACTTCCTAAGGAGGTCCTTGAGTCTATCTCAGCTCTCATGAAACTGCTCAGTCGGCTGTTGGGTAAAGGTAGTAATGACATCTCTCATTTGGTTTGTTTTACCTATGGGAAAATATTTTTTTAGAAAATCTTGTTACATTTTGCCCACGAGGTAATGGATTCGGGTTCAAGAGAGTAGAGCCATTCTTTAGCCTTATCCTTAAGGGAAAATGGGAATAGTCTCAGTCTTACTGCATCATCTGTAAGATTGTTCAGTTTAAACATTGTGCAGATTTCCAGGAATTCATCGACATGCCTATATGGATCTTCGTGATTTCGCCCATAAAATGATGGTAACATCTGTATTGCGTTGGGCTTAATCTCAAAGTTACCGACTGTTGCAGCCGGCACTCGAATGCAGGACAAAGATATATAGGCATTTGGACTGTAGTTATCACGCCCCGAAATTTCAAGCCTCGACAGAGTGCGGAAGTCGACCCTTAGGCGAGAAATTCTTAAAGCCGAAATTCGGGCACGCAACTTAATACCCATTCACCAGTCAACCACAACATCTCAAAAGGATGTGTAATTGAAACCACTCAGTCATATGAATCAACATCATTAAACCATATGAAATAAAAATTCTTAATATCAAATTATCCCAAAATAAAAGTCATTAAAATCTCTTAATAAAATTACTAAAACTTCTTGGCACACAGGCCATTAATGTCACAGCTATTTATTTCAAAAGCAACCTAAACTTCGTAACTTTTTGACTGCAATCCTTGAGCTTTTCCTGCTGCTGCAATGTTCTCCAAATCTAATCTTTATCCAAGCCTGCATCACAGGATGCATGAGTATTCCGAAGAAATACTCAGTAGGATGCAAAACCCACACAACACAAAATATACTATATATAACAATGCATAAGATTTCAACAACAACTGACAAATCAGCAATATCGATATCCAATATAAGGAATTGCATTACCAGAAATCATCATCAGTCACTAAGACTCCAAAATAGCTAGAATGTATGGAGAGAATATAATTAATCAAGGATCCAAACATTGATAGTGCATAAGAAAAACATCATTCACAGAGACTTCAACTATCACAAGCGTATGGAGTTACAACTCTAACTGTCATATATACCACTTCCATGTGGTTTCTTGCCAGACTATCCTAGAGATTCTCTCCTTGGAACCCTCAGTCATGTCTAGAATACTGGCTCTATCAGTACTTATGGAATGCCTCTCTTTGGGGGGGAACCTAACAATGGTCCAAATATATACTCTCTTAACACAGGGACTTTTGAGTCTTATTAACTCTCATCCTAGCAGAGCCTTTTAACTCAGGGGCTTTTCAGTATTATGAACTCTCTCCCGAGCTGAACTTCTTAACTTAGGGGCTTTTGAGTCTTATTAACTCTCACCCTAGCTGAATCTCCATGATAACTCTCACCCTAGCTGAATCTCCATGAATGCATGGGCTGTTGAGTATCATTAACTCTCACCTTAGCTGAGTTTCCCTTAACACAGGGGCTGTTGAGTATCATTAACTCTCACCCTAGCTGAGTTTCCCTTAACACAGGGGCTGTTGAGTATCATTAACTCTCACCCTAGCTGAGTTTCCCTTAACACAGGGGCTATTGAGTATCATTAGCTCTCACCCTGGCTGAGTTTCTCTTAACACAGAAGCTATTGAGTATCATTAGCACTCACCCTGGCTGAGTTTATCTTAATCCAAGTGCTTTTGAGTATTTTACAACTCTCAACCGGACAGAGTCTCTCCTAATCCAAGTGCTTTTGAGTATTCTACAACTCTCAACTGGACGGGGTCTATTATGGCTTTTACCAGCATACTACGAATGTCTTCACTTAGGTATTATTGAGATTACCCATCTCTCATCCTGGGAAACTAATTTACCTCTCTTGGGCAAAATCTCACAAGGTTCTTATAACGAATCTCTGATGTAACTATTTACTCGAAGGAAAAGTATCCTCTATGAAGAACATATTTATTCTGGTAACTAGCTCATGAAAGAAGTACAACAAATATTTCGATACTCTTTCAAAAGTCTGACTCACTAAAGGAGTACCAATGAGATTACTTAATGTCTATCGTCACACAACTAACCATAGAAGTATCAAAATAAAGTGTCAACGACAGAAGTGTCACACATTGCTTTAACATAGGTGGAACTATTCTAATACTCAACTTGGTCATAGAAACATTGATCCAAACTTTAAGGTTTAAGACTTTAGTCAAAGGGGATGATGATTCGGCTTCTAATTGACAATGCAGTTTAGTCAATATCAACCATAAAACACATAGGACTTGCTGAACACCAAACTACCCATCATTAGCCCACGATATTTAAGTATTATACTTAGTCCATTATGCTGTAATTCTTTCTGGAAGATCTTGAATAACACATATTACTTTCATAGTATACTTATTTTAGCATAGGGTAATGTTTTGCTAAAATTTCTCCAACTTTTACCCTAATTACAGTATTCTATTTTTACATATCAGTTGACTTCCGGCTCTTCCCGGCATCAACACAGATTGATTTACTCTTTGAAATTTTTACTGTATATAGTAATTTGAGTCTAGTTTCTAACCCAATAGACGGTATATTTTTCCGAGCTTATTAGAATTAGTTATGAATTATTTACTACAAACTGTCAGCACAGAAACAGTTCTGGCCGAGATTAAGACTCTTCATTAAACTCGATTATCTCACTTAATAACACATTATATGTGATAATATATTATTAACAGACAACCATACTCCCTTCCTAGATCAATTACAGACCCTAAGATTATCTAAAATTACCAAAGTATACCCTTTTATCATATTATATATCATATATCACTTGACCCCTACATCTTCACATATAAGAGCATAATCATAATCAACTCAAGAATAGAAATACCACACATATTCATTCCTAAACAAGGTCACATATTTGACATCAGAACTTGAATCATAAACATTCATATGATTGAAATAAATCACAAAGAATAGTGGTAAAATTATCCTACTCTTAGTTTCACAAAAGTCTTGCCCTTTACGCGTCGTTCGCCTTCTTCGCTTCGTGAACGTGGGAAGGAGAAAAATCACAAGCTTTCTAGAGCTAGGGTTTGATATGAATTGCACAAGCCCTCCCTTCTCATAGGTTTCTATAAAGTTTAGAGTTTCCACCTCTTATGTAAATCCTTCCTTATCATAGACTCTTTCCTCCAATAGGAATCCTCTAAAATCCTCCAAAATCTCTTCATGAACGTCCTCTCTAAGTTTGGTTAGGATTTGGTATCTTTTTCTCAAGAAAATCCACTCAAAACGCAATTTTCGTATTCAATGCCGTTGCAATCTATCGCGTACCCCGACAATCGATCGCGTACCCCGCCAGATCAATCGCATACCCCGGCGATCAATCGCATACCCCGACTACATACCAAAATTCAAACTAACATGACTTTATGCTCCGAATTCCGATTTACGCACCGTCGGTGGCATTGGAAAGCTCTATTCAAGCTCTTTAATACCATATACAAAAATAGAATAAAAATATGCATCAAAATTTCATATATATAGATCAATCTCTTAAAATATCAATTTTAATAAGCAATGCAAATTTTTCGGGTGTTACATCCTCCCCTCCTTAGAAAACATTTCGTTCTCGAAATGCCGAACCAATTTCCAAACAACTCAAGATATAGTTTTTTTTTTAAAACACTTTCTTCTTCTTCTAGTATTCTAAGGTAGGTTTTCTTTTTATGGCAAATTGCACTCGCCAAATATTGTGCTAACCCATCTAACTAAGCACAAAATCGGAGTCATGGTAGTAAGTAATATCAATGCAGAAATCAAAACCCTATCCCCTACTACAGTGGGGTTTTCTATAAACATTCAAGTACATCAACCAGAATCCCAACTCTAACTATCAGGCATGGACAGTAGAGTACCTTCATTACCCTCGTTTGAAACTTTTGCGTCTTCTGACGTTAATGCAAATATCTGCGCTTGACTCTTTTGGTTCGATTCAATTTTATTCATCCTCTCTTTACTTGGGAATAGGTGGAGACGTGTCCCCATTCTCTACATGTGTAGCATCTCCTAGGATCCTTTGGACATGGTTTTCCTTGATGATCTTGTTGTCCACAAAATCTGCATCGATTTTCCTTTTCATATGACAATTCTTGCCCACTTTGTTATGGTAGCGACTTCTGCCGTTTAAATGGGCGACTGCCGTTCCCAATACGTTTTCCATTCTGATGCTTGGAGTTATTGTCCTGATCTTTTGTGAGGCTAATCTTCCTCTCCTGCATCCTCTTGAAATCATCCTCCAAGATAGAGGCCAACTCAACCGCCTTCGCTACAGTTGTAGGCTGAGAAGCTAACACCTTCGCCCTCAACCCGTCCTTCAATCCATCCACAAACCGCTGAGCCTTGACCAAATCATTAGGACAGGCGTTTGTGGCAAACTGTTGTAGCTGTTCAAATTTAGTCTCATACTGGAGTACCGACATTGAACCTTGCACTAATTCTAGGAATTCTTTTTCCTTGCGGCGCTGGACGTGGGGAGGAAAATATTTATTATTAAAAACTTATTTGAACTCATCCCAAGTAATGTCTTGATCTTCCGCAAAGTTGTTACATTCCGTAGATTCCCACCAGAATACTGCCTCGCCAACAAATAGAAAAGTGGCAAAAATAACTTGCTCAGCAATATGCACTTTCATTCCTTTAAGAAGTCGCTCAACTTCAACTAACCAGCGCTCAGCCTTCTCTGGGTTATCCTCCCCGGAGAACTCTGGTCCAGCTCTCTTAAATCTTTCCAAAGTTGGAGCCTTCTCAGTGTTTCCTCCTCTACCATTCCGTAATTCAGCTGCAAGTTGCCTAACTACTTCCGAAACATCTTGGCTGGCATCTTCCTCCGACGGAAGGTTAGCAGCAAGATTTGCTCGTCTACCACGTGCTCCTGAATTCACCATATTCGATCTCTACAGTCAAACAAAGAAGATGAATTAGAATCTCACCAAGTTTCAATTTTAATTCATCTTATCTATTCTTTGACCCCTAGTTAAAGATCCTTCGGCTAAACATGCTTCCGCTGCGCACTCTGATACAAAAAGTGTTTCATCACCTAGTTTCTATAGTCAATGAAAGTAGATGAATTTTAACTCATCTATCTATTTATTAACCCCCAAAAATCACAAACTTTCAAGCAAGCCAATTACACACAAAACAAAACAATCCATCAGCAAAATTAAAGATCAAAAATCAATTCCTTAATGGTTTCTTTGCTAGAGATTTCTAACAATCAATCTGCCCTTATATAAGTGTCAAGGAAATTCTTTATTACGGTGAAATCCAACTTCTCAAACAGCCATACTAGGGTTCTCTCGACCTGGCCCTTCAATACCAATCCTGAAGGGTTTTCCTATATTTCTCAGATAAGGCTCTTTACTAGTTCCCCTATTGATACCATCTAGCCTCCATTCTGACCACCATTTCTTAGCATCTGTTTGTTTTCCACCTCCGTTCACCAGTTTACTTATGTTCCTTTCCATAAGCCTAGTCCTGGAGATTCTCTAGTGTACTAGACTTCCACTCCCATATGGATAAGTCTCTACTAGTTCCATCTATGTTTTAACTAGTCTCATCATCTAGATTATACTAAGTCTTCTTTCTCTCTACATAGTTCCACTACATTACTTCATATGTTAACAATGTTGTTCAAGACTGAAGTGAAGGGCTCCGATACCATGCTATCACGCCCCGAAATTTCAAGCCTCGACAGAGTGCGGAAGTCGACCCTTAGGCGAGAAATTCTTAAAGCCGAAATTCGGGCACGCAACTTAATACCCATTCACCAGTCAACCACAACATCTCAAAAGGATGTGTAATTGAAACCACTCAGTCATATGAATCAACATCATTAAACCATATGAAATAAAAATTCTTAATATCAAATTATCCCAAAATAAAAGTCATTAAAATCTCTTAATAAAATTACTAAAACTTCTTGGCACACAGGCCATTAATGTTACAGCTATTTATTTCAAAAGCAACCTAAACTTCGTAACTTTCTGACTGCAATCCTTGAGCTTTTCCTACTGCTGCAACGTTCTCCAAATCTAATCTTTATCCAAGCCTGCATCACAGGATGCATGAGTATTCCGAAGAAATACCCAGTAGGATGCAAAACCCACACAACACAAAATATACTATATATAACAATGCATAAGATTTCATCAACAACTGACAAATCAGCAATATCGATATCCAATATAAGGAATTGCATTACCAGAAATCATCATCAGTCACTAAAACTCCAAAACAGCTAGAATGTATGGAGAGAATATAATTAATCAAGGATCCAAACATTGAGAGTGCATAAGAAAAACATCATTCACAGAGACTTTAACTATCACAAGCGTATGGAGTTACAACTCTCACTGTCATATATACCACTTCCATGTGGTTTCTTGCCAGACTATCCTAGAGATTCTCTCCTTGGAACCCTCAGTCATGTCTAGAATACTGGCTCTATCAGTACTTATGGAATGCCTCTCTTTGGGGGGGAACCTAACAATGGTCCAAATATATACTCTCTTAACACAGGGACTTTTGAGTCTTATTAACTCTCATCCTAGCAGAGCCTTTTAACTCAGGGGCTTTTCAGTATTATGAACTCTCTCCCTAGCTGAACTTCTTAACTTAGGGGCTTTTGAGTCTTATTAACTCTCACCCTAGCTGAATCTCCATGAATGCATGGGCTGTTGAGTATCATTAACTCTCACCCTAGCTGAGTTTCCCTTAACACAGGGGCTGTTGAGTATCATTAACTCTCACCCTAGCTGAGTTTCCCTTAACACAGGGGCTGTTGAGTATCATTAACTCTCACCCTGGCTGAGTTTCTCTTAACACAGGGGCTATTGAGTATCATTAGCTCTCACCCTGGCTGAGTTTATCTTAATCCAAGTGCTTTTGAGTATTTTACAACTCTCAACCGGACAGAGTCTCTCCTAATCCAAGTGCTTTTGAGTATTCTACAACTCTCAACTGGACGGAGTCTATTATGGCTTTTACCAGCATACTACGAATGTCTTCACTTAGGTACTATTGAGATTACCAATCTCTCATCCTGGGAAACTAATTTACCTCTCTTGGGCAAAATCTCACAAGGTTCTTATAACGAATCTCTGATGTAACTATTTACTCGAAGGAAAGGTATCCTCTATGAAGAACATATTTATTCTGGTAACTAGCTCATGAAAGAAGTACAACAAATATTTCGATACTCTTTCAAAAGTCTGACTCACTAAAAGAGTACCAATGAGATTACTTAATGTCTATCGTCACACAACTAACCATAGAAGTATCAAAATAAAGTGTCAACGACAGAAGTGTCACACATTGCTTTAACATAGGTGGAACTATTCCAATACTCAACTTGGTCATAGAAACATTGATCCAAACTTTAAGGTTTAAGACTTTAGTCAAAGGGGATGATGAATCGGCTTCTAATTGACAATGCAGTCTAGTCAATATCAACCATAAAACACATAGGACTTGCTGAACACCAAACTACCCATCATTAGCCCACGATATTTAAGTATTATACTTAGTCCATTATGCTGTAATTTTTTCTGGAATATCTTGAATAACACATATTACTTTCATAGTATACTTATTTTAGCATAGGGTAATGTTTTGCTAAAGTTTCTCCAACTTTTACCCTAATTACAGTATTCTATTTTTACATATCAGTTGAATTCCGGCTCTTCCCGGCATCAGCACAGATTGATTTACTCTCTGACATTTTTACTGTATATAGTACTTTGAGTCTAGTTTCTAACCCAATAGACGGTATATTTTTCCGAGTTTATTAGAATTAGTTATGAATTATTTACTACAAACTGTCAGTACAGAAATAGTTCGGGCCGAGATTAAGACTCTTCATTAAACTCGATTATCTCACTTAATAACACATTATATGTGATAATATATTATTAACAGACAACCATACTCCCTTCCTAGATCAATTACAGACCCTAAGATTATCTAAAATTACCAAAGTATACCCTTTTATCATATTATATATCATATATCAATTGACCCCTACATCTTCACATATAAGAGCATAATCATAATCAACTCAAGAATAGAAATACCACACATATTCATTCCTAAACAAGGTCACATATTTGACATCAGAACTTGAATCATAAACATTCATATGATTGAAATAAATCACAAAGAATAGTGGTAAAATTATCCTACTCTTAGTTTCACAAAAGTCTTGCCCTTTACGCGTCGTTCGCCTGCTTCGCTTCGTAGCAATGCCTCCGCTCCAAGCTTTGGATGAAGACTCACACCAAGAAGAGGCTTGAGAGAAGGGTGAACGTGGGAAGGAGAAAAATCACAAGCTTTCTAGAGCTAGGGTTTGATATGAATTGCACAAGCCCTCCCTTCTCATAGGTTTCTATAAAGTTTAGAGTTTCCACCTCTTATGTAAATCCTTCCTTATCATAGACTCTTTCCTCCAATAGGAATCCTCTAAAATCCTCCAAAATCTCTTCATGAACGTCCTCTCCAAGTTTGGTTAGGATTTGGTATCTTTTTCTCAAGAAAATCGACTCAAAACGCAATTTTCGTATTCAATGCCGTTGCAATCTATCGCGTACCCCGACAATCGATCGCGTACCCCGTCAGATCAATCGCATACCCCGGCGATCAATCGCATACCCCGACTACATACCAAAATTCAAACTAACATGACTTTATGCTCCGAATTCCGATTTACGCACCGTCAGTGGCGTTGGAAAGCTCTATTCAAGCTCTTTAATACCATATACAAAAATAGAATAAAAACATGCATCAAAATTTCATATATATAGATCAATCTATTAAAATATCAATTTTAATAAGCATGCAAATTTTTTGGGTGTTACAGTAGTATTCTTTCAGGGTTTTCAAATTTTCATCGGCCATTTCAAACAAGGGGCTGGTTATACTTAATTGGCCTCTTTGGTTTTGTCTAAAGGTTCACTCAATTTCACCGTCGAAGGCTGCTAAGTCTTCACCTAATGACCTACGCCCTTGCAAAAACTAATCACGCAAACAAAAATAACAAAAACAGCAATAGATGTTGACAACTAGCACTGCATGCTGTCACAAAAATAAAAGGAAAATCACGCAACACCCAAATTAAACTAAAAAAAGAGGTAATAGATGACAAACAGTGGGAAAGGATGGCCTTTCTGCATTGGCAAGAAATCCACGTGTCACTTTTTTTACCTCTGCAATGTGATTCCTACAAAGACAAGAAAATAAAATATCAAAATCCTTAAAAAATATCTCAACTAATTAGAATTAAATTAAACCGTTACCAAGTCCCCGGCAACGGCGCCAATTGATTCATTGATTTTTTTCACTCTTTTTACTCGCAATCGCACGAGACTCAGTATAGTCTAGTGGAAACGAGGTCGAACCCAAAGGACTTGGTTGATTAACCTAATTCTAATGAAAGATTGAATTTTTATGATTTTAATTAATTAAAGAAGTAAACTTTAATAAGAAATCAGATGAATGAGAATATCAAAGCGTTGAATCCACCACTAAACATGCAATTACTACTCTCAATTATTATTTCCACAAATTGATATGACACAGTAATTTATGTTCTTGGCCGGACACACAAATTACCAATGAATGAACTACACGTTATTATCCAGACACAAAAGGTTCATCCACTATAAATTAATACAATTAACTCTATCCTTGGCCGGGTATAGAATCAATCATAATCCTGTTATTATCTAGACACAGGATATATCAAAATCAAATTCCATTAATCATTCATTAAGTCTTGGTCAAAGCACTTAAGAGGAATAACAATAAAATCGCATTAAGCATATTCATATCAAATTTTACTAAATTAAACAAATAAGAGTAGCAAATACAAATTTAGGGCTTCATCTAGCCTTGATAAATAAATTAGCTAGACATGGAAATAGAGAAAGAAAGCCTGATTCGTAAAATTCATGTTCACTATTCACTGGCACTATTCACAGAAACACTATAGCAGTAACACTGTTCACAAGTTACTGTTCATCTTCTCCTCGAAATCCCGGTTACTGTAGCAGTTGAAGAACAGTACTGTAGCTATTGCAATTATCGCCCAGAATCAGCCTTTCTTCCTTTCCTCCGGCCTACTGCTCCTCCCTCTCTCTTCTCCGGCGAAACAACTCCGAAATCCGTCCGAAAGCACTTGGCTTTTCCAGTGAAAATTCTCCTTCAAGCTCTCTCTCTGTTTTTCTCTGTGTAAAGCTCTCCTCTTTTTTTCAACAGCAAGTTCCTATTTTTATAGTAGTTCGAAATCAAAGAGTCCTCCTTCAATTACCCAGCCAAGTCCAGTCGAACACGCCTTTAACCGCGTCCAAATCGAATCGAAATCAAATTTCTAATTCGAGAACGCTCTTCCAGCATTCCGGTCCAGCACGATCCACAGTCCAAATCCGGCACGATTCTCTGTTTTGGTTCCCACATTGAGCACGGCTCTATCGGTTTTCCCGCTCGTCGATCCTCCGCCATCGCCGTCTTTCCATCTTCATTGTCGTTCGAGCCCAGCCGCAGTTCATCCTTGCCGTAGTCATCAAGCTCATTGCCGGCTTAATCGAGTCGCCATCGAGACCCATCTCGCCGTCATCATGCCGGAACCCAGCTCAGCTCGTCATGCCGGAACCCATGACTCCGTCATGTTCTTCCGCCTAAGCCCAGCCCTTCACCGGCGGCTATTCCTTGCCGACGCTCGAGCAGAGACTCGAGCACCCTGTTTCTTCAACAGACGCCCAAGCTTTGGCTCAGGCTGTCTTTTCTTTTTTTTTTCTTTTTTTTTGAACCGAATCAGCACTGAACTAGTGGGTTCAGTGCTTCCTCTTTTTTTTTTCCTTTTTTTTCTTTAAAACCCGTCGTATTAATCTCCACCGCCGGATCTTCAAAATCCGTTTGACGTGCTCCATTTTTGGCGATATGAAATTTGACTCTGAATACCTGTATAAACAAAATTAAATATAACTTAGACGCATAATTAAATATAAATCCATTAAATCCAATTAACGCATGTAAATTAATTAATTAAACGCATTTATTCATTAAACTCCTAATTACTCACCTAATCATGATTAACCGTTAATAATCCTTACTTCAACTAAAATTACGACTAACATATAGGCAGAAAGGCATATAAAATATGTATATTTTATAGATATCATTGGTCGATCTAAATGAGGAAAGTGAATTTCAAATTTGATTTCTTTTGAATAAATTGATTTAGTGTTGCGTGACATTTTCCAAGTTGGTTGATTCTAAGAGTTCCCGATTTGGCCAGGACACTCTAGTGCTGGGGCTAAGCCTGGCGAAGGGTCTGAACAGTGTTTGGAGCCAAAGTTAGGTTGGATGCCAGTGCTAGGGTAGTGTGGGGTGAAACATTAGTGTTGATCTTTCTAGTTAATAAATTCATAATCCAAAGAGTTGACCAATTCAAAATGATTTCCTAGATAGGATTAGAGTAAGTTGGGAAGTTACCACTCAAGTAGAAAGTGCATTTGAATTCAAGGGTTACTTCTAGACTGTTTGGGCGCCAAGTAATTTTAGAAAGCATATCTTCTTTAGTTACTAATATTTGGATTTGAAATTGAATTCAAATTAGAAAGGAGGAAAGTTCTCTTTTGAAATTAACTTAAAATTGGATTGGGCGTTGATTTTATTTGGAAAGCATGTAATTGATTTGATTTGAATTATGAGCAGTATTAAAGGAGGAAAGTGAGTTAGGCATGCATCTAATGTGGGACGTCATTAAGGGAAGGGCACTATAGTTTTGGAATTTGAAAGGAGCATATACCTAACTAAATTGATAGATAAATTAGAAAAGTAGCATTAAAGTAGGAAATATGGTTAAGATTCCTACTTGAACTAGGCGTAAGAGGGAATTAAGGGGAAGGTTTTGAATGGACGGTCGAGATGGATTAGAATTAGATCAAAGGGGAAGATGGTGTCCAACTAGAACTAGGGAACCCTAGTTGTATATAACCAAAAGAAGAGTAATGTCTGACCACTACTTTGGCCGACCAGACAAACCATTTCTCAATTGTGCCCTTTCTTTTCCCCTTGCTCTCCATGACAGACCTTCGCTCATCTCTTCCCTCTTCTTACTTGTTGACCAATTAGAAAGATTCAATGAGGAAGATCACTGAGTGACTGGACTACTCGCGAGGCGAAGAATTGCAATAAACAGTTGACGTAGGATGGTTTTTCCACAGTTCCATCTAGATTTTCTCTTCATGCTTGGATACCTAGATTACTGATATTTTGATGATGACCACATTGTTCTCTTATTGATGATGTTGTAATGAAAATCTTGAGTATGCTTCATATGCCATTGAAATCTATCTTCTCGTTGTCGGATTGGAAATTATTAGAATTTATAGCAATTATTCATTGGTGTCGGTCCTTCACTATACATATTAGATTTCGTAAGAACTCTTCTTTGATTGAAGTCCTTGTCGCTGCCATTCTTGTCCGAGTCTTTTCTGTCCAGTTCAAATTGTCCCAATTCGTGGAGATGATAAGTTTTAATTATGGAAATTTGACTCTAATATATGCATCTGATTGTTCGTACTTGTCAAATTGAACAATTCTTCACCAGATATGTCTCAGTTTGTCCTTGAACCTTACTCGTCAGTAGATATGTGCATTATGTTGGACACTATTTCTCTCCTTGTGAGTCTAAAACTGTCCAGTATTAATAGTCCAGTTGACTGTTCCTACTGTTTTATTGAAATTAATGTTACCAAGCTTACTTTTGTAATTCAAGCAAAGTGGATTGTTCCACATTACTATACTAATATTCAATATAGTCCTCTATCAATATAAAAGTACCATGTTATTTCACTGTTAATGGGTTGAGAACTGTCCGGTATTAATTGTCTAGTCGTCCGATGCTACTGTTCTATTGAAATTAATAGTGCAAAGCTTACTTTTGGCAGTTCTACCAAAGTGGAACTATTATACTAATAACCGAGATGCTTATAATAAGCATAATTGCTTCATATAAATGTGTACTTAAAATCACTAACCGACTAAAAAAGGTATTGTAGTTACATTGTACAATTAGTACACGATTCTCAGTTTCTTTAAGACTACCGTAAGTATGAACCAAGGTTCTATTTGTCTTTAGGAAGACTCTAAACCACTATTAATAAAGGGAAATGATATTTGTACAACAGATTCCTACATATTTTTCATACACAGCTGATGTGTATAGAAATGAGTGGGTGAACTGATGTGGGGTATAGAAATGTGTAGGAATCTGCTGTAGGGTTATCACTGCCCTTAATAAAAGGTGAACATGCTGATAGGCTGATTAGAGTAATACGAAGCATTCAATTCTTTTGAATTGTAGAATAAGACATATTTCTTTTGAATTTGTATGTTTGAGCAAGTGCTAGTTCCTCAGTGAAATAAAAGGTCTCATGTAGATTTGAAGCTTAGCATTCTAGTAAATGTTCAAGTCGTAAAAAGTGTACTATATTAGTTAACTCAGTAGCAATAGGAGTCGTGATAAGTTCTAAAACCGATCTATGGTAGTCTTAAAAATTGATATGACCTAATGATTAAAACATATTATTGATTTATATTAGCTTTCAAGGATATAAATACGCCTATACGTACTTAGCCTATTGAATACTTCTATATTTAAACTAAGATAAACTAAGTCCCTTCCTCTGCTCCTCTAGAATAAATTAACCTATCCTACTGCATTGATATTTGATCCATCTTCTGCTTATAATGCAATTTTCAGCAGATTGTTTCTTACATAAGGGATGGGAAGAGACTAGTCATGAGCGAAAACTACAAGGTAGGTTATAAAGCAAGTTGTCATGCCTTGGCATCATTTGGCGCAGGTGGACTGTCTTTCTGCTCCTGTTCCTCCATGGTGTCACAATAGGCCGCACCCTTAGTCTCCGGCAGGCACACCACAAACAGCCCACACACACCAATCACCACCCCAAACACCGAGAAAGATAACGTAGGCCCTGCCTTGTCCTGCCTCCCGGCTGCCACCAGCACCGGCCCGAACACCCCGCCCAGCACCAGCGCCTGTCGGACCATAGACAACGCCGAGTTCCTCACACACGTGGGGAACAGCTCGAGCGTGTAAATCAGTACCACGTTGAATGTGGTGCAGGCACTGAAGAATGACACCAGCTCCAGCCCCATTTGCACCCATTTTCTCCATGCCCTGCCATTATTGCCATCCTGGCCTCCGGCCACAGCGCACAAAATGCTTGCAATGCCGCTTGCGAGCGTGAAGGCGAGCACCATGCGCCGCCGGCTCAACCGCCCAATGAGGAAGAGTGTGACAAGGGCGGAGGGGAGCTCCGTCAGGGCATTGAAGGTGACACTAAGGTACTGATTGAAGTTGAGTGTCCCAACGGCCAGCGGCATGCCGTAGTACACCAAGCCAACCCCAAGACCGACCACCATAACTGCCGACAGCCGCCGGAAGGCCCATTTCTTCTCATAAAGGATCTTCATGGCTGAGTATATATTCATTCCACCATCTGCCTCTTCCTCAATGGAAACTTTAGAGAAGTAGTCATGATTCAGTTTCTTCCCATTGAATGAGGCAATCTTTTCTAGAATTTGAATTGCTTGGTCTTTTTGGCCCTTCACAAAGAGCCACCTAGGAGACTCATGCACCATCAGATGGACAATAAGACAATAGAAGAGGGCAGGAATGGATGTCCACAAATAAAGGCTCCTCCAAGAAGAACTACTGCTAAGGTAAGCTATCAAGGGCAGTGATAAGAAACCAAAGGTGAAGAAGAAGAAGCCCAGTATTGCAACCTGACCCCGCCACCGCTTGCCAACCACCTCGGTCGAGAGGACGAGGGTGCACGAGCCGATCGTTGCTCGGCCGAAGCCACTGACAAAGCGGAGGAGGGAGTAGACCCATACATTTGGCGAGAAGACGGTGAGGGCGGCGGTGAGGGACATGACGGAACAAGAGAGGAGGAGCATGTTCTTCCGGCCTAAGGTCGAATCTGCAAGGGTGGCGAGGAGGAGCCCGCCGACTAGGCAGCCTACATAGAACGACGAGGCTGGCAGGCCGGCGAGGACAGGGCCAGAGCAGGCCAGGCCCCACTCGGACACTACCGAGGATTGCTGGGGCCCATTCCACTCCCATGCAGCCCTAGGGAGGCCACAGGGGCTGGTGGCCGTGGTACAAATAGTGTCATTTGAGTCTCTACACAGCCAAGACGGCTGCCGGTCGGTGAAGACATTGATGAACGTTTGCTGAGCATCAAACACCCATGCAAAAGAGACTATGAGAGCCTGGAGGAGGTGTGCCCGGCCAAAGCTGCCCACACATCTCTCTAAGGCCTCATCTAGGGAGTGAGCACTCTGGTACAGCTGATGATCATCTGGCTGGTCATGAGGAGGAAGAAGGGGAGATGGGTCTGTCATGTTTAGATTGGGAATTGAAGATAATGGAATTGTGGATCGATCAGTGAGTTTCTTGAGTGTGAATTGAAGGGGAAAGGTGAGATTGGTGGGTATTTAAGGGGGAGAGGAGATCAGATTCCATTCATCTTGTGGGGTATGTGCTGACTGCTGAGTATCATTGCCCATGGAGATAAATAGAATCCGGATTTGAGATACTTGGGGTAATGACAAATTTACAGGGAGACATACCACTCAGCATGTGCATGATTGGTGTGTGGTTGGCTTAGATCAACTCATGTAAAGCTGTTCTCTTGTTTTCTACATGATGTTCTTCTGCTTCCTGGATAGATGCTGATTCTTCTGAGAGTTGAGATTGATTCAATTAGTACCTTGCTCTACCCCAAACAGATCTAAGACCTTACTTGGTAACTTTGAACGAATTGATATGCAGAATATGCAATCTTAATGCACATGGAAGACCTCATTATGATCACATGACCTCATTGGGTGGGTTAGTTTTAATTGATATTTGTGATGTAAAGACAAATTAGCCTCTGAAATCTGAAGTGTTATGACATCCGAATTCCAATAGGTTTCCCTGTATATTCATTTGGACGCGTCTAGTGTGAACGGTGGTCCATGACCATGTGTGTAGGAGTCTTGGCATGGTGTCCATAAAGGCCTAAATTGGTATTAGACTCTGGTCAGCCCCATATGGAAACCTTCACCGATTCATTTCACCCCTTGTTGATACAAATAATGCAAGTGGCATATATGGGAAAAAATGGAAAGACTTAATATGCGACTCAGCTCATGGACTTTGGTGTTTGCCCCTTTCTGCAAGCTGTCCGATGGAGATCTAATGGAAATTATCGAAACCAATAATTAGGGGTGGGTGGGTAAATGTACCCGCTTGCCCCCCTATATTAACATGTGTTGTTGGATGGAAATCGGTCAGCCCACAGAGCTGTGGTGCTTATAAAGAGGACTTTTTGGAAATAGAGTAACCATACATCCGGCTACCGTATTTTGCACGCGTCCAAGAGTGATAGCAGTGCGATCATGTGGGTCCCATAAATCCGACCCCTACCATCCCTCAAACTACATTTTCTTGACACTATTACTAAAAGGTCCCATAGGACAAAATGTGCCCACAAATTCACAGGTCATGCAATATAGGCCAATGGTGCAGAGCAGTTGGGTCAGCCAAAAAAAAGAAAAAACAAAGAAGAGGCACCATGACAAGATGGTTATTCCAAGGGGCAAACCAGCTGTGGAGTGTGGAGTATTGTTAGATAAAACAGTGGGAGCACATCGCCAGCCAAGAGCACTCCTGCGGCTCATCCAGTGGGAGCAGCCAATTTAGGGCAAAATATCCTTTCACCAAAGAAGAACATATTGTAGGGGACTATGTCGACTGCTAACTTGTGATAAGAATGCTAGATTAGTTCAGCTAGCTGCCGCCGCCTTTAAGGTGGATATGGACTATCTATTTATTTTTGGGCGTTTGGGTATCAGACAAGAGAAAGTTTGAAACAACCAGATAAGGTAGAGAATGCAAAAAGATGTTACTAATAATTTAGGTAGCCCAATGTCGTAATTCTATGTTATCGTACAATGAACTCTACATTATTACGGCAATATCATTAAATTCAATAATATCAATCGGGTATAATCCTTCTTTGCAATGTCATTATGCAATTATATGTCTGCGCAGCCTGATCTCCAAATTTTTACTTCAAACTTTATACCCATGCTCTACACTTATAAGTAAGGGGCCGTTTGAGGCGTGATTAAGTGGATGTTTTGCTACACTGTAGCATCCATGTTACAATGGATAGGGAAAAAAACATGGATGCTACAATGGATCTGGAAAATTCACTGTGGATATTTGCTTATAATCACGCCCCAAATGGCCTCTAAGACGTATATGCCGCGCGCCAGGAGCAATAGGTCACCCGTCAGCGTTTCTCACGTCCAATGGCGCTCCAACCATGTGGCGTACCTTTTTCGTAAAGCCACCCTATGTACCTGACTTTAAAGTTTAAAATGTTAAGCTTTGTGTGTGTTTACGGAACCATACATTTTATGAATAATTATTGGGTGGAAGCACGTGACCACGTCAGCTTTATGCCAGGCACCAAAACAGCTAGAGCGCACACAAAACGTGTGTGCCATGGAGAATTGTGCCAGTGACACCGAATAATTTCAAGACAGGATCTATTGGTGAAGTTTTACCGGTCGTCGATAATATGGAATCGACGGCACACACGGGTATAATGTACGCTCGGCCAAAAGATGCATCTTTGACCAAATGCACATTATACCCATGTGCACCGTCGATTTCGTACGATCGACGACTGGTGAAGCTTCACCAGCAGATCCGGACTCAATAATTTCTCAACATAATGTCAAAAATATGTACAGGACACCATTAAGCAGGAGTACCACGTTGGCACGGATGACAACTTGTTGCTGCCATTTTACACAACAAGTCCTCCAAGAATCGGGCTTCCAGGAGCTTTCGTTAATTGGCAGCTTAGCCATTTTTGGTGAACCCCACCTTTTTAAGCAAATTTATGACCATCCCATATTCATGTCTTGTATGGAACTGATGCCGAATTGACGTCCATGCATTGATTTGATGTTTGCAATTGCATAATAAAAAAGAAACATATCTAGGCTAGTAAACAACTAATTACAGCTTATCACATCATGGGCCTATCACTAAGAAGCCCAAAGGTCTTCCGAATCTCCACGGCCCACTGGGCCCAAATATGTTGAAAACACTCATCCTCTTCGGCTCCACAGTTCACTCTCCCAAAACCCAAAACCTCTCAGCGAGGGTCACCGTAGTCGCCGCTCCGCCTCCGCCTCCGCCTCCGCCACAGCCGCCGCCGCCTGTCTCCGGTGAGTCTCCCTCTCTTCCCCCTTCCTCCCTATGTAATTCTATAGTAATGCTGATTTTCACTCCTTCCGGAAGTACTGAATACAAGATCAGTTCATTTTGGAAAACCAAATGTATCTGCTAATCGCGGATCGCGGACGGAGGGAGCATTAGGTATAATGCTGGTAGAAAAGGCCGGAAATAACGAAATTTGAAATCTCTGAAGTTGATTCGCATTTTTGTGAAATTTTCATCCATTTGTTATTGTTGTATTCTTCGTTGCCTGCAATTTTTTTTCATGCTTTTTTCATCTTGTTTATGTGTTATTCATGTGTGTGTGTTTTTCTGAATTTCTTATTGTTTTAATTATGTTAGTTATAATGCTGCTAGAAAAGGCGGGCAATGACGAAATTTGAAATCTTTGAACTTTATACACAATTTTTTCTGAGATTTGGTTCCATTTGTGATTTTGGTGTTGCGTTTTTTATATATTTATTGCCTGCTGCAATTTGTTAATCTCGTTCCAGCTATGGCAACAATGGCTTCTCATTTCGTCTGAAGAAATTAAGCTGATTTTTGTGCTTTCCGATCTCATTCCTGTGTTCTTCGTGTTTTTCTTTCTGAATTTCTTTGTTTCCCCATTTTACCAGTTCTCAATACTGTTAGGAAAAACTGCAAGAACAAAATTTGAAGGTTTTTTCTTTTCTTTTTTTTTTCCTGAATTTTTCTTCTACTATTTGTGTTCTGCTGTTGCAATTTTAATTTTTTAATTGCCTGCAATTTGTTAACATAATAACTGCTTCAAGCGTATCCAGTACCTGTGTGATCTGAGATTTATGCTGAAGATTTTCCGTTTTTTTAAACTGCATTTTAGGGTTTCAAGTTCAAT
Organism: Houttuynia cordata; assembly: GCA_039654745.1. NCBI lineage: Eukaryota > Viridiplantae > Streptophyta > Magnoliopsida > Piperales > Saururaceae > Houttuynia > Houttuynia cordata. Next base: position 3,964,465 of record CM077508.1, on the reverse strand, counting down.
CCAATTGAGCTCAAAACTTGTAGAGAAGAAGATTTGAAATCACTGCAGAAAAGAACAAAAGAAAACCATGTCAGGGTTCAATTTCCAGTCGACATCTTCGCCATCCTCCCAATTCTCATTTAACTCTACCTCATCCTCATTGCCCTCCACCGGCTTTGCCCCCTCGAACACAAGCTTCTCCTCATCCGCCTCCATATCCCCATTTCCCTCCTTTGGCACCCCTTCATCTTCTTCTACTCCCACTTTCTCATCTACGCTATTCGGTGCTGCTTCGTCTGCAACAGGAACACCTCCATCCTTTGCTTCACCATTTGGTGCCTCATCAGCAGCAGCTGTGACAACTCCATCTTTCTCTTCTTCCGCATTTGGAGGTTCAGGATTTGGTGCCCTTTCAGCAGCTCAAACAACTTTTTCCTTCTCGAGTTTGCCATTTCCTCCTTTTTCTGGGGCATCCTCTGTTTCATCCCTATCTAGTTCTTTAATCTTTGCACCTTCCGTATCTACTACAATTTCTTCAACACCACCACTGACAACGTCTCTATCATTGTCAAGCTCACCGCTGCTTGGTGTTTCGTTTACTGTGTCTTCTGCTGCTTCAACAACTCCAGCCACTACTTCCCTGTTCACGTCTAGCTCAGCTTCTTTATTTTCGGCTTCTTTCAATACCTCTTCACTTAGTACTCCGTCTCTTGGATTTAGCACTTCATCTTCTGCTGCCTTCACATCAAATGCCTCCTCTACTAGCAGTCTAGTGAAACCTGCAACATTGGGCTCTTTTTCTGCACCTTCATTTTCATCTACCATCACAACCACAAGCTCCTCCACACCTGCAGGACCTGCAGCACCTTCCAGCACTCCTATATTGACTTCTTCTCAAGTTACAACATCTGCTTCAACTCAAATTATATCTCCTTTGGGAGTGACTGCAGGTACTACCACGGGTGTAACATCTTCAGCTGCTGCAGCCTCTACTTCTTCTGCAGGGACAACCCTTAGTTTCCCAGGATTTAGTTTGTCAACAAAAGGGTCAGCACCGATCACATCATCGTCAACAGCGCCGCTGTTTGGTAAGTTCTTGAAATAATTGTGTGTTGTTTAATGTTATGTTAGTTATATTCAGAGGCGGACGAATGCATGTATAGGAATCTGTTTTGTACTAACTTATTTTTTAACTATAGATATGTATGGTGCACAAAATTTTGCAAATTTGTTCATTCAAAGGCATCTGTTGATTGCTAGTTCTTCTCTGGAAGAGACCAACGCTCATTCATTACAATAAATTTGGAAAGGACCTTCATTTTCTGGCTTGTTGTCTAAGATTGTTTTGGTATAGTGCAAATTGGATACTTATGTTACAATAATTGTAGAGAAGTGCTCTTGACATGAGGGGTACTTCATGTTCTTTTAATATAAAATTGGTCAGAATGTTATTGAATTAAACATCTATCTGCTGTTGCATTTGTTATTTGATTTCAGCAACTTAAATCTCTGTTTCATTTTTCCCTAAATTTATTCTGGTAATGTTCTTCAGGTGTTCCAGCTACAACGTCTGCAGAAACATTTGCTAAACCCATTTTTTCAAGTTCCGGCACAACCACCCAAACTATCTCTTCCATTATTGCAGCTTCTAGTATCGGGTTTGCTTGTGCTCCTTTGACAACTCTTCTTAAAGTCTTTGGTTCTATTGAAAGTTATTACAATTTAGTGGGTTTTGTTTGAAACATCTCTTTTTCTTATTGCTTATTTCGTAGGACCTCATCTTCCACAATCAGAACAACACAATCTGCAGTTCCTAAGTTACCATCTGAAATTACTGGGAAAACTGTTGAAGAGGTAACTCTTTATTAGATGACTCTAAAGCTATGTCAGCCTGGAAACATGTAAATCTTTGCGTAAAGCTTATTTTGTCTTAAAAGCTCACGAAGATTTTCTATATCCTAATTTCGCCTATCTTTTTGGTTTGACCTTTGACTTTTTCGCTACAGATCATTAAAGACTGGAATGCTGAGCTTCAGGAACGGACTGGAAAATTTAGAAAGCAAGCCACTGCAATATCTGAGTGGGACCGAAGAATTTTGCAGAATCGGGACATTCTGCTTAGACTGGAGGTAGTTTCTTCATGCTCAATTATTGTAATGCAGGATTTGGGCACCCCATAGCTTTGGCATATTTTCAATAGCCATTGAATCCAATCGTCTGGGTTGAAATTACCATATCATTCAATTCTGTTCACATCTAAAGAATGATATGGAAGTCCACTTAATTCTGTTTGGACCCTTCAAGTCTTTGAATTTTTCTGAGCAAAATGCTAAATACCTATCATTGTACTGTAACTGCAGAGTGAGGTTGCAAAAATTGTGGAGACACAGACTAGCTTGGAACGGCAACTGGAGTTGATTGAAACTCATCAACAAGAGGTTTGTGTTATAGCTTTGATGGCGTAACTATCTAAATTTTTCTGCAGTTTGCATCGAATTGTAGGCATGTTATTTGCATGGATGTTATCCTGTATCTATTCCTTTCGTGATAATATTTGTTAAGAAGAGTTCTCCTCAATGTGGTGGTTGCCTCTTAGTTTTGAGTGTAAAATGGTGTTTCATTTTGGTCTTCGTGAGAGTAGGTTTATTATTGTTCGTTCTTTTTTTAGGTTGACAAGACTTTGCAAAGCTTTGAGGAGGAAGCTGAATGTATTTGCAAGGATGAAAAAGGATTGTTACTTGAAGATGAAGCTGCGTCAAAGAGAGACTCCATGTGAATAACCTTTGCTTTGATTAATTTTTTTGTCTGTGTATTTTCTTTAGCACTAATTACCTTTTTTAAAAATCCCTTTAACATTTTCATGATGATATTATCTGCCTTTTTCCTTTTTTACTCATGTTTTCAACTTGAAATTGCTTATATAATCTCAAGTAACTTAATGCGTAAAACTATTGATAGGTTAGCGTATCTACATTTTGGTTATGTCTTGGGTTTCATAGTCGCTTAAGAGGTATCTCTTCTAAATAAGGTATGAACAAGCAGAGTTTGTTGAGAGGGAAATGGAACAAATGGCAGAGCAAATAAAATCAATTATCCAAACTCTTAATGCCAGTCAGGTAAATTTGCATTTTTCCCATTTCGAGTATCTTCTCCAACTCTTTTAGTGGATTCACTGACTGACGTTTTCTATAGGGTGGTGATCTTGATGTGGCTGATAAGATGAGTCCAATTGATGCCATCGGGAAAATACTAAATAATCAGCTTAGCTCCTTGATGTGGATTGATGAAAAGGTAGATGAATTTTTTAGAAAGGAAAATTAGCTTTATATTATATTCGTGTTTAGCAATTGGACATTTGAGAGTGAGTCGACCACACCGGATCCAATTAGATCCTAGACTCTTTTTATGCGTGCTTAAAAATGCTGCACTATCTTGGCTGTTTCACTACTAAAATATTCTTGTTCTCACTGGTATCCCAACAGGCTGGAGAATTCTCTAATCGGATCCAAAAACTGGCAAACCCCGGTGCTCCAACTGATCAAGACTTAGCTAGTTCAAGATTTTGGCAGACTTAATGATTGATTTCTTCTGTTGTGCTGTTGCCTTTAACCTCTGTCTACTTATAAGGGTTGATTGACTAGAGCCTTTACTGATTTTGTCAGCAGTGAAGAGCTATTGATTGTAGAATGGTTTTGCCCTTGAAAATATTCTGAGTGGCCGGTCAGCTTCAATCTGTTCAGCAATTTGAGACTGCTCATTTGAAGTTTTTCATATGTTCTGCAGTTTGTTCTCATTTGCATTTCCATCGTTTTACATCATTAAGGAAACCCGCCGTTTCTCACATGAAATTGGCACATTGGATCTCTCTCTAGTGTACCATTGTTCATCAAAATACGAGAACTACTGATCTGCACGCGAGAAAGTGCACACATGGGTGGTAAAATACACCCTCCATTCTAAAATACTGTGTATATTTGAGAAAATTTTCATTTATATTGGACATGAAGCCCACAAGGTAATCACGTGACTTCTCTCTGATGTCCCATCCAACTCGTTTGTGAACCAAGTTTAAGTCAATTCTTCTAGGTTTCCTCCAATTTTGGAAAAAAGAAGTGACGCAATTTGGCAAAATGTATATAATATTTTAGAATAGTGAATATTTTCAAATGTATATAATATTTTGGTATTTTGGAACGGAGAGAGTATACCAAAAACGTCCCGCAAAAGAATGTCATCTTCTCCCTTGTAAAACTATCATCTCCAGGGGATGACAGTTCTTTGTCATAGGAGTGAATTTCGCCTGATAGTTGTGCGGGAAGGGGTATTTTGATAAACAATAGTTCATTTTTGTGCTTTTGAAGAAGCTCATGTGTATTTCAGTCTAACTCCGCTGTTACAAAAAGGGTATTCATATTTTTTGGTAGCACCATTCATGACTCGTTCTTATTTATTTGCTCTGATTGATTAATGCCATTTTTACAGTACATATGAAGTTAGATATGTTTGTCTGGCTAAAGACATGTAAAGTTACATTTGCTAGTATGAACTAGTATATTTTCCATCTAGATAAAGTAAGCCTTCCTTCACTTGAGCGGAGTTCTCTGGGAACCAATTGGGCCTTCTAATCAAAGATGGTTGTCTAAAAAATTTGCTGTATATTCTCCACTCCTGGGGATCTAAGACTGCTTTCCTGCAAATGCTGCACTCGGGCTCTAAGGTCCTATCACATAACAAGTAAAACAACATAATGGTAAGTACTAAGGCATTTTGTCGCTGAGGGTTTAGGAGAAACAGTATCAGGTGTTGTAATTTTTGGCTATTGACCTAGCAAGCAGTCTATGAGAATAACCATGTAACTCATTTACATTGCCAAAGGTTAAGAGGCTTGTTGCAATTAGGCCAGATATGGAGCTTGAACAGCTGCCAAAGTTTGTTGTCAATTTGACTTGAACTTTAGTTTCTTCATCTTTTTTTTTTTCGGTTCTATTAGTTCTATTAACAGGACAAATACTATAAGATCCAAGGTCAAAAGAGAATTTACGTTGTTATACTGAACCATGGCTTATTGGTTGAATCTCATTTTGTTGGTTATCTAGCGGCATATACTGTGACATTATGGCCATGATCTCCGAGTCCATGTACGACTGCAAAAGAGAAAAAGAATGTTGTATTTGCATCCTTTAATAGAGAATTTGATTCAAGATCATTAGTTCATTTTGGTTCCTTCGACGTACCCGGAGTCTGTACTGGTAGAATATGTAACCAGCTACAACAGTACCAGCAACAGCACCTAAAACAATAAGAGCCAAGAACCACCCAAATGTGGAGGAGTTTCTACCTGTAGAGCCAAGTGCAGCAACGAGAAAATGTAAGAGCTCATGATAATTTTGCTAAATATCCCTCGATTATATACATGACATGGAAAAGGATCAACAAATCCAGAATATGCAACATTAACATGCAAAATTGGTAACTTTCCCACTAGACGGGCTATACTGCCTCCGTCCCACTTTGATAGTCTGATTTGTTTCACAATGAAATAAGTTCATTTTGAAAAACCCAATCAGACAATGTGAGAGAGAGGGAGAATTACAATTTTGCTAATAATGGTATAAGAAAGGCTGGATGTGTAAAAGCTCATAAAAAGAAATGATGTATGAATACTGAACCTGCTTTCATTAAGTGTAAGACAGAGGCAAAAATCTCTCTTTCTGTAAAAATTCTATGCGAAGAGGCAATGCTTGGCGACTTAGTCACAGTGGATGCACAAACATATTATAGATGTTTATACTTACTAATGCATGTGTCTTGATCTTTGATGTATAAACAGTCTCCCTTGCATTTACAGTCATATCCACCCCAAGTATTCTTACAAGTGCAACTATCACATTGGCAGGCAAGACCTTCCTTGCACTCATTGACATCTGATACCACAGTTATGCAAATATGATGTTAGAGCCAGAAATTACTGAGAGAAGAGAAGAGATGAATGTGTATTGGCACCTTGACATGTATAGCCGTCACCACGGAAGCCTTCAGGACAGCTGCATCCTTTCAGCTCTGATTCCTACATTAAGATGAAGCCATATGAGATATGATGGACTTAATGCAAGGTAACAGATATAGCATCAATTAATAGAAAATACACAATTTATGGATAAATGCTTAGCATAAATATCACTGAACTGAGCAAGCTGAGAATGTTTGTCCATTTCTTGTTTCAGACCAGCAACCCCCATTATTTATTGTACACCTCGCAGGGCCGACAGCTGAGAATTAAGATTAAATGTAATTACTTGTAATGGCAAAACGAAAGTCAGGAAAATAAAAGTAGCAGTTTAACTGATAAAGAAAGAGCTTCACTGAAAAGTGATTATAAATATTGTAACAGATTGGAAGTTCCAATAGTCTAGCTTTCTCACAAATATATGAAACAATCATTGCCATATATAATGCTCATAGATTATTATGCACACATGTTGCAATTATGTTGCTACATTAAATGGTAGCAACATCTATGACAAATTGGCAACTTAGAAGAGTTCTCTTTGATATATAATCAGCCACCTCCAGAAAATTGATGTCCTTTAGGAAAAAAGGGACTAGTCAAATCCATAGACTTTCATACGCTTGCAAAAAGTCAATGAGTTTTACAAAAGAAAGAAAAGGAACAATTCAAAGCTAGAGGATTAGAAACAAGTATTTACCTTGACAGGATGTGTAGCCATCTCCTTGGTATTGAACGCCCTTTACCAGAGGGCACTCACAGACCCTACCCCTGAAAGTATCCTAGAATAGAAGACAGTATTCTAAAAACCATTAATAAAAAATAACATTTCTCACCTAAAAGTCAATTCTACAATAGTTGTGCTCAATTCTCACCTTGCATGCAGTTATATTGGATTTCAAATCCTGCCAACATCCACCATTCCTTTCAAGGCATTCATTTGTCTCAATTGCTGATGTTGAGAAAGCCAATTACACATTATTAATCGCATGCAAGAATTAGTGATGTCTGAACTTTTCAATTCAGTTTTGTCATTAAACCTTGACTTAAACAAATTGGGGGATCTGTAGACTCCTGAAATCCAGCACATATAGCCTTTAACACTGCGCTTCTCTCCAATTTTCCTTCAAAATTACCAAGAATGTTTGTTAGTTCATAAGCCATCCTACATGAATTGATTTTAGATTGTCTACTATATGACTTGAAGTTCTTGATAAAAAATAAAAATAATAGAACACGGTTATATGAGCAAATTAAGGCCTATATAGAAAAACATTGTAAGCAATAAAAAGCTATGTGGATCCAGAACGAGGCCAAACACAAAAGACATCATGTGACAAACCTCTGTACTGGACATTGTTTATAACAAGCGTCGGCAAGATGGTCACGTCTCCACGGGATCCTCTTCCAATCTGAAATACAGATGTCCATACCCATGTGAACAAAATTTGGATTAGAATTAGAATTGTGCCCATGTGTACTGTAAAAATTGAAAAGTGGGGAAAAACATAAATGAGCCTAAGGAAAATACCTGAAGATTTTGCTCATTCTTCAATACTTCATTTTCGGCATCAGCTTCAGGGTCACCCATGCAATTTAAGATCTTATCGATGGGCAAGCCTAATTATCAAATATGATAATCATAAAAATCAACTGGCAAGATAAGCTGCAAAAAGTTGATTATCGGTGTAAGAATGAAAAGACAAACTAATGTACCAAGTAACTTGATAACCTCCTCAGCACATTCTTTGGAATATTTCTTCTCCTTCATGGAACATCTTATATGGAAATCGGTCACAAAGTCCCACCATGCCCATGGTCTGCCACTCGCATTGGCCACTCGATGGACACACAATTGCCTCAAGTTTTCAATCACAACATCCTTCCCTTCGTAACCTTCAGCAAAGTCTTGCTCAGGGTCTGGTGCACAATACCTTCCATGGTTTATACACTGAGATTTGCACTGCCTACTAAGAAGGAAGGATTCAGGGCAAAACCAAGTTATATAATGCGGTGTGAACAAAGTGTAACCATGTTTTTCAAGAATTTGAGCATGGCCCTTGAAGTTCTTCACAAAATTTATTTGTTCATCGCATCGGATACCACATTCGTCGTTGCTGTTAGTCCAAAGCTCATACTCAACTCTCTCATCAGGATGAGGCATGGACTCAGTCCAGTCTAGTTTCAACAAAACCTCTTTGCCTTTCTTTAGAGCCTTCTTTAGACTTTCTCCAAAGATTCGGTTGATCAAAGCTGATGGGATTCGGATTTTTTCTACATAACCTTCTGCATCAGAGCTTTCACTAGGATTGTCCATGGTGATTAGAGGCTCATCTATGTTGTCTGCAACTAGAACAGCTGCAGCTCCTGCTTGTTGCCCGTTCCATGCTTTCAATGCGAAGTAGCATACTACATAGAGCAGAGAATCACCAGACTAGTAGATAAGCACAGAGAGAAATTCATGGTGTGATGCATAATACTATAAGGAAAGGATGTTAATATATTAGATCATATAAAGATGGCATCCCTACTGATTAACAAAAGGGAAAACTGAACACTACATACAAAGAAAAGGATGCTAATTAAAGCTAGCAAACAAGTAAAATTGGAGGAAAGGAATTTACAAACAGAAATTATTCTAAGTCTTCTGCAAAGGTAAAAGTAATAACACCGAGCAAAAAGAAGATTAGGAGTATGAACACTACTGATATGATCATGGAGATCTAGAGGAGCTGAATTTCTGCATGGAACCTGAGGAAACAGCTATTTGTTTTTACATTTTGTTTTCTGGTTAGTATGCTACATACAGCTAAATTTTTTTACCCAAGGCAGTTTTCAGAATCGGAGATTTCATAGAAGACTAAGCAATTCCATATCATTGAAGAAGTGTGGTTGAATTTTTTTGATAAAACAGAAAAAAAAGGTAGACCAAGAGGCAGAGCTAGAGGCAACCAAGAGAAAGTATGAATCCACCAACAATCCTGCAATTACTCTCAACACAGAGAACCTTCAGCCAAAACATTTATCGAATGAATTGAAAGATAGAAATCTGTCCATAGTTAGAGAGATTAAAAAAGACGTATAATCTTAGGACAACACTGAATAAGAATAATGATAATGATAATAGTAATAACAAAATCAAGCTAAATGAATACTTCTTAATTCTGTCAGAAAACAAAAGTTCAGATAAACATAATAAGTGACAAACCTTCGGAAAACAGACTCAGAAAATTTAGAAAGAAGAAGGTTTAATACACAGATAAGCAGCTAAAACAGAGGATTTTAAAGACAAACAAAAAGTTGACTAAAAGCACAGATGAATAAAAGAGGAACGAAATGTAAGAGATACTTGCATACAGATTCACAAGACTGTAAAACTAATACAAACATGAGATTCACTACAAGTGATCAAATAAAAAGAAAGTTAAAAAAATTCAAAGTGAACAAAAATACCAAAACCCATGGAGCAAATCATGTCTATGCCACAAACAATAAATGAAAACTAAAAGCAAAATAAAAGTAGACACTCTTCATAAAAAAGAAAAAAGAAATTTAGAGGAAGCGACTACTACACCAAGTACCTCCGCGGTCTAGGAGTAGGAAGACAGGGCGAGAAGATGAAGGCTTGATGAGGGTATCGAAGGCTTGGCATCCATTGGAGCTAGAATCAGGATAGACCACAGAGCCAACCATGGTGCCACCATAGTCAGGCACTCCAAAGTTGGCGATGGCACTGTCATGCCGGGCACGCAGGTCACTTGGGGCTATCACAGCTATGTTACCCGTCTCCACCACAAACCGAGCATGGCAAGAGACCGAAATGGACAGTATGATCAAAAGGGTAGCTAGTTCTTTAAGAGTTCTCATTGACATGCTACTGCTCTGGGTCTTCTAGCTCTTCCTCTCTCAGTACAGAGGATAACACCAAGAAGAAGAAGAAGAAGAAGAAGAAGAAGAAGCAACAAGTGTCTGTAGATGAGAGAAGGGAATAGTCTACAAGTAGAGTGAGAGAGAGAGATAGAGATGGAGATGGAGAGGAAGTGAGGCAGGGGTGATAGAAGGAGTAAGCGGAAATAAGGTGGAGTGAGGGAGGGAAGGGAAGACTTCTTTTTCTTTTCAAATAATCTTGGAATATAGCTTTTTTTTATGAACTCTCCCCTTGATCTTTGGATAAATAACTCCAAGTGGATATTGTTTACTTACTGTTCTTTGCTTTGGTGAGGAGATTATACTAAGAGTTGCGTATATATGCGCATGGAGATGGAGAGGAAGTGAGGCAGGAGATTATTGGATTTGGATCCCACGGCGCACATCAAAAAAGGGGGAGGCGGGTTTGAAACATGGCCGCCTCCTCGATTAACTCAAGCCGTCGGATTGAGCCCGTCGAGGCACATGAGTTGGGGTGCATATTAATTTTTTGCCTTGTGTTGATTTGAAGATTATGTATGTGCTTATATAATTTAGGGTTTATGAAAATTTAAGTATGCATTTGTTTGTTCGAAGTTCAGTCCTTGTCCCCTTGGATAATGAGATTTGGGGGTCAATGCCCAATATAGAATAGGCATGAGGATGTTACTTCCCTCTTATCTTTTTGCTAGAAAGACTCTTCTTAGGTAGAAGGGTGAGATGGGGGCAAGGGGAGTCGTCACTTTGAAGGCTTTATTATTGGACTTTTTTTGGTTGCATCCTTAAGTGACTTGCTGTAGAAAACTGTCAAATTTTCTTTCTAATTAGTTCATTATTGGAGCTTCTATTATCGTACTTCAACTAAATACATCTACCTAATTGAGGTGGATGATTGATCAATTGTAGTCGGGGTTCTCCACGGTCAACTGCAGTTCAATTATCAACTTGGCATAAGCACTGAAATTACCAAAACAAAAGACCTAACTCCAGTTGCCCCATTTTATGCGTCCTTTAATCACCAAGCAAAATCAATAAGGTAAATCTTTTAATCGCCAACCCCAAATAGTTAGGAAAAGGCGCTACTTGATTATGATATGATTATGATCTAGGCACTACATATATGTAAGAAGATATGAGAAGAGAGTCTACAACTCTGTGGCCCCACCCTGGGAGCCACCCGATTTAAATCTGGCAGGCCATGCAATTCAGGGTGCCGATTCAATTGCAACTTTGGATAAACATCGAACTGTGCATCAATCTCTGTATGTGATAATAACTTTTAATTGTAGTATATAAAGATGAATCACAGATAAATCAAGAGGGAAGAATTCTCCTTGCTTAAAGATAATCACAAACAGTTTCTTTTTCTTAACAGAATAGTCACATCCAAAAGTTAAAAGGCATATTTGTCAACTGGGTGATCACATCAACTTCAAAGTAGGCTCTTCTGTCATGAGCCTGCTCTTGCAAGCAAGGCAAAAGCTATGTTTTCACTTGGCAAAGAAGATAATTCATATCAATTCATCGACCTGCCAAAGTCCTAATCCTCATATTTGTAATCCAAGTCAATGGATTGTGGGCATTCATGACCTAATTCACTGCTAAAAATAATCAATATTACCTCATACCTCCCCACTGCTTTGGTAATAGCATCCAACCAGAAGTTTACTACGTTTACTACATGAACTTATCAATCCAAACTTAGGTAGATGAGATCCCCCTCCATACATGCATATGGTGTTGGGATTGTCACATAAAAAAGGGCTAAAATACTACCAAATTATGCACATAAATTGACAACTATACATAAGAAATACTAGAATGAGTATAAGAATTAGAACCAGGTTCGAGGCACGCTATGCGTTGTCCATGAAACAGATACGCCGCCCTCCGTGCACAGGCGAATAATAGCGTTCCATTCTCGAGATACAACGAACCACACCGTCAGTTTAAAGTTGCACTTCAAATCAAACTGACTGGATCTCGATCAGAGGAGACTCTATTGCTCAATAATAGATAATGAATTAAGAGTGAAGAAGAACAAGTTTTTCTTTGCTTTTGTGTGTCTTTTTTCTGTGAAAAATCGTTCTCTATTTATAGAAGAACGCTGTTGGGCCTTTTCTGGAAGAAGAGACGCACTTTTCCGCAGAGAAACGGTCATTTACTCGCTGTAACCGCTTAGCCGATCGATCGTTTTATAAGCCGATCGATCGCTTTGCGATCGATCGCCTTATTTAGCCTAAAATTACGATCGATCGTTTTATCGCGGTGCACAAATCCTAAAATTCCAGTAACTACGATCGATCGTTTTTAAACCGATCGATCGGGCCAATACGAAAACCAAATTTCAGAAAATTACAGTAACTACGAACGATCGGTTTATCACGGTCGATCGTTACACGATCGATCGCATTATTTTGCCGATCGATCGCAATATTTTTTAATTAATTTGTTTAATTTCAAGTCAAATTTTAACAATCCCCACCATGACTTGATATTAAACCAGTCTACACACTAAAATGCATATGACACATGATTGAGACATTGAGCAATAGTACTCTAAGTTTTCGGCGATAGGTACCTTGCGGGTTTGAACCTACACCTAGTTTGGTAAGCCGCTACTCTCACAAGTTCGAAGTGAACTAAGTCTTGAACTTGAACCTTAGAGCAAGAGCTTTGACAAACCTAATAGTTAGAGTAACTCCCTTTTCGAGATCATTCGGGGTAGCGCTTTATGGCCATGCGCCTTGTATCTTTTCATGAGTTGCACATTAGAGAACAAGCCCTCGTTCTCCTTAACTGTGACCTCAGTGGCACTCATATAGGTGACAGTCTCCAAGGGTAATCTGCATAACAATACCCTGCTTTTAAGCCTTGACCTCATTAAGACTTTCATCAACCTGTTTCATATGCAGTAGAGCACTCTCATCATCACACGGGAACGAGCATACAATTTATTATAATAGTGCTCTCCAAATCACGCATTAGCTTGTTGTTACCCATTGAATCTTCGTCGTGGGATCTCCACTCAGAGAGATTGGGTTGCTACTAACGATGACTTAAATCATAGGCTTTAAGCCCCATTCCCCTAGATGAGTTAAGGACTTGTCCTGCCGACAATCCTTTAGTAAACGAATCAGCCAAGTTATCCGCTGATCGTATGAAACTTAAGGTAATGACTCCCAATGTAGTCAACTTGCGCAAGATTTTATACCTTAGTTCAATATGCCTAGAGGACCTCTTATTATGATTCTTACTCTTAACCTTATCAAGAGCTGATTGGCTATCACAGTGAATCAAAATTCCAGGAATTGGTTTATTTAACCAGGGTATATCTATTAATAGATCCCTAAGCCATTCCTCCAGTTTTATCAAGAGCTACTAACTCAGCATCCATAGTAGATCTTGTTATCACAGTTTGCTTGGAAGATTTCCATGCAACTGCCCCACCACCAAGTGTGAATACATAACCACTCGTGGCCTTTGTTTCATCAGAATCTGATGCCCAATTAGCATCACTATATCATTCTAATACAGCAGGGAACCCGGAATAATGTAAACCGAAATTTACACTTCCCTTCAGATATCTGAACACTCTCTCAATGGCAATCCAAATGAGATTCATTTGGGCTCTTTGTGTATCTACTTAGTCTTCCCACAGCATAGGATATATCCAGTCTACTGCAGTTAGCCAGATAACTCAAACTTCCTATCAGCTATGAATATCTAAGCTGTGATACATTTTCCCCACTATTTTTCTTTAGTCTTACACTTGAATCATACGGCGTACTGACAGGTTTTCTATCGAAGTAACCATACTTCTTCAGAATCTTCTCCACATAGTGTGATTGGCTCACAACTATTCCATTAGAAGTCCTATCAATCTTTAAGCCCAGTATGACTTTGGCAAGACCCAAGTCTTTCATATCAAAATTCTCATTAAGGAAACCCGTAACCTTATTGATATGATCCACATTATCACCAAACAACAAAATATCATCAACATACAAACATAACATTACAAATGAACAATCAAAGGGCTTCCAATACAAGCATTTATCAGAAGTACACATAATAAAATTATTTGAAATAAGAACATCATCAAACTTTTGATGTCATTGTTTAGGAGCCTGTTTTAACCCATAGAGAGATTTAACTAACTTACATACTTTTCTTTCTTGACCAGGAACTACAAAACCTTCAGGCTGCTCCATATAGATTTCCTCCTCCAATTCACCATTTAAAAATGCTGTTTTGACATCCATTTGATGGATCTCGAGGTTATAATGAGCTTCCAATGCAATAAGCACTCTAATTGTAGTTATCATGGTCACAGGAGAATACGTGTCAAAGAAATCTTGACCTTCCTTTTAACTATACCCTTTAGCCACTAATCTAGCTTTGTACTTTTCAATGGATCCATCAGGATAATATTTTCTTTTAAAGATTCACTTGCACCCAATGGGTTTAAACCCTGGAGGTAGATTCGTTAGAACCCACGTCCCATGTGCAAGAATTAAATCCATCTCACTCTGTACCGCTTCCTTCCATAAAGGAGATTCACTAGATGACATAGCCTCACTAAAAGTCAAAGGATCCTCATTCTCCACCATGTAAGTATAAAAGTCATCTCCATAATTCTTCTCTATTCTGGTTCTTTTAGATCTCCTAACCTCTACATTGGTATCCGAATCTTCAATTCTTGGAATAGAAGATGATGAACCATCTTCTTTATGCACTACAGCTTTACTCTTTTCCTTCATAGGAAATACATTCTCAAAGAATGTTGCATCATCGGACTCCTTAATAGTATTAGGTGCATAATCCTGCCGATCAGACCCAATTACCAAAAACCGATATGCTCTACTATTTTGTGCATAACCAATGAACACCGCATCATATGTTTTTGAACCTAGCTTATCCATTTTCACGTTTGGAATTTTCACTTTGGCAAGACATCCCCAAACCTTAATGAACTTTAAGCTAGGTTTTTTTCCTTTCATTAATTCATTAGGGGTTGTACTTTGTCATTTATGAGGCACACGGTTTAAGATCATACAAACAGAAAGAATTGCTTCTCCCCATAAATTCTTCGGTAGACCCGAAGATGAAAGCATAGAATTAATCATGTCAATGAAGGTTCTATTCTTTCTTTCTGCTACTTCATTAGATTGAGGAGAGTAAGGCGCTGTGGTCTCATGTATTATTCCTTGATCTTCACAAAACTTGCAAAATTCAAGGGAACAATACTCCCCACCACGATCAGACCTTAGTCTTTTAATTCGCCTCTCCATTTGATTCTCAATCTCCATTTTATAGATCTTAAACTTCTCAAAAACCTCATCTTTAGACTTTAACAAATACACATGACAAAACTTAGAGTAATCATCAATAAAAGTAATGAAATATCTCATACCACCCCTAGTAATTAATCCATTCAACTCACATATATCCGAATGAACTAATTCAAGCAAACATGTAGACCTATCAATAGACCTATAAGGTTTCCTAGGTTGTTTTGCTTGAACACATATTTCACATTTATTATTAATTACATCATGCAATTTCGGAATCAAATCAAGATTCATCATTCTTTTAATAGTATTTGAATTCACATGTCCAAGCCTCATATGCCACACATCAAAAGAATCAACATAAAAATACAAATAGTCATCTACTTGAAATAAAGAGTTATTACAAGAAACTAAATTTAGTTTAAAGAGGCCATCACACACATAGCCTTTGCCAATCAAAGTACCATGTCTAGTTATTACAACTTTATTTGACTCAAACACTAATTTATATCCTTCTCTACTAAGAAGTATTCCACTAACTAGGTTCTTCCTCACACTAGGCACATGCAACACATTACGAAGAGTCAACGTGTTCCCCGATGTAAACCGGATGTCCACATTTCTAACTCCATAAACTCTAGCCTCAGAGGAGTTCCCCATCGTCACAGTCCTATCCTTTACTTCCTGATAGAAAGAAAAAGAAGAAACATCAACATCGATGTGAACAGTTGCCCATGTATCAACCCACCAATCGGTAGATTCACATGCCAAGTTAATTTCAGAACTAGTTAATACTAACCTGTCATCTTAAGTAACCATGTTAACATGAGCAGAAGATGCAGCCCCACCATGACTATGGTCCTGACCTTTCTTCTCTTTGCACTTGTTTGCAAAATGTCCCGGTTTCCCACTGACCCAGCAAACCTTAGACTTCTTGTCCTTATGGATATTTGAACCAGGTTTGAAAGACCGATTCTTAAACTTCTTGTTGTTCTTCTTATTGCCATGAAACTTTGGTTTCCCTTCTACAATATTTGCTTGAGCACTATCTTTGACCCCAGAAGATGATCCTTGTAAGATTTTCATCTTACCTCTATATTTTTCTTCAATTTGTATGGCCACCATAAGATCATCAACGGACATTGCGTCCCTTTTGTGCTTCAAGTTAACCTGGAAATCCTGCCATGAGGGTGGTAGCTTGTCTATAAGCGCCGGAACTTGGAGCCTCTCGTCAACGAGAATGCCTTTCCCAATGATCTTAGCCACCAAATTCTATATCTCAACAACCTGATCTCTAACAGATTTGTTATCGACCATCTTGTAGTCAAAATACTCGCCTACAACATATTTTTCTTCCCCTTCATGCTCCTTTCCAAATTTCTTATCAAGGGTATCCCATAGTTCTTTAGCAGATTTAGTATTCACATGCAAATCATATAACTCATTGCTCAAGACACTCAATATTTGTCCATGGCACAGTTCATCATCTTGTTTGAATTTATCACTATCAACAACCTTAGTAGTTCCAACATCAGACGAACTAGCAGTCTTATCAGATTCAGAAGGTACAGATTTTTCCACATGAACATCAGAAATAACATAAATATGTTCAATTGAGTCAACCAAAATTTCATCTTTGTTTGCCATCGCATGAAATTCTTGCCATCAAATTTCTCAGGCTTCAATGATTTGTCAACACTCATAATTGCAGTAGTATTCAATCAACAAGAACAAGAATATATCTGTTTCAAGATTGTTGGGATTGCCACATAAAAGAGGGCTAAAATACTACCAAATTATGCACATAAATTGACAAATATACACAAGAAATACTAAAATGAGTATAAGAATTAGAACCAGGTTTGAGGCACGCTATGCGTTGTCTTTGAAACAGATACGCCGCCCTCCATGCACAGGCGAATAATAGCGTTCCGTTCCCGAGATACAACGAACCACACCGTCAGTTTAAAGTTGCACTTCAAATCAAACTGACTGGATCTCGATCAGAGGAGACTCTATTGCTCAATGATGGATGATGAATTAAGAGTGAAGAAGAACAAGTTTTTCTTTGCTTTTGTGTGTCCTTTTTCTGTGAAAAATTGTTCTCTATTTATAGAAGAACGCTGTTGGGCCTTTTCTGGAAGAAGAGACGCACTTTTTCGCAGAGAAACGGTCATTTACCTCGCTGTAACCGCTTAGCCGATCGATCATTTTATAAGCCGATCGATCGCCTTATTTAGCCTAAAATTACGATCGATCGTTTTATCGCGGTGCACAAATCCTAAAATTCCAGTAACTACGATCGATCGTTTTCAAACCGATCGATCGGGCCAATACGAAAACCAAATTTCAGAAAATTACAATAACTACGAACGATCGGTTTATCACGGTCGATCGTTACACGATCGATCGCGTTATTTTGCCGATCGATCGCAGTATTTTTTAATTAATTTGTTTAATTTCAAGTCAAATTTCAACATATGGTAGATGAAATTAGATTAGATTACTTAATAACAAGTTAATTTATTGCTTTATTGAGTTTCAAGAGATGCTTCCATTTTAAATCAAGTCCATGGACCACATGCACTTCATACTACTGAAGCTTAACCAAATAGAATAATACCATTCACCAGAGTGATTGTAACTTCTAATCTCTAGGGAGCTGTGTTGGTCAGCCCATTCCATATGTAAGATTTTCTGAGCCATGTCTTACCTAAATTAACAATTCATTGCTGCAGTTTTAAGATGTGCATTACAAACCATTTAGTAGCCATTTGACCAGATAAAAAAAAAGAACTGAACTTTTACTTATCTTTGAAACCATTGAATTAGAAATGGTATGAATCAGATAATTAGTTTTGCAGGCTTGCAGCAGATAAGCAGTGGGACCCCTTCAGAATTGACAAACTAGAAACAAAGAAGAATGCACACGCGCAGAGGGAGGCGCACAAGGGTGTGTGCGCACAGATTAACACCCCTCTTAAACAAAACCCGGGAGTATGTAATACTCTAAAACCTGTACATGGAATCAAGGATACTCCATATTTGTTTAATGAACAGGCAAACGTTCACGGAATCTTCTTATGTTCATACAAAAATGCTAAGTTTGTTTCTACCAAAGAAGTAGGCACACCGACTGGTTTCTGTTGTTGGTAACCAACAGCTACAACAGCGACACTTGACTTCCAGAAGGATGTGAGGTTGATAGTTCAGGGCTCCTTTCTGTTAACTTTGTGCGTTAAAGCACGCATCTTTGAGGGAAAGTCAGGGATTTTTTGCGCCGCCGTACGCCGGAGAGGGCTAAGCTGTCTGTTTTCCGCCACCTACTGTCTCCGGGATTTGGCGAGTGCCGTGGGGAGCCGTTGCAATGCCCACAAATTAAGGGTGTAAATGGACAGACATGGATACGGACAAGCTAAGTCTGATGTCCGTCCGTCCGGACACCTTTATGTGCCTGTCCGTATATGTTCGTTTTGGACATGGACGGATACGGATACAGACATTATGAACCATTTATCTTAAAAATAATCATGGACAGCTCTGGATGCAGACGCACTCTCCCCGCAGCCACGTCCGCTCAGATGCCGGACTGCCAAGGGTGTCCATGCTCGTGCCCATGACGAACAAATTTTTATGTCCGTTTAAGCTATAAAATGGACGGACACGAACATCTGGACGCCGTTTACAACCCTACCACAAACACGCGGTTAAAAGAGAGGAGAGAAGGTAGGGCAAAGAATCAGACAAATGGCATTGAGTTACCTTCTGGCCAAGTCCATGTCTACGTCTGATATTTCCCGTTAATATGAGCCATCGATCATCCGGATGGATAGCCACCATGTTCACTCCAGCAAATAGTATATTTTGTTGGCGCGCACAATTGATGCGTGTGCACCATCGATCATAACGATCTACGATGGCTTGTATATGATGGAGGATATCCTGGCGAATGGCCTGGAGGCAGACCAAAAATGCTTCCTGCTGAGGTGAACTTCAATTATTACGTGAGGGGTGTTCAAGCAAGGTTGAAAGCTCGACTTGAAAAGCTTGTACATGTACATTGTCTTTCTCGATATGGACATGCGTACATTTATGTAGATTTTGTGGCTCTCAAGTTTCAACTCCTTTCATCAAATGTATCACTCTAGTCTTTTTGTGAGAATAAGAAATAGGTAATGAATCTCACGAGAACTAGGACGATTTGTTTACTTTCAAGCCATAGAAGCTACACACCACTCTTTACCACATTTTTTTAACACCACTCTTTATCACATAAAACCTCGCTACAACATATTTCTCAGTAGGTTTTCATTTTTTAGATCACCGCGTTTGCATATGGACATTCCCTCTGCCTTTTGTATACAGTTTCTGCGTGAATGAACGGTACTCCCTCTTTCTTGTATGGTGCATGTAGCATCATGAGGCTCCTTGCATTTTGGCTTGTTTTGAAGCCATCAGTCTGCAAAGTTTCCCCAGATGACTTAACATTAACATATCTTTATATGACGAAGTAACCGGCTCAACAAATTTTAAAATCGGGCATAGAAACGAGTGTAAAAATTTTCACAATCCCGATAGTGAACCTGCAAGGGGAACAATAGCCAGAATACCAACATCCACCTCTGCGAAATCCATTGTCAAAGCATGTATGCTGCTGATTTCCTGATATGATAGGAACATGAAAAACTTTTACACAGAAATTCTTTCAATGAAAAACAGTATAAATATTTGTGAAACTCATTATATTCAACAGGTAAGTGATACCTCATCTAAGATATTGCTAGAAGTCAAGCCCGTACAATCACCAAAAGCCACAAGCTAGGAATAATGGAGAATCTGCATCAGCATATAGATTCGATCATTGACCTCAACATCAACATCTTACTCATCTGTTGATATCTCAAGAAGAGCTGATGAGAAACAACATGACAAGATATAACTTAAAGCATGGTCCATACAAAAAAATCCTAACAAAAAATCTGAAGAATAGCACACACAGAATTATATCCATGAAACTCCATAAGATCTTTTAGATATCCAAAGAGACATTTGACAACCTAACAGGAAGAAGTCAACAATGCAATAATTTCATTTGTTATGCAGAAGGTCCTTGAAAACTAAGAACACATTTGTTTCTATGATAAAGATGCATGCAATCGAAATAGCTATACAGTAGCAACAATCTCAATAGAAACTGCAGCAAAGATAGAATCTGTTTTTATGCCCATTGCATGTTTGTCATTTAAATTAAATGCGAAAGATATGTTACTTCAATTACAGTAAGAAAAGGTTTAGTAAAACCTTCAATAAGAAATTAATTGCTCATTTCATAGTTGACGTAAGTTTTTACCAAACAGACCATAACATATGGGTCAGTATTTAGGGAATAATTTCTTTCGTCTCTTATAATACAGAAAATTATTATTCATGATTGTGAAAGAGAAAAGTTTAACCTTTTCTTGAAGATGTTAAGTACAGTTTTATTTGAAGCAGATGTCAGCTGAAAAGAATTAGCCATGGCAAGGCTTTTTTCCAGAACTTCCAATCTTGGCACCAAAGTAAAACTCTCGACCTATAGATGACAGATACATTCACCCTGGATTTCTCCTACACATTTCCATCATAGAGAAACCTACTGATCCTTTCAACTATCCGGCCACATAGACATAGAGTCCTTATTCTCTTGGCTATTGACAACCCGTGGTGGCATGGGCACCATCCACTGTTGGCAAAAAGATGATATGACAGAACGGCCCGCAAGCACCACAAAGAGTAGAAGGATGGAGCGCCGTGGCTTTGAGGCACATAGAAACATGCTTTCTTAAAAGCACTACTTTCCCTACTTCAAGAGGAGTTTGCAAAAAATACTGAAAAAGTACCTCTAAGGTGCAACAAAGCCTTTAAAGATCGGCGAATAGCCATTCTGAAAATTGTCACAAGTGCTGTCAAATGAAACTGTTATAACTGTGAGTACAAGAGAGTGTACTGTATTTGCAAGAGGGGCTGAAGAGATGCATTAGTTCTGAAGGAATGAAACTGTTTTAAAGAACAGCAACCACTTAAACTTGTGTTCAACTCATAGAGACAGGATGTAGTTCAATGAACATTTGCTCGATAGCCTTTTTTCATAGGACTGGTTGTAGTTCGATGAACTATGATTAAAACCTACATCCTTATATTCAGCTCATCGGGACAAACTTGCATGTAACCCACTAGAGGCGTTCCCCTCCTATCTAAGAGTTGGACAATTCATTTATTCGGTTATGCATTACAGGTGAAAGTCCATCACAAATCGTATTTAGCCCTCTGCAAATCCATGAAGCCCAGATCAATAATATCACCATCCCTACTCTTCAAGATTGCATCAAACACCCATGGGATTATGAGGCCCAATTATTTCTTCAATCAGGCCATAGTGGACAACAGTAATAAAAGAATCAGGAAAAAAAAAGAAACTTATGACCTGGGAAACTTCTCCAGCCACCTCAGAAACATCCATCTGATTGTCCTCAATCCTTCTTTTCTCTTCTATCCCGCGGCTTGAGCCTGGCCATAATGAAAAGATGCCTATGCAGCGGAAACCCTAGCTTTGTGTTGGGAGAAGTTGATCCAAGAGCAATGTTTGATCCACACAATCAAAATAACATGACTTTCCTTGCTTTCTGGTGCAAGCCTACACAATTATACACATGCCTAGCCGCTATTCCCATTAGCAAGTGCTCCAACAGAAGAATTTCTATCCACAACTTTTTTCAGCAAGTCATCCATAGCTGCAATAACACTATCATAGTATTGTTCAGGAACAGACCCATCTTCTGCCATTTTCATGAATCTTTGGCACAAATCATTAACACGTTGGAGTCTTGATTCTAAATGTGCTCTGCCCAACTGCACTCTGTCCCTCCCTTCAATGGTCCAACGATTTAAAATATAATGAGATGGAATCTCTTGTACACCTGACATTAATAAGACCAACATTATATGCCTACAAAGATAGCCCTGAGACTCCCACATGCGACATTGACATGTAGTACTAGCTTTAGGTTGACACCATGTGACCCTATAATCTAGCTTCGCATGCAGATCTCTCACTGCATATATCATTGTGTCCCAAATTTGTTGAAAATTACAGGTAAAACAGCCCGGAATTCCTGTGATTTCCACTTGAAATTTCTTGAATATCTCACTTGTATAGATGTGTGCCATTTGGGATTCAAAGGGCGACATTGTCTTCAATAACAAAGGCTCATGAGTTGTTATCAAATCTGCTTGGATTTCTTTCTCAGAACTAATTTGTAGAACAAGTAGATAATGGTTCAGAAACTCTTTAAAGGAGGTCTCCCTTCTCAAACAAGACTCGAAGAAAGACTTAGAACCCTCACTTTGTAATGAAGACCACATCCCTGCAAATAAGGTATCATTTCTATAAACTGGGACCCATTGCTGACAATCTTCGTACAAACTAATTAGCAATTCATCATGCCTAAGGTCAAACTTTTCGATCATGTTGTGCCATTTCTCCTCAAATTCGGCAGCCTCAAAATATTTATAAATGCAGTCTTTAAAATCAAGCAGGAAAGTGTGATTTTCTTTGCAAAGACGGCCCAACTTTTTATCAACCTTCTGTACGATATGCTCCACACAAAACCGGTGATGAGCGCCGGGGAATACCTCTGAAACAGCTGCCTTGATTGCTTTATCATCATCCGTCATAATTGCTATAGGAGGCCGACCATACATAGATGAAAGCCATGTCTTAAATAACCATAAAAATGATTCCAATGTCTCCTCTCTAATCAGTGAACATCCAAATAGCAATGACTGTCCATGGTGGTTGATTCCAACAAAAGAAACAAATGGAATCCTGTACTTGTTGATTAAGCACGTAGTGTCAAGTTTAATTACGTCGCCATAATGTGTATAGTCCTTTCTACATTTTCCATCGACCCAAAATATACATCCCGGACTTGTGTCCTCATCCTTCTCCATTGCAAAAAAGAACGTCGGATTGATACTATGCATACGTCTGAAATGTTCATGTGCAAGTTCTGCATCTATCACCCCAAGATGCACTCTTCGTGTTTCCATACACATATGATTTGCGATTCCAATCGTTCATCTTGTCCTCCAAGCAATCCTTTTTTAGCATCCTCAAAGCATGTGAATTTTCTCCTTTTCTCCAACTTTCTTCTCTTAAACACAACTTTTTCTTTCTCCATGTTTATCAATCTTTCTTCTGCAGAATTGAGTGAATTAAAGCTATCAATATCTGATATATGCACTTGCATTAGATTCGCACCTGCATGACCTAACTCATGGTTATGCTCATTGATGGATCGAACTATCACCCATTTCCCAATCGCAGCTCGTTTTACTTTCAGTGAAGCCTTGCAATTTGTTTTCAAGTTAGGTCTGGACCTCTTTGTATTTTCACAAAACTTCTTGAAACCATGCCTTGAGCACCCAAATTCCACGCCTATAAAGGACCTATCAAACTTTGAACGCCAGCTGAATTTGATGCAAGTAGAAAAGCCGATCCGCCTTGCATATTCAGTATAAAATTGGTGTGCTTCATCCGGACATTTAAAATGCATACCTTCATATGGCTCTAAATCAGTTTCTCCTCCATCAGCAAAGTTATTCATTCTTGCAGGAGGTTTATCTCCCGCCCCACTTTCAGAATTAACACCCATCATGGGAAATGTCTCTTCCACTCCTAGCGCACCGACATTGTTCACCATCTGAGAACTATCATCTTCTCCTTGCACTTGAATCACATCCATCACAGGAGATAATTCTTCATCTCCATTATCGTCTTCACTATTTACAACACAAACAGCTTTAGTAAGCTCCAATCTTTCATAGGTCTCTCCCTCTCTACAAAACTTTATCTCATATTCTTGTTGCATCTTTCAGCTAACAGCCTTAAAGCTTCTCATATCAACTGCATGACAGAAAGAACATACAAAAGATCCTAATATTTACATGCATACTGAATGTGACATTGGCAATCTGCCTTTGTACAACATAATACCTTAGATTTGCAGTAATAAAGATCTAAAAGCAACATCAAGAAAGCATCTTCCAGAATCACGCAATCCAAAATCGAGTAACAAAGACATTAAATTTCCCAGTTATCAATAAGTTGGACTAAATGGGGATGTAATGACAAGAAAAGTGCACGAAAACAACACATAATCTTATCTCATACTCTTGTTGCATCTTTCAGTAAACAGCATTGGACCTTCTCGTATCAACTGAATGACAGGAATCAGATAAGAAAAATTCTAATGTACACATGCATGACCAATGTGAGAATTGACAATCTGCCCTTTTACGCCATAACATCAGTGATTTGCGCTAAAAGACCAACAACAAAAACACAAAAAGAGAGCACCTTCCAGCTTCATAAAGTCCAATATCTGAGTAACAAAGACAGGAAATTTCCCAACTTGCCAATAAAATGAACTAAATAATGGAGTACAATGAAAAGACAAAATGCTTTGATTAAATTCAAAAACTGTAAAAAAGGGCAGAAGAAAATGAAGCTAAATTAATCATCAAAGAAGACCCAGATCAAGTATCGAATTTTTTCCAGAAACCAATGACCAATACCTCAATATTGCAGTTGCCAATACAGAGAGACACGGGGAGATTTCGTCGTGTAAAGCAAGGGCCTTTGGGCTTCACCTTTCTGCCACACGACTGCTTCTGCAAGCTGGCATAGTAGTAGCACTACACAGTCACTGAACCTGCTCCTTCTCAGGCCTCTGAAAAAGGGAGCCAATCCAGTCCAGTCGCCGGCCGTTGCACTCGTCGGAGTCGGCTCATCCGACTCGGGACGAGTTGCTAAGGGCGACTCGGACGAGTGCAATCAAATGGCTGGGGGGGGGCTTTCTAAACTTGAGAGATTTGGTAGAGGATTTTAGGAGGGAGGGGTAACTCTCGATTATAGGGAAGAAGCAGAACGAAAGAACACGGATGTTTCGAAGAATTTATGGCTCGATGATATGTTTTGTAAATAAATATGAAAGGTAAGGGCATTTAATAAGAAAAAATACGTGTTTTTTTATTAATTATCTTTATCATTTTTACAAAATTACAAAAAAATATCATTAAGAAAAGTTAATGAAGTGCTAAAATTCAGCTTCTTCCCTGCGACTAAAGAGGCCCTAACATTGGTGACAGAAGCAGCTGATAGCCTAATAGATGTAATTTTTTTAAGGGCCATTTGATAGATGTAAATTGAAAATACATCTATCAAAAATCTCATTTATATGTGCCGCACCTTATGCGTGTCTGGCTGTGCTATTGTGTTGCAGGCCATCGGATTTTGATCAAGCGGGCCATGTTATTGTAAAGGAGGGCAGGTTTAAATCTCTGCCCTACCTCTTTCAGGGCCTGTTCAGTATTCAGGGGCCGTTTGGGGCGTGATTATTGCAAAACATCCAAACTGGATTCTGGATAAAAACACGTCCGGAGGTGTTTCAACTGGATATATAAAATATCCCGATGCTACAGTGTAACAAAATATCCCATCTGGATGTTTTGCTTTTAATCACGCCCCAAACGGCAGGAAAGCGGGATTTTAAAGGAAAATTAGAGTAGTAGAAAATAAGCATTTGGTTGAAAAAAATCTACTTTTAAATAAGTGTAAATTCCATCTCCCGCTGGGGAAGCACACCCGGCTGGGGTTCAGTTGGCGACAAAAATGGGCACAGTCCAAAAACACCAGTACCCTAAGCACGCCTAGGCAAACTAGGAAGGCAAAGTACAACTGCAATGGAGAAGGATCATACATTATTCTCTGCACTAATGAATACATCCAGATTACAAGCTGTCTCCAAGAAAAGATACATTTTACAGGCTATTTCCTAGAACGAAAGATGCTAATCCGCAAAATACAAAGATCACTCTTGACATAAAAAAACAATTACAACGGAATCATTTGGTAGAGGCAGACGGGTTAAATCCACTCTTTCGGGTTAATGCATGCATCTAAAAGCTTCCACTCCTCGCTACCCTCCTCAGGTGCCTGTATGATAAAAAAGAATTCTTCCAATGAATAATTTCAGAAAACTATGATCATAACACATCAAAATCAGTTAGAAACTTACATGGTCATATTCCCATCTTGCTGTCAATGGAAGAGATACGAGAATGCTCTCAATTCGCCCTCCTGTCTTTAACCCGAAGGTTGTACCACGATCATAGACCTTTTGACAACAAAGAGTTTTAGAAATTAATTAGCCCCAGATCAGGTTTCACCTCAGCCCAGTTGAGCTGCATGATGCTCTTAAGTTTGTCACTCAATTAGATTACCATGTTTTTAAGTGTGGGGTTACCATATTTTATTACAAAAAGTTTGACTAAAGTAGGTGTTTCTGCGTCCCACTTCCTGTTTTGCTTTCCATTCAAGCTGACTTACCAAGTTGAATTCTACATAACGACCTCTTCTCAACTGCTGCCAGGCCTTGTGTTGATCTGTGAAAGGTGTATCTTTTCGCCGCTCTACAACAGGTATGTATGCTTCAACAACAGAGTTGGCACACTCTACAAAAAGTAACGGTTTAAGTTACAACATGAGACCGGCTGATAACAATGGCTACATTAGGGAATATGAAGGTAACTCTTCAAACATTTTTGGTAGGTAGTAGCTACAAGTTGCATTTGCCGATTTACCTATGTGATATACATTGTGAAA
Source organism: Houttuynia cordata (assembly GCA_039654745.1). Taxonomy (NCBI): domain Eukaryota; kingdom Viridiplantae; phylum Streptophyta; class Magnoliopsida; order Piperales; family Saururaceae; genus Houttuynia; species Houttuynia cordata. Next base: position 3,937,575 of record CM077508.1, on the reverse strand, counting down.
GGATGTTTGATTCAGCATAGACAATATCAAGTAAATTATTACCATTTTTTAACAAAAATTCAAACAGAATATAGTTGCAAGTTGCAACTGTTTATTGTATCGCTGTAAATTCACAATATGAAAGGTGCAGTGGATAGCTCATAAACCTTCTTGTAAGCTCTTTCCCTTTCCATATACAATGTGCATTTGCAACCAAAATATACTCCCTCCGTCACATATCAACTAATTTTAGTACATTTGGATAAAACAAAGGGCACTTCACAAAACAGAGGATATAATCAGAAAGAGCTCACTAAGCGAGCTTATAAAGTATCAATACACACTGATTTCTTGTGACAAAAATAGCCTTACATGATAAGGGAAAGAGAGGGGAAAAGGATCACAACATACCAGTAGAAAAGCCCAGAAGCATTTCCTGATCATAGTCATTAAGATCGTCAAAAAAAATTCCTCCAAGGCCACGCCTTTCACCACGGTGCTGCAGAGACCATAGATCATTAGCAGAAGCGAAGGAAACAAAATACAATCTCTCCCATTTAAGTCGAAGTTACCTTTATGTAAAAGTAATCATCACACCATTTCTTAAATCGAGGATAGAAACTAGGATCAAATTTGTCACAGGCTTGTTTTTGAACCTACATGAGGAAAAAGAAAAACACTATAAACATCCCTCTTAACGAATAATTTATAGCCAAACATCTATAGTTGCTTTAGCTTACAAGATAGCAAGTGGACAGCTAAACTCACTTCAAGAACATGGAGATTCTTCATATTAAGAGGAAGAAAAAGGAATACCAATTCTATGCATACCGTATGGAAGTGTTTAACATCTTCCTCAAAGATATAGGCAGGAGTCAAGTCGGTGCCACCACCAAACCACCATTGTCTAGGAGCACCAGGAGCATCTGCATCAGATGTAGCATTATCAGTCGACATTACCAGTAAAATTCATGTTATCCAACATACTCTCAAAAACACAGTGAGCAAAAGAAACAACACCATAAGGCACCTCTAACACTTAAATCTACGAGATCCAAAAGGAAAAAAGCACAAAATTCATTTCTTCAACAAAAAAGGAAGTGATAGATGACAGATACTTATATACATCCATCAGACTCAAATGTAACACAAACCTTGAACACTAGAAGAGAGAAAATAAGTTGACATATAAATAACTCAAACACCTAAATTTACTAAACAACCAATTACAAACAATTTTAAAAAGGCGCCTAAGATCAGCCTATGCACAGATAGCCTAGATCTGATAACTGCCTTTTTTCCGACGCATTGGGGAAGAATTGCAAAACAAGGGGGAGGTGTTTTCTGCCCGGCAGCGACCCGATCTACCCTATGGCCACCGCTGCTCATAGGCCAGTAACGATAGTCAAAATGCAACAAGGGAAGGAAAAGATATACAAGTACCTTTTGGAGCATCAGTCTCAAAGTAACGATAATTGAAATGCAATGTGGGAGCAAATGGGTTATGTGGGTGCAAAACCTGCAAAGATCAACAAAACCCACATCAAATTAAACTTCATATATATACATCCACCGCAACAAAAACCTTTTATTTATATGCCACAAAACTAAATCCTAATTTTACTCTCAATCCTTTGTATAACCACACAATAATCACAATTAATTCGTATAATCCAAAGTCGCATATCTATCGTGCAAAGTTCCAAATTTTTTGCAGCATTTTAGAAAATATGATCAATTTCTTCAAATTACTTCTTTTTTATTGTATGTAAATGTGTACAATTTGTGCATACCGAGCTGATGCCAGCGGCGAAGAAAGGGACGGGGCCGGGCTTGACGACGGAATTCTCGCCCTTGGCGGCGCGATACGCCTCCGGAGGCATGACCCCATAGACAACAGAAACATTAACCCCAGCCTTCTCCCAGACATTCCCATCCTGCAATACGCGGCTGATCCCGCCGCCACCGCCAGGCCGCGACCACACATCCTCCTTGAACCGCCCGCCGTCAGCAGCCTCAATTGCCGCGCAAACACTATCCTGCGCGTCGCGGATCATCTTCTCAAACCGCGCCCTCACCGACGACCCGCCGGCCTCCGCCGCAGCGGCAGCGGAGGCGGCCGAATCCGACGAGCGGAGGAACGTCTCGGGGCGCTCCTCCTCGGGGGTCTCCTTCTCGATGACCATCGCGGCGCGGACGCGGGCGGGCATCCGGCGGCGGAGACTCCGGAAGCGGAGCGGGGGATAGGAGGGGAGTAAGCGGGCTTGGGAGGGGAGGATTTGGGAGGGAGAGAAGGAGGAGGAGGGGACGGAGAGGAGGGCCGGGGTGGGCATGGCGCCGGCCGGCGGTCTTAGCGGCGGAGGTTGGGGCGGGGAGGTTGCGGGCCGGGAGGGGGTTTAAAAAGGGAGTGGAAATATCATATTTTAAGAGGAAATCCGGTGACGGCAGCTGGTTAGCGGAGAGTGGGGCAGGTTCAGGATAAGGAAGGCGTGGGATTGGGGGAGAGTGGGGTCTGACTGTAAGGACCATAAGACGCTCTTTCATTGGCCTATATTTTGTGGGCCTCTTTTGGGGTCCCACTTCTGAGTGTCAATTTATTTGGATATTAATTTGAGTTTTTAATCTATATCTAGTTTTGTTTCATTATTATAACTCCATTATTATAAGAAGGAAAAAGTTTAAATGAGATCGCTCTCATATTGCTTATATGAGGCCACTTTGAATCTTAGCCGTTGGATCTTGATCTGACGGCTACAAATATCCATAATGATTTCACCCACTCCTTGATGTGACACACTCACCTACCCACTGATTTGATATCCACCCTCCGATCGGAATCTAACGGCAATAAAGATTGGCCTCATGCTCCTTATATGAGAACGATCTCATGTAAACTTATCTCTTATAAGAATCCTGTTTATATGAGCCTCTACTCATGCGCCATCGGATCTAAATCCAAGAGCGTCAAATTTCGATTCTGCTGCAGGCGTTAATACATGAATAGGTAGGTTGAATCATGGTGCACCATCGGATCTAAATCTAAGAGTTAAGATCGTCCTAACTCGTGCGGATGATGCACGTTAGCTCATATAATTTTTTTCCTTATTATTGCGAAGGTTGTGACTTGAAGAGTTGAAAATTTTCCTTGGTTTTGGTTATTCAAACTGGAAGCTTATGGTATTAGTTAGCCCTTGGTTTTATATTTGGGGAATGGTTAATTTGACTTTAGACGAGGACTTGTGGAATTGTATACAAATAAAATTGATAATGGGAAGCCATGGTATGGGAATTCAAGGGGAGGTGGCCTTGGTTTGCTTCAACTGCAAAGGTCATACAATTGAAATTAAAGTGCTTGGGACATGGGAATCAAAATATCAGAAACTACCCAAGCCAATGGTTTTGGATCAACAAACATGTATGGGAGACTCTCGGATGCATTTAGGGAGAGAAACACTATTTTTTATACGGGTCTTAGTCCAATAAATTTTCACTTATTTTGTAATTCAGACAATCTTCATTGGACAGAAGGAAGAGTAATTTTTCATTCCAATTCAACACTAACCGGTATCCGACACGATCCCGAAGGCATCTAACAAGTTCCAAACAAAGTTCAGTTTTTTTGCACTTGGTAACACTTTTCAAACACCCCAGTTTTTCTTCTCAGTAACACCAGACTCTTTTCATTCACGATCTCGCCGGTTAGACACTACCGTCAAATATATAAGGAAAATGATATTTATACATCACTTTTCCTACACATTTCCATACACAGCTGATGTGTATGGAAATGAGTGGGTGAAGTCATGTCCCCACATCACTTCACCCACTCATTTCCATACACATCAGCTGTGTATGGAAATATGTAGGAAAAGTGATGTAGGGCTATCACTGTCCAATATATAACAATGGATCTCTACCACCAAATTGAATTTAGGGACAGTTTACATTAATTGTTATTTTTGTTGGTGGAATGCCATTGTCAAACCGTGAGACTTTTATTGGTTAAATTCTATCGTCAAAATCCAACACTGGGGGTGTTTGGGAGCATGCTTGAAAAAATGACTTTTTTCAAACCAACTTATGAGAAAGTGGGTGTTACTAAAAAAATTTGGGTGCTAAAAGTCTCCCCTTTTTCTATGGTCCGGTTTGTAACTTTACATGCATCTAAGCTCACGCGCATGGGCGTGCATCAGGCACTGCAGCCCATCGGATTCAATCTTCGCAACCGGCATTAAAACATGAGGCGGGGTGATTATCGAGCGCAATAGGATCTCAATCCCATGGCTCCCCTCGCCCTAGCGTACGCGAACGCGTATGGCGCATACTAAAACTTTTCCTTTTTCTAATTAAAAAAATAAGATAATCAACGGATATATTTTCCACGCTTCTTGAAGCCCACACCTCTCCCGCCTATCCACCTCTCAAATGGACCACTAACAGCTCCCATTTCCGCGCCTCCTCTTTCCCACCAAAACCAGCCACCGCCCACCTCCCGGCGACACCATCCGCCGGCGGCATGGGTGGGGAGCCTAGCCCGTTTACGCTAGCCGGTGTAGCTCTTGCTTGCTCTCAGTTGAATGGATGGGGTGGGGCTTTGGTTGGGGAAGGAGCTTCATGGGTATGGATTGCGGGATGGTAATTGTCATGATAGAACTTTTAGTGTCAATGCTTTGATTGCAATGTATGGGAAGTTGGGAAGAGTTGATGATGAGTACAACTTGTTCGAAGAGCTTGATCAGCGAGACATGGATACTTGGAACTCTATGGTTAGTTCATTTTCGCAGAATGATCGCCTGTTGGATGCAGTTAAGCTATTGCGAAGAATGATTGCTGCAGGGTTTTATGCCTGAAGGGGTGACTCTTTCCAGTGTCCTACCCGCATGTGCCCATTTGGAGATGTTGTACGTGGGAAAGGAAATCCATGCTTATTCACTGAGGAATGATGGTCTTTTTAAGAACTCTTTTGTGGCTAGTGCACTAGTAGACATCTATTGCAATTGCAGGGAACTGGAGAGTCGTCAAAGAGTGTTTGATGGTATCTCAGAGGCGAGGATTGGGCTTTGGAATGCCATGATTTCTGGCAATGCGCGAAATGAGCTTGTTGAAAATGCATTGCGGGTGTTCATCAAGTTGGAAACGGAAGCATGATCTTACGCCAAAGCCAACCACCATAGCTAGTGTCTTGCCTGCTTGTGTTAGAAGTGACTTATTCTTAGATAACGAAGGTATTCATGGATACATTGTGAAGAGATATTTTGTGGATGATAGATATGTGCAAAATGCCCTTATGGATATGTATTCTAGGGTTGGAATTGTGGAAATTTCACGAAAATTTTTTTATAGTATGGATGATAAGGATACAGTTTCGTGGAATACCATGATCACTGGTTATGTTAATAGTAATCGTCATGATGATGCACTACAATTAGTGGGTGAACTGTGGAAGACAAAAATAGGGGGAGAAACTGGAGAAGACTATGGAGGTCTTATAAGCCAAATTCCATTACACTCATGACAGTTTTGCCTGGTTGTTCAGCACTAGCGACGCTTGCAAAGGGGAGAGAGATACATGTTTATGCCATCAGGCAAGAACTGGCAAAGGAAGTAACAGTTGCGAGTGCGCTTATGGATATGTATGCTTATGGTTGACTGAAGCAAGCTAGGAAGGCGTTTGTTAGGGCTGTTGGATAGCTGTGTCCGCGAAGCCGTTTGTGTCTGAGGTGTCCGTGGCCATGTCCGCGCTGAGGAGGAGCTGTCTGTGGAGTTCGGCCACTGACACGCCAAGGGTCATCAGACAGCCGTCTGTCCGATGACCAGCGAGGGCGACCGGGGTGCGGGGGCAGAGAGGAGAGGAGAGGAGGGCGGAGAGGAGAAAGGAGGGCTGCGGGGGTGGAGGAGAGAGGGGGCGGAGAGAGGGTGGTGGGGGTGGAGGAGGAAGGAGGAGAGAGGGCGGCGGCTGGCAGGGGTGAAGGAGGAGGAAGGAGGAAAAAAAAAGATGCTTTCTAGTCCGTGTCCATTGGACAGGTGGACACGAACACCGCCAGCATAATCTCGGACAGCATTTTGATGGACACATCCATGAATCCCTGAGGAGCCACTACTGGCGGCGAACCCTGACCGGTTCTGCATGTTCCCAATCTGGTACCCGGAGATCTGGGAAATAGACAAGAAGGCCGAGGCCTTCTTTTGGACCACCGAGGAGGTCAACCTCTCCCAGGACGGCCGCCACTGGGACTCCCTCACCCCAAAGAGCGCCACTTCATCTCCCATGTCCTCACCTTCTTCGCTGCCTCCGACGACATCGTCCTCGAGAACCTCGCGCAGAAGGTTCATGAAGGAGGGCCAGTTCCCTCAGGCGGCATTGCTCATCCATGAAGGAGTCAAGGGAGAGATCGAGTATGAGAAGACCGGCAAGGTCCCCGATCTTGCTTCCACCGACAACGTCGAGTTCCAGATCGTCCTCAACATCATCCGTGATGGCCTCAAGACCAACCCCAAGCACCACCGCAAGTCCGCCAAGCCCCTGGCCGTCGATCGCTACCACGACAAGAATGGCGGCCTCGTTGGGGCCTCCTCCACAGGCAAGTTCAACGTCTTTGGATTGGTGGAGCAGCAGGCGGAGGCACGTGATTGATTGAATTTTTAACTCTTTTTACTCGCAATCGCACGAGACTCAGTATAGGCTAGTAGAAACGAGGTCGAACCCAAAGGACTTGGAAGATTAATCTAATTCTAATGAAAGATTGAATTTTTATGATTTTAATTAACTAAAGAAGCAAACTTTAATAAGAAATCAAATGAATGAGAATATCAAAGCGTCGAATCTACCACTAAACATGTAATTACTACTCTCAATTATTATTTTCACAAATTGATATGATACAGTAATTTATGTTCTTGGCCGGACACACAAATTACCAATGAATGAACTACACGTTCTTGTCCAGACACGAAAAATTCATCCACTATAAATTAATATAACTAACTCTATCCTTGGCCGGGCATAGAATCAATCATAATCCTGTTATTATCTAGATACAGGAAATATCAAGATCAAATTCCATTAATCATTCATTAAGTCTCGGTCAAAGCACTTAAGAGGAATAACAATAAAATCGTATTAAGCATGAAGAATCATTATCAAATTTTACTAAATTAAACAATCAAGAGTAGGAAATACAAATCTAGGGCTTCATCTAGCCTTGATAAAGAAAATTAGCTAGACATGGAATAGGAGCAAGAACAAGCCTGAGTTGTCGAATTCATGTTCACTATTCATGGGCACTATTCAAATTTACTGTTCATGGATACTACTGTTCACTGTCTTCCTCAATGAACTCGCGCACTGTAGCGTTTGGAACAGTACTGTAGCAGTTGCTATTTTTGCCCAAAATCCGGGCTTTTCTTCTCCCTTCCTCCTTCTCTTGCTCCAGCCTCTTGCTCCGACCTCTTGCTCCGACCGAAACCACACCGGAAAGCCTGGCTTTTTCCGGCGAAAGTCCACTCGTCAAAGCTCTCTGTTCTCTGTAAAAACTCTTTTTTTTTCTGTTTTTCCGGCGGCTCTGTAGTTCTGTTCTCCTCCATCGCCAGCTTCTTTTATAGCAGTTCAAAATCCCTTAACTCCTCCAATTACTGATCTACACATGAAATATACATTATATTATCTCCTAAACTTATATTTATGCTAGTGTTTGATTAGAATTACTACTACTTTAATATAGTTTTTGATTTTTGTAGGAAACAAGAGTAATATACAAAAATGAGGTGAAAACGGACTTCAATGGTCAAATTATCATAACTCCGTGTACAAATATGGTATTGGACTGATTCAAGTCTCATGTTAAATTTCAAGATGTCAGCTTTCCAACGCCACCAACCACGCGCAATTCGGAGTTCGGAGCAAAAAGTTATAGCCATTTGAAGATTCCGGACAGTAAAAATGATCGATCGCATCCTTACGCGATCGATCGCGTCTTCCGCTAAAAAACACTACATTGGAGAAAACGATCGATCGGCATCAAAACGATCGATCGTATCTACTGGAATTTTTGGCCTAGCACGAAGTTTTGAAGACAGTAAAAACGATCGATCGACTTCGTCCGGCGTCGTTCGCCATACGATCGATCGGAAGCAATTAACAAAGGAAAACGGCTTCGTTCGGCTGCGTTCGCAAGGCGATCGATCGTGCTATACGGGCGATCGATCGGTGCATACGGAAAACGCAATTTAACCCTATTTTGACTCGGATTTGGAAGGGGATTTGAGGGCTTTCCTTCATCCTTATATATATGCCTTAAGGGAGAACGTATTGGGCATTCAACCTTGGAGAACCAGAGCTTTATTGGAGGCTAGAGAGGAGGAAGAGAATAGGTCTTTTGGAGCAAAGAAGAAAAAGGATTCATGACGATGGATCTACACAAACAGGTTTTTCTTTTCTCCCTTTCTATGTGTAACTAAACTTTTATTCAAGGCTTGATGAAGCCCTAGATGTGTATTCCTACTCTTGATAGTTTAATTCTATAAAGTTGATTATGATTCATGCTTAATGCGATTTCATGAGTTCTTTTGAGTGCTTGACCATAGACTTGATTGATATGAATGAAATTAGATCTTTTTAATTCCTGCGCTTAGCTAAAAGTAGGCTGGTGTTAATTCTATGCCCGACCAAGGATAGGATCATTAGCCCAAATGATAATTCTATGCCCGACCAAGGATAAAATTATCTACATTAATTTTTAGTGGATGAACTCTCGTGTCCGACCAAGAACGTGAGTGAATTCATTGTGATTTGTGTGTCTGACCATGAACATGAATTACCATATCATGATTAACTTATGCTTAATAATAATTAAGAGTAGTAATTGCATGTCTAGTGGTGGATTCTCTGCCTTGATACTTCTCCTTATTGATTAAATCTCAGTTAGATTAGATAAAGTCCATTGCTTTCTTTAGAATTAATTAAACTACATCTTTTTCTTCTCTTGAATTTGGTAAAAGATTAATCCGTCCCTGAGGTTCGACAACCCTTTAATACTCGCCGTAGTACAATTGCCTTGTGCACTTGCAAGGGTTTTAATTTTAAACGATCAAGTTTTTGGCGCCGTTGCTGGGGACGGCTCAATAATTTACTAAATTCTTAGCATAGTTAGTGTTAGAGTAGTTTAGTTTCCTTTAGACTTCTATTTAGTAGCTTAATTGATTTCTTCTTCTTTTTGCAGGATTAAGAGAGGACGCTGATTTTCGTCATCGTTGGAAGGGCCATCCCTTCCCACTGTTTGCACTCTCTTAACCCTCTTTTAGAATAAATTTGGGTGCTTGGTGTTTTCCTTTTCTTTGTGGGATTGCATGACGTGCTAGTTGTCGCTATTAGGTTGCTAGTTGTCGCTATCTAGGGTTGATGTTTGCTAGTTGTCGCTATTAGGACTGCACAGGTTTTGTTTGATTTTATTTGTGCATGCATGGTCGTCGTTCCCTGAACCCTGACCTAGCCTTTGACCCTGATCCTGAGCGACTCTACAGAATTTTGAGAACTCCTAGACAATCAATTCCTGAAATCCAACATATGGCGAACAACATGAACCTCGGGGATGGTACTGGTCTAAACCAGAATCCATTAATCCCCCATGCCCGAACCCTGCAAGATTACTACCGTCCTACAGCCTACACCTCCCCTTCCTGTATCCTACTACCTGCTACCGTGGCCAATTTTGAAATCAAGCCAAACATCATCCAAATGCTGCCCACTTATCACAGCCAACTTAATGAGAATCCTTATAGGCATCTCCAAAATTTCTTGGAGGTTAACACCACATTCAAACTCACATTATCGGATGACCAGGTGCGCCTTAGACTTTTCCCATTCACTTTAAAAGACAGGGCCAAGGAATGGCTATACTCCCTTGCACACAACTCTATTTCTACTTGGGAGGAATTACAAGCTGAATTCCTAAAGAAGTATTTTCCTGTGGGACGAACTAATAAGATCCGCAACGAAATCATTACTTTTACCCAGCAACCAAATGAGCAATTCCATGAAAGTTGGGAAAGAATGAAATCCCTCCTCCGATCCTGTCCCCACCATGATGTGCCCAAGTGGCAGCTAGTGCAGCGATTTCGTGAGGGTGTGTGCGATCAGCACAAGACCCTGATTGATGCCTCCTGTGGAGGCACATTCATGAAAAAAACCCCTGATGATGCTTGGGATCTATTAGAGGACCTGAGTGAAAACTCCCTACACAGTGCCACCCTCTATAAATCTGAAGGCCATATGCCTGGCAGGAGTGCCTCAAGGGGAGGCATGTATGATGTTAAAGCTACCACGAACCTAGAACACCAAGTGGCATCCCTTACTGAGAGGTTTGACCGGTTTTTCTCACAGACTCCACCTTATACCCCAACCTCTCAAGATGCCTGTGCCATCTGTGCCAGCCATATGCACACTATTGTTGACTGCCCCTCAGCCTCCCAGTATCCTGATCTTGTACAGGAGCAAGCCAACTTTGCACAAGGATACCCTAGAGCTAATAACCCCTATTCAAATACCTACAACCCGGGGTGGCGAAATCATCCCAATTTCGCCTGGAAACAATCCAACCAGGGGCCCACTTTCACTCAGGCCCCAAGACCAGAATTCTCAAACCCAACTCAGTCTTACCAACCAGCCACCAATCCTCCCTTTGGCCAAACCAATAAGAAGCCATCTCAGATGAGCCAATTGCTAGCCACTCAATCTACCCTCCTCTCAGCTTTTAATGCGATGGAAGCCAAGGTGGACGCCAAGATAGAAACTAAACACAGAGAGCTGACAAGTGAGCTAAGAACCCAGGCCCAGCTTGTCCATTCCCATACACAATCCATTGCCAAAATAGAAACCCAATTAGGACAGTTGGCCCAATCTATGAACCGTAGGGAAGTAGGAACCTTGCCCAGCCAACCACAGCAGAACCCTAGAGGCCAGTTCGCCGTTGAAGGTTCCCATTATCCAAATGAGCAGGTGCAAGCCGTTACTACCCTAAGAAATGGAAAACAAGTTGACAATCAGGTTAGGGACCCAACCATTGCGAGTGAGGACACTCCCCTTGAGAAACAGAACCAACCCACTCTTACTATGCCTGATCCTGTTAGTCTTCCACCACAGAAGGATGTCCCAGCTGAGCCCACCAATGAAAAATCCTATATCCCTAGGGCTCCTTTTCCTCAATGCCTCAACTAACCCTCCCTGTTTAGTAAGTCCCACCAACGAATGGAGGAAATGTTAGAGGTGTTCAAGCAGGTTAAGATCAATCTTCCCCTCTTAGATGCCATCAAACAAGTACCTGCCTATGCCAAGTTCCTGAAAGACCTGTGTACCCAAAAGAGGAAAACCAAATCCCATGTCACCCAAAAGGTCTTCTTAACCAACCAAGTAAGCTCTTTACTTACCAGTGATATGCCACCTAAATTTAAGGACCCAGGAGTCCCTGTTATATCCATTGTCATAGGTGACCATACCATTAGCCGAGCTCTCTTGGATTTAGGGGCCAGTGTCAACCTCCTCCCTTACTCAGTGTATGAACAACTTGGCCTAGGAGAGTTGCAGCCCACCACAGTCACCCTTCAGTTAGCCGACCGATCCATTCGCAGACCTAGAGGTGTTATAGAAGACGTTCTTGTTGGAGTTGACCGGTTCTACTTTCCTGTTGATTTCGTCGTCTTAGACATGGAACCTGTTGCCAACTCCAAATCCCAAATTCCTGTTATCCTTGGCCGCCCCTTCCTAGCCACAGCCGATGCCACCATTAACTGTAGGTCAGGGCTTATGAACGTCTCCTTTGGGAACATGAAAGTTAAATTAAACATCTTTAGTGCTTCCCAACAACCCTCAAGTGAAGCTGAGTGCCTTGTGGTTGACGACTTAGATGACCTCGTCTAGGAATACCTTCCCTTTGCTGTGCTTAAGGATACCCTCGAGCACACCCTTTTCTATGACTGGATCGATCAATATGAGGGCATACCTGACCTTGAGGAGGTCCATCACCATTTAGTGGCTGCCCTATACCCTGGACATATCCCATGGCGACCCCATCCTGACCCTCTCCCTGTGTCTACCGCCCCACCTCTAAAACCTTCCATCGAAGCCCCACCCACTCTTGAACTCAAAACCCTTCCTAGCTCCCTCAAATACGTCTTCCTAGGACCCAACAACACCCTTCCTGTAATTATCTCATCTAGCCTCTCTATTGATCAGGAGGCCCAGTTGTTGGAGATCCTTACCACACACCGGCGAGCTATAGGATGGACAGTAGCCGACCTCCGGGGTATAGACCCCTCTGTGTGCATGCATTGCATAAACCTGGAGGACCAGGCTAAACCTTTTAGGGAGGGGCAGCGACGGTTGAACCCACACATGAGAGAAGTGGTGATGAAAGAGGTAGTGAAATTGTTAGATGCTGGAATTATATACCCTATCTCTGACAGTGAGGGGGTGAGCCCCATCCAGGTCGTTCCTAAGAAATCAGGCATCACTGTGAAACCAAACTCAGAGGGTGAACTTGTGCCAATTAGAGAAACCACGGGCTGGCGGGTATGCATTGATTATAGGAAACTGAACTCCAATTCCCGTAAGGATCATTTCCCTCTCCCATTCATTGACCAAATCCTAGAGAAACTAGCGGGCCAAGAGTTTTATTGCTTTTTAGATGGGTACTCAGGATATAATCAAGTGCCAGTTTTTCCAGGGGCTCAGGAAAAGACGACTTTTACATGCCCCTTCGGTACATTTGCGTATCGAAGAATGCCTTTTGGTCTCTGTAATGCCCCTGCCACATTTCAGCGATGCATGATGTCCATCTTTTCTGACATGATTGATAAATTTTTGGAAGTTTTCATCGACGATTTTTCGGTATTTGGCACTTGTTTTGATGAATGCTTGCATAACCTTACTTTGGTTTTAAAACGCTGTGAGGAAACAAATTTAGTGTTAAGTTGGGAAAAGAGCCACTTCATGGTTCAACAGGGGATTGTGCTTGGACATGTTATATCAAAAAGGGGTATAGAGGTTGACAAGGCCAAGGTTGACCTGATTGCTAATTTACCACCACCTACATCAGTTAAACAAATACGGTCTTTCCTTGGCCATGCAGGGTTTTATCGTCGATTCATCAAAGATTTTAGCAAGATATCACGTCCATTATGCCAACTTCTCGGTCAAGACGTGCCATTTGACTTTGATGATTCGTGCAAAGATGCTTTTACAAAGCTCAAAACCCTCCTCTCTAGCTCCCCTATCATTAAGCCCCCTGACTATACACTGCCCTTCGAGATAATGTGTGATGCATCAAATTTTGCTGTAGGGGCAGTGTTAGGCCAACGCATCAATAAAATTCCTCATGTTATATACTATGCCAGCAAGACACTCACTGATGCTCAATTGAATTATACTACCACAGAAAAAGAGTTGCTTGCTGTTGTGTTTGCATTAGATAAGTTCAGGTCATATCTCTTGGGTAGTAAGATCATCATTTTCTCTGATCATGCAGCCTTGCGGTACCTTCTTTCCAAGAAGGATGCTAAGCCAAGGCTGATCTGTTGGATTTTATTCCTCCAGGAATTTGACTTTGAAATTAAAGATAAAAAGGGTTCTGAGAATGTCGTGGCTGATCATCTATCCAGAATTCCTATTCCTGATCTGCATAGCCATGACCCCCTAAGAGATGCATTCCCTGATGAGCAGCTCTTTGCTGTCTCTACTACATCTCCACCTTGGTTTGCACATATTGTGAATTATCTTGCTGTGGGCCAAACCCCAACTTTTTGGTCTAAACATGATAAAGATGTATTTTTCTCTCACGTCAAACATTATTATTGGGATGACCCTGACCTGTTTAAGATATGTGCTGACCAAGTCATAAGACGATGTGTTCCCCAGAGTGAGTTTCATAGCATCTTATCTTTCTGTCACTCTCAGGCCTGTGGTGGACACTTCGGTGGTAAGAAAACTGCGGCCAAAGTACTTCAAAGCGGTTTTTATTGGCCAACTCTATTTAAAGACGCCCATGCTTATTGTCAATCTTGCGATATGTGTCAAAAATTGGGAGCCTTGTCTAAAAGGAATATGATGCCTCTACAACCTATATTGATTGTTGATTTATTTGATGTATGGGGTATCGATTTCATGGGACCTTTTCCGCCATCTTTTGGTCATACATTTATTCTTATTGCTATTGATTATGTGTCTACGTGGATTGAAGCTATTGCCACTAGAACCAATGATCATAAAGTTGTGCTGGAATTTCTGAAAGCTAACATTTTCAGCAGGTTTGGAACTCCTCGAGCTATCATTAGTGACGGAGGTTCTCATTTTTGTAACAGGTCTTTTGAAGCTCTTCTCAAGAAATACTCTGTCACCCACAAGGTTGCCACACCATATCATCCTCAGACAAGTGGCCAAGTGGAGGTCTCTAATCGCCAAATCAAGCAGATTCTGGAGAAGACGGTTCGCCCTGATAGGAAGGATTGGTCCTTCAGACTAAATGATGCACTATGGGCCTACCGGACAGCTTTCAAGACCCCTATTGGCATGTCTCCATATAGATTGGTATATGGCAAAGCTTGCCATTTACCTGTTGAGTTGGAACACCGGGCTTATTGGGCTATTAAGGCGTACAACCTCGATATGGATAAAGCCGGTGAGCAGCGAAAACTTCAACTGAGTGAATTAGAGGAGATGCATTTTGATGCATATGAGAATGCCAAACTCTACAAGATGAGAACCAAAGCCATACATGACAAGATGATATCCAGAAAGTCCTTTCAGCCTGAGCAGAAGGTACTACTTTACAACTCTAGGCTGCACATATTTCCTGGGAAACTTCGTTCTCGGTGGTATGGCCCTTACATTGTGAAACAAGTCTACTCTCATGGAGCGGTTGAGATTTATAATCCAAAGGATGGGACTACATTCAAAGTCAATGGTCACCGATTGAAACCATATCTCGAAGCTGTGACAGATATTGATGTGATGCTTGTTTACTTGGATGATCCGACGATTACAGAGTGATCATGGCTCCGTCTGGCTGAAGACGTTAAACTTAGCGCTTGGTGGGAGGCAACCCACGTATTCAGGTGTATTCTCTCCTTTATTTGATTTTCTATGTTATATGCTCATTGTCATGTTATATTTTGTTCACATTGAGGACAATGTTCATAATACGTTTGGGGGAGGTTTTATTGCTTGATTTTCATTCGAATTCATCAAAAAAAAAGTGAAAAACAGTAAACACGATCGATCGGCTTCGGTGCGATCGATCGCGGGTGTCTTCTTCGTCTTTAAAATCTGCGCAGCCGCGGCGAACGAACCCTATTTTCGCTCGCCACCGCCGTCTCCGACCCCAGTTTGAGCTGAGACTCCGGCCCCCGACAAAATTTTGTACGGAGAATCCATTCCCGGTGTCCGTTTTAGAGATTTTCGTCTCTTTTCATCGCAATCCCGAGCTTTTATTCCGGTAAGCCGAAACGAAAAAAAAAAATTTGATTTTTCTTAGTTTCTGTTAGGTACTTTTGAAATCTGTCTCATACTTGCTCTTAAATTGATTATTGTGATACTTGTGTATGAGTTCAGCCTTTGATTCTCAGCATTTTTGCCAAATCTTATGATTTTTGTGCCTGAACAGTTCTGTTTTTCGGAAAAAAAAAGACGCTAACGAGCTGTCTTATGTCATTATTTGTGATATACCTGCTGTGCTGATGATCTATACTTATTTGTGCATTAGTTATCTTTGTAGTGGTTTTTATTATGACCTTTGGTTTTCAGGAACGATGCCTCAGAAATCCTCTGCTCACAAACGCCCAAGGAGTGAAGCTTCCACTTCACGGCATGTTGCTTCCACCCCTGCATCTCCACCTACGGCTACTCCACCACCACGGCCAATTCAATATGAGCACCAGGTTCTCTTAAATCCATATATTCCTGATCTACCAACCCAAGGCTGGATAAAGGCTCGGCCGGATTGGGTGAATTACTTCACCCATATTGCTTCTATGACGAGGAATGTGCATCACTTGGTGCACGAGGATGCCATCCGAGAGTTCTATTTGAATGGCACTATAGAAGACCACGAGGATCAGGAACAAGTTGTCATTCGCAGTTTGGTGTGTGGCACTCCTTTACGCATCCGGGCTGCTGACATAGCTCGAGCTATGGGCTGCGAGCGAGGTACTATTCGGCATCCAGATTTCAGTGGTTATACACTTCCCATGCATCGCATTGTTATAGGTCGCTTGACAGGGTCGCCCATAGGACCTTGCCTGACCACATATCTCCAGGCCATCAGCATGCTACCGGAGTTCCGATTTGCCTTTCTCATTTTCCAGCATGATGTATGGTCCGCCAGGAAGGAGAAAGTTGACCGCACGATGACTGAGCTACTTTATGTATTCGGCGACGAGACTAGGCGGGGCGACCTTGATTTACCTTCATTCGTCTTTGGGCGGATGAAGCAGATGATGGTGGGGAGAAAGGATGAACGGTTACCGTATCCTTTCATTCTTGAGCGCATATTTCAGACCAGCGGGGTCCGTTTACCAGAGCATGCACGTTTATCTCGTGGACTCGGTCCGATTGGAGTTGACGCCTTTAACCGTATGATCGCCCACACACGTATACATACTTGGCCACAGGCTCGCCGTGCTGAGGAGCAGGCCGAGCCACCTATGAGTCAGCCTACTCAGCAGTCCCCTTGGGAATCTATTCAGCAGCAGATCACTGATCTCACCAGCCATGTGCAGGAGATTCGGGCTACACAGCAACAGATTCTTGCAACCCAGCAGGCATATCAAGAGTCCCAAAATGCTATCACGTTACGCCTTGACTCTATTGTTGACTTTCTCCATGATTGGCGTTTCCCTCCTACGGACGATGGCGATGGCGACGACCAGGACTCTTAGTCCTTTCTTTTCTGGTGGTTTTCCTTCCTCTTTTCTCCTTTACTTATATCAGATCATTGCATTTTTATCTTTTGCTGTGCATTGAGGACAATGCCTGTATTAGGTTTGGGGAGAGGATGTGCTTCATTGTAAAATCAGAAAAGGAAATTAAAAATAAAATTGAGTAGTTTTTAAAGTTGCTTGTTAGTAGTTTTTCATAGGTTTTGATAGCTTATCCCGTGATGATGCATATTACAATTCTTAGGAGATTAATTTGCATTGGAAGTGTGAGTAAGTATACTGGAGGATAGATACACTTAACTGAGCATACCTTTCTGTTACAGTCCTCTTGGAACAGGTGCTTAAACTAAGAAAATTCACTTACACACACTAGTACATAAAGTAATACCATCTAGAGATTTGTTGAATACTAATCTACAGTGGGATGTCTTTAGTCATAGTCATTAGATGATGTGTAGTTATCTGTTGAGCTTAAAAGATCATGATAGACCATTTACTTGGCTATGGCAAGGGATTGGAACCGGAAATAGGTTGAGAGTATAATACAGCCTGGACAAAATAAAGATGTGCTGAAAATATGAATGATGAAAATGAAAATGCGAAAAAAAATGAAAACAAAATGAAAGAAAGGGGCTGCTTGACTTTATAGGATTAACTTAGGCTGATGCTCGGGCCCGAAGCGGTCTCTTAAAACCTAATGCCCTAAGCTAAATTGGCTGGGAGTCATTGGCCTGAGTCATTGCTAAACCTAAGCATCTTGAAGTCAGGCCTTACACAGTCCTAGCGAAAAAAAAAAGAAGAAAAAAAAGTCTATGGTGTATTATCCTCTCATATCTAGAATGTTGGACCCGAAGGAGGCGCGCAGATTTGTGCTATCATGAACCTAAAGAATACGATGACTATGTAGATTCTGATGTTCTTTGGTTAATGGGTAACACTGGATCTGTATAAACAGAAATTTAGAATGTATTGCTACAATGTTCTACACTTTCTACTATTTATATTATCACACTATATAGTATTTGAGCAGAAATTTCCAAGATGAAAGTGTGGAATAAAACCACTTACTTGAGGGCTTCTATATTCCTGTTGATTATGAACCAAGTACATGTGGTTGATTTTCTTAAGCATTGTAGTATGTATTTATCGGGATAATAGGTTTGCTTGTTTTGCAATGTTTTAATTTTTGCTTTGTTTTTGCACTTAGGTTAATTAGACTAATAAATACATGTTTGTGGGTAGCATGGCTACAAACCCTCACGAGACAACACTCGTCCTACTAGGGCCACCTAGAGGTTTAACGGCTTGTTGCATACGCTCAATGCAATCGTGTTCCCTACGAAAGTCGTGTTTACTTTTATGCATTAGTTCCTTTAGTTGTTTGTTTGATTTTATTTTGTTTTGTTTTGCTAGGGACTAGCAAAATGTAGGTTTGGGTATGTGATCTACACATGAAATATGCATTATATTATCTCCTAAACTTATATTTATGCTAGTGTTTGATTAGAATTACTACTACTTTAATATAGTTTTTGATTTTTGTAGGAAACAAGAGTAATATACAAAAATGAGGTGAAAACGGACTTCAATGGTCAAATTATCATAACTCCGTGTACAAATATCGGATTGGACTGATTCAAGTCTCATGTTAAAGTTCAAGATGTCAGCTTTCGAACGCCACCAACACGCACAATTCGGAGTTCGGAGCAAAAAGTTATAGCCATTTGAAGATTCTGGACAGTAAAAACGATCGATCGCATCCTTACGCGATCGATCGCGTCTTCCGCTAAAAAACACTACATTGGAGAAAACGATCGATCGGCATCAAAACGATCGATCGTATCTACTGGAATTTTTGGCCTAGCACGAAGTTTTGAAGACAGTAAAAACGATCGATCGATTTCGTCCGGCGTCGTTTGCCATACGATCGATCGGAAGCAATTAACAAAGGAAAACGGCTTCGTTCGGCTGCGTTCGCAAGGCGATCGATCGTGCTATACGGGCGATCGATCGGTGCATACGGAAAACGCAATTTAACCCTATTTTGACTCGGATTTGGAAGGGGATTTGAGGGCTTTCCTTCATCCTTATATATATGCCTTAAGGGAGAACGTATTGGGCATTCAACCTTGGAGAACCAGAGCTTTATTGGAGGCTAGAGAGGAGGAAGAGAATAGGTCTTTTGGAGCAAAGAAGAAAAAGGATTCATGACGATGGATCTACACAAACAGGTTTTTCTTTTCTCCCTTTCTATGTGTAACTAAACTTTTATTCAAGGCTTGATGAAGCCCTAGATGTGTATTGCTACTCTTGATAGTTTAATTCTATAAAGTTGATTATGATTCATGCTTAATGCGATTTCATGAGTTCTTTTGAGTGTTTGACCATAGACTTGATTGATATGAATGAAATTAGATCTTTTAATTCCTGCGCTTAGCTAAAAGTAGGCTGGTGTTAATTCTATGCCCGACCAAGGATAGGATCATTAGCCCAAATGATAATTCTATGCCCGACCAAGGATAAAATTATCTACATTAATTTTTAGTGGATGAACTCTCGTGTCCGACCAAGAACGTGAGTGAATTCATTGTGATTTGTGTGTCTGACCATGAACATGAATTACCATATCATGATTAACTTATGCTTAGTAATAATTAAGAGTAGTAATTGCATGTCTAGTGGTGGATTCTCTGCCTTGATACTTCTCCGTATTGATTAAATCTCAGTTAGATTAGATAAAGTCCATTGCTTTCTTTAGAATTAATTAAACTACATCTTTTTCTTCTCTTGAATTTGGTAAAAGATTAATCCGTCCCTGAGGTTCGATAACCCTTTAATACTCGCCGTAGTACAATTGCCTTGTGCACTTGCAAGGGTTTTAATTTTAAACGATCAATTACCCAGCAAAAATCCCAATCGAACACGCCCCTTTCCCCGCGTCCAAATCAGTCTGTTGAGTTTCCATTTCAAGCACGATTCTTTCGTGAGATGCTCCTCCCGGTCGCCTCATAGTGATCCTCTGCCATTCCACCGTGAATGCCGACGCTCCTCCATCGCCGGTTGTGATCACAGTCCGCCATCAAGCTCAACATCGCCGTCTGTTCGAACAGAGGTCGCCATCAACCCATCTCGAGCTCTGCCGTGTTCTGCCCAGCTTCTCCTCCATCGCCGCCGTGAGAGCTTCCGTCGTCGTCATCATCATCGTCGACGTGCCCAGTCCCTGCCGTGAAGCTCCACCTTCGCTGTCCCTGCCGGCGCTCGAGCAGAGCTCGAGCGCCCTGTTTCTGCAACAGACCCCCGAGCAAATGGCTCGGGCTGTCTTTTTTTTTCTTTTTTTTCCTTTTTTGAACCGAACTGGAACTGAACCGGTCAGTTCAGGTTCAATTTCTATTTTTTTTCTTTTTCTTCTTTAAAACCCGTCGTATTGCTCTCGTTCATCGGATCTCATCTGGACTCGTTTGACGTGTTTCACTTTGGCGATCTGTAATTGGGACTTTAAAAACCTGCACAAATAAAATTAAATATAATTTAGATGCATTATAAAATATAAATCCATTAAATCCAATTAACGTATCTAAATTAATCAATTAAACGTATTTCTTTATTAGACTTCTAATTACTCACCTAATCATGAATAACCAATAATTATCCTTACTTTCAACCAAAATTACGACCAAAATATAGGCAAAAAGGCATATAAAAATGTGTATATTTCGTAGATATCAGCACGCAAGGTGCCCGCAGCGGCGCAGGAGGTGGATTTTACTAAGAGCTTGCTGGTTCTGGCCTTGAACGAGGATACCGACAAAAAGGAAGCTGTTCCTGCTAGTAATGTTGAGGGCTATGCAGAGGTTAAGACACCGAGGCAGAAGAAGCAGACGAAGCCTGAGATCACCAACAATGGCGAAGTCATCGTCATTGACGATGGTGTTGATATGTTCCAATAGGTCCAGTCGTCCCTTTTATGATTGTTTAGTCTATTTGCATTGTTGGCCTTAGGCTCAGTCTAGGGGAATAGCCCAATCTATTGAGCATCATGTAATAAGGCCCTCAGGCCCAGTTAGGGGAATAGCCCATACTTATGACGTGGATAGTATGTAAAGGGCTTATGCCCTCTTTGATGAATTATGGAATAGTTCAACCCTAATTTACCTTCTTCCTCTCGTTTCACCTCCTTCGTCCCTCTCTGTCTGAGCCGCCGTTTGGCTAGCAGAGGGTCTCCTCCCACGTCGACCCTCCTCTTTTCCTCCATCTCATGACCCCTTTTTCTGGCTGAAGTGCTGAGACATAACAG
The DNA here is from genome assembly GCA_039654745.1 of Houttuynia cordata. Classification (NCBI taxonomy): domain Eukaryota; kingdom Viridiplantae; phylum Streptophyta; class Magnoliopsida; order Piperales; family Saururaceae; genus Houttuynia; species Houttuynia cordata. The sequence goes on along the minus strand of CM077508.1, from coordinate 3,916,379 downwards.
GTGCCACCATCCCCGACAAGATGGAAGTCCTCCAGCCTACCGCCACAGTCCTCGTCGCGGCTCTATCTCTGGCCTCCTCAAACAGATCCGATCCAAGGGCTGCAGTCGCCTTGGCACCACCCACCTCGGTCTCCACCGTGTCTGCCACTACTTCTGCTCTACCAGACCCCTCCCCTCCTTCTCCAGGCCAGACCAAAGACTCCTCTCATCAAAGCTGCCAACTTTCTGCCGCGATTCCTTCCACAGGTCCCTCCCTCATTCACTCTGTCCTCTTCCTTCGTTCTCCAGCGGCGTCAGGAAGCCTCACAACGTCCCCTACTGCCACCTCACCGTCCAGAACGTCTTCCTCTACACCAACCGCTCCGCCGCCCATAGGAGCCCGACCCTCCACTGCGCGAATAGCATCTCCACCTCGGATGAGTTCAGGATGTTCTCGTTCAAGGTCTGGCCTTGCTTGCGGGCCTACTCTAACGACTGGACAGAGTGTCCTTTCGTCCACCCTGGTGAGAATGCTCGACGATGGGACCCTCGAAAGTACCACTACAGCTGTGTCCCCTGCCCAGATTTCAGGAAAGGTGCTTGCCGACGAGGGGACCTCTGCGAATATGCCCATGGAGCGCTCAACTGCTGGCTCCATCCAGCTCAGTACTGCACCCGCCTCGTCAAGGATGGCACCGGTTGCATGCGTCGGGTCTGCTTCGTTGCCCACACTGTCGAGGAGCTTTGGCCGCCGTACGTTTCCACGGGCTCTGCAATGCTCTCGTCCCATTCTATGTTCGTCAGCCAAGTCATCAGTACTGTCTTGGGGTGTATCATTGCCCCTTGTGTCTTCTGGATCTTCTACAAGGCCTTCCCACCTGGTGATACCGACGGTACCTACTCGGCCCCATATGCCACTGTCTATCAGGGAATTGCACTTCTCGGTGTTGAAGGATTCTCGTCTCTCCCGAAGAATTACCTCACTCTCTGCCTCGCTTTCTTTGTGTTGACCTTGCCTTGAGTCTCCTGAGGGACTTGCTATCGGTCTTTCTAGGAGGCTTGCTTTTCAATCAGGGAGTTTCAACCGTTGCTGTTGCAGTTAATCCACTAGCCCTGGCGGTCCTGCTTGCCAGCCTGGGCACCAATAGCTTCCGTCCCAATATAATTAATGAGAGGGTATGGACTAAAAGGAATGATAGATATTTTATGTCCGGGTAACTATGAATTCCAATATTGAAGGAGCGTCAAACGAGCTCATGCCACTAGCGTCCAATGATCGGGCTTTCACCGATGACACTTGGATGTTGGAGGAAGAGATTCTGCTGCGTTTTCCTATTTTGTCGCCTTGAGGATAAGGCGAAAGCGGAACGTGGTGGAGTGTTGTATGTCAGCACAACTTAAGGCGCATAATCTAATTTAGGTTGCTTATCTATCTAGGATTAGTTTTTTTTTCAGTACAAGTTGTAATAAGGCATGATTGGGTAATCATGTTGTCATTATATCATTATATGACATCATTATGTCGTCATTATAACATCATAGTTGTAATGGACTCCTCTTTTTAAGGGGTCGTCCTCTCTTGTTTGGGGTATAGAATGACTAAGCTATTTTCTTCTTCTTGTTATTCCCCTTCTTCTTCCCCTTTTTCACCATGGTGTTTTATTTTATTTGTGTTTCCTACGGGAACACAACACTTGCTGTGTTCTTGTACGAAACACGAACAAAATCAAACGCCATGGTGAAAAGGGGGAAGAGGAAGGAGAGAGCTTTTTACATATGACCTGGCGCCAACTTTGACTTTCCCATATCACCCGGAATCTTTCTCTTTCTCCCATATGACCCGGAATCGGCACCTAGAGTACCGAAAATGCCCTTCTTTTACGTTTTTAAGCCTTTTGTATCCCAAATGCTTCATTCTTCCCAAAATTAGTGATTTACGGGAGCATCAAGTTGGGGAAGAAGATATTCCGGCAAAGGTCCGTCCATAATCGCGGTTGAAACCATCGCCGGGGCCGTCTAACTTGGAAAAAAAAAATTTCATGCCAAAAAACTGTAAAATAGCGGGAAAGACGAAAAAAATATATGATGAAAGGATTTTGATGTAAGATCAGCCGGGAAGCCCTCCCAACAACAAAAATTAAGATCTACATGTAAAAAAATACATATAAAGGCCACTCATTAGTGTTCAACCGCTCATGGACACAAAATAAAAGAATAAAAATGGGCAAAAACGTAAAATACTCGTCGGCGAGTGACAAGTTCAATTTATATATCTTTCTGTGATCCTAATGAGGTGGAAGAGGAAGAAAAATAAGGAAGAACGCAAAAAAAAGGGCAAAAACAGATAAAAAATGAGCTAGTTATGACATTTTAAAAATTGCAACACGACTTGAACTTGAGTCGTGTCATATGCAACACGATTTTTCTGCATTTTTCAAAATATCATAACTCACTGATTTTTTATCCATTTTTGCCCTTTTTTTGTTCTTCTTTATTTTTCTTCCTCTTCCACCTCATAAAGATATATTAAGCTAAGAAAAGAAGAAAAAAGAAGAAAGTAGAAGCTTTGCGGCGAAGAGCTTCCACTTTCTTATTTCTTTTATTTTTTTTTTATTTTTCAGCCTAATATATCTTCATGATGTGGAAGAGGAGGAAAAATAAAGAAGAACGCAAAAAAAATGGGCAAAAACGGATAAAAAATGAGCGAGTTATGATATTTTGAAAATTACAAAAAAATCGCGTTGCATATGACACGACTCAAGGTCAAGTCGTGTATTCGACAACACGACTTGACCTTGAGTCGTGTCATATGCAACGCGAATTTTTTGTAATTTTCAAAATGTCATAACTCGCTGATTTTTTATCCGTTTTTGCCCATTTTTTTGCGTTCTTCTTTTTTTTTCCTCCTCTTCCACATCATGAAGATATATTAGGCTGGAAAATTAAAAAAAATAAGAAAGTGGAAGCTCTTCGCCGCAAAGCTTCTACTTTCTTCTTTTTTCTTTATTTCTTAGCTTAATATATCTTTATGAGGTGGAAGAGGAAGAAAAATAAAGAAGAACAAAAAAAAATGGCAAAAACGGATAAAAAATGAGTGAGTTATGACATTTTGAAAATTGCAGAAAAATCGTGTTGCATATGACACGACTCAAGTTCAAGTCGTGTTGCAATTTTTAAAATGTCATAACTCGCTCATTTTTTATCTGTTTTTTCCCATTTTTTTTGCGTTCTTCCTTATTTTTCTTCCTCTTCCACCTCATTAGGATCACAGAAAGATATATAAATTGAACTTGTTGCTCGCCGATGAGTATTTTACGTTTTTGCCAATTTTTATTCTTTTATTTTGTGTCCATGAGCGGTTGAACACTAATGAGTGGCCTGTATATGTATTTTTTTACATGTAGATCTTAATTTTTGTTGTTGGGAGGGCTTCCCCGCTGATCTTACATCAAAATCTTTTCATCATATATTTTTTTCGTCTTTCCCGCTATTTTACAGTTTTTTGGCATAAAATTTTATTTTTTTCCAAGTTAGACGGCGCCGGCGATGGTTTCAACCGCGATTATGGACGGACCTTTGTCGGCATATCTTCTTCCCCAACTTGATGCTCCCGTAAATCACTAATTTTGGGAAGAATGAAGCATTGGGGATACAAAAGGCTTAAAAACGTAAAAGAAGGGCATTTTCGGTACTCTAGGTGCCGATTCCGGGTCATATGGGAGAAAGAGAAAGATTTCGGGTGATATGGGAAACTCAAAGTTGGCGCCAGGTCATATGTAAAAAGCTCGGAAGGAGAAGAACAAGAATAAGAAAATAGCTTAGTCATTCCATACCCCATACTCTTAGAGAGGACGACCCATTATAAAGAGGAGTTCATTACAACTATGATGTCATAATGACGACATAATGACATTTTTTTATTTTTCTCTTGAGGTGATGAGTTGATCAAACAAGGAGCAAGAGATCATCGATACATACAATGACTTGGCAGAAAATGAGAAAAAAACATTTCTGAATCTGCCTCTGCACTGTGACGGTAGAATTTACTAAAGTTCGTTTGAACATTTTACCAGAGGAAGTGATGTATACTTTAGGCATAAAATAGTAGTATGCATGTTAGTTGATGTGATAGTTGATAAACCTTTTCTATGCCTTTTTTCCATTTGCCAGTAAATTATTATGGTAAATTACTTGCTATAATAACTCTTTGAAATAATTAAGTATTTAGGATATTTAAGAGACTTTGACATCTAAGAAAATAAGTGTTAAAACTATATTTTCATTTAGGAGAGACTACAATGTTTCATACCGGATGATGTGCAATAGCAGCAGTACCATAGACCTTCATCATTTTGGCAACTACGGGTTTTAAAGGCCATAAAATATGTCAAAAATCTTCATAAAACACCACCGTTCTGACCTCATGGAGTTAGCACTTCAGCAAAATAATTTATTTTAGATAACCTGTTGAAAGAAGAACCTACCTGTTAAAAGAGATATTTCAGTGAATTCCACGAGTACATACAATAATTTTCCTCAGTGCTGCAGCAATTTCATTTGCAGCCCATAAATAAATCAGATAAATATTATCACCTTTTGATTTCGAACTCTGAAGTTATTATTGCAGCATTCGATACCGTTAGCACCATAGAAATACTTGACGCTTTAGCAAACTTATGTCGAAAGGATATTACAGTGCTCTACATTCCACTTTTGACAGTGAGGTAGTTTCATCCTTAATTATAGTTCCCAGAATACACAAATATGGTCCAACTTTGTGGTTTTAGATTCAGTTTCTACATAAGAAAAGGTCAACACCAAGCTGAGACCAGGCCATGATAGTTAAGTTCTACTTCACTATAAACAGTAAATGTCCACAGCAAGCTTTTGTCTCAAAAAGAATGTTTCTAGCTCTCTAGTGACAAGTTAAATTGTTTAAAATGTTACAACAATGAGATATTACGCAGATTTGTTAGAGTCTCAGGTCCTCTATGAACCATGTCACCTGGAAACTGCCGATAGATCAGTATTTACATAATTGGCAAAGCAATTTCCATCCTCTTAAAATATGATTTTGCTTCCCTCATACCACAGGAAGTGGAGATAGTGTATCCAGATATATACAGATAAGTCTTAGACTCTTTTTTCAAGAAAATGTGGCAAATGTCAGAGTTTTCGGATCACCTCTTGATTTGTTCAGAAGGGAAAACATATTCAACTACGCACCCCGCCTGACTCTTGGTACTTCAACATTTTCAGGATCAAATTAACCTGGTCATGTGTATGGCAAATATCAAAAGATGTATTTTAGCCCTGTTCACCAGTAAGCCCTACAGGAACACTCTCCATCTTTAAAATGGTGGAACCTCCTTACATCCCTCACTATGATCTCCCTTTCTACTATCTTGGAAATGTACTTGGTTGCAACATGGCAGTCATTACAGACCCTCAGATTCTTCGCAACCCGAATTGTGGATCCTGGAGGACTGTTTAAAATTCCAAAGGCAATGGCTAACCTCTCATTGTGCCCACACAACATGTATTCCTTCTCCTCTTCACCAATATTATGAAGAACAGAAGAAGTATCAGCCACATATCCTTCTTTCTTCATTTTCTCCAGTAATTCCTCCAACAATCCATGGAGTTGTGCACTTTGTGCATGGGATCCATCTCCTGCAGTAAAGTTATGCACCTCATTTCTCATTTCACCCTGGTTCCTTCCTTACTCCCATCTCCTTCATCTTTCTTCTTACCTCCATTGCTTGTTCCCACAAGCCAGAAGATGAGTATATGTTCGATAACAGCACATAGTGGCTAGCTACATGAGGTTCCAGGACAAAAAGGTTGGAAGCTGCGATCTTTCCTAGTCATATAGATAAATTGAATGTAGTTGAAATGAGAAATGTTAAGGTGGATGAGTGGGATAACTAGGAGAGATAGGATTAAAAATAAATATATTCCTGAGAGTTTAGAGGTAGCTCATTTAGGGGAGAAACTAAGGGAATGTAGGTTGCGTTGGTATGAGCATATGCAAAGAAGACTAGTAGATGCCTTTGTGAGAAGATTAAAAGTGATGCATATAAACGATATTAAAAAAAAGGAGAGGGAGACCTAAGAGAACTTGGATGGAGTTAATAAAAAAAATTTGACTTTACTATCTTTTACAAAAGAGGTAGTCCAAAACAGGCCTGAATGGAGGAGTAAGATCCATGTCGCTGACCCAAATAGTTGGAAAAATGCACTACTGATTACGATTATGATTATGATTATGATTATGTGAGCAAACACTAGGGTTGTTCTCGGACCGGACAGACTTAAGACATAGGCTGTCTGTTGTGTACGTCAACACAACTTAAGGCGCATAATCTAATTTAGACGTCAACACAACTTAAGGCGCATAATCTAATTTAGGTTGCTTATCTATCTAGGATTAGTTTCCTTTTGAGTACAGGCTCCTTTGAAAATACAAATCTCAGTCTGAGTCTTATTATGCAATATTTGCTTCTCACAAGAAGTCAATGCCAATATCTTGTGCTTCTCTTCCTTGCTTCAAACTTGTTTGAGCTTTCTACAATGCCACCTCTGTTGTTTGGGGTGTGATAAAAAGCAAAATATCCACAGTAGATGTTTCACTTTCACTATTCATTTCCTATTTTTTTCACTTTCAACTGAAACACCTCAAGACGTGTTTCAGACATCCACAATGAAAAATCCAGAAATGAATAGTGAAAGTGGATTTTTCAGTGTGGATGTTTTGGATTAATCACGAACCAAACGGCCCTTTAAAAGAAAGTGTTATTCAGTCCACATATTTGAATATTCAATTTATAGTTTGCTTGTTTTTCTTGTCATCGGTAAGTGGTGTATACTCCTAATTTTAATTGACTTTTACTACCTTGAACACTTCCTAAAAAGAAACTTGCAAGCCTTTGGTTTTCTAATACAGACAGGTAATATTGGACGGAGAGAGTATACAGGAGGCCCTTCCTCCATCAGTTGGTCGAGGGTGCATTAGTTGAGAAATCACGTGGCAAGGGTGCCCCTGACTGGGAGCCCTCCTCCCGGGCAGCCTAACGGGCCCCCCTGCAAATAGTGAGAAGTCATATTGGGGGCCCATGCAAATATCCCGGGTGTCAGGATAGGCAGCTCCATCAAATTAGCTTAACCGATCCTAATTAGGGTGCACACGCGATAAATTGATTTCAAGTCAATCCAACGGCTGGGATTTGTCCTGAGCTCGGAAAACCCTTTTTTTTTTCAACAGAAAACCCTAATTTCCCTCTTTCGTCTCTTCGCTTCTCTGTGGGTTGCCGGGAATTCAACGGAGATGGCGAAATCGCTGAGAGCGAAGAGGGAGAAGCGGTTGAGGGCCCTGAGGAGGGAGCTGGTCCAGCCCTTCTACGACGCCAAGGAGGCCGCCAAGCTCGCCGCCCAGCAGGCCGCCCTCGGCGCCCCCAAGCTCCCCCTTCCCGAGCCCTCCACCATTACCACCTCCGATGCGGCCGCCTCCATGGGTACCTTCCCTTTCTCCATTTCTCGTTCTTTATTTCTTTTTAATTATGGGGACTATGTTATAGCTTGCATGTTAATGTGTTGTCTCCCAAAAATATGTTCTTTATCTCAGCAGGATCTGTTACTGCGTCCGGAATTAGTAGTAACATCTGGTTTTCCTAGTTTATGTTGGAAAAACAAATGTTACTACTAGATTAATTACTAAAATTAGTTCATTTTGGAAAACCATACTAATTCCGGATGGAGAGAGTATCTCTTTTCTGGTTGGTTGGTTGAATGTAAATCATGAGTTTCTGGCGGTGGTGGCTTATGTACGGTTCAATTGATTGATTATGAAGAAGTTTAATTGACTAAAATCGGGTGATGATTTTTTTATTTGAAAAGATAAGGCTGTTCTTAGTTCCATTTTTCTTATTTGGATTATTTGCTTTTGCTACTGAAACAAAGGAAAATGTACTTCAGTTTGGAGTGTGGAGGAGGCCAAGGGCCTTCTTTGTATTGAGCAAATTTTGTATTGGTTACTGACTAATTTGAGTGCCATTTTGGAATATGAACATTCTAGTCTTAGTTTGGAATGTGGATATTCATTAGTGAAGATATTTGGTCAGTTGAATTGTGCTACCTTTTGTTAGAGGGTTATGTTTCCGTTGATTCATTTGCGTTGTTTGTTTTTGCTGATGAGGCAAAGAAAAACTACGCTAGCTTTTTTTTAGGAGACCAATATCTTCTTTGTGGAGAATGAATTTTGTTTTGGTTATCAACTAATTTTATTTGAGCATATTGGAATATTGACATTCTAGTCATAGCAACGTTGTATAAAGGTAATACTCACCTTTTCTTTGGGTTTTATGAGGACACTATATAGGCTATCACTACTATCTGTCTCTGGAAGTGAGTATTTGTTTACTACGAAAGTTGTTCAGTTGAATTGTGTTACCTTTTGTAGAATTTAATTGGCTAAAGTTGGATCGTTTTAACTTTGCCTTGTTGAGGAAGTCTTTGCTTCCTGCGCTTCCTCTATTCCTTCTCAACCGTTGGGTTAGTGCATTTTTTTGGGTGCAGTGGAAATGTCTTTGGGACATGGATATTCGTTTTCTAAGAAATTTGTTTAGTTGAATTGTGTTGCCTTTTGTTAGTGGGTTATATTTTGAAGGTAACTTGCTTGATACACAGACTTAGGCTAATTTGGGTGTTGATTGCTCCTCTCGTGTCTACAAGTGTTTTATGTGCATAACCAACCAGCTTATGCCTCTGTTGCCACCAAATATGGTTACAGATATAAAAATGAAGCTGTCCATTTTGTATAGTTTACAACTTAGAGTAGCCTGACCCAGGAGCATGTTTTGTTTCTTTATTTACCCACTCTTAGATCTGTACTCTTAACTACTTCTGTGGCTAGATTGGTCATGCCTAATTGAAGAACTCAGTGGGCTGTAATCTTCTTAGCTTCTGAGGGATGTGATATAATTTAGCTTGCATGCTCCTCCTATAATCTTTCTTTTAACTTAGCTTCTGAGGAATGTGATATAATTCAGCTTGCATGCTCCTCAATAGATGTTGAAATGGCTGATGGGACAAGCGTGACTGCTCAGAACTTGAAACCAGTTGGTGGCGTGGGGAAGAAGATGCGAAAAGACAAGATGAAGAAGAACAAACGACGGGGAAAGGGGAAACTCAAGAGGAAATTCAAGGTTTAGAAGAGAAGTAAATTTTGATAAAACATCAAATCTATCATGTATTATGGTCAGGTGACATTTCTTTGGAGAGTTTCTTTGTTCTATTTGTAGAGGAATTGAAGTCATGAACTTGATACCTTAGTGGAAGTACATACCTGATACAAATCCCAGTTTTGCTATGCAGAAAAACCTGTTATTCCAATGCTTCAGTAATTTGTAATTTCTCATTCGGCTGACATTTCAGCTGCCTAACTAGCTTTTCAATGCCAACGAGGTTTGGAAGTATATTCAATGAATATTTTTTGACTTATCAGTATTTGTTTACCCATTAATCTCCTTGTAAGTTCAAAATTCTGCAGCCATTAGGAAAGAAAAAATTCGGATTGACATCTAATCTCTTGTGTAAATGTTGTCAGCTGGGTGTTTGTCTTGTAAGGGTTTTTAATTTTATGGGTGTTGAACTGGGTCCCCCGGTGAGTTTGTGTACGTAGGTGGTATCACAACTCACAATTATATTGGATGTCTCCTAAGAGACTGGTATTAGAATTCACACTCCACATTTGCAATGCAAATAACCTGTTTTTCTATGTCTCTGCATTTGATTTCTCATATAGCCAACAATCTAGCTGCCCTCCACTTTGTTTTATTGACAAAAATTCTGTAATTAATAAGTTTATCAGGCAAAGAGTTGAAGCAAGGGATTATAACCTCGATCTTTCACATCTCTTCTATCTCTGTTTTTTTTTATCTTGATCATTTCTAACACTACATTATGGAGCACAACATAACTAGTCCATTCATCTGGCAAAAAAATTGGATCAAGGGGCTATATAGCCTCAATCATTCAAATTTTTTTTTTTACCTTGATTGATTGTTCATTACTAAACACTACAGTATGGAACATACGAAAAATCCATTAATGTATTGAAGAAACCGGGAAGAAATGCCCGAAGTCTAGGCGGCATGCCGGAAAACTGGAAAAATAGAAAAGAGAAATAAGAATTGAATACGAGATGTCTAAGCAATTAAAACTGGGAAAAAATAAGTAAATGAAAGGTGTGAGACTCACGTAATAACCGACTACACCACTCAGACTTTGTTGTTCGAATCTCCAAATAAAATTATAAATCTAGTTCGGTAATTTGATGCAATTAGTAAAAAATAATTCATCTTATTCATTCACAAAGGCACAGCCGCCAGTCCTCCCAGGGACGTACAACGCCCACACGTCACACGTGTTAGGTAAACCATGTATAATACCGTGTGGACAAGCACATTCCTCTGTCAAATGAAGGGGGACTTCAATGACATCCTTCCTTTCCAATGGCATAACGATTGGTTTTTTGGCAGCCAAATAGGAAACTTGACAACCAAAATAGTATGAACCTACATGATTAAGTCAAGGGATCGACTAACTATTTGCTCTTTTTTTATACTCTCCAGTTACTATATGCATATAGAAATTTTCAAAAGAAATAAGTTTTGGTTCATAAGTATCATTTAGAACTGCTGCTATTCACAAGCAAATTTGTTCATCAGCAGAATTCAACTTGTAAACATACACAAAATATTAGCAACAAAATTTACAACGTAATCCTTACATTCCATCACCAACAACTATGCATAGGCAGACAACCTTTGAAGACGAAATTAAGTTGGTTTTCAGTTTTATACAATCATCACAGATACTAAGAACCAGAGGAGGGAGGCCAGTCAAGAAATTTGTACCCTTTCAATGAAGGTGGCAGGAAGGTCTGCAACGCATTCGGATCATCAGGCGTGTAGATGTAACCCTTTCCATACCCCATATCCTTCATCAACTTGGTGGGTGCATTCCTCAAATGCAGAGGCACCCCTTCATTCCCCCCACCGGACTCCTTCACCACCCTCTGCGCCACCTCGAACGCCCTGTACACGGCCACCGACTTGGGAGCCAATGCTAAGTATGCAACACAATGTGCCAAGTTGACATTGCAGTCCGGCATGCCAAGAAAATGGCAGGTCTGGTAGCAGGCCACAGCCTGGGCTAAAGCCGCAGAGTCAGCCAAGCCAACATCCTCACTAGCGAATCTGACCAGTCGCCTTGCAATGTAGAGAGGGTTCTCCCCTCCTTCCAGCATCCTCGCCAGCCAGTACATGGCAGCATCGGCATCAGACCCGCGCATCGACTTGTGCAGTGCACTTATGAGGTTATACTGCTCCTCCCCTGCCCTGTCGTAGGCAATGTGCTCCTCCCCTGCCCTGTCGTAGGCAATGTGCTTGCATTGCAGCGCCTCCTTCGCGTCGGCAATGGTGACAAGAACATTCTTGCCCTCCGTGCTCTCCTTCAGCTCTGAGGCTGATTTGCCCGCATCAATACTTGTTCCTCCTACCATTTCCCCGACTCTATTCAATCTCCGGTGAGCAACTCTTGCGGAGGCTGTGATACCCGCGATTTCTAGCGCGTTCAATGCAACCCTCGCATCGCCATCGCAATGCAGTGACAAGAACTCGAAAACCCCATCGTCGACTTCCAGAGCGGGCGCGGCGCCCTGTCGTCCCAGGCTGCGGGCAAGCCCCCTGTCGGGATCTGCAGCCGCGCGGCCGAGGAGGTGGGCAATGTCAGATGAGGCCAGGGGGTTCAATTTGAGCACCCGGCAGCGGGAGAGCAGAGGGGTGACCAGATGGAAGGAGGGATTCTCTGTTGTGGCGCCGACGAAGACGATCGTGCCGTCTTCGATCGCCGGAAGAAAGGAGTCCTGCTGAGCCTTGTTGAACCGGTGGACCTCGTCGACGAAGAGGATGGTGGCGATGGATCCTCCGCCGGACTTTCTTGCCCGCTTTGCCTCCTCGAAGGCGTCGCGGACGTCCTTGACGCCCGCGGAGACGGCGGAGAGGGAGACGAAGCGGTGGGAGGCGGAGTGGAGGGAGGCGGCGAGGGCTCGTGCAATGGAGGTTTTGCCGGAGCCGGGAGGGCCCCAGAGGAGGAGAGACGGGAGGCGGCGGAGGGAGATGGAGGATCGGAGGAGGGAGGCGGGGCCGTCCAGGAGGTGGCACTGGCCCACCACGTCGTCGATGGTGCGCGGCCGCATCCTCTCCGACAGCGGTTGGGAAAGCGGCGGAGGCGGCTCGAATCGGAGCCGCTTTCGTGAAGTTGGGTCGGCGGTGGCCGCCGCGGTGGAGGTGGTGGCGGCGGTGGGTTTTGAGGGGGAGAAGAAGTGGTCGAGCTTGGGCTGGTGGTGGTTATGGGCGGAGGTGGTAGTAGTGGTGGTGGCGGAGGAGAAGGTGGGGTGGTGGGAGAGGATGTAGTCGGCGGCGAGAGCGGCGGAGCGGCGGCCGGTAGCGGCGAGGGCGAGGGAGGCGAGATCGGGCGGGAAGCCCATGTCAAGGAGCAGCTGCTCCATGAGTGAGTGCGGGGGATGCTGGGGGTGCCATCTTGTCTTTGTTTTTATTTTTATTTTTTTTTAAAAAAAAGGTACGTTGCATGTGCTCAAAGGGTTAAAAGGTGATTTGATTAAAGGCATTCTCTTTTGGGTGGGCCAGAGACTTGCTGCTAGCTCCAAATTTCTTTCTTTCTTTCTTTTGATGATGTTCCATATCTGTTTTTGAGCCAAAAAAAAAGAGAGTGTTTGAGTCCTTATGATCCAACTACAAGGACTTGGCAATCGGCCTTTTAGAGTTACAGCATTGCATCCTGCTGCAAATCCTCCTCTGGGCCACTTAGGATATTGATTCCTAGTGGGGGTTCAAACTATGGACCTGTGCTTCTGAGGCGGCCTGTTGGTTATAGATCCTTTTTTGTGGCAAATCTGACCAATTTGAATTGAGCTGAAGCATTTGATCTGGATGAGGTTGTTTTTTTCTTTTCCTTAAAAGCCAGTTTATTTCACAAAGGTCGGAAACGTACACTGAAGCCTCCTCCAGAACTTGGGTATGGTGCAAGAGGTGCAGCCTCTCGAGGAGGTGAGAAGTGGTCTTCAACTGCATACTACTTATGAAGAATGACTGGTTTTGCATATACTTTCATTTTGGTTTTTGTGCTTTATTTTACCTTGCCAATTTCCACTCATGGTGCAGGTTCCTTGCACAATTCATCCCTGCTCAGTGCTTCTATTTAATGTGGAGTTCATTGGCAAGGCCTGAGAATTAAATCCTCTTCCACACATAATTTCTGACAAATGTCACCAAAATGTGAAAAAAACCAGAAATCACTACATTTTTTATATTTTTGCCTTTCTATATATATGCAGGAAAATAGAAATGCAATTCATTGATTACCTAGATGACACAAGTAATACAGAAGATGTGACGCAAGTCAATAAAAGTCTTATCGTGAGTTCATTTCTTAAGGACACATATTACCAGCCAGTTATAACAGAAAAATATATAGCAAAATGCAGCCTGATTATACCGCATTGGCCTAAAGGCCTCTAAAACCTAGACATAAAAGAGAGATCTAGACAACTTCAGATGAAGAAAAACTATCTTTTTAACATATATCGTACAATCGAAGGAAAGAAATATGAGCGTAAAGAATCACATTTCACCTGAACATTATGGCATAATAACTGAAAATATTATGTGTTTACAAATACAATTGGTATAATTATAAGATCTGATTACTGGACCTTAATTGGGTTTTCGGCATAGAGGTCAATGCTGCCTATTTGAAACCTTGAATTGTCTTTGCTATCTCGGACAGCAAGGAATCTGAACCTGTCAATTTGATCACATGATAAGATTCTAGACACAAAAAAAGTGCACTCAGTTTTAGATGTCTGCCTGGTATAATGTTTTACCTGAAAGCATTTGACATTCGCCCTACTGTTTCGATCTGGTATGTTTTCCGTTGAAAACGCTTTTCAAAGAATTGAGAGGTTCGCCTGTCCAGCAGAAACCAGCTGAAACCCCCATCATCACTTCCCTCGACAATCCTAGCCACAAAATTGATTTGTCAGAAAAGAACGAAAGTGCACAATTATTTTGTAAAAAAGATAAGAATAATAATGGATAACAAAGTAAAACACATTGGCAACAATGGGGTGCCCGTATTAGTAATTACTTGAAGAAGCTTTATTATAGTTTTGGTCTCCATTTCCTACCAACATACGTTTGTAATTATAAGCTCCTATATTGGCCAAGCTTCACTCTACACGTAGTCAACTAGACATTAAATTTAATTTCAATCTTCATAATGACACGCATAAAGATTTTTATTGTCCTCAAGGGACAGCATTTGGTCTCGTGACACCTATATCCTCCTATAGCAGGATTTGAAGACAGACTAAAAGACGTCAGCATAGGCCTCCAACCTCGCATCGCCATCGCAATGCAGTGACAAGAACTCGAAAACCCCATCGTCGACTTCCAGAGCGGGCGCCTGTGGTCCCAGGCTGCGGGCAAGCCCCCTGTCAGGGTTTGCAGTCGCGCGGCAGAGGAGGTGGCCAATGTCAGATGAGGCCAGGGGGTTCAATTTGAGTACACAATCGAGTAAAGTACAATCCCTCATGATTACATATATTTTATAATGACACGCATTATAAAATATTGTAGTTATAAGCTCCTATATTGGCCAAGGTTCACTCTACACGTAGTCAACTAGACATTTACCAAATTTAATTTCAATCTTCATAATGACACGCATAAAGATTTTTATTGTCCTCAAGGGACAGCATTTGGTCTCGTGACACCTATATCCTCCTATAGCAGGATTTGAAGACAGACTAAAAGACGACAGGCAAGGGTTTGTGCCATAGGCCTCCAAGTTTGGCATTGCTCTACAAGAATTGATGAATACAAGAACATCTTCATTGGTTGGGAGATGGAGAAGAACTTTCTTAATGGGTAGTGCAGAAAGTAGAACAAGCTGGGGAGGGGCAAAAAATAGTGTTGGGGGTTGAGTAAGCACTAAGGAGAGATATTAATGTGCGAGAGGATTGTTCTAGCAGGGGGAGTGAAAAGGAAGGTGCAAAGGGCATGGTTGCTGGAAGGGGAAGATGGGTGGGGGAGGCAAGGGAATGGGAGGAGCGAATACAGAGGGGGAGGGGGAAGGATATACCTGAGAGAAGATCACAGAGACAGGTCACCGGGAGGGAAGGATATACCACTCGTTTCTTTTAAATTTGTGATGTCTCTCACCAAAACTAGCAGTTTACCACTGCTAATCCGGATGGCTCTGCGTATGTGTCTTAGTATTGCTGAGGAAATTCAGAGGATGGAAATGTGCGCAAAAAAACATGCTGTGAGTATGGGTACTGGCACACGAATGCATGTTGTGACGTCATTGGATTAATTGTACACATCAGCTAGGTTTCCTCATTCTTTGCTATATGGGCATTTCTAAGATTTGGTTTTCTTTCAAAATCACGTGGAAAGCAAGACAACGATTTTTTTCTCTTGTTACAAACTAGCATCAACTGATTTAAGTGCCTATCCCCATTGTACTATTGACCAATTATGTGAATGACAATATAAAAAGGATCAACATGCAGATTACATAGTCAAATAACCTTACCAATTCATAGGATCTCTCTCCGGGGCATCATTTGCTGAGACAAAATCATAAGCCTGAAGATTATGCATCTGGCCATTCATCGTCTTGTATATTATACAACAACCTGCAGCAACAAAAAAATCTACAAAGTGAAGTCCCAACAAACACAAGAAACGATCCAAAGCAGATGGACATGGTAAAAGCTTATTGCAATTTCACAAATATAATCTGCCAACCAATAAAGGCTAATTGTCTGGTGTAGGTTGCTGTAGAGAAGATGCATGTTCTTTTCATTTTGCATATTGAAAACAAAAAATGAGCATTTGGAAGTGATCCACGTAAGCAACTCTACTTAACGAAGTACTAATTTTCAAATTCCATGTTTCAAATTCCATGGCACACAATACCTTTTGCTCCATTTGGTTCTTCCCACTTAGCCAAACGTGTACCATCAAAAGCTGACGTAGCCTGAAAGTTTAACATGCTCAATATGACAATCGCAAATTCAAGAAACTTGAAAAGATACTAGATGCAGTACAGTGGAGCTGTGAGAACATACAATTCCAAAAGGAAGCTCCTCACCACTAGCTAGAACAAAACCAGAAGATATTCGGTTGAACTTCAATAGTGGCATAAAGAGGGTTTCTCTACCGAAGTTGTTGCTATTTTCGAGAATATCAGTTAATTCTTCAAGAGCATCAAAAGCCACTGGCAATGCTAGAGATGTTTTGACTGGATCTCCAGCCAAAGATACATTTACTTTTCCATCTATTCCATCATCCCCCCTCTAAAGAAAGTGCCGCAAGCAATCCATCCAAAGAGGGACGAATGTGATCCAAGTGAAGCTGTGAACCAAATGATTTTAAATTTATAGAGGTTATTCTGTGTCGAAAAGTAGTCTTTCTCATATCTGAAGTAAACTTCTTAAGCATCTCCAATATTTTAATTATTTCGGCTTTGGAAAGGCTGAGATTAGCCAACTCAGACAAGAAACAAGATAAAGCATGATACATGCGAGATACATGGTCGTCTATGCATACACGGACTGGACAGGAAGAAGTGCTCAATGAATCAGAACCCAACTCAGATCTTGCCATTCTCCATTCTTGTGCCCCACTCTGTCTTCCAGGTAAAGAAGTTAATGTATCTTCTTGACATCGGAGCACTCTCTCAAGTTCTTCCTCTTCTGCCTTATCACGACTCTCAAGCAATGAAAGATCTGGAGAAAAGAGAGATTTTCGACACTCCTTTGTTATGTCTGAAAGAACAGAAGATGCAACTGTTTCGGTGACAAGATTCCGCCTTGATAGGACCTAAAGAAACTTATCTTATCAGCAGCTAGTGACAGGATGAGATACCAGTTTGCACACAAATGATACAAGTAAAACCAGTGGCTAATATCTTAATGACTCATAATTTCATAGAAAGATTGCATAGCCTAATAAAGTTTCTTATGCAATTACATAACTTCTCTAAAAGTGAACAGTGAGTTTCCAGACTGAGGATTGGCCGTTATGACAACAACTTGAATAGAACAACTGACAATTTTTATAGACAGCCCTTACATCTGTGTTCCAAAATGCATGCCAGATTGGCCAGCAACCGAATCAAATTTGCTGCATCAGTGAAAAGCAGCCAGCTCTACAGTTTTCAGCATACTCATCATTTAGATTTTATAAATTCTAGAATTGTATGAGGGAAAAGCTAATATGCACAGTGGCGCATTGCACGTATTTTAGGGGTTGAGCAGGTTATAAAAAACGTGCTTGCTTCCTGTTTTAAGCTGCTCGATCATGACTATGTGGCCCAAAACGTAGGCGTGCACAATGCTCATATACACAACTCCTAGTGTAAACTACAAATGAACTCAAATGATAGATGTAATTTATTAAAGGTGGTACACACATATTATAGGATATGTTAACATGCATGTAAGACAAAGTTCTATATTATTAAACTACAAGATATAAGATTGGTATGAACAGGATGAACCAGACAAAATTTGTAAACAGGCCCATGCTTATGTTGCCCATTCCAATTTTGATAACACTGGTCAACAACAACCAATTCAACTAAACTATTACTAGTTGCAAAAAGGGTACACCCAGCAATCTAAGACGAGATTGTAAACGAACTCACCTCGTGCCATTTCCGTGTGTAACGTTTGGTAACATCGTGAACACCATCTTTTGCAATTGCAATTGTGTAACTAAGGTTCTTCTTCCACCTGCAAAATAGAAGAGAACACACAGTATAACCAAATTAGAATTCCCAGATTAGTAAAAAGTTCCAAACAATTAAAGTTGGCACTCTGGTTTCGAAATCAACAAGGCTGATATACACTCGAAATATGCATTTTATTATATCATAAACTTATATTTATGTTAGTATTTTGATTAGATTTAGTGATACTTTAATATAGTTTTTGGTTTTTCTAGGAAAATGAGAGTAAGATGCAAAAATGTAGTGAAAAGTGACTCCAATGTTAGAATCTTCATAACTTCGTATGCATATCTCAGATTGGACTGGTTCAAGCTTCATGTTAAAATTCAAAAAGTCAGCTTTCCAACGCCACCGACCTACGCAATTCGGAGTTCGGAGCAAAAAATTACAATCATTGAAAGTTTTGTATAACCGATCGATCGGCCATAAAAGCGATCGATCAGTTATTGTAGCAAATGTGATTTTTGCAATCGATCACCACCTCTCGATCGATCGTATCTACTGGAGTTTATCGATGAACAGTAACCGATCAATCGGTGAACAGTTCTGATCGATCACCGTATGCGCAAAACTCAAATAAGGCCTATTTTGACTCAGATTTAGAAGGGGATTTCCTGGTTTTTCTTCACCCCTATATATATATATATGCTTTGAGGGAGAACGTATTGGGCATTAGAGAATAGATCTTGAGTAGAATTGGAGGCTAGAGAAGAGCAAGAGAAGGAGTCTTTTGGAGCCAAAGAAGAATAAGAGATCCATGCCAATGGAACTATCAAAATAGGCTTTTTTTTTCTCTCTTTCTATGTGTAACTAAATTCCTTGTTAAAGCTAGATGAAGCCCTAGATATGTGTATTGCTACTCTTGTTAGTTTCATTTAATAAAGTTGATATGATTTGTGCTTAATGCTATTTCATGAGTATTCTCTTGAGTGCTTGACCATATACTTATTATATATAAATGAAATTAGATCTTTTTAATTCCTGTGTCTAACCAAGAACGTTAGTGAATTCATTAGCGATTTGTGTGTCCGACCAAGAGCACGAATTACCATATCATGTCAATTTATGCGCAATAATAATCAAGAGTAGTAACTGCATGTTTAGTGGTGGATTCATTGCCTTGATAATTCTTTACGTTGATTCAAATCCTTTAGAAGCAGTTAAAGTTCATTGTTTTTCCTTATATTCATTAAAAACATCAACTTTCTTCCTTGAGTTTGGTAAAGTATTCATCCATCCTTGAGGTTCGACAACCCTTTAATACTCGCCATAGTACAATTCAATTGCCTTGTGCATTAATGCTGATAATGCTATAGAATTGGCAAGCAATGAAAGACTGTATGATAAAATTCACAAACAAGCATTGTATGAGGAATATGGCACTAGAAATATTGAAGATATTAAAAAAATCTATTCACTATGTTTTGTCTTTCTTCCTCTACAAGTTATTATCAGTTCTCAGGAAATAACTACAAAATATGGAAAGAAATATTACCCCTTTTCATAAAGCAATGGGTTGTCCCATATTCCTTCACATGGATCTAGATGCATCCATCTGTGACATGTACAACAAACCGATGGTAAAAAAACTGCACAATATAATTCAGTAGAAAGCAAGCGAAATGCTAGAAGAACTTGCGTCTCCAAAAGGTAATGGAAATGAGTACAACAGATATCTTACATGTGCCACTGAACCAGAGGACAGGCAAGGGTTGTGATATCATAATAAGTTTAATAGGGTTAAGCTAACATAATGGCACAGATGTATTGTTTCCTTTAGAAATTAAACAGTTTCCTAATACATTAGCTCGGAAGTCAGAGACATATAGATCAGGCAGTAATATTGACTTCTTATTGTTTCACAACACAAGCATTCATACCAGAACACATACACTGTACAACAGAATACCATGTGACATCACAATTGCTCAAGGGTCCATAAAGTTTACAAGCCAACCCGCAAAGCAGACTGAAATTAAACACGTGTTACCAAATCCTTTTCCCTCTTGCCTAGAGAATTGATTATAAAGTCCTTAACATTGTCTACATTTCTAGTTAAAATTCTTAGAAAAAATTTTCATTACCTCCCAAGAATGGGTGAAAAACACTCTGTCCAGACATGATCAGTGAAATCCAAGATCTGGAAGTTCAACACAAGCCAAATATTTGTCAAATTTGAGTCGAGCTAAGAGGTAAAATTTATTAAAAATGAGTCGGACCAACACCCAATATAGTTGGGAAACGGCGTAAATAATGGATGGTGTGAGAATTATGATGATGATGATGGACAAAAGAAGTGGGTGTGAAAATACAAAATTGACATTAAACACCAAATCACTATGCGCCATATGAATAGCAAAACTGAGCATAAGAGATCAGAGCTATAAGTGGCTTTCTATTTACAAAGGGAAATTATACTTCGGCAGGTATTAGCGCCTCCAGTTAAAAATTGTGTTTGCCCTCTTATACAACTTTACACATTCTTGATTTCTGACTGAAAAAGGAAATATAACTTTCGTTATAGTTGTCTTATAAATGAAAACTTTTTAATCCTTCAGCAAGAGCCTATTTTCCATAACTAAAGCAAATCAGTCGCAATCGGTAGATTGCATTTTAGGTCTTTAACTTTAATCTACAATGCAGCAAGAGGTCACTGGGAAATAGTGCTGGCAAGATCATTTGAATGGATTGATCCAGCTCAGAACTTGTCAGAAATAGAAACTATAAACTGATTGGACTTGTTGCGTTGAATTGGCCTATTCAAGAAATGTAGAGGTCGACTCATACGACTAATTGAGTTGGTCATATTGGCTGGTCCTAGCAAGTTTTATATCTTCCATTACCTTTTGTGGCTTACGCCATCCACTTAGAATGCTGTTTGGGTTTTCGAATCCTCCCTTTTTCTTTCTCCACAGATCCTGTGTCATTCATCCTTGCTGTCTTGGCCTCCACCCTGCACTAACCAATGGCCGCTTCATCTTCACCTTCACACCTCCTACCTAGTCCAGCAAAACTGACGGCTTGTTACACCATTCCATCTCCATTGCTACTGCCATGGTGCCGCCACCTCACATTCTCTCTGATCATTGGCCATAGTGCCTCTAAACTCAAACCTGGTCACACCGCCATTACTACTCTATCTCCACCGGTGGCCACTGTGCCACTGCCATCTGCCTCACCTCCTGCAAAATCTCCTCTTTTTAGAACTCCTCCTCCTCCTCCTTCTCTGGTTCTTCGTTTGAAATATCAACTCTCTATGACTCAAACCAGTGGGTAACAGAAAGATACTTCCAATGTGAGATCTTTCAAAGTGGATGAGATTGTTAGGCATTTTTGTGTAATTAGCCAACAGTGTCGTTGTGAGGGGTAAAGATAAAAATTTCATGCGCCAGCTTGTTTTCTAAAATGTTACTCCCTCCGTCCAAAAAATTCTGGCCTCATTTGAAAATGACTAAAATTTATTGGACCCTAATGCCCGTACAAAAAACAGAGATCCCTCCACCCACTTCCATGTTTTTTGGGCTTGATGGACATCTATTTATGGACTCTGTTTTTCCAAATGAGGCCGGACTTTTTTGGACGGAGGGAGCAGTTCGTATTTATGCTTTTAATTCTTTCATTCTTTTTTTTTTAAAAAAAATCTGATGTTTATGTTATACATGATATTTAATAAGAGAAAGTACAAAAGACCACCTAACTTGATGGCAAATTACAAATACCCACCAGCCATTTTGATTTCTACATATAACAACTAAAAATTACTGAAGACTAATTTTCCATCCAAGTTTCTTCTCAAGGAAAAGAAACTATTAATAAAATCATTGTCTACATAAATAATGGCTAGTTGCGCTTGATGCTTAGTAGCTCAGCAGAGCTTTTTCATTAGTAGAACTACCTTTCTCTTTTCCTATACTAATTTTCTAAGAGTTACAAGTTCTCAACAACTTTCTAATTCCCCCTTTTGATATATCGTTCTCAACTTATTGTTTCAATTACTTCTTTTTCTCAACCAATTTTCTCTACTTATTCTATCTTTCTTTATCTTTTGCCTAGAAAAGAAACTAACTTTCTTCTCTTCCTCGACCAATTTTCTCTACTTATTCTATCTTTTTTTTATCTTTCGCCTACAAAAGAAACTATGAAGTAAGTTTCCAGCTTAAAGTTTGTGAAAATTACACTTTTCAATAAGGTGAATTTTCAAGGGAACCACCAACCACCTAGGGAACATATATGTTAAACCAGGTCTGAGCCTACTACACAAAGCTCAAGTAGGACCCATGGAATAGGACAGTCATGGTACCCAAATCTACAGAATTCCCACTTCAAATTATTAACCCACATGGAGGAAATGCGACTAGTAGTTGATGACAAGTCTTACTTCCCTGACTTTAGGTGGTTATGTGTAACATTACAAAAGATAGGCGGGTGTTTGTATTACATTGAAGCCAAGTGGCATTCGTAATTTGAAATACTATAACAATCGGTTAAATCAGTTTAATTCAGTCCGATTTCCACTTTTTTTGGCCGGTCTAATTCAAAGACTGATTGCGCAAGTCTGCCAACAATGGTTGGGCAGTTGGTTCCTAAAACACGTATGACATACAGCAGGCAGACAGAAAAGGTGACCTCTCTACTAAACAAATTGACGATATACATCAGTGCCCCAACATCTAACAACTTTATATTGGAAAATCAAAATCACAAGTACTATGCAGATATGGATGACAGACAATGAGATTTTATGCTGGAGTACATAACCAAAGTTACTCTATACTTGAAAGCACTACCATAGTTGCCTTACACAAAAGTGAGAATGATACCAGAAGCAGTAATAAGAAAGACTACACTTAACAAATTATCATAAATCCTTACCAAACGAGATTCATAACCAAATGCTCGACAATAAAGCGTAAAGCAATTGGCCCATTCACCACAGCGGCCTTTCCGTGTCTCAAGAAGCTGCAGATTGGAATCATGAACAGAAAATATTAATCAAAAGAGCAATGCTAAAACCACATACACTTGTCCATGAACTGCTGACCACTGGCAAGTGTATTTCAGAGCCGATTAACGCTTTTCAGATCATTCTGCCTGTGGACTATCCCTGGATAAGTGCCTGTAGGATTTGACCTTTTCCTAGTATATAATGAATAAGAATTTCATTGCTATCCAATCAAATTTATATATACCTTTAGTGGGTCATTGTACCTGGGGAACCGAGTTGTCCTCGAACAGGCAGAACATCTGAAGGTTGTTGAGAGAAAACAATGAGATAATTGTGATAAAAAAACAACCAAAAGAAAAAAAAAGTGAATGCATCCACACTCAAGGACAAACATGGACCAAAATATGGTCCAAGTGCTTCCATAGCTATGTACTTTCTTTTCCTTAACTATTTTAGGATCTGCGTACTTAAAAAGCCATCTGTCTAAGTGCTTACTCTAAACACTGTAAAAAGCCTTTGTACTTCCAACTCACGAACTCTCCAGATGTTTGGCAATTGAAGCTTTAAAAACAGATGCAGCTGCAACCCTTTTTACTCACCTGTAAACTTCAACTCGAGAGGCTCCAAACTGAAGTTCAGAAGGAAATGGAGTACCTATGCCAATGTTGATAGTTGGATTCCCACACCTCTCACAAGCAGGTGAATTCACCCAACTGCATTTTGCACGTGGAGAAAACGATGAGAAAATTTGACTAAGGTGAGAAAACAAGTACTTATAAGAGTAATAGCATAAATCTCAAGAAAAGGGTAAGACCCATGATTGTGCCATGCTCCCATGTAAAAGCAGACTGGTTTTCATTGTTACCAGCTTCGTGATGGAAGATGGCTATATTAATATTTCATGTGCAACAATCATATCATGAAGCCAATCCACATATTTGGAAAGGTGTATGATGAATATGATGACGTTGAATCTTCTTACCATCATCCCTTCTTCAGAGGGTTGCATCAGGAAGAGCATCCGGCATAAAAACTTGCCACTATGTTTCTTTGTATGGATTTTGTACCATTTTGATTCTAATAAGAGTCAAATGTGGTATATAATCCATGCCGCCGACCCCAGATAGCCAGGATAAGGTGTATGATGATGATGATGAAAGGGTAAGGCCCGTGATATAAGCATATAGAATAGTGTGTAACATTTAACAAAAGAGCTCAAATATCTAAATCATGATTTCCCACATTGAATGTGGACCAGATAATCAGTTGACAGAAAAATAACTTATTGGATGGATATATAGAAGCAGAAAGATCGAGAAAAGTTTAAAACCTGAATGATTTTTTGAACCAAAAAAGAAGTTGCAGCAGAAAGGCATGTCTCTCCTCAGCTTTTGAAGGTGTGAAGTTCCCTTCCTATTAGAGATATCAATAATGAAGTATTCTCAAACGAATTGACAAGAATAGCATGCTTAAAAAGAACAAGATGACATTCATGGCAATTGATTATATGCAGTCCCTACAAAATGTATTTACATCTTCTTATTAAGGCTAAGAAAAGTTTAAGTTGAGACATTAGACAAAAAGGAGGTATTAGTAAAATCCAAGTAATATCTGAGAATCCAAAACTGTGGGAAACGACACCGCTCTATGGGTCCATCTATATAAAAGCTTGTCTTCGATATGCGAGAGAAACCAACATTAGAGGAGGATAAAAAGAGGTTAGCCTTCATACTGAACTAAAACCTCTTTGGCAGAGAATATGAGCTCTCATCTGAGCCCTCTCCAGCTTTCTACTCATTTAGAGCCCATGAGGGTCATACAAGAAAGTAAAGAGAAGCACTGTAATGGAGAAAATGTAAAAGTAGGACCTGTTGTAGGTTCCCTCCATATAACCTGTGGGCTTTGCAGCTGCAATCACTGAAATTCATGAAAGTAAATGGCAGAGGTCCACATATCAGACTGGGTCCAACTCTACTTGTACCCATATCCCACTTCTTTACCCATCTGCTTCACTTACGGATTCCCAGAACTTCCAAACTATAGGTGTTACTGAACCAGAGAAATTTGAGCTTCTGGGTGGCTCGAGATCTGCTCCATGTTAGTGTTTGAAGCAAGCTCAATGCTGAGTTCAAGCTCAATCAGACTGTTTCTATTGTACTTTATGAATCTATATGTATTGTTTAAAAAAATAATACATTGGTATGAATATATAGTGATAAAAGATCAATTTTCAACAACTTGAGTCAGCTGATTTAAGCTAGGTCAAGCTTGAAGCTGGACCACTAAACTAAACAAGTTTCGAGCCTAGCTAATTTTAACCAAATTGAACTAATTTTTGCTTGGTGTGACCCCGTCCAGACTTATGAGCTCGGTAGTAAGAAGCAGTGGAGATGGGGAAATGCCTTTTCTCAACTTGAAGGTAAGCATCTGAATCATATAGGTTGTTAACTTTCTCCACACTCGATTTGGTTAACATAACAAACGGCAGCACGCTACCTCACATTCCTCCCCACCTTCAATCCCATTCTCCACCCCTCAACTCAAAACTGTTGCACTACAACCATGGCTGTACTGTCCTAGAGAAGACTTCAGTAAAGTGAAATGGGTTTGAATGCTGAAAGTCGAACACCCTTAATCATAAATACATTATTGTGGATCATGACATTCGAGAGAATGAAATAAAGTTTGTAATGTAGTTTAAAGTCCAAAAGCATTGCGTAAACTGAATTTGCACGGTCTACACTAAATCAAAGAAAACTTTGAACAAATACCTTGGCCAGAGCAACCAAAGCTTTCTCTTCCAGCTCATCTACAGGAACAGACTTCCGGGCTGCCTCCTGACGGACGGGATCCTCATACTACACACGCAACATTATTACTGGCTTAACAAATATGAACATTACGAAAAATAGAATACAACAAAGTAAGCAAATTTTGAAACTTCAAGGAAGAACAAGAACCACATTTACCATGAGAACCTGCTGCATATGAGGACGAATTTGCTGTTCAAATGCCTGCCGATTTTCGCCCGATTGGAACTGCTGGAAGAACAGTGCGTCCTCCTCGGCCTATCACAATTTAGCAAAAGCAGAACAAAAAACGAATAAAAAACATATAAATTATGAGCTAAAAACCTCAAACAATCAAAATAAGAATAGCACCTGCAACATCCGAGCCAATTCCTGGTCCGACAGCGCCGGCGCCCCCGCCATCGGCTCCTCGTTAGACGAGCTTGCCGTGAGAGGCTCCCCGTCATCGACAGAAAGCAATCGGAGTGAACCCGCGACTTTATCTAGATCAGCATCATCACAAATTGGCACATCCCCAGCTCCCACAATCTACAAAAACAACCAAAAGTCATAAAGCAACGACCTTTAGGAAGAGCAATGATCGGAGAGGCGGAGAAAGCGATCAAGAAGGGACCTTTTGGTAGTCGGGCGGGACGGAGGTAAGGGAGAAGAGCTGGAACTTGAGCACCTTGAATAAGAACCGGAAAATGAGATAGAAAAAGTAATAAAAGAGAGGACATGCAATGACGAGAAGGAGGAGATACTTCGAGGCCATCTTCGGAGTCGTATTCGACGTCGAATTGGGCGTCGTTGTGGCGAACCAGCAGCTTCCGAGCCACCATTTCTTCAGCTTCTGCTTCTCCGGTGGATTGTTGGTGAAGTCGCCGGCGATCGACGGCAGGAATCGGAAGCGAAATCGATTCGATTGCAGAGATTTGGAATGGGATTGACTTGGGAGGAAGAAAAAGTTTCGTATCGGTGATTCGTGTGTGTCGTATCGGAATCTCACCGATACGGATTCTGATACGAAGTCAGGGAAGATCGTTGGTCGTTTTCTTGGGGGGAGTTTGAGATAATAGTAGTCCTGAAATAGATGCTCCATGTGGCTAAGAATTAATAAACTTCACACTCATGCTCGGATTTGACTCCCGACACTCACCGGCTCCGCCTCCCGGCACCTCTTCCCGCCGACGCTGGGGGAGGTCGAAGTGGTTTTTGATGGCCACTTCTGCGGGCGGGCACGCTGATGCGGAGGGCCTCAATTTAACTTTAACTGGTGCACATTTTCTCATTAGAATTAGATTGGACTGTGGTCTCACCATTGAATAAAAACGAACATTTTTTTTCATACGGAGCATCTATTTCAGGATGGAGGGAGTATTTTTTAATTGAACATTTTTTCCTTAATTATACATTCTTGACTTTAGCCTTAATTATATATTTTTTTTTGTTAGGAAGCCTTGCCTACGGTTAAGGCCTTTGACTTGGAGCTTAACTCTAAGGCAAAGTTGGTTATGCTAGTTAATGGCATTCATCCAATGCTTTCTTTTCGTGTTTGTGAGAGGGCAGCAACACCATCTACTACGAGGTCAAATGAAGAAGCAGCGAGTGTTAATTCTGATTGATGCAGGCAGCTGAATAGATGAGATTTGCTAGAAGGTAAAGATTGGAGCACAGTTCAAGCCCGAGTCCCACATTTACCGGATTAGCACTCCATCTTCGAGCTCGAATCCTGCTCCTTTAAAAGGAATTTTAGGACATCCTGAATTGCATAATTAAAAAGATTCAAGATGCAAAGTATCTGTGAATAAACAGCCCCTTAATTGACCAAAAAAAAAAAAGATTTTCCATATGTTCAGGGGAATACAGTTTCACGGTTATAGAACTGGGGTTAATTTCATTGTTGTCTTCCCCAGGCTGAGAAATTAGGTAGGACTTTTGAGCAAACAAAACCTTTCTTTGTAGTGATTGAAGGAAACAGATTCAAAGTAGATTCTTTTATTGTACCAGAAAATAGTAGATTCTTTTAATCAGTGCCGCGGATGGTATACTCGAACATTGATGCAAGGCATATAACTGCCTAACAATATTTACATGGTTTTAGTTGGGAGAGGGGGGAAAGCTTTATCTATAAGCAAAGTTGTTAATAC
Organism: Houttuynia cordata; assembly: GCA_039654745.1. Lineage (NCBI taxonomy): Eukaryota > Viridiplantae > Streptophyta > Magnoliopsida > Piperales > Saururaceae > Houttuynia > Houttuynia cordata. Next base: position 3,888,633 of record CM077508.1, on the reverse strand, counting down.
TTAGAAAGAGCCTTCTTTTTCATCAATACTATGGGACCTTACTGAAATAACTAAACTTATTTTTAAAACTGCTTATCGAATTTAACTATACATTCCTCAGTCATTCCGCTTTACTTAAGAAACACAGCCAGAGAGTTCTAGATCCTTCAAACATGGCAGGCATCTACTTTGAGACAGAAAAACGGGGGAGGAAAACCTATGAACTGGTCATATCCAGCTGGTTCACAGGCTCTCTGGGGATCATCAACTTCATTTAGTCAACATTTAAAAAAATTTAAAGCTCAATCCACAAAAGAGAGAATAGTCAGATAAAGATAATTGCTCAGTGCCAACCACATAGATGTACGCTGTTGTGTCATGAGCGTCCACAACATACTCTTATCACAGTCTGTTTGCTGCTGCTTTTGTTTCAAGAGAAAAAATTATGAATCGATATTCATCCTTTCTATAGACTCAGTCGCCCTAAAATCTGTAACTGCCTTGTCCAAAGTGCTTCTTACATGCTGGCACATTGTCATGAGGTCCTGCAATGCATCCTTCAGCACATCTTTTGCAGGATCACCTGCCAAATACATTGTGCATTAAGTTATCATGTGAATGGTTGATACTGATTGTATTAACTAAAAATGACCCTAGGCAAGCTTGAGCTCAGATCCATTAAACAAGCTCAATCTTGACTTGGAAACAAGCTCCTGAAATCGAATTGAGATCCAACTAGCCATAAATCGACATGGCTATTGTGTCACCCACCCACAACTGATCATGATGAACACATAGCAAGTACTTTTTCCACCCGACATTCAGTCCAATTTATTTTTCCATATATTAATAGTCCAATTTAATTTTTGAATTGAAACAAAAATAATCCATTGTAAAACGAAACAGGACTACTAAGTAAGGCAGGGGGAGTACATATAATGAAGGAGCAGGCAAGTACCAGTGGTCTGAACTCTTATGTTGACTCGGTTCTCTGATGGATGGGGAATACTATACCCACAAAAAGTTACACGTGGACTGCCAAATACAAAGTAAAACAAAATCAGAAAACAACAGAAACTAAAAACACCTACTGATACATCTCATAGGGATTTCTAAACTTCTATAGAATCACAAGATTGGAAGACAGAAATGGAAAGCAAGGGGAAGAATAAGATATAAAACTAAGACATAATAAATGGAAGGTGATGCTGCCCAAACAAGAGTAAGAAGGTTATTGTAGTCACACGGGCAGAGAAGAAAAAGAAGGGGAAATGATATTTGTACAGCAGATTCCTACACATTTTCCATACACAGCTGATGTGTATGGAAATGAGTGGGTGAGCTGATGTGACCCCACATCACCCCACATCAGTTCACCCATTCATTTCCATACACATCAGCTGTGTATGGAAATGTGTAGGAAGCTGCTGTAGGGTTATCAAAGTCTAAAAAGTATGAAAAGCAAAAATAGCAGGCTACATATTTAATTACAGGATAAATGTAGTAATCTCCTAAGTACAAAAGTATTTAACAGGGAAAATGGTGCAAAATCTAGCCGCTTTTATGCAAATTCTGGCGGATATAAGCACAACCCATATGCATGGACATCAAAATAAGTATAAATGGTTTTAAACTACAGAAGGGACATATTTTGATCGCTCAGTTGCATCGAGGACATATTGAACCACTATAATATTTTGATGCTTATACAATCTACAAAGAAATCAAAACCTTTTGACTCAGAAATGAGATATTTTACCATCCCAGTTGGCTCCTAAGGTAAAATCGACTCAGCGTCAGTCATAATGGGCACATATGGCACAAGGGAAGCACAGCTATAACATCCATCATGGAAACAAATCAGGCATACACACCTCAAAAACCCTTCCATGGATAATGTATCTACTTCAATCAAACAAGACAAATTATTAACATGAGATGATCCGGCAGACACCGTTCCTATCAATTATGAAATTTAAGACACACATGTACAAATCAGGTGCTAAGTAAAATTAAAATGTAGCATAAGAGAGAGTCATCCCCTTGATGTTATATGAAGAGTAAAAAGGATAAACTCACTCTTGATTTAAAGTGAATCTGACAGAATTTGCAAGAGTATGATCCTCATCACTTATTGAGAAAGTTGATGAGCTGGGATCTGTTACTGAACCATGTTCCATTCGTGAAAGAACTGCAATGTGTGTAGATATAAACTAGTGTCAGCACTCAGCAATGTTTTCCCCGACAAATACAAAATAAAGTACCAGTATATACTATTATCTGAGCAATCATTACATCAGAAACCCAAACTACAGAAATAAAATTCGAAAAGAAAATTTTCCCCTAGGAGATATGATTGTCTGTGAATATTAAAGCAATCTTTGGCCAAACCGTTAACGCAAAATTTATAAGCGAGTTCAAATTTGTTATTAATCCATGAAACACTTCTACAAACTATATAGTTTACACAACATTGTTTTTCTCACTACAATGTGTGCATTAGAACTTCTACAAATTATTATGTCCCCCAAAAAAGACACTTAAAAAACAGAAAAAATTAACAGAAATTACACCAGGAAAAGGTTTCTACTCTACTACTACACTATCACAGTCAATAATGCCTTTTCCTAACAATTTGAGGTCGGCAACATATATCTTACACCAGCATTCTAGCCTGACTTGTACCAAGTCTTTTGTAAGATATAGCGCAATTACCATTGCAACACTGTTTAAAAAAATTTCATCGCGTCCTCAAAAGAGCATAGAGAATACCAACAACGAAAAAATGCTACAAGAATACCAGAATGACTGGTCATCCTACTTTTTTTTATCAATCTAAACACATATTCATCGAAGTACAAATATGCTCCCAAATGCACCACTCAAACAGCATACCTTAACTATATACTCCCTCCGTCCGGAATTGTTATTAACATAAGGTTTTGCAAAATGAACTAAATGTTTCAAAATGAACTAAAATTAGTTCATTTCGCAAAACCTGATATTAATTGCAATTCCGGACAGAGGGCGTATACAAAAGTCATGAATCCTGTTTACATCCGCGCTTCCGGCTGTCGCATTTCGATACAGCAGCGCAAGTTAGTACAGAGAGCAGGCAAGTTTGAATCACCTGCCCGCTTTGCGCGCGGACAGCGCCCGTCTCTCTAATTCTGCACTACGGGTACAGCAAAACTTGGAATTCTGCTACTGTCCCATATCTTACACCAAAGGATCATAGAACTATAGAAGTGAAAGAGACAGAGAGCAGGAGATGTACCTGAGCCTCTCCAACGACTGAGGGCCAACAATGGAAAAGACAAGAGGCAGTTTCCGGCGAGGAAGAGGCGGTGGCGCTCCGGCAGCGAGACGGTGGAGGGAAGAAGCTGCCTTGATGGGCAATGGCTAGGTCCCGGCCGGCAGGGTTTTAGAAAAGGTTTTAACGTCTTTACAAAAGTTACCAGGGGTACGCTTGTCATTCCATGTTTGGCTCTTAGGTCGGAGGTTCGAATCCGGCTCCCGACGTCTCGACGCTCAACCTAACGGACCCTTTTTCTTCGGTCCGTCGATCTCTTGTCCTCATTTGAGATTCCATGGCCGACAAGCAGGAGGAGCTGCCGGCCGGCGCCACCACGAGGTACGACCTGGACGCCAAGTGGAACGCGTGCCTCGACCTCACCCTCCGCCGTTTCGTCTACTCCTCCGCTGCTGGCGCTTTAGGCGGCTTTGTCTTCTTCCGTGAGTCGCTCCATCCCTCTCCTTCTCTTAATTTCCCTAATTTTTTCTGGAACAAGAAATGGCGACATGGGTCGATGTTGATTCTCCACGCTAATTCTGTTTTGTGGTGATTGTTTGTACGATGGTTGCGATGTTTATCCTTAGTGGAATCCTTTTTATAAATTGTATCTGTGTGGAATTTTGTTGAGATTGGAGCTTTAATTTTGATTCTATTCTGCTCCTCCGTCCGAAAAAAGTGGGTACATTTCCCTTTTTCTGTGTCGGAAAATGGTAGATACACTGTGTTTACCTTTTCGGGACGGATGGAGCATTCATTTTTATTTTTCATGTTTGTGTATTTTGGTTTCTGGATGATTAGATATGTGGAAATGTGGTGTCATGGATATAGGGTCAAATGTGGTTACAGTATTGGATGGGACGAGTTCATTGATTAAATTGATATCTGTGGGTAAAATCAGGACACCAAGGTTGTCAGAATAGGTGTTTTATAGAATTCCATCGTGTTGTAGTCGGACATGATTTGTTTTATGACTCCTGTTCGTAATCTACAAGGCAGTGATACTGTGATTGGTCTAAGTGATACTTATCAGCTAAAGTATTACTATGTATTCGAGGTCGTTTTTATACTAGTTGGGGATTTCCTGTAGTTAGATTTGTATGTTTATGCATTGTATGTTAATCGTGTGTTAATTAGTATTAGTTGGGGATTTCCTGTGTTTAAATTTGTACATGTGGTTAATCGAGTTAGAACAAAAGTGTCTTCAAGTGTTTCTACAGAAAGATTGTTTGCACATTCTTATTTTCAAAGATTAAATGCAATGCAGTAAAAGATATAGATTTATGAAGTATCACGCAAGTGCATAAGAACATGATTGTGACTCACAGAAGACCTAAAAGGAGATATCTTAAATCACTGAATATGGGCAATGGAAACGAGCTTTCTATTTATTTTTGGCAGTAACAGATACAATAGTTCTTTTCCAATAATTCCAGATATAGTTTCTTACGTAGCAAATGCTATATTAGAACCAGACATTAGTGTGTTGGCCTGTTATGACAATGACAGTACGCATACTTAACTCTTTCTGTCCCTAGTTTGATAATGTTGGACAATTTTTCACCTTACTCGTTTCTACCTATGAATTTTTGAACTTTCATTATTTTTATATCTTTGCAACACTTTTTGTTCTATTTTATGCAAAGGATGAATAGCATAAATTTGATAATACCTCAATGAGTTTTGTAGCCATAATATTTTGATGTATCTTGCTGTTTTATAAATTTTATTGCAGTTCCTAGTGAAGCGGGAATGGTACTTATGTTACTTTTAGATTGCTCTTCCATCTGTGCTTGTTTTGCCAAAGATGATGTATGACCTGGTTCTTTTGTTTTACTGGTAGATATGAAGCCCTATGACATTTACTGGCTGTTTTTGTATGGCATTCGGTAAAGAACCTTCCTGCATCTGTATAACTTAATTATGTTGGTTACATGTGTTACTGTGTGTGTAGGAATCTTATGGCCATAGATATTTTCCAAACTCTTCCTCTGATAGGCAGTAACCTTTGTCATGTAATTTGTCTATTGAGAAACTTTGGTTCGGTGGCTTCTCCTGAATAACATCTTCTTTTTCTTTTGGTTATTGTTGATGTAAGGGACCAAGCTTTTGGCAAATATTTTTTATAATTTGTGAAAAATAACTGAACTAGTGTTGATACGGACAAACAATTGATTTCTTTTAAACTAAAGTGGAAAATAACTCACACTTAAAGTCAGTATCATACTTGTTTTTAGAACGTTCTGATATTATTATGAACAAATACTGGATGAATCAACTACATGGAAGATTATGCTATTCGGTCCTACTTAATATTTGTCAAAGGCAAAGTCCTATTTGATTTTAGAGCAAGGTTTCATTTAGCAAAAAGGAAAAAGGGAGATCCGGGCACCCTTTGAAAAAAAATGTCATCTTTTCTGCTGTTTACTGCGTCTTTCTTGGATGATTGCTTTCAATTTTTCACTTGCATACATTTTAAACTAATGCTTGCATTCTCTTTGATGTTAAATAATAGGTCTACATTCTTGTTTTTGTGAAATACGAATTGATGTTAAATAATAGGTCTACATTCTTGTTTTTGTGAAATACGAATCAGTATAATAACCGTATATCAACATGTGACATAGTGCCCAAAACGGGCAAATGCAGCAGCAGCAGCTATTCTTTAGGAGCTCCAGTTTCCTACTGGACCCCGAGAAAGCTCTTGTGGCCACATGCTTGTAATTTATATTTCTTTATTGCTTTATGAATATAGTAGTTAACATTATGACAAAATCTTCTTTAGTAAAGTCAATTTGACTAGCTGACTCTATTGGCTGTTAGCGTCATTATATGACCTTCTTTAGAAGTTCTATCTGATAGGCATTAATTCATACATTGTTGTTTTCTGGACACGTTTGTTGTGAGAAATTCAAGGAATCTAAGGAGTTGTAAAAGTAAAATTGTAAGGAGTAGTGGAGGAATTCTAACTCTTTTCTCTGTTGGAATGTTTAGTGTCTAGCCTTCGGTTAAAGGTTATGGATGTTTTGGTGAATTTTATACAGTAAACCTTTTTAGTCTTTCACGCTTTTTCGGAAGGGCATTGTTTCCATGCGTTGTAGTACTATTGTTTCAAAATAATATATCTCGGATTTGTTCAGAAAGAAATATTTGAATTTCGATCTGAAATTGGGGCATGGGCCTTATCATGATCAGGATGTACCTATTCATGAATTGTAGCTCTCTCTCTAGCTGTACATGATAGTTGATTTAATTACTCCCTCCATTCAATATTAGTAGTCCTACTTGGCTTTTCAAAATGAAGTGATTTTAATTCATTTTGAAGAGCCAAATAGGACTTCTAATCAGCTAATTGATATCAATTTTTATTTCTTATTCTCCCCCTCCCTCTCTGGTATGCTACAATTGTGAACGCCTCTTAATGCAGGGGGATTTGTCTCTTTGATATAGTTGTTTCCTTACCAAGCGACAGAGGTAATCCACTGAAGAAGCCTTTTTGTTTCCTATGAGAAGTGAGATGGGTCTGGTAGCTAATTGGCAGTTTTCTTATCTTTGTTATTCTTGCATCTTTAAGCCTGGTCATGTTGTCAACAAGCAGTGTGTTTTGCTAGGGTTACTAGTGCTGCCTCTTTGTTGTCTCATACTTCCAGTTCTTTTAGTGTTATGTTTTTTCCCATATGAAGATGTAGTAAACGTTTGTACAGGTTGTTTGTAGCTTGCTTACCCTCGAAGGGCATATAAAAGTATTCATTACTGTAGCAGTCTTGTGTTCCAGTTCTATGATCGTGTTAGAAGTCAGTTCATGAGAGGCTTGACTAAACCTACCAAATTTACTGTTTCTGTATTTTTCTTTTTCTTTTCTAGTAGATTCTGTGCACCCTTACATATTCTGTGCCAGTGGGATTTTAACCTGGGATCTCTTCCACAACTGGGAGAGATCCAACCACCCCGAGTGAGACTGGATTGGCAATATACTGTTTCTAGTTATGTGTTGTCTTTCTTTCTTTGTTTCATTTAGGTTTATGTATAAGTTATTATGCAAAGTTGACTCTTAAATATTCGGATGGAAGTATAATTCACGTTTGGAACCCAGAACTTGAAGATACTAGGTATTCTTAATTGATAATTTCACTTCCATTTTCAAATAAATAGTTAAGACTTTCGGAAGCGCCAAGAAAAAGTCAAGACTTTCAGAGTATATGGCAACATATGATGAACACATTCCACAATTTTGGTCTTCTGGTGAAACAGTCAACAGTTCATATGATCTGTAACGCTTGTTTCTGTCTTGCTAAACCAGGGAGTCCTGTGACGCGATGGGCATCTGTGGCTTTTGGCGCCGGAGTCGGCATTGGATCAGCATATGCTGAATGCACTCAAAGATTTGGTGGGTTCCCTCCTAAGTAAAAGTCTCTTAAGGGTTCAGATGTTCAACTACATATAAATTTCTCACATATGTACTATGGTAGACATTTTGCTTGTTCTGTGAAAACTTCTAGACCTTCTTTGAGATACATACTAGGTTTGACCATTCCGTTGGTTATATTTTTTGGTTGAATACTCGCTCACTCTATCTTACATGGTCGCCCTTTCTAGGAACTGCCAGCATCTTGTTAGAACCGCTCTATGCCAGTCTCCCATCTGAGTAAGGGAGAGCAGCTGAGTACAATAGAGAACTGCTAGATGAAATAACGTTTATCGTTGTCTTCCGTTGTCTGCTTCATGTCTCTGCATGGGCTGGGAAACTAGAACAGTATGCATAATCCGCGAGTTATTCGCAACTCAAATGGAAAAAAAATGCAGGTCGTGGATAGTGAACCAACCTGAAACAGTGCTGTTTTAGGAGTACCATACTATTCTTGACAGGGTTCTCATTCACGGTATATATATTGTTCTAAAGCAGTATCCTTCCTTTAATGATACTGTTTTTTCGAGTTTCGAAGACCTTAAGAACAGAATGTGGAAACAGGCTTTGTTAAATTCTAATGTGGCAAAGGCAGACATGTAGTCCTCATCCATCACAGCAGATTTGTTACAATGAAAACGAGGCCTTATTCATAAAAATCAAGAGGTTAAATTGAGGCATGGGACAATAATTTCTCAGTTTTATTTTCAAAATGTACATTGGTCTTGCAACTTTTTGTTACGGGTTTATCGCCTTAACATCTTATTACGGGAAACATTTACTCTCTTGCTATAATCTAGATTGGTGGAATACTCATAAAATGTCTGTGTTTATTCTTCCCCAATCTAGAGTATATTCAATAATTAACCCCGGATGAACTGCAATCAGCATTCCAAGCAAGTCATCACAACTGCATGATGCAATTACTTGCATAAAAACGAAATAAACAACCAAAGAATTTTAAATTGCATTCAAAAGCTAAATTTTAAAACCGAGCACCATTATTGTTACACCCAAAGCCAAACAAAACTCAGCGCTTACATCTCGCTTATTTCCAACTAATTGGCAAAGAAAATCACTCCATTTCATTCTAGGACTTCTTCGAATGGCCATGGCCGGAGACAGCATTCTTGGCAGCCTGCGCCGCATGGCTGACTGCATCAGCAGTGCGCCCAACGATACCGTGACTGCCGGGCCCAGTGTGTTCTCCCGAGGGGTGGCACTCGTGAATTAGTTCAACTCCCTGCTTCTTCACCTCCTGGCCTTGGCCAGCTGATGATTGGTAATCCACCGTCTGCGCCGCCTTCATCGTCCCCTCCTCGTTTACCCACTCGTTATTAATTCCACCCTGCATTCATTTTGCAACAACACAAGAAATCAAATTTTACCTTATCAAAATTCAAGTAGTTTGGCCAAAGAGAAAGATGTATTATCAGTATGGAAAATTGGAAAAGATGCCTACTCTTGACGTGTAATTGGATGCCATTGTAAAGGAAAAGCTTCTAACAAAAGTGTATTCCCTGGAACTTGTTGAGTTGGATGAAATGCCTCCTTGTGCCTTGTAAGTTATAGCAATTGGCTTTCAGGGGGAGGAGGAGAGCTCTGCGGACTTTTTGTGGCGCAAGAGAGAGCTCTGACATGAGAGCTGCTTTATTTGTGGAGTTCCTTACACGTTTCATGCGTCCGTGGCATCATTAGCAGATTGCTTGCATGAAAACTTGGAATGCTAGACACATGTGTTACCTACTGTGTCATATTTTATATCAGACACATACACTACATTATCATGCATTTTACTATCTAAACTCGGTTACATAGAAAAATCATAAAAATGACCAATTGGAATATGCATTTCTCCTACCAAATACCAACCAGTACTAGCACAACACATGAGACCTAATCCATGTGTGAAGTTTTACCCAAAAAAAGAAAGAAAAATTTGCAACTTATTTGCAGGTTGTACCTAATCAGCAGTAAAATAGCAGAGATCAACAGTTCCTCAGTACCAACCCACTTAAGAAGTTCTAACTTTGGACAGCATAGCATATCTACAGCAGATTCCTACACATTTTCCATACACAGTTGATGTGTATGGAAATGAGTGGGTGAACTGAAATGGGTCACATCAGCTGATCCACTTATTTCCATACACATCAGCTGTGTAGGAATCTGCTGTATAAATATCATTTTCCTATCTATATAGATAATATTCTTACGTCTTACAGGCTGACTCAAACTCAATATAGAATTTAGGTATTCTAATTGACATCAGATCGATGCTTTCACACTGGGAGATCAACGAGGAAGCCTGAAATATCTAATCCACACTTATGTCTTCTGCTACTATTAAAAAGTAAAGGAGGTGAAACGGGTAGCTTCCTGTTGTGTTCTAAAGATACCCTTGATTTAGAACTTCCAATTATGCCAAACGTTTCCAAGCACCGAGCGAAAAAAAATATTAAATACTTGTGTAAAAGTCAATTTCTTCTATTTTCTTGTGACACATGAAGGATGCATGTTTTACTGGTATAAATACAAAAACACTAGGTAATCAATTATGTAATATTTGTTGGATAAAAATTGCAATTGTTAATTAAGATAACATTCCTGCAATCTCAAAAGAAAATCAAGCCATTTTTTTGGAGGTTTTTTCATATTAGCTGCCCAATGAGCCCGAATTGCCATATTACCTGATTTTTCCGAGCTCATCCCATATAACCTGGTTTTGGCACCTGATCTTCCTATTTTGCCTTCCTCAACCCTAACCCTAAAATCTTTATGTAAAGTTTCCGTATTACCTATATTACATGGTTTTAAGTTTTACATTTCAACGAATAATATCTCCTTCATTTTTAGTCTGTTTTCACCCTTTTTTTGTCTTTTCTTATTTTTAATGCTCTTTCTAATCATCATGATATCTTAATAATCTTGATATCGTATAAAAAAATACAACAAAATCCACGATAAATAGCATGTAGTGGCTCAACATCTTTATGGTATCATCATTATAAGAAAGTGCACTAAAAATAAGGAAGAATGAAAAAAAAAAACGAAAACGGATCACATCATTAAAGCTTGATTACACACGATAGAGTGTAATCGTGATCGATTACAGTGCTATCATGATTTTGTAATCACAGTAAATAGTGTTTACACTTCAACAAATCATATCTCGTTTATTTCTAGTCCGTTTCCCTTTTTTTGTTGATTCTTATTTTTAATGCTCTTTTGGATCATCATGTTATCCTAATGATCTTGGTATCGTATAAAAAAAATACCGCAAAATCCACAATAAATAGCATACGGTGGCTTAACATCTTTATGATATCATCATTATAAGAAAGAGTGCCAAAAATAAGGCAGAACAAAAAAAGGCAAAAACAGACCGGAAATGAAGAAGATATGATTCGTTGAAGTTTGTTCACTATTTTTAGTGAGACAAACTTCAACGATGTATATCTATCTCATTTTTATCCATTTTTGCTTATTTTTTTTTATTTATTATTTTTAGTGCTCTTTCTTATAATGATGACATCATGAAGATGTTAAACCACTGCATGCTATTTATCGTGGATTTTATGGTATTTTTTTTTATATGATATCAAGATCATTAGGATATCATGATGATGAGAAAGAGCATTAAAAATAAAGAAGAACAAAAAAAATGGACAAAAATGGACTAAAAATAAATGAGATATGATTCATTGAAGTGTAAAAACTATTTACTATGATTAGCTATCGTGTAATCGATTAAACAATAGATGGGCTATCGTGTAATCGATACTTCAACAATGTATATTCTCTCATTTCTGATCCGTTTTCGCCAATTTTTTTTCGTTCTTCCTTATTTTTAGTGCTATTTTCTTATAATGATGATATCATAAAAATGTTGGGCCATTACATGGTATTTATCGTAAATTTTGTGATATTTTTTTATACGATATCAAGATCATTAGGATATCATGATGATAAAAAAGAATATTAAAAATAAGGAAGAATAAAAAAAGCGAAAATGAATTAGAAATGAGGGAGATATGATTCAGAAGACTTGAAGTGTAAAACTTAAAACCAAGTAATATTGGTAATATGAAACTTTACAGAAAAATTTTCGGGTTAGGGTTGAGGAGGGTAAAATGAGAAGATCAGGTGCCAAAACCAGGTCATATGGGATGAGCCCGAAAAAACTAGGCAATATGACAACCCGAACTCATTGGCCAAGTAATATAGAAAAAATCAATATATATATATATATTTATACATACACTACATGAAAAATCAGTTCAGCCCACATCCAGCCCAATCTTCAGAATCACATGAACTAATTAAACTCACCCAATTGTATACATTAATTCTTTTTTTTAGATGGAAATACATGAATACTTATCAAGCACAAAAGAGGGCAAAAGAGATACATTAATTCACTGAAAGAGTGAAGCCCAAAAAGGGCGAAAGAGATAACAATAGAATAATAGCCCTCCACCAACCCAAGGGGCATCATTTCAAATGATGCTTCGGCAAGCTCATAAGAAAATCAAGCCATACTTTTTGGCACTCAAAAATCAAGCCGTATACTTTTACACAAACAAAATTAAATACATGATGTGGGATGTGACCAGCCCACATCCCACCCTATCTTCAGAATCACATTGACTAATCAAACACACATAATTGTATATATTAATCATTATCAAGCACAAGAACAATGTCTCAGTTCAGATGATACTCAAAATTAATAAGATCAAAGAAACATTTCATTGCCATTTGCAATAAAAAAATATCCTCACATGTTACAAGCTATACATATCTTAGTCATTATACTCCCTCCGTCCGGTAGTAATAGTATAAGATTTAGTTTTCCAACATGAAATCACTTCACCAAAACGTTACTAATACTTCCGGACGGATGGAGTATAAACTAGAGAACATATCTCAGACAAAGTTCATACTACAAAGTCCAACAACATATTAATCCTTTCTTAAACGTTATAGATTATACTCCCTCCGGCTAATATACCTGTCTGGATTACAATGAACTAATCCAGACAAGTTAATTGGACGGAGGGAGTAGATTACAGATTTTAACCATAGAAAACGTGAAAATTACGAAAACAAGGGCCTCTTTCGATACGCTTGCCGGCAGACCGACTGTGGCTTCTGCCCGGCGGAGCAGAGGCTTGTCGGGCAGCTCTCCAGACAGTTGTCGGCAAGATCTCCGGCTACGCCGGCCGTCAACTCCGCCGGCACCTTGCCATTCAGGAAGTTTCCGTCAAGGAACAGCCGCCTCAGCGACCCCTTCTTCCCCAGCTCCTTGGGGATGCCGCCATGCAGCTTGTTGTACCGGAGGGACAGGGAGAGGAGGGGATAGGTGGCGAGGGTTGCCGGGAGGCTGCCGGAGATCTGGTTGAAGCTGAGATCGAGGGCCACGAGCTGGGAGGCGGTGGAAGGTGGGACGGAGATGGAGGTGAGGCTGTTGTTGGAGAGGTCGGCCTGCTGGATGGCTGGGTGGGTGAAGAACCAGGGACCCAGTTCGCCGGAGAGGCGGTTTCCGGCGAGCTCGACTACTTCGAGCTCGGGGGCGGAGTGGAAGGCGGAGGAGGTGAGCGGGCCGGAGAGAGCGTTGTCTCGGAGGGCGAGCTCGAGGAGGCGGGGCGGCAGCGGTGGGACGGCGCCGAAGAGGCGGTTGAAGCTGAGGTCTAGTGTGGTGAGCTCCGGGAGGACGGAGATGGAAGGGGGAACGGAGCCAGTGAGGGCGTTGCGGGACAGGTCAAGGGACTGGAGGGATTTGAGGGCGGAGACCGCGGCGGGGAGGGGGCCGGAGAGCGAGTTGGAGCGGAGGGAGAGGGAGAGGAGGGCCGGGAGGGAGAAGAGGGCGGCGGGGAGGGGGCCGCGGAAGGAGTTGTCAGAGAGGTCGAGGTGGGCGAGCGCGGAGAGGCCAGCGAGGGCGGGGGAGATGGGACCGGAGTAGCCGGCGGGGTCGAGGACGAGGGCGATGACTCTGGCGGGGGAGGAGGCGGAGCAGGTGAGGCCGCAGATGAAGTGGATGCGGGTGGCGGGGTGGCAGGGGTCGGAGGAGAAGTTCCAGGAGGCGAGGCAGGACCAGGGAGGGATGGAGACGGGGAAGACGGCGGACTTGAAGGCAGAGAGGGCGGAGAGGTCGGCGGGGTGGGTGGCGGAGAGGGCGGAGGAGGCGGCGGCGGCGAGGAGGAGGAAGCTGAGGAGGTGGTGGCGGTGGCGGGAGGCGGAGCTCATGGTGGCTGCCAGCACTTGAGTTTGTGGGCTTTGATGGAGTCCACTCCTTATTCACTCAGTGGGAAACGCGTGTGGGCCGCCCACTTTGGAGGTACAAAGTCATTCAGTGGGCCCTTGGGGCCGGAGGGTTCTGACGTGATAGTACAAAGGGTCAAGTGATTGGGCCGGCAACGACATATTTCCTTTATTTGGAGATTTATTATGCGCAATAGCCTGACCACGTAAGCTTTATGCCAGGGGTGATTGGGAGTAGTTGATCTCCAGAATCCACGGTGCATACGCTTTATACGTGCGCTCCAGCTATTTAGCATCAAAAGAGCTGAGCGCACGCGTAAAGCATGTGGGCCATCGATCTTCAAGATTGAAGCTTCCTGGCGACCTGGAGTATTTTGCCAGGGGTACTTAATAATTTCTCATTTATTTAAGGCTCAAATCTTATTGGAACCTTAAACCTTAAACCCTGAAAAAAAATTGTTCCTTAACTTCTCATTTTCTTTGGTATTGAAAGATATTGTTAGTATAACTTTGACAAATTTGCCATTACTTATATTGTACAATAATCAGGTTCACAAATAGACGGACACAAAAGATTGTACAAAGTTTTTTCGTAAAAGTTTGGTACAGTTTTGCTAAAGTTAATCATGCAAAACATACAAATAAAGAGAAGCACAGACTTTGTGTTAGTTACCAATGTAACAAAAATAATCAACTCACTTGCCACAGCAACAATTCCATTTAACTATTACTAAAGTGAATCAGCTTACCTAGGGGTTTGTTTGGATAGCGAATGCACCCTCTATTCACCATCACTTCAAAGGAATCAATATGAGAAGAAATCAAATACTCCTTCCTTCAAATATTACCTGTTTGCATTAGAAACCCAAAATGAACTAAAATTAGTTCCTTTTGGTTTCTAATGCAGACATGTATAATTGGATGGTAAATTACCTAAGCCGGGTCAATTTATGAATTTATTTAAGAGAAAGTTTTAGGAAATTTTTACTAGTTGGAATGGTAAAGTAATTTTAAGTGGAGTTAGTATGTTCAAATTTACGTGTCTGGATTAGAAAACCAGCATGAACTGGGAGTAGTGAGTTTACTTTTTGCTCAGTCTTTTCTACTCCTTCCATCCAATGAAACTTGTTTAAATTTGAAAAAGATAGGTCCAACATTACATGGCTGGGTTTGCTCTCTCAATGGGGGTAAATAAATCTTAAAGAGTCAAATAAATTTCACTATCTTGTAATGCAAATGAGTTTCAATGAAGGGAGGGAGCATTACTTATTACAATCTGCTCAGGTAGACAGGTGTGTAAGCAAGAAATACGATTTCTTTGTAAGATGTCAGATCATGAATGTTGAGTCAAATGGACCTTGCTCCATTAAAAGTGTGCCACGAATTCTCTCCTGACCATCACAAGATACATTTCACCCAAGAAATTAAACGTAGGATTTTTTATGCACATGAAATTATATGGGATGATGCTGTGGATGCCCCTTTCTGATTATCATAAATGCTGAAGATGTTTCTTTCTTCTTTATTATGTGCTCTGTATAAACTTTTAAAGTCCTAGTCTTCATTAAAAGACAAGCATCCAGTTGTAAGGTTTTAAAAATCAGACTGGTCATCAACTTGGAATTCTTGCAGAGTAGATCCAACAGGGTTCAACTGGGGGTCAACCTGGGTTTATACCTGATTGCTGATGTCATGAATGCTAATAATTTAAAATTTATAACCAAATTGATCTTAGAAATCCATAACTCATAAAGAAAGAACTTTCTTTATATTTATCCTGTCAATTAAAGACATTGAGCAAGTTGGCGGTAGATTTCTTTGTTGACAGGGCCAATTAAATACAGGGAGTTTTCTCTATACCTGTATAAGGCTGTCTAAGACTAGAGGCACAAAGCTGACGGCGCCGGAAGTCGAAGACCATCTATGTTGGAAAGTGGATATAGAGGTGATGGCGGAGATAATCTCCATTAGACCCCAAAGACAAGTTCTGTTGGTGGCGGCAGTGGAGATGGAGGTGGTGGCAATCGTCTCTCTTCGGCGGTAGGGCAAACTGGCTGGAGGAGTCTGGGACAAAAAGGAAGAAAAATTGGT
Source organism: Houttuynia cordata (assembly GCA_039654745.1). Taxonomy (NCBI): domain Eukaryota; kingdom Viridiplantae; phylum Streptophyta; class Magnoliopsida; order Piperales; family Saururaceae; genus Houttuynia; species Houttuynia cordata. The sequence continues at coordinate 3,872,602 of CM077508.1, read as the reverse complement.
TTTTTTATGTTGATGCTTTTCTAAAAAAATTCGCCCGGATCTGTCACCCGGTTCGCTGGTTCGACCAGGCGATTCGTTTTGAGCCGACCGGGTCAATCTGCTCGGTAGACCCGGCTGACTCGGCTTGAAAAAACACCAGGCTAAGGTTGAACTGTGGGGCCGGTCCATTTTTTTAAAACAATGACGAGTTGTAGATAATAACATAAATGAAGAAATTTGTAGTTTTAATAAAAGAATTAGGAAGTTTATTTTGAAAACAAAAACATAAATAAAGAGGTTTCTATCCTATCCCGAAATTCCTGACCTCGATTAAAGCGCAGAAGCAACCAAACCTAATACCAAGAGGCAAGAAACTCGACACGTTACCGAATACTCGATCCATCTCATCACAATTGTCATAACAAAAGATGCAGGATCGTATTGACAGAGCATTATTTAGATATGCAGACTTAATGTAACATTGCTAATATAAAATAAATAAATCTACTTAGTCTATTACAGTAAATGAAATAATAAACTAGAAATCCGAAAATTAATAAGTTCCTGGCACACACAGGTCAATCAATAAGTAAAAGTCAAACAATAGCAAAAGATAAATATTTTTCCACTCCAACATTTCTGCCAATCAATATAGCTCTGAAGAGCACCACCTCTTCAACTTCATTCTCTCTTAATACCTACATCAGAGGATGCTGTTATGATCCTATTCTAATTAGGATTAAGATTAAGATTAGGATTAGTTTCCTATGTCAATTAGGACTATAGTTTAGAGTCTATCCTATGTCAATTAGGATTATGGCTTAAGAGCCTATAAATATGTAAAGGGGGTCTTCCTTAATGGATAACCAAATCAATGATCAATGACATAGCTTATTTTCTAGTTTAGTTTAATTTAGTCTTTCTCACCCTTAATCCTACTTTTCCTCTCCTTTCTCCTACGATGGATTATTATGTAGATTACGGTCTACATCATTGGTATCGGAGCATTCGTTCCTTCGGACCATTGCATAGGCAACATGTCTTGCAAACACTTGTCGCACTTAAAGCTAAGTGGAAGCGAGAAGATGAAGAGATACAAGCCCGGTGGAAACTTCAAAACGAAAAACACAAACGGAGTTGGAAGGGCTACCAGGAACGCTGGTCGCCAGCACCTCCAGCCGGGCCGTACATTGTCTCGGCCCCGAGCACCGCCGTCGCGGATGTTGTTGAAGACTCTCCACCGCCGTTACAGTTGCAAACCCCGCCTCCACCTCCTTCAGATTTGCCGGCGCACCACCTCGAGCCATATCCACCCAAAACACCACCTTCAAGCCCACCCACACTGCCCTCCTCGCTCGGCTGCGACACTTCGCACACGGTGGCGTTCGACAAGCCGGCGGAGGTGAATGATCTACGCATGAAATATACATTTTATTATCTCCTAAACTTATGTTTATGCTAGTGTTTGATAAGAATAACTACTACTTTAACATAGTTTTTAGTTTTTGTAGGAAACAAGAGTAATACACAGAAATGAGGAGAAAAGTAACTTAAATGGTTAAATTATCATAACTTTGTGTACAAATATCGGATTGGACTGATTCAAGTTTCATGTTAAAGCTCAAGAAGTCAGATTTCCAATGCCACTAACCACGTACAATTCGGAATTCGGAGCAGAAAGTTATAGCTATTTGAATTTTATGAACAGTAACAACGATCGATCGGCTATCAATGCGATCGATCGCCTCAGCTGCAAAACAGTATTATTGAAGGAAACGATCGATCGGCAACAAAACGATCGATCGTATCTACTGGAATTTTTGATCCGCGCAAGACAGTAACTACGATCAATCGGTATCATATGGTGTCGATCGGCAAAGTGATCGATTGGAAGAAAATAATGAAGGAATTGCGATCGATCGGATAGCGAACGATCGTCAATACGGAGCGATCGATCACCGTCTGCGGAAAACCGAAATAAGACCTATTTCGACTCGGATTTGGAAGGGGACTTCGTGGTTTCTCTTCAAACTTATAAATAGGCCTTATGGGAGAACGTTTTGGGCACCACATATTCAACCCTTAGAGAATCTAGAGCTAAATTGGAGGCTAGAGCAAAGGAGAGAAGGAGATGAAGAACATGAAGTACACGATGGTGATTTCTCTTCTGATGCGAGGCTAAACACCTTTCCAAGGCGTAGATGAAGCCCAATAATCTGGTTGTGTAGTTTCTTTTCTCTCATCTTATGTTTTTACTCTAGTTGGTGTATGAATTTTATTGTGTAATCATTGTTAATTCAATAAAGGTTTGTTCTTTGTACTCCAGAGAGACAAGAGTGAATTCTTGTGAGTTTCAATCTGAAGAATACTTGTGTATCCAAGAGGAACGTAAGTAGACTGAGGTGTTATATATCAATAAAATTTCATTGGTTTATATGCGAGAGAGATAGATTACAATTCCATGTTTTAATTGTTTTATGCGTTACATCCGAGAGGAGAGCACTATATTTTGAGTTGGCAAGTGTATGTCCGAGAGGAATATGCTAGCCAATTGGAAATTTTTATTCAAAAGAGAGAGAGAAACGATACACTAGTTTATTGTGGTGGATTCGAAGCCTTGGTCTTCTCCATATTGATTAAATCTCCCTTAGTTTAGTTAAAAGTTCATTGTTTTTTTAGTCTATAATCAACATTGCTACTTTCTTTTGAATTTGGTAAAATATTAATCCGTCCCTGAGGTTCGACAACCCTTTTTAATACTCACCGTAGTACAATTGCCTTGTGCACTTGCAAGGGTTTTAATTTTAAACGATCAATTTTTTGGCGCCGTTGCCGGGGACGGCATAATAGTTTACTAAATTCTTAGCATAGTTAGTTTTAGAGTAGTTTAGTTTAAGTTAGATTTCTTTTTAGTAGCTTAATTGCCTTCTTCTTCTTTTGCAGGATTAAGAGAGGACGCTGATTTTCGTCATCGTTGGAAGGGCCATCCTTTCCCACTGTTTGCACTCTCTTAACCCTCTCTTAGAGTAAATTTGGGTGCTTGGTGTTTTTCTTTTCTTTGTGGGATTGTATGACGTGCTAGTTGTCGCTATTAGGTTGCTAGTTGTCACTATCTAGGGTTGATGCTTGCTAGTTGTCGCTATTAGGATTGCACAGGTTTTGTTTGATTTTTATTGTGCATGCATGGTCGTCGCTCCCTGAACCCCGACCTTGCCTTTGATCCTGTTCCTGAGCACCTATATAGAATCTGTAGAACTCATAGCAAACCAATCCCTGAAATTCATCCAATGGCGGACAACATGAACCTTGGGGGTGGGAATGGCCTAAATCAGAATCCACTAATGCCTCATGCCCGTACCTTGCAAGACTACTACCGTCCCACTGCCTACACCTCCCCTTCCTGTATCCTACTTCCTACAACCGTGACTAATTTTGAAATTAAGCCAAACATCATCCAGATGCTGCCCACATACCATGGCCAATTAAATGAGAACCCCTATAGGCACCTACAAAACTTCCTGGAGGTTAACACAACCTTTAAACTTACACTATCTGATGACCAGGTGCGCCTTAGGTTGTTCCCCTTCACCTTAAAAGATAGGGCCAAGGAATGGCTATTGTCACGTCCCGGGCACCGCCCGATCCGAACCGAAAATGGTCCAAGAGTCAAACCGGCACACGGGGGCGGCGTTAAGAGATATAGCGGAAGACTTATGCCCCTCTTACGGGCGGTCTCACTAACAGAGTTACGCATAAACAGTTTTGAACAAGAGTAAATAAGAGGAATAAAAGTAGAGTCTAACTCAAAGTAGATCGACAAGTCATTAAACCCACAAAATACAAATTTGAGCCAACACACCAGCTCGAATCAAAAGGGTTTACAAGTCTCAACATACCAAATATAACAACTCTAAAAGATAAACTAATCAAGTCTAAGGCATCCACACCCAATCCCGCTCTCTCTACGATCACTCCTCAAATAGAGGATCTTGTCCGTCTGCGTGTCGCACCACGCAGCCCCAAAACAAAACAAAGAAAGAGGGGTGAGTATAAAACTCAGTAATGGTTTTATATAATCGACAATAATAAAAAATCACAGGGCATCATAACATAGCTAAAAATCCATAATCGACATGATTATTCCATTATCTAGTCATGCATGTACAGCACATAAACCTGCATAATCATATCACATTCACATGCTATCATATCGCGCATCTATTCGATAATCCTGCATAATGATATCTCATTCACATACTTTCATCTTGATCAGGCATTCATATCTCATACATTCACCTTACATAACCAAAGTAGCCCAGCTTGGCACATTTATGCTTTCACATCTCAAAATTTCACCCTGCATGTCCAATGTAACCAAAACATGGTACAATCATGCATAACATCGCAATAAGCATATATCATCACAACAGTGAATGCCTCCATCAAGGAGTAACACAATCTGCCATAAAAGGCGGGACACAATCAAGGCCTGAAGGGGTATCATGGTCTGGTTCCTACACAGGAATCAAGGGGGTGGTCAATCCCAACGTGCTGCTCGCCCTGGACAATCCTGGCCAAGGATGCCCGAATCTCAAATATAGAAACTAGAGCAGGTGTGTTCGCTCTGGGTAGTCTCCTGCGGTGGGGGAGAGCCCGAATCTCATCCTGAGAAACTAGAACACGTGGTAGCTGGTGCACAAGAGCCTACCACCCGGGTGCTCAGTGTCTGGTTTTTTACCTCTCAACTCCACAAGGCGAGTCCATCCCTCGCCCCCTCATATCTCAATCAAACTCAACCCGGGGAGTGAACCTGTTCCAGGAGGGAACGAAATCGAAAACATGTCCTTTCGGACCAACCAAGTTTCGACTAATCCATCGATCGATTAATCCGGCATACAATCTCACACATTACATACAATCGATCAATTCCGTTTAAACAACGATAAAACTTCATCCATGAAGTCCGATACATGATGAATGCTATCATGGTACATCCGTGAGCAATCCTACGTGAGTTCCAACACATGGAACGTGCTCTCAATCCATCCCCTCATGCATCATAATCAAAGCATATATCAACTATAATATCATGATAAACTCCCAAATATGTGTGTGTTCATGCACATTCTAATCACATGGCAATATGCTTTGACATAACCTCATAAGACATTAAATGCATTCTTAAATCCCATTTCAAATCACAATTCTCGATAAAACCATACTTGACATAAAAGGGCACATCTCATAGTTCACAATATCATACTTTGCCGGAAACATGCTTATTCACAAGGATTTCACCATGATATAATTTCAATATCATGTGTTATTATCAACATGTGCAACAATATCACATACCCTACTTAGCTTAATCCATCCATGTAGAGTTGAAGGCTTACTCCTACAAGCATGCTCTTTTACCATACAATAAACCATAACATGATCACCTCAATTACTCATAAGCAATATGATCTACACATGAATGATACATTTCATAAGCCATTTAACCTATGTTTATGTTGGTGTTTATTAGAATTAGGGGTACTTTAATGTAGTTTTTGGTTTTTATAGGAAAACAAGAGTAAGATGCAATAATGGGGTAAAAAGTAACTCTAATATTTAAATCTTTAGAACTTCGTGCACAGATATCAGATTGGATTGATTCAAAATTAATTTTAAATTTCACAAAGTCAGCTTTCCAACGCCACCAACCACGCTCAATTTGGAGTTCGGAGTAAAAAGTTATACTCATTTGAAAATCGGGCTGTAAATCAAAACCGAGAAGATGATCGCGGGTCATCTCTCCCATTTTCAAATTTTCAAAAACCGAGACTCCATTAACACATCTTGAAAGCTTAATACATGCCTCAAACATTAATAAAAACCCATCAAACATTCCAAAATATATCCACATATCATTCTAAGATGAAACCCCAAGAAATCATAGCAAAAGATTAGCATTTGTTAAACCCACCATTAGAGCCCTAAACAAGAACACCCATTCAAGTAAAAGCTATTAAAACAAACCATTCACTACCCAAAACTGAGATTAAAGAACCCATTACCTTGATTTGATGAGTGAAACCTTGAATCACCTTGAACACCTTTCAAACAAAATGATTTTATATTAATACTCTATTAATCATTATTAAGCTTTGAAAAATAAATGCTAAACCTTAGATCTAGGGCCTTTTAAAAACATAGACATATGATTTTGAAGATTAGGCTTAGTAGATAAGTATAAAACAGTAATTTTTATGCTTTCAAAATGGATTAAAACATTGAATGAATCAAGATTAAGAAATGATTAAAAGAATTTTAAAGAAAATAACAAAGATTAGGCTAAATACCTTTAATCCCTTCCTCTTTAAGCAAGGGGAAAGAGGCTCCTAATTCTCCCAGCCAAGCCTTTTTCCCAAATTGGGAAAGGGCACGGCACTTTCCTTTTATAGAAAAATTTGGGGTAGCCCTAATTAAAATTTGGGGTAAAAATAGGGTTTTTGGCTAAAATTTGATAATTTGGCGATTTTAATCCGAAATTAAGTCCAAAAAATTCTGAAAATTTTTATAATGACTTTCTATAATGTTTAGGGTGTTTTGGTTACAAAAACCTAATTTCGATGGCGGGGAACGCCGGGGTCCCGTCAAACCCTAATTTTCAGAAAATTAGTGAAAAATCTGAAAAATTCCAAAAATGCAGGTTTGATCTAAAATCAATTGAAACTCATTATTGTGAAATTAGTTTTGATTAAAACCATTGTAAATTCATTTATTTTCGAAAACCACCGAGATAAATCGGAAATCACTTAAACCACTCGATTAACCAATGACTAATATTAAAATAAACCGGTTCAAAGGTTAGGGTCCTTACAGCTATACTCCCTTGAACATAACTCTATTTCCACTTGGGAGGAACTTCAGGCCGTATTCCTCAAGAAATACTTTCCTGTGGGGAGGGCCAATAAGATCCGCCATGAAATCATCACCTTTACCCAGATACCTAACGAACAATTCCATGAAAGCTGGGAGAGGATGAAATCCTTACTCCGGTCCTGTCCCCACCATGATGTGCCCAAGTAGCAATTAGTACAGAGATTTCATGAGGGTGTGTGCGATCAGCATAAGACCCTAATAGACGCCTCCTGTGGAGGCACATTCATGAAGAAAACCCCGGATGATGCTTGGGATCTATTAGAGGACCTGAGCGAAAACTCTTTACACAGTGCCACCCTCTATAGATCTGAAGGCCATATGCCTGGCAGGAGTGCCTAGAACACCAAGTTCTATAGATCTGGGAGGCATGTATGATGTTAAAGCTACCACGAACCTAGAACACCAAGTGGCATCCCTTACTGAGAGGTTTGACAGGTTTTTCTCACAGACTCCACCTTATACCCCAACCTCTCAAGATGCCTGTGCCATCTGTGCCAGCCCTATGCACACTATTGTTGACTACCCCTCAGCCTCCCAGTATCCTGATCTTGTCCAGGAGCACGTCAACCTTGCACAAACCTATCCTAGAGCCAATAACTCCTACTTAAATACCTATAACCCGGGGTGGCGAAATCATCCCAATTTCGCCTGGAAACAACCCAATCAGGGGCCCACTTTCAATCAGGCCCCAAGACAAGAATTCTCAAACCCAACTCAGTCTTACCAACCAGCCACAAATCCTCCATTTGGCCAAACCAATAAGAAACCATCCTTCGAAGTTCAGATGAGCCAAATGCTAGCCACCCAATCTACCCTCCTCTCAGCTTTTAATGCGATGGAAGCCAAGGTGGACGCCAAGATAGAAACCAAACACAGAGAGCTGACAGGTGAGCTAAGAACCCAAGCCCAGCTTGTTCATTCTCATACACAATCTATTGTCAAAATAGAAACCCAATTAGGACAGCTGGCCCAATCTATGAACCGTTGGGAAGTAGGAACCTTGCCCAGCCAACCACAGCAGAACCCTAGAGGCCAGTTCGCCGTTGAAGGTTCCCATTATCCAAATGAGCAGGTGCAAGCCGTTACTACCCTAAGAAATGGTAAACAAGTTGACAATCAAGTTCGGGACCCAACCATTGCGAGTGAGGACACTCCCCTTGAGAAACAGAACCAATCCTCTCCTACCATACCTGATCATGTTAGTCTCCCACCACAGAAGGATGTCCCAGCTGAGCCCACCAATGAAAAATCCTATATCCCTAGGGCTCCTTTCCCTCAATGCCTCAACCAACCCTCCCCGTTTAGTAAGTCCCACCAATGAATGGAGGAAATGTTAGAGGTGTTCAAGCAGGTTAAGATCAACCTTCCCCTCTTAGATGCCATCAAATAAGTACCTGTCTATGCCAAGTTTCTAAAAGACCTGTGTACCCAAAAGAGGAAAACCAAATCCCATGTCACCCAAAAAGTCTTTTTGACTAACCAAGTAAGCTCTTTACTGACCAGTGATATGCCACCTGAATTTAAGGACCCAGGTGTCCTTGTTATATCCATTGTCATAGGTGACCATACCATTAGCCGAGCTCTCTTGGACTTAGGGGCCAGTGTCAACCTCCTCCCATACTCAGTGTATGAACAACTTGGCCTCGGAGAGTTGCAGCCCACCTCAGTCACTCTTCAATTAGCAGACCGATCCATTCGCTGACCTAGAGGTGTTATAGAAGACGTTCTCGTTGGAGTTGACCGGTTCTATTTTCCTATTGATTTTGTCATCTTAGACATGGAACCAGTTGCCAACTCCAAATCCCAAATTCCTGTTATCCTTGGCCGCCCTTTCCTAGCCATAGCCGATGCCACCGTTAACTGTAGGTCAGGGCTCATGAACGTCTCATTTGGGAACATGAAAGTTAAATTAAACATTTTTAGTGCTTCCTAACAACCCTCGAGTGAAGCTGAGTGCCTTATGGTTGACGACCTAGATGACCTAGTCTAGGAGTACCTTCCCTTTGCTGTGCTTAAGGATGCCCTCGAGCACACCCTTTTCTATGACTGGATCGATCAATATGAGGGCACACCTGACCTTGAGGAGGTCCATCACCATTTAGTGGCTGCCCTATACCCTGGACATATCCCATGGCGACCCCACCCCGACCCTCTCCCTATGTCGACCACTTAAACCCTCCATAGAATCCCCACCCACACTTGAACTCAAAACCCTTCCTAGCTCCCTCAAATACGTCTTCCTATGACCCAACAACACCCTTCCTGTAATTATCTCATCTAGCCTATCTATTGACCAGGAAGCCCAGTTGTTGGAGATCCTTACCACACACCGGCGAGCTATAGGATGGACAGTAGCTGACCTCTGGGGTATAGACCCCTCTGTGTGTATGCATCGCATAAACCTGGAGGACCAGGCTAAACCTTCTAGGGAGGGGCAGAGACGGTTGAACCATCACATGAGAGAGGTGGTGATGAAAGAGATAGTGAAACTCCTAGACGCAGGTATCATATACCCTATCTCTGACAGCGAGTGGGTGAGTCCTATCCAAGTTGTCCCTAAGAAATCGGGCATCACGGTGAAACCAAACTCAGAGGGTGAACTTGTGCCAATAAGAGAGACCACAGGATGGTGGGTGTGCATTGACTATAGGAAGCTGAACTCTAACACCCGTAAAGACATATTTCCCTCTCCCATTCATTGACCAAATCCTAGAGAAACTAGTGGGCCAAGAGTTTTATTGCTTTTTAGATGGGTACTCAGGATATAATCAAGTGCCAGTTTTTCCAGGGGATCAGGAAAAGACGACTTTTACATGCCCCTTCAGTACATTTGCATATCGAAGAATACCTTTTGGTCTTTGTAATGCCCCTGCTACATTTCAGCGATGCATGATGTCCATCTTTTCCGACATGATTGATAAATTTTTTGAAGTATTTATGGACGATTTTTCGGTGTTTGGCGCTTGTTTTGATGAATGCTTGCACAACCTTGCTTTGGTTTTAAAACGCTGTGAGGAAACAAACTTAGTGTTAAGTTGGGAAAAGAGCCACTTCATGGTTCAACAGGGGATTGTACTTGGATATGTTATATCAAAAAGAGGCATAGAGGTTGACAAGGCCAAGGTCGACCTGATTGCTAATTTACCACCACCTACATCAGTTAAGCAAATACGGTCTTTCCTTGGCCATGCAGGGTTTTATCGCCGATTTATCAAAGATTTTACCAAGATATCACGTCCACTATGTCATCTTCTAGGTCAAGACATGCCATTTGACTTTGATGATTCGTGTAAAGATGCTTTTACAAAGCTCAAAACCTTCCTCTCTAGCTCCCCTATCATTAAGCCTCCTGATTATACACTGCCTTTCGAGATAATGTGTGATGCATCGAATTTTGCAATAGGGGCAGTGTTAGGCCAACGCATAAACAAAATTCCCCATGTTACCTATTATGCGAGCAAGACACTCAATGATGCACAATTGAATTATACCACCACTGAAAAAGAGTTGCTTGCTGTTATGTTTGCATTAGATAAGTTCAGGTCATATCTTTTAGGTAGTAAGATCATCATCTTCTCTGATCATGCAGCCTTGCGGTACCTTCTTTCTAATAAGGATGCCAAGCCGAGGCTGATTCGTTGGATTTTACTCCTGCAGGAATTTAACTTTGAAATTAAAGATAAAAAGGGTTCTGAGAATGTCGTGGCTGATCATCTATCCAGAATTCCTATTCCTGATCTGCATAGCCATGACCCTCTAAGAGATTCAATCCCTGATGAGCAGCTCTTTGCTGTCTCCACTACATCTCCACCTTGGTTTGCACATATTGTGAATTATCTTGCTGTGGGTCAAATTCCAACCTTTTGGTCTAACATGATAAAGATTTATTTTTCTCTCGAGTCAAACATTATTACTGGGATGACCCTAACCTGTTTAAGATATGTGCTGACCAAGTGATAAGATGATGTGTCCCTGAGAGTGAGTTTCATAGCATCTTATCTTTTTGTCACTCTTATGCCTGTGGTGGACATTTCGGTGGTAAGAAAACTTTGGCCAAAGTACTTCAAAGTGGTTTTTATTAGCCAACTCTATTTAAAGATGCCCATGCTTATTGTCAAACTTGTGATAGGTGTCAAAAATTGGGAGCCTTGTCTAAAAGGAATATGATGCCCCTACAACCAATTTTGATTGTTGATTTATTTGATGTTTGGGGTATTGATTTTATGGGACCTTTTCCACCATCTTTTGGTCATACTTATATTCTTGTTGCTGTGGATTATGTGTCTAAGTGGATTGAAGCTGTTGCCACTAGGACCAATGATCATAAAGTTGTGTTGGAATTTCTGAAATCTAACATTTTTAGCAGGTTTGGAACTCCTCGTGCTATCATTAGTGACGGAGGTTCTCATTTTTGTAACAGGTCTATTGAGGCTCTTCTCAAGAAATACTCTGTCACCCACAAGGTTGCCACACCATATCATCCTCAGACGAGTGGCCAAGTGGAGGTCTCCAACTGCCAAATCAAGCAGATTCTGGAGAAGACGGTTCGCCCTGATAGGAAGGATTGGTCCTTGAGACTGAATGATGCATTATGGGCCTACCGGACAGCTTTCAAGACCCATATTGGTATGTCTTTGGTATATGGCAAAGCTTGCCATTTACCTGTTGAGTTGGAACATCGGGCTTATTGGGCTATTAAGGCCTACAACTTTGATATAGATAAAGCCGGTGAGCAGTGAAAACTCCAACTGAGTGAATTAGAGGAGATGCGCTTTGATACATATGAGAATGCCAAACTCTACAAGATGAGGACCAAAACCATACATGATAAGATGATATTCAGAAAGTCCTTTCAGCCTGATCAGAAGGTACTACTTTACAACTCTAGGCTGCACATATTTCCTAGGAAGCTTCGATCTCGGTGGTCTGGGCCTTTTATTGTGAAAGAAGTATTTTCACATGGTGCTGTTGAGATCAAAAATCCAAAAGATGGGAGTACATTCAAAGTTAATGGCCACCGTCTAAAACCCTATCTCGAGGCTGCTGGTGACCTAGATGACGGGCTGGTGTATTTAATTGATCCGATAATTACAGAATGATCGTGGCTCCGTCTGGCTGAAGACGTTAAACTTAGTGCTTGGTGGGAGGCAACCCACGTATTCAGGTGTATTCTCTCCTTTATCTGATTTTCTTTGTTATATGCTCATTGTCATGCTATATTTTGTTCACATTGAGGACAATGTTTATAATAGGTTTGGGGGAGGGAATATTACTTGTATAAAAAAAAAATCCTAAAAATTTGAATTAGTTTTTTTAAGTTGTTTGTTAGTATTTTTTTTAGGTTTTGATAGTTTATCTCGTAATAATGCTTGCTTCAATTCTTAGGAGATTAATTTGGAGGATAGATACACTTAACTGAGCATACCTTTCTGTTACAGTCCTCTTGGAACAGGTGCTTGAACTAAGAAAACTCACTTACACACATTAGTATATAAAGTAATACCATCTAGAGATTTGTTGAATGCTAATTTACAGTAGGATGTCTTTAGTCAGAGTCATTGGATGATGTGTAGTTATCTGTTGAGCTTAAAAGATCATGATAGACCATTTACTTGGCTATGGCAAGGGATTGGAACCGGAAATAGGTTGAGAGTATAATATAGCCTGGACAAAATAAAAATGTGCTTGAAAATATATGTGCTGAAAATGAAAATGCAAAAAAATGAAAACAAAATGAAAAGAAAAGGGGCTGCTTGACTTTATAGGATTAACTTAGGCTGATGCTCAGGTCCGAAGCGGTATCTTAAAACCTAATGCCCTAATCCAAACTGGCTGGGAGTCATTGGCCTAAGTCATTGCTAAACCTAAGCATCTTGAAGTCAGGCCTTACACAGTCCTAGCGGAAAAAAAAAAGAAAAAAAAAGTCTGTGGTGTATTATCCTCTCAAATCTAAAATGTTAGACCCGAAGGTGGCGCGCAGATCTGTGCTATCATGAACCTAAAGATTACGATGACTATGTAGATTCTGATGTTCTTAGGTTAATGGGGAATACTGGATCTGTATAAACAGAAATTTAGAATGTATTGCTACAATGTTCTACACTTTTACTATTTACATTATCATGCTATATTATATTGAGCAGAAATTTTCAAGATGAAAGTGTGGAATAAAACCACTTACTTTAGGGCTTCTATATTCCTATTGATTATGAACCAAGTACGTGTGGTTAATTCTCTTAAGCATTGTATTTTGTATTTGTCGGGATAATAGGTTTGCTTTTGCTTTGTTTGTATTCTCACTGTTTTTATTTTACTTTTGCTTTGTTTTTCCACTTAGGTTAATTAGGTTTATAAATACATGTTTGTGGGTAGCATGGCTGCAAACCCTCACGAGACACAAATTGTCCTACTAGGGACACCTAGAGGTTTAACGGCTTGTTGCATACGCTCAATGCAATCGTGTTCCCTACGAAAGTGGTGTTTACTTTTATGCATTAGTTCTTTTAGTTGATTGTTTGATTTGATTTTGTTTTGTTTTACTAGGGACTAGTAAAATTTAGGTTTGGGGGTGTGATCTACATATGAAATATACATTTTATTATCTCCTAAACTTATGTTTATGCTAGCGTTTGATAAGAATAACTACTACTTTAACATAGTTTTTAGTATTTGTAGGAAATAAGAGTAATACACAGAAATGAGGAGAAAAGTAACTCAAATAGTTAAATCATCATAACTTCGTGTACAAATATTGGATTAGACTGATTCAAGTTTCATGTTAAATTTCAAGAAGTCAGCTTTCCAATGCCACCAACCACGTACAATTCGGAATTCGGAGCAGAAAGTTATAGCCATTTGAATTTTATGAACAGTAACAATGATCGATCGGCTATCAATGCGATCGATCGCCTCAACCGCAAAACAGTATTATTGAAAGAAACGATCGATCGGCAACAAAATGATCGATCGTATCTACTAGAATTTTTGATCCGCGCAAGACAGTAACTACGATCAATCGGTATCATATGGTGTCGATCGGCAAAGTGATCGATTGGAAGAAAATAACGAAGGAATTGCGATCGATCGGATAGCGAACGATCGTCAATACGGAGCGATCGATCGCCGTCTGCGGAAAACCGAAATAAGACCTATTTCGACTCGGATTTGGAAGGGGACTTCGTGGTTTCTCTTCAAACTTATAAATAGGCCTTATGGGAGAATGTTTTGGGCACCACATATTCAACCCTTAGAGAATCTAGAGCTAAATTGGAGGCTAGAGCAAAAGAGAGAAGGAGATGAAGAACATGAAGTACACGATGGTGATTTCTCTTCCGATGCGAGGCTAAACACCTTTCCAAGGCGTAGATGAAGCCCAATAATCTGGTTGTGTAGTTTCTTTTCTCTCATCTTATGTTTTTACCCTAGTTGGTGTATGAATTTTATTGTGTAATCATTGTTAATTCAATAAAGGTTTGTTCTTTGTACTACAGAGAGACAAGAGTGAATTCTTGTGAGTTTCAATCCGAAGAATACTTGTGTATCCGAGAGGAACATAAGTAGACTGAGGTGTTATATATCAATAAAATTTCATTGGTTTATATGCGAGAGAGATAGATTACAATTCCATGTTTTAATTGTTTTATGTGTTACATCCGAGAGGAGAGCACTATATTTTGAGTTGACAAGTGTATGTCCGAGAGGAATATGCTAACCAATTGGAAATCTTTATTCAAAAGAGAGAGAGAAACGATACACTAGTTTATTGTGGTGGATTCGAAGCCTTGGTCTTCTCCATATTGATTAAATCTCCCTTAGTTTAGTTAAAAGTTCATTGCTTTCTTAGTCTAGAATCAACATTGCTACTTTCTTTTGAATTTGGTAAAATATTAATCCGTCACTGAGGTTCGACAACCCTTTTTAATACTCACCGTAGTATAATTGCCTTGTGCATTTGCAAGGGTTTTAATTTTAAACGATCAGTGAACAAAGCGTCTCTCCAAGGAGGCGTCTGGTAAACTCTGCCCACTGCCATCACAATTGTAAACTCCGCCACAACAGTCGTACCCACCAGCACCGCAACCCCCTCAAGCCTCCGTCAGCGCCCCACAAATCCTGCCCCCCAAGTCGCAGCCGATTGCAGCCATGGTCCGGTACCAGAGGGTTGGGAAACCGTGGCCCGAGACGGCCAACAACGAGAAAGAGATTCCCACCACCACCGCTGTTGTGATGCTACCACCGTTGATTATTTAAAATTAAACCCTTGCAAGTGCACAAGGCAATTATACTACAGTGAGTATTAAGGGTTGTCAAACCTCAGGGTTGGTTAAATACTTTACCAAATTCAAGAGAAGAAAAGATGTAGTTTGTTTAATTAACCCAGAGAAAGCAACGAACTTTAACTATATTTAAAGGGTTTGAATCAACGTAGAGAATTATCAAGGCAATGAATCAACCACTAGACATGCGATTACTACTCTTGATTATTATTGCGCACAAATTGACATGATATGGTAATTCGTGTTCTTGGTCGGACACACGAATCACTAATGAATTCACTAACGTTCTTGGTCGGACATGAAAGTTTATCCACTATTGTGTAATCAATCTTATCCTTGGTCGGGCATAGAACCAATCACAAACATGTTCTTGGTTAGACACGGGGATTAAAAAGATCTAATTTCATTCATATCTAATAAGTCTATGGTTAAGCACTTAAAAGAATATTCATGAAATAGCATTAAGCACAAATCATATCAACTTTATTAAATGAAACTAACGAGAGTAGCAATACACATATCTAGGGCTTCATCTAGCCTTGACAAAGAATTTAGTTACACATAGAAAGAGAGAAAAAAAAAACCTATTTTGATAGTTCCATTAGCATGAATCTCTTCTTCTTCTTCTTTGGCTCCAAAAGACTCATTTTGTTGCTCCTCTCTAGCCTCCAATATAGCTCAAGATCTCCCAAAATATTTTCCCTTAAGGCCTATTTATATGTTTGAAGAAATCCACTCCCAAATCCGAGTAGAAATAAGCTTGATTTAGGTTTTGTTGCACACAACGATTGATCACTTCGTATTGCTGATCGATTGCTTCCCGATTGATCATTTTCCTTCGTAAATTCCTGCGTTGTTGCACCAGTCAATCGTTTTATCTCACCTGCCGATCGATCATGTTTATTACCGATCGATCGCTTTTACTGTATTGCACACATAAAAAAACTCTAGTAAATATGATCGATCATTTTAAGTGCCGATCGATCGTTTCATTCAGTAACATTGTTTTCCGGTTCTTGCGATTGATCGTATATGAAATAGTGATCGATCGTAGTTACTGTTCATAATATTCAAATGGTTATAACTTTTTGCTCTGAACTCCAAATTATGTGTGGTCAGTGGCGTTGGAAAGCTGATTTCTTGAAATTTAACATGAAACTTGAATCAGTCCAATCAGAGATCTATACACAAACTTATAAATATTTAACCATTAAAGTTACTTTTTACCCCATTTCTGCATCTCACTCTTGTTTCCTACAAAAACCAAAAATTACATTAAAGCATCAGTAAAAATATAATCAAATACTAATATAAACATAAGTTTGGAGCTATTAAAATGCATAATTCAAGTATAAATCAGCCGTCGCGGTGGTACTTTCCGCCGCATCTGTTGACATATGGTCGTGCTGTCGCATCTCCTTGAGTGGCGACCACCACCACCAGATCCGTCGCCTTCTGCCACTCTGACACCTCCGCCTCCTGCAAGATGCCACATCGCCACCATTGGGAGGCCAAAATTACCTCTTTTCTCCGTCACTGTCGTCGCCTAGGACTCCACCGACATTTCCTTCTTAGATTTTGACTCTTCCGCCCAATTGCTGTAGGAGCCCCCGCCGTGGTACTCCCAGCCGGATCAGCCTCCACCGCCACCAAAACCACCACCTTCAGCTCGGTCCACATGATCGGCGCCGGTGTCGTCACCCTCCGGCCACGGCTTCCTTCCCCACGAGAACCACTATCTCCATCCCGTCCATTCCCTCGTTCGCTCAGCCCTTTGATTTGAGGAGTGGTTTGGGGAAGACGAAACGTCTTCTGTTGGTTTGGTCCAAAGTGGACTAGACCGGGCTTGGTTCAGCCTTCCTTTGGGTTGGTTCAATTTTTTTCTAAAAAAAAATGTCGAAGGATATATATTGTGTGGCATGTTTCCTTATCTGAAGCTTTCTCCATAAGTGGATTCTTCATGACTAGTGGTTTTGCCATATTTTTGGATGAAGTTGAGTCTTTCTCATTCTCGCCTTCGATGCAAAAAGATAAGAGCACCTCGAGGACGAGGTGATGGGGAAGTGTTGGTGGAATGTTATGATTCTATTCTAATTAGGATTATGATTAGTTTCCTATGTCAATTACGACTATAGTTTAGAGTGTATCCTATGTCAATTACGATTATGGCTTAAGAGCCTATAAATATGTAAAGGGGGTCTTCCCTAATGGATAACCAAATCAATGATAAATGGCATAACTTATTTTCTAGTTTAGTTTAATTTAGTCTTTCTTAGCCTTAATCCTACTTTTCCTCCCTTTTCTCCTATGATGGATTCCTATGTAGATTATGGTCTACATCAGGAATTTGAATGGAAAAAAACATATAGTTCGCAATAAAGAATTTAATTTTCAACAAAATTAGGATGGGAATACAGAGTTTACCTAACCTGAATAACAACCATACTCTGAGACAACATCAACCCAATACATAGATAGAATGAATAACAATTCAAGACTTCGAATGACAACGCGTAGGGAGAGAGTATCAATAAGTTATGACTCCAAACATCCATAGTATAAGTAGACTTCAATTTCTGCTCTCAGATCTGTCCACTCCCATGCGCCTAGGGATGCTGGCCCCATCGGTGCTTACGGGCACAATGGGCGGAGACTACAAGATCTTCCATAATATCTTGCATCTAATAACGTACGTGTGCCTTCATCGGCTGAACTACAGAGGTTCAATATAAATCAGAGATCACCATGGATCTAGCAATGACTCGTGAACATACTATGATTCCACCTCGGAGAGATTCTTAACAAAACTCTTAGTGGAAGAAACAGTTTACATAGAACCGAATGATAATCCACAACAACAGGGGTTCTATCGTTTTAATAACTCAAGTTTCTCATCCTTCAAAGTTCGACTCACAGAGGAGTTGTCACGCCCCGGCACTGCCCGACCCGAACCAAATCTGGTCCAAGAGCCGAACCAACGCACAGGGGCAACGGTATAAAAGAGATAGCGGAAGACTTACACCCCACATACGGGCGGTTCAACTAACAGAGTGGCACAACTACTTTGAGCAAGAGTAAATAAGTAGAATAAAAGTGAAGTTTATCTCTAAATTAAATCCACAAGTCTTAAACCCACATACTAATAATCCTGAGCCAACACACATGGCTCGACAACAAAATCTAAAATAGGTCTAAACACATAGGATAAACACAAGTCGGAACAAGTGTCGACGTACACAATGTGCCATACTCAAACAGGGTAAAACCGAAAAACAAACATAACATGCTCTAGTCCAGAGTTCTCCACGCCTAATCCCATGCTCTCCCCGATCGTTCCTCATAAAGGGGATCCTGTCCATCTGCGTGTCACACCACATAGCCCCAAAATAAAACAAGGAAAGAGGGGTGAGTATAAAACTCAATAATAGTTTTAATACAATCGGCAATAATCAGGGATCATAAAGGCATCACAACATAGAAAATATAGATCCAAGGTCAACATGACACACCATGTTCTGATCATCTATTCAAAACTCATAAACCTGCTTAACAATATCTCATCCACATACTTTCGGATCATGTATTCATAACACATAATCCTGCATAACAATATCTCATCCACATACTTTCTGATCATGTATTCAAAACTCATAAACCTGCTTAACAATATCTCATCCACATACTTTCTGATCATGTATTCAAAACTCATAAACCTGCATAACAATATCTCATCCACATACTTTCTAATCATGTATTCATAACATATAATCCTGCATAACAATATCTCATTCACATACTTTCTTGTCATGCATTCATAACACATAATCCTGTATAATAATATCTCATCCACATACTTTCTGATCATGCATTCATAACACATAATCCTGCATAACAAATATATCCAACACATGGTATAATTATGCATAATAATCACAATACGCATGTATCAACACAAATGGTGAATGCCTCCATCAAAGAGTAAATACAAGTGTTGCCATAAAGGCGGGACACAGTCAAGGCCACGAAGGCATATCATGGTCCGATTTCCACATAGGAAATGTAAAAAAGTTGGGGTTGTCGGCCCCTAAAGCTACTCGCCCTAGACGATCCTGGCCAAGGATATTCGATTCTTACACAAAGAACCGAGAGCAGGTGTGTTCGCCCAGGGATATCCTCTGTGGTGGGGAAGAGCCCGAATTCCCACATAGGGAACCCTAGAACACATGGTAGCTGGTGCGTGAAGCGTACCACTCTGGATACTCAAGTCCATATGACAATCTCAGTAATCTCACCTGTACGACAAGTACACAACTTGCCCCCATATATCTCAATGTATTAAACTCAACCCGGGGAGTATACATATTCCACATAGCAACGAAATCGAAAACATGTCCTTTCGGACCAACCAAGTTTCGATTAATCCATCGATCGATTAATCCGGCACGCAATCTCAAACATTGCATAGAATCGATCAATTCCGGTTAAACAACGATAAAATTTCATCCATGAAGTACGATACATGATGCATGATATCATGGTACATCCATGAGCAAGACCTACGTGGGTTCCAACACATGGAACGTGCTCCCAATCCATCCCCTCATGCATCATAATCAAAGTATAAATCAACTTCAATTTCATAATAAACTCCCACATGTGTGTGTATTCATGCACATTCTAATCACATGATCAATGCTTTAACATAAACTCAGAGGGCAATATACGCATGCTTGAGTGCATTAAAAACTACGATTCCCAACTGAAATCAAAACAAATTCTACCATAAAACTTAATTCCAACCATGTGAAGTCGAAGACTCACTCATACAAGCATGATTCTTTTCTATACATTTAGCTATAACATAATCACATCAATTCCCAATAAACCATATTCGATATAAGAGAACACATCTCATCGTCTACCATATAACATCTTTGCTGGAAACATGCTTTAATCACAAGAATTCCATCACAAAGTAATTCATTACCAACATGCATCATTATCAACATATAATACAATACCACATACAACACTTAGCTTAATCCATAAACTTTCATCATCAAATCTACACTTCTAGTAACCTAATTTCAACATAACACCTTCCATAATTATTATTATCATTAAATGGAGTGAAAACAATGAAATTTTCAAAATTTTCAAATTTCCCGAGAAGACGATTGATCGCCCAAAATGCACGATCGATCGCCAGCCGATCGATCGGCCAATAAGGCCCGATTGATCGTCTGTCTCCTTCTTCCTTTCAAAAAACCCAAAACTGAGACTCCATTAACACGACTTGGAAGCTTCATACATGGTCTCAAACACTATAAAAAAACCATCAAACCTTCCAGAACAATAATTTATACTATTCTAAGATAAAATCCTATGAAATCAAGGCAAGATATTAGTATTTATTAAATCCACCATTAGAGTACTAACAAGCACATTCCATTCAAATAAAATCATGAAAACAAACTCATTTTTGACCCAAAGCTAAGATTGAAGAACCTATTACCTTCCTTGTTGAGAATGAACCTTCAACCTCCTCCAACACCTTCCAAAAACATGATTTTTGTGTTAATATACAATCTATTTAGCTTTGAAAATCAAAAGTAAACCCTAGATCTAGAGCTTTGGAAATAAAAACAAGATTTTGAAGATTAGGGCTTGGAAAAGAGAGGTAATAACAGTGATTTTATGTTTTCAAAATGGATTGAAACAATGAAGTCAAGATTAAGAAGAGTTTAATAAAAACTAACTGTGGGATCAATGTTCCTTGTTGTGTTTGTGCTCCTGTGTGTGTGTGTTCTGTGATGCTCAGTTGTCCTTTCATGTGCAGGGGAGTGTTAGTGTGTTAATCTGAATCATTATTCCTTTTCTAAAGCTTAATTTTTAGGATAAGTGGTTAATAAACTCCTGTTGGGGTGATTAATTTTTCTAATGAGTGTGAATACAATTCAGTTTACTAAACACACAATTTGACATGTTGCTAATGGTTATTTTTTTATCTTGAGATGAGTATTAAATTTTTAATATAGATTAAACTAGCTTACCTCTAATTCTTTCCGTTTTTGGCCTAATGGGGAATAAGCTCCAAGTCTCCTGGCTATGCCTATTCCCAATTTGGGAAATGACACAACACTTTCCTTTTATAGAAAGGGTTGGGGTAAACCTAAGTAAAATGTGGGGTAGAAAGAGAGTTTTTTGACCAAAATTGGAAAATTTGGCAATTTAATTCAAAATTAGGTCCAGAAAAATTCTAAATTTTTTTATAATGTCTTCCTTTGATGTCTGGAGCATTTTGGTCACAATAACCTAATTTCGTCGGTGGGGCCCACCGGGGTCCCGCCAAACCCTAATTTTCAGAAAATTGGTGAAAAATTAAAAAAATCTCAAAAATTTAGGTTTGGTCCAAAATCACTTAAAACTCATGATTGTGAAGTTGGTTTTGATTAAAACCTTTATAAACCCATTTATTTTTGAAAACTACTAAATTTAATCCGAAAACGCTTAAACCACACGATAACCAGTTCAACATAAGAGTCCTTAACCAACAAAGTAACAAAATATTGCTCAATCTCAATCATCAACTAACTCATAAGAGATATAACAACATGTTTCAATTCATCCAATATATTCACCGTGCATAGCCCTAGATAGGAATCCCCCAATAACACTGACTATAGACTTCAATTGCCATCAAGTAGACTAGACACTAGGGTTCGAGAGTTCAACCCTAGTTGGAACTCCATTGACGCGACGGTATACAAAAGTTGCAGACAAGCAGGACACTGTTCCGCTTAAGACAACTCGACCATGAACACCTTTCTAAGTGAAATACTCTTCCAGTAACCATCATTACTCATGTCTTTTAATATTCATTAATGTTATCATAAACATAGCCTATCATACAATCACGTCTTAATAAGTAATAGTGTTTAAAATCCTAATTTTGTGTACTGTCATTAGCACAACAGTCTACTTCCGATACTTCCTACAGTTTGCACAATTAGAATTAGGTTCTCAAACTTTTTCTATGAATAGCCCTCCAACCCAACAAACGACATATTTTTCTGATATTTCTAACATTGGTTATGACTTTCTTATTACCGCTCGTCGGCACAGAAATAGTTCTGTCCAAGAGAGCAAATCTTAGGGTCGGTTTAGTTAGAGATTTTAGGAGTGGGAAATTTGGATTTTAGGGAAGAAGTTAGGGTTTAGAATTTAGGTATTTAGTTGGAAAGAAGTTGCTTTTAGGGAAGAATTTAGGGCTCGATGGCAGTTTGTGTAATTTTGAAAATTACTATATGCCCCTGTCTTGTTTTTAAAATTATACAAATTGCCATTAAAAAAAGTCAAAGAAGTTAAATATGGATTCTAGAAGAATCTAGCCTCTTTTGTCTAACCAAACAAGTCCTTAATCCCAACTGCTTAATTACACTAAACACATTATAATCCACATTGGATCATCTTACTAATCATAATTACCCAATCCCTAAGTATTTATGGTTCTAGAATTAGTTAATCCTTCCCATCTTAAGATACATCTTACTCTCGTAAAACTGTTTAGACAAATAATATCTTAATGATATATACTTTACTCAAATAGGACAACTCATCCCAGACAGCATTACAAAATAGAATTGTACTGACAGAACGTGAAAAGGGCCACTTTTTATGAATCAATGAGTCGTGACACTAGAATCAACATGATTCACAATGATAGATAAAAATCCACATCAATGTACAATTACTTACCCTTCTTAGTAGATACCTGATTTAGGACTTACCATA
Source organism: Houttuynia cordata (assembly GCA_039654745.1). NCBI lineage: Eukaryota > Viridiplantae > Streptophyta > Magnoliopsida > Piperales > Saururaceae > Houttuynia > Houttuynia cordata. The sequence continues at coordinate 3,849,623 of CM077508.1, read as the reverse complement.
ATTAACCAAATAATGAGACAACAATTTTTGGACAGAACATGACGAGGTCATCAAGAGCATCATACTGGGTCACTTAAACTTAAGAGATGAATGACAAGGGAAATCCTTCTAGGTACTAGCACGCAAAATATTAACATAGATTGATCAACATGGTTCATGAATGTAAAGGTACATCATACTCAAACGATTTCTCTTATAGAATGATGATCATCAACACAACATGAATAAGAGGTCATAAGATCATTCATGCATCAATTTAGAATCATCAAATGAAGAATGTTCACATGAGAAGTGGGGGAAAAAACCATCCTACCACTTGAACAACAAGTTACTTGTCTCCTCGCGTAGTCCTCAACCTCCTCTTCGCGAGGCCGCCTTGCTCCGTGGATTGAACATGGCCAAACCTTGATGATTGGATGAAGGAAAAAAGAAAATACCAGGGCTCCAAGAGGCAGGACGTCCAAATGCATGCGACGGTCCTCTCTTATGGCCTTTTAAAGAGAAACTCTACTTCAAGTAAGAAATCTCTTCACAAATCACTTTCCCCATTAGTTACACTAACTTTTAATCTCCGCTGTCGATCCAAAACCACTTCCTAGCCATCTAGGACATTTTCCCAATAAGCCTCCTTGATTAGTTAGGATTCCAAATCAAATTGATCCCGAAATCAATAAATTTTGGAAACTGTTTTTGCCGGTGTGATCGATCGCTGCCAAATTTTGCAACATTTCAGTACTTACGATCGATCGATCGCGGCACAAAAAATGCACATTATAGTACTTAAGATCGATTGTTTGCAAGGCGATCGATCGCAGCACAAAAATGATAACTTTTAGTAAAAACGATCGATGGTCACCTAGGGTGATCGATCGCGTTTGCCTTGCTCTCTATTTTAAACCTGACCTGATCAATCGCGTACAAATTTTCTCACGGTCACATCTTTTTACTCCGAACTCCGAATTTCAAACAATCGGTGGCGATAGAAAGCTTCTTTCATGCACTTCAATATCAGCTCCCACCTTCTCATTGATTGACAAAACCCACATTAAAAAAATTCAAATTTTTCGGGTGTTACAGTTTCATTTAGAATATAGTAAATACAAAGTTTATTTAAAACAACTTAAAAATTACATAAGGTTAACTCAAAATACAATAATTTTAAAGTCATTTTAAATAGCATAAATAATAAAATTTTCATCAAATGATCTAAAAATAGTTTAGCATAAACTCAGTATATCTCTTTTAGTTTAACTGAAAAACTTAGCATATAAATGAAATGAATTTGAATATTATTAGAGAAATCAGCAACCTGTGTTAGTTTTTTTATAGTTGTCATAATGCATAAATGATAGAAATCCATGCTGGCTTGATATGCAGCAAATAGCATATAAATAAAATGAATTGAATTTTATTAGAGAAATCAGCAACCTGTGTTAGTTTTTTATAGGTGACATAATGCATAAATGATAGAAATCCATGCTGGCTTGATATGCAACACATAGCTTGTTATGTAGTAGAAAAAAATTCATAAAAAATTGTAATATAAAAAAACAAGTAAATGAGAAGCAAAAAGACAAAAATAAGTAAATGACAAGGCGGCTAACAAACAGCTTGCTTTCAGGAAGCAAGGAGGGGGGAGGACTTTAGAATGGAGGGGCCATGGATGGAAGTTGTGAAAGGGCCAAGGAGGTGATGTAAGAGAGTTAAAGGAGGGTGGTGGTAATTGAGGAAGGAAGAAGACTAGTTGCTTTTAGATAGCAAAACAAAAAAAGGCAGACTTTTTAGTTTTAATTAGGGGATGAGATAGGATTCATGTCTATGCTACTCTGCTCTACTTTCTGACCCCATTCCTCAACTGAAAAACAAAAACATATAGGAACAATTTTGAACTCATTTACCAAAAAAAATAGCAGAACTGCGCTTGGACTTCTTTGGTTTTTGTATTAACATTGAGAGAGTTTTTAATTCTACCTACTGTTAAAAACATCGTAGATTGTACCAAAAAAATGGTTGATAAAAAAAAGTGAAATGTTAAGGGGGCATGTCAAACTAATTAATAAAGGGAAGTAAGCAAGCTTCAATATTCTTGAGGGTAAATTGCATTTGACCCCTATGATTTAGGATGAAATTATACTTAACCCCTATGATTTATAAAAATATGCACTTAACCTCTATGCAACTTATTTATTAAAAAATTTAAGACAGTTTTACCCCAACATGACGTTTTAGTTTTACTCATTATTAAGGCCTAATGATAGCCACAGAGACATGATAAATAACTAACTTTTCTTAAAAGGGGAAAGACAAGGCCGAGGCATTGCCACTATGAAGGAATACGTTAGAGTCTTTTTTCATCGCCTTTGCCATGACGAAAAGAGGGGCATGGTGGAGGGAGGAAGGAGGTGGGTTTATTTGAGAAGAAGAGGTGGGGTAAAATTATCTTCCTTTTATATAAGTCATAGGATTTCATAAGTCAGGAAGGTTAAGTGAAATTTCATTGTAATCCATAGGGGTCAAGTGCAATTTACCATATTCTTGACTTGTTGACTAGTTGATTGGCTAGGAGGGCCATGTGACCCATGATATGAGTACTGTGTTAATGTGAAGCTGGAGATTTACAAAAAACATGAAAAGTCAATTTGAAGTAGATCAAGGCAAACGTTGATGCTCTGTCATGCATGCTTAGGATCTTCATGAACATCTATCTCAGAGGATTACTTGATCTCATAACACATAGAAGAAGCACTGTATTTACGTGCCCGAAGGACCAGAATTGTGTTCTTACTCTCTCAAATTGATTGACATAATCCTTGAAAAAAATTCGAGCTTCATTATTTTTTTGGCAAATCTATGTATGCATGATAAATTGATAATAGCCATACTTAACCCTTCATTTATAAACATTTTCATTCCTTCCAAAAAAAAGTGCCGGCCCCCTCTATATCTCCTAAATCATATGCTTGCAAAATTATGGCTTTGGATCTGCTGTGAGCGCGCTTACATGTGAGTGATATCACAACAGCAGCCATGCCATGAACACGCAAGATTTCATGGTGCACCCTGCCATTACAATGAAAAAGTTAATATGAGCCGAGCATCAGATCGAGATGGCGAGCAGGGTGGGCAGTGATTCAAACTTGCCTGCCCCCTGTATCAATGCAGATCGAATTCCGACAGCAGCTCACACAGATGTGCGCGAGCCCGTGTCTCATGTAAACAGGCTTCAATTAATATTCCCTCCGGACACTTTTAATAACTACCGTTGATTAGTTCATTTGAAAATCAAAGGGTACATTACTACTTTTATGAAGTTTCTAAATTTATCAAAGTTTGGGCTTTCTCTAGCAACGAAACCTCATTCAATACAACGATGGCATGGATATAATCTACCATCTACAACATCCAAACGGCCAATCAATTGCAATAAAAAAAAAAAAAACCCAAACGGCCCCTTAAGGAAGTGTACTTTTGGCAAAAGAAAAAATAAAGTTCCTAAATTACCCCTAGAATAACTTCCGAGAATTTCGGGTGAGTTATGTCGGCGAACGGCTGAGATTGTCTTGTGTCTGACAGAGTCAGACTGGGCGGTTATTAATGTCGGTGGGGGCCTGACGCACGTGCAGGTGTCGGTACGGAGACGCCGACGGAACAACGCCCACCGACATCCCGCTGCCGTCATGTTGTCGTCATACTCTCTCCGTCAATTGTTACCTGTCTGCATTAGAATACCTAAATAACCTGATTTTAGCTGATTTTGATTTTTTAATGCACACAGGTAATATAAGACGGCAGGAGTAAGATTTCCGTATAATGAAGGAACACTGCCCAATGTTTGAGTTGTCGCTGGTGAAGCTTTACCAGCCATTGATCAGAGATCGAGCGCACATGCTGCCACGCCATGTAGATTGTGAATTTTCATCCAACTAGTGTGCGTGATTTTGCATATACACAACCAGTGTGTTAGCGTGTGCGCCATTGATATTGGGTAAGCTTCACCAGCTATATAAAACATGAGTTGTACATAAATACAGATAGAAATAATACTTTTCAAAAGTACTCTACTTTTTTTAACTCGAAAAGATACTCCAGATTTTGTTGTTTTATTTGTCTCTTATACATGTTGTTTTATACTCTTAGATATAGTTTCGAGCCTTTGGCACAATAAATTGTCAAGACGAATTTCAGTATAAATGCAAGAATTCAATTGTTTATCACTTACAAATAAAAAATGTCCAAAAACTTTCACAGCAATTTTTTTCTAGTAGATTGGAATGCTTAGACTGAACAATATGCAAACATTAATTTGCTAGGTTTGTCATATGTCAAATTACTTAATACATTAAGAAAAAAAAGTCTTGTCATATGTCATTACCTTTTTTCGGTAGAAACATGCCACCGCCATTTTTTTCAAGAAAACCTCATTACAATCACATTTAGGTGGAGGCCCAATATGGAAATATCTTCATCCAGAACAGAAACAAGAAGACCCAATCGTTACGCCTCAAAAAGTAGGAGGAAGACTGGAAGAGAGAGCCCAACATGATGAGAAAGCCCATCGGACTTTGGAGACCTGCCAGCATCTTGAGATGGGCCATGATCACCATTTGACATAAGAGAGGGGTTTACATGAGATCGTTCTCACATAAGGAGCATAAGGCTAATTTTTATAGCCGTTGGATTCCGATCGGAGGATGGATATTAAATCAGTGGGTAGGTGAGTGTGTCACATCAGGGAGTGGGTGAGATCATTATGGCTATATGTAGCCGTTAGATCAAGATCGAAGGGCTACGATTCAAAGTGGCCTCATATAAGCTATATGAGAGCGATCTCATTTAAACTTTTCCCTTGACATAACTAGGCCCGTATAAAAAAACAGGTTTCTCTCCCCCTCTTCCCTTGTTTTTCGTCTCTAAAGGAAACCCAGCTATGTAATGTTAGACCCATCTTTTCTAGAATCCATAAGTGCTTCATTGGATGGAGGGAGTACTATTTAACAAATTTTGATGAGCTCATGATAATAATGTACTCCATCGTGTCACTTTTAATTGAGACCGTCACATAATTGGTCAATTTTATAAAGACAATAAAAGCCTAGGCTTTTCGAACGAGCGAGCCACCTTTCATCATGGAGGCCTCTTAACCTCAAGCTCGACCTATGGTCGTTGTCAGGCATCCAAGATGTTGTCTCCTGTTGTCGGACAAAGAATAATTAGAGAATATTATCATCTAAATTTGGTATGCATATTTCGCTAATTTTCTCAATTAAAAGTGACAGGAGGAAGTATCTTTGTTGTAGATAGAGTGTCAAGTTGTGAGGATGGTTCTCCTAAAGGATTCTGTTTGCACGAACCTTTGTTGCTTGTATCCTCTTTATCCATAGAAATTGCGCACTCGTGTAAATGCATTCTTTTAGAGCGAAACAGACACAATTTTGCCTAGCAAAAATGTTTTAATCAAGCCTGTGACATAGTACATAGGGTGCTAAAGTAGTAAATTGATATTGCTCCCTTTGTCCCGTATACTAGTCCTATGTGGTTTTTCAAAACGAACTGGTTTTTTATCATTTAAAAACAAAAAAGATTTAAAAATATGAAACACGGGGAGTATCAGGTCATGCTAGATGCGTTCTTTGTCTTGCTACACCTCGATTTGCTTCTTTAATTAACTCAACTTCCATCACATTGCTTCAATTAGAAAAAATTGGTATAATTTGTGTCATCACTTTAGGACCTGTTTGGATGCAAGACTATTGGGAGATTTTTTACACGATTTATCTTTCAATCCAACAAAGAGTGTTTATTATTTGATAAGTGGGAGATTTTTGGATTGCAAAAGAGGGGAGAAAAAAATAAGAAAAAAGCTGGAATACTTGAAATAGGCTTGGATGTTAGTCAATTAAGTTGAATCAACTTTGTAATAGTGCACAATCTGGGATCTTCTTGAAATCTACTCGTGAGGTGGTTCATTGGTGATTGGTACTCAAAAGCTCTCACTCTCTTCCCTCTCATGGGTTGGGAAAAATTACCATTAATTGGCTGTCGATAATTTATGTGTTTTAAAGAGAACGACGACTTACGTTTCCCTCTTACATAAGTGTCTTTCTTCCTAGTTGGTTGATTGATTGTATTTTTAACTATTTACTCGCAATCGCACGAAACTACCTATAAACTAGTGGAAACGAGGACGAACCCAAAGGATTTAGTTGATTAAACTAATTCTAATGAAAAGATTGAATTTTAATAAAATAAAGAACTAAACTTTAGCAAGAAATTAAATTAATAAAAATATCAAGGAAAAGTACCAAGACAGCGAATCCACCACTAAACATGCAATTACTACTCTTAATTATTATCTCGCACAAGCTAATATGATACGGTAACTCGTGTTCTTGGTCGGACACACGAATCACCAGTGAATGCACTACACGTTCTTTGGTCGGACACGAAAAATTCATTCACTATAAATCATGTAATTAACTCTATAATTTGGTTGGGCATAAAATTAATACAAACCTATTATTAGCTAGACACAAGAAATATCAAGATCAAATTCCAGTCATAATCATACCAGTCTATGGTCAAGCACTAGATCAAATTATGAAACATGAAATCGCATTAAGCATATCAACTATATTAAATTAAACAATTAAAGTAATAATACATATCTAGAGTTTCATCTACGCCTTGGACGCGAATTTAGCCAGACATGGAATAAGAGAAAGAAGAAGCCTGATTCGTTGGATTTATCAAAACAATGCTCACAAAATCACTATTCACCAAAAACACTGTTCACTGTGCAATGTATCAATTTCACTGTTCACGATTACTGTAGCAGTTTGCTATTCATCGTCTCTCCCAATCGCCTGCGCACTATAGCACACTGTAGCAGGTGTGAAATCCTCCCAAAATCGCTCATTTCTTCCTCCTTCTCCCCTCGGGCTGACTCATCTCTCTTCCCTCTCCTCTTCCGGCCGAAACCATGCCAAAAACCTGCCGAAAGCACCTGGCTTTTCCGGCGGAAATTCTCCTCCACCGTCCCTATTTTTCTCTCTGTTTTTTCGGCGACCTGTCCTGTTTTTATAGGCGGCCAATCCGAATCCGTATCTGTTTTGGGAATGTATCCAAATCGAATCCAAAGATTGAGTTCCCTATTCGAGCACGCCTCTTCCGACCTTCCGATTCTGGCACGATCCTTTGTTCCACTTTCCCGATTGTGCACAAGCTTCCATGGGCTGCTCCTCCCGGTCGCCTCGTCGAACGTCACCAAACTCGAACCCAGTTCAGCCGCCGCCCACGGCCTCGAGCTCCGCCGTCATCCTTCACCGGAACAGAACAGAGCTCTGTTTCTGTTCTGTCCTGAAAGGCCCGAGCTTTGGCTCGGGTCTTTTCCTTTCCTTTTTTTTTTCTTCGACCGAACTGAACCGGCACTGAACCAGTCGGTTTAGTGCTTTCTTTTCTTTCTTTTTTCTTTCATTGGGCTAAAACCCGTCGTACCCATCTCATCCATCGGATCTTTGATCTCAGCACAGAAACGGTTTGGCGCGCATTCACTCTTGACGATCAGCATTTTAAACTCTTACGCCTACATAAATAAAGTTAAATATAACTTAGACGCATCATAAATTGTAAATCCATTAAACTCAATTAACGCATCTAAATTAATCAATTAAGCGCATTTAGTTATTAATCTCCTAATTACTCACATAACATGAATAACCATTAATACTCCTTACTTTCAACTAAAATTATGACTAACATATAGGTAAAAAGGCATAAAAAAATGTGTTATTTTATATATATCAAATACCCTCAAACCTACATTTTGTTAGTCCTCGAGCAAAACAAAATCAAGCAAGGAAAACAAAAACAACTAAAGTAACTAAACTAGAAAAGTAAATGCCACTTTTGTAGGGAACACGATTGCATTGAGCGTATGCAATAAGCCGTTAAACCTCTAGGTGTCCCTAGTAGGACGAGTGGTGTCTCGTGAGGGTTTGCAGCCTTGCTACCCACAAATATGTACTTATGGAATTAACCTAATTAACCTTAATGCAAGAACAAATCAAAATACTGCAAAACAAACAAACCTATTATCCCTTCAAATGCAAACCACAATGTTTAAGAAAATCAACCAAACGTACTTGGTTTATAATCAACGGGAATATAGAAGCCCTCAAGTAAGTGGTTTTATTCCACACTTTCATCTTAAAAATTTCTGCTCAATATGATATAGCATGATATTATAAATCGTAAAAATGTAGAACATTGTAGTCATACATTCTAAATTTCTGTTTCACACATATCCAATGTTACCCATTAACCAAAGAACACCAGAATCTACATAGTCATCCCAATCTTTAGGTTCATGATAGCACAAAAGAATGAGCGCCTCATTCGGGTCCAACATTTTAGATTTGAGAGGATAATACACCACAAATTTTTTTTTCTTTTTCAATAGGACTGTGTAAGGCCTAACTTCAAGATGCTTAGGTTTAGCAATGACTCAGGCCAATGACTCCCAACCAGTTTGGCTTAGGGCATTAGGTTTTAAGATGGACCGCTTCGGGCCTGAGCATCAGCCTAAGTTAATCTTATAATAGTCAAGCAGCCCATTTCTTTCTTTTTTTTTCATTTTTTTTCATTTTTTTTCATTCATTTTTTTTTCATTTTTTTTCAGCATTCATACTTTCCATCATTTTTCAACAATCTTTATTCATCTAGGCTGTATTATACTCTCAATCTATTTCCGATTCCAAGCTCTTGCCATAGCCAAGTAAATGGTCTATCATGATCTTTTAAGCTCAACATACAACCACATATCATCCAATGACTCTGACTAAAGACATCCCACTGAAGATTAGTATTCAATAAAATCTCTAGAGGGTATTACTTTATGTACTAGTGTGTGAGTGAGTTTTATTAGCTCAAGCACCTGTTCCAAGAGGACTGTAACAGAAAGATACTGCTAAGTTAAGTGTTTCTATCCTCCAGTATACTTACTCACACTTCCAATGCAAATTAATCTCTTAAGAGTTGCAAAATGCATCATCACGGGATAAACTATCAAAACCTATAAAAATACTAACAAACAACCTAAAAACTAATTAATTTTTTTAAATTTTTAAATTTTTTTTCATGAACATAAACGAAAACAGATGATAATGAAACAAAAGAACACTTCTTTTCTACACCCCCAAACCTAAATTAAACATTGCCCTCAATGTTTACTAGAATAATACTACAATGACGAGTAAAATAAAAAGAGTGAGGAAAGAAGTCACCTGAATGGAGAGCCTCATGGTAGATGTATAGCATGAAACACATAAGCTAAAAATGAGAAGTGAGTACAAAATATGGAAAAATGAAATACACCCCCAAACCTAGACCGTATGGTAATACAGAACCTAGAAGAAAAATAAAAACAAAAGAGAAAACTAACAAGAAAATAAAATTTGGGTTGCCTCCCAAGAGTGCTAAGTTTTATGTCTTCAGCCAGACGTAGCCCTAACAAGTCAACCTGGATCAATTAAATAATTACCCCACACAACTCCTATCCTTGTTGCCTAAGTACGGATCACACCTTGGAATGAAAGGGTGGTGTGGTGGGTGGGTAAGCTTTGGGAATAGGGCCCCCTTCATTGGCCATGAGAAGAGGTCATTAGAGAATTTTAAAATAAAGGGTTTTTCCTCCCCCAAATCTACCAATTTGTCCATAGGGGCCTCCTCTCGTAACACATGTTGGAGAGGACTCTCAAATAGTGGATTGAATGGGAGATCGATAGAACACTCCAAGTCACTTTTAACAAAGAAAGGGTAAGGTCGGTCTAGACATTGTAACAGTGGTGTTTCAAGAACAGAAGGTTCCGTTAATATTGTCGTAGACGGTGACTCCCCAGAGATAGAAGATTTAAAAATTGGTTCTAACGACTCATTCACTTCTTCTTTACTCTTCATACTTTCCTGCTCATTTCTTACACTACATCTAACCTCATTTTCAAATTTTTGTGCACTCCGAAGGGTTGTAACATTTTGAACATGGTTAGGGAAAAAACATATCCCCTCTTCAACAAATTGGCCCATCGGGTATTGTGGTTGGTTAGGTAAAGTGTTTACTTCATTATTATTGCCCCATGCATTACTATATATCCCATTTAGGTTATCCAACATGGACAAGACCTTATCTTCAAAGCTAGGATTCCATGTAGGTTGGGCATATTGGGGTTGGGGCTGTGGTGGTGGTGGAACAGGGCATGACATACCTTATAATGGTGGACTAGTAGTTGGTTCAAACATTGCCCTTTTAATGAGAGTGTGCCAAGAAAAATTAGATTGATCCTCCCACTTATGAAGACCTTGGGCTGCATTTACATGATTGCGCACAAATTCCAGATACTCATAGGCCGAAGGACACTCCATTAAGGTATGGGTGGGGATTAAGTAAATGACATATGGTTCCAAAATAAAATGGGTCGTGGGTTGTAGGGAAGATATGTTACTCCCAAGGTTGGATTTATTCTCCCACCCATGGTTATAAGTATCAAGATATGAGTAACATGGAGAGAATGACAATTCAAAGGGAGGGGAAGTATGTGTGTGTGAGGAATAATACTCATTAAAGTACATGTATGAGTTCATATGGCTAAATCCATAGGAAGGTGAAGTCATCATTTTTTTCTTTCACCACGCAATCACCAACACCATAACCACACCATCACAAATCCACAACACAAAACAACCCTAGATATCCACGACTAGCAATCAACAGTCCTGAATATTGACAACTAGTAATCCTAGCTATCCACAACTAGCACTGCATGCTTTCACAGAAATAAAGAGAAAAATATTTAAAACACCCAAATCTATTTAAAAAAAGAAAGGTTGATAGATTGCAAATGAGGGGAAGGAGCGTCCTTTCCAACATTGGCGAGTTCCAAGTGTCACTATCCGCCTCTCCAAATTGATTCCTACAAAGACAAAAAAATCAAGTATCAAAATCTTACAAAGACAAGTTTAAACTAATTAGAATTAAGTCAAACCATTACCAAGTCCCCGGCAATGGCGCCAATTGATTGATTGTATTTTTAACTATTTACTCGCAATCGCACGAGACTACGTATAGAATAGTGGAAACGAGGACGAACCCAAAGGATTTACTTGATTAACCTAATTCTAATGAAAAGATTGAATTTTAATAAAATAAAGAACTAAACTTTAGTAAGAAATTAAATTAATAAAAATATCAAGGAAAAGTACCAAGGCAGCGAATCCACTACTAAACATGCAATTACTACTCTTAATTACTATCTCGCACAAGCTAATATGATACGGTAACTCGTGTTCTTGGTCAGACACACGAATCACCAGTGAATGCACTACACGTTCTTTGGTCGGACATAAAAAGTTCATTCACTATAAATCATGTAATTAACTCTATCATTTGGTCAGGCATAGAATTAATACAAACCTGTTATTAGCTAGACACAGGAAATATCAAGATCAAATTCTAGTCATAATCATATCAGTCTATGGTCAAGCACTAGATCAAATTATGAAACATAAAATCGCATTAAGCATATCAACTATATTAAATTAAACAATTAAGAGTAATAATACAAATCTAGAGTTTCATCTACGCCTTGGACATGAATTTAGCTAGACATGGAATAAGAGAAAGAAAAAGTCTGATTCGTCGAATTTATCGAAACACTGCTCACAAAATCACTATTCACCAAAAACACTGTTCACTGTGCACTGTATCAATTTCACTGTTCACGGTTATTGTAACAGTTTGTTATTCATCGTCTCTCCCAATCGCCCACGCATTGTAGCACACTGTAGCAACTGTGAAATCCTCCCAAAATCGTTCATTTTTTCCTCCTTCTCCCCTCAGGCCGACTCCTCTCTCTTCCCTCTCCTCTTCCGGCCGAAACCACGCCGGAATCTTGCCGAAAGCACCTGGCTTTTCTGGTGGAAATTCTCCTCCACCATCCCTGTTTTTCGGGCGATCTATCCTGTTTTTATAGGTGGCCAATCCGAATCTGTATCTATTTTGGGAATGTATCCAAGTCAAATCCAAACATCGAGTTCCCTATTCGAACACGCCTCTTCCGACCTTCGAATTTCGGCACGATCCTCTGTTCCACTTTCCCGATTGAGCACAAGCTTCCATGGAATACTCCTCCCAGTCGCCTCGTCGAACGTCACCAAACTCGAACCCAGTTCAGCCGCCACCCATGGCCTTGAGCTCCGTCATCATCCTTCACCGGAACAGAATAGAGCTCGAACAGAGCTCTATTTCTGTTCTGTCCTGAAAGGCCCGAGCTTTGGCTCGGGTCTTTTCCTTTCCTTTTTTTTTCTTTTTCTTCGACCAAACTGAACCGGCACTGAACCAGTCGGTTCAGTGCTTTTTTTTTTCTTTCATTGTGCTAAAACTCGTCGTACCCATCTCATCCATCAGATCTTCGATCTCAGCACAGAAACGGTTTGGCGCACATTTACTCTTGACGATCTGCATTTGAAACTCTTACGCCTACATAAATAAAGTTAAATATAATTTAGGTGCATCATAAATTGTAAATCCATTAAACTCAATTAACGCATCTAAATTAATCAATTAAGTACATTTAGTTATTAATCTCCTAATTACTCACCTAACATGAATAACCATTAATACTTCTTACTTTCAACTAAAATTATGACTAACATATAGGTAAAAAGACATAAAAAAATGTGTATATTTTATATATATCACTTGTCCGGGCCACAGGAGGGGCTGCAAGACAGTTATACCCAGTTATATGTTGTGAGTTTTTGCATTTTGTTTTGAAGTTGGTTGTCCCTGGAGGATTGGTTTGCCTCGTCCATATGGCTACAACCATGTAATTATAAATGGTTGTGTCGTGCTTTGTCTTGTCCGCTTCTATGGTTTTGGGGCCAATGGAGATGCTTCATGTTTTAGAGATTGCTGGCTTCGCCAGTTTTTTGTTTAGGCAACTATGTGGAAGTGCAAGGAAGCTTATTATGTTCAGTGCAATCATTTGGTGTTTTGGTTAGATAAGATGTGTCTTTGATACAAATGTGTTTATTGTGTTCATCTCCTTCTCTTCCTATGGCCATGGATGCTCGGTTTTCTCTCTTAGTATAATAAAATAGGAAGTGGAAAATTATGGTGGGAAACTATATGACTACTATATATGGAGAAACTTATTTTTTCAGTTTCATCTGAATCTGATTTTTTCAGTTTCAGATTAAGATTTGAGAATTTCATATACTTTTCAGTAGACTTTTCAGATTCGGACCAAACAAACAAACCTTAGTATGATAAAATAAGAAGTGGAAAATTATGGTGGGAAACTATATGACTACTATGGTGTTGTGTTCCTGTATGGAACACGAACAAAATTAAACGCCATGGTGAAAAAGGGAGAAAAGAAGAAGAAGAAGAAGAAGAAGAAAAGAGAATAAGGAAAACTTGATTCAATATTGCATGCCCCATAAGGAGGAAGAAGACCTCCTTATAAAGAAGGAGAGGCGCGTCTTCCTAGCCTGATTACAAGATATGACCTTTCAGCTTCCTAAGTTAATTCCAAGATATGACTTTTCAGCTTCCTAGGTTGATTACAAGATATGACTTTTCAGCTTCCTAGGTTGATTACAAGATAATCTTTCAGCTTCCTAGGTTGATTGATTACAAGATAACCTTTCAGTTACCAAGATATGGTTATGTGTACTGCCATTCACAACACTCCACCACGCTTTCGCTTCCGCCTTGTCCTCAAGGCAGCCAAGTAGTAAATGCTTCATAGGCGGCAAGGAAACAGCGATGAGCAGAACGCGTGCGTCACTGGCGAGAAGCATGACCTCAATATTAACGTCTTTGGTGTAACCGAAGAGGTCAGCAGCAGACACTGCCCCAAATGCACAAACCGTGTTTCGGATGTCAATCCAATGGCAAGCCCACTTGGTAGTCAAGCTCATGGCAATAATCAATTGTTTCAGACTGCCAACCATTTCGCACTTCCCATTTGGTGCATAAACATTAGTAATCATCACATAATTTTCGGCATCCAGAAGCTTGATCACAATCAGTGCTTCCACAACCTTTGTTTGAAATATCAAATTCTCATGGATTCCGCATCCACCACGCCGAGCTCCCAGTAATTCGAACACCTCAGCTGCAAAAATTCCTCCAAAACCACTGACGGCACACTTTGCCTGCCTAAAAGCAGTAACGGCAGACAAATAATATGCCCGTGCTTCACCTGCAAGTCCACTTAAATTATGTGATTCTGAATAAAAATTTGTATGCCGAACACCCTGACTAAGAACATGAATTACAGCTTGAAGACAGCTGTCATATGTATCAGCCATTGTACACCTCCAAGGACCAATGTCAATCGACATGCCTGCCCATGTCGCTGGGAAGGATATATCAAGATGCAACCCTCCTATATAGGCATGTTATTTTGAAGCTTTCTGTTTGGACAAATAACTCAACATTACCCATGTCTCAATATGGGGACCCTCCAGCAGAGATGCACTCATAGCCATCCGCTCTTATAACTGCCAAGCATGTGCATTTCTCTCCTCTAATTCTGAGACAAGATTAAAGAAGATGGCAAGATCAGTGTAATGGTTTGCTCGCCAAGGAGTCAGATGCAATGCTTTCTGAGAAACACAACACCCAATGCCTACCAACAAAACATATTCCTCTTCCATGCGGCAACAGAAGCTTTGAGGGAGTTGCCCTCTACTGCAGGATTCTGAACTTCATCTAGACAGGGGAGACAACCCTCATATAATAGCTGAATGTCACCATGAAACTTCCAAGTAGAAAATTTATCTTCAAGCAAATGTGTACTGTTTGCTGTGATGTAAGATCCTTTCTCTGATAAAGCTGATCCCCAACAAAATGCACCAGAATTCATACACTCATTTAATAAGCCAATAAATCCAAAAACAAGGTCATAATGTGCAGCCACATTTTTAGGTGCTATCTTTAATGCATGCCTAAACTGCTCAACACCCTTTTTATATAAACCACACGCCAGAGGAATATTGCCACTTTCAACCAGAGTAAAAACCATTGAATCATGAAGCCCAACAAATCTCCCATACGACTTTAAAGCAGCTAGAAATATGTCCACTCGCTGATAAGCAACCCCTAAAGTTTGGTAGGAATGATCCATGGTAGAATCATTGTAAAAGCCCAATCTGAATTGCATTTCTTCACCCTTCTTGCAATCAGAATTACTAAGAGACACGAAGGTAGGCAAGAACCCAGCATTGCCATTAAAAGGACTATAATTTCCCCGTTTACAATCAGTGGGGCACTCCAACTGAAACCCATCACCAACAATGTCCCAAAGAATGGAACACAAGCTCCCTTCTTTTTCCAGACTGAGAGGCTTCTACTTGCCATAATCAACACCATCATAACTGTTATCCAAGAACCCGAAAATAGAAATCGGATTGAAATAATTTACACCATGGCTAGCGCTCAAGCTCTCAGCCGAGCCTGACACTAAACTTGTTTCGATAGTTGAATTTTTTTTTCACAAATGAGTTTAACAACTATATGAAGATCAAGTATGTCACCTTAACCAACTTCATCCCTCTCTGTGTCTGAGAGTTATCTCTGTCTGTGTTTGAATGGGAAATTTCGTCGAACACATGGGGGGCATGAGGAGGTGGAGAAGACAACCGTTGCCGGAACTCGCTGGGCTACCCTGTCCGGCCGTGCCCGCCTAGGCGGCGACGCTGGCCCAGGAGGTGGAGACGGCGGCACAGCTTTGGCCGGCGTCCTGGCGATCATAGCCGTTGGAAAAATTAGACCATTGGGCACAGCGTTGGATGGTGAGGTTGCTGTGACCAGTGATGTTGCTGTGGGCGGCGATGAAGGGCACATGGTGGTAGTCGGCGTGGTCGCCGTGGCCGGACGCTTGGCGGATTGGCGTTGTTGGTGATATTAACTGGAAGGGTGGAGGCGACGATGAGCGGCTTAGAGGGATCAATGGAAGTTGCTGGAAGCGGTGGAGGGAGGACGACGGTGGGCTCTGCCCCTTGGTTGAGAAGAATGGGGACGGCGGCGGCGGCATCGTCGGTGTCGAAAAACATGCAATCTTCAAATGACGGAACCTTGGTCTCGTGGGCAGGTTGCATGGGGGCTGCGGTGGAGGAGCGGCCATGGCCTACGACGGAGGGTTGGACCACGGCGGTCACGGCGTTACTCAGGAGTACGTCGCCGAGGGAGGTGAGTGCTGAGGCTCCCAACGCTGCGGCTAGGTCGAACTCCTGATACCCTTGATCTACTGCCTTCAAGGAACTCTTCTGACCATCGGAGGATTTGGCGGCGGCTGGGACCGCAGAAGAAGACGGAACCGGGGTTGCCGGTGGCAGTGGCGGGGAGTACATGGGAAGAGATGGATCGATGCCCCAGTAGGGCCGGGTCGCCAGATCGACATACGGGGAGTCCACCCATTTTCCGGCACAAACAATCGTGGCGATCTGAGGAGGATCGAGGTTTTGACGGGGATGGTGTTGATGTGAGTTCCGTCGCGAAACTAATGGCGGCGATGGCTGTGGGTAGCCCCACTACGGCTGGGATGGGTACCAGGCGGCGGTGCCCGGCAACGGTGCCGGCGGAGGTGTGTCCCATTCTGGCTGGGAGGAAAACCAGGTGGCTCCCTTGGCCGGTAAGGAACAACCCGCTCTGATACCAATGTTGTGTTTCCGTATGGAACACGAACAAAATTAAACACCATGGTGAAAAAGGGAGAAAAGAAGAAGAAGAAGAAGAAGAAGAAAAGAGAATAAGGAAAACTTGATTCAATATTGCATGCCCCAGAAGGAGGAAGAAGACCTCCTTATAAAGAAGGAGAGACGCGTCTTCCTAACCTGATTACAAGATATGACCTTTCAGTTTCCTAAGTTAATTCCAAGATATGACTTTTCAGCTTCCTAAGTTGATTACAAGATATGACTTTTCAGCTTCCTAGGTTGATTACAAGATAACCTTTCAACTTCCTAGGTTGATTGATTACAAGGTAACCTTTCAATTACCAAGATATGGTTATGTGTACTGCCATTCACAACATGTGGAGTAAAACTTATCTAGGCCAACGGCTCGAGAACATGTTCATAGCTTTGCAAATGCAAAGAAAATGGAACAAAGTAAATATGCGCCTCAACAAAATGCAGGGTGTTGCAAGATGTCGGATGGCATGCACTAATCAAGCGACGGATGGGTGATTTACACTCTTGTGTCCCCTTATAAACGTGCGTTGCCAGACAGTTAAGGCGATTTAAACCCTCCAACGGCCCATGGCGCCTTAGCGCATGCCAACGCTGTGAGCCAAGCGCATTTGAGAGACTCAAAACATATTTGGTAGATTGCCTTTAAAGTTTTCAACCAAAGGCTATATCAAAAAAGTTTTCAACTGTGGGAAGGCAAAGCTGCAATGGTCAATGCATAGGAAATAGTAGACATAACCCATTGATGTTCTTTTCTCGAAGTATCTATGCATCACAATTCAGTGCAAGATCAGATATTGGTGACAAGTTCATCGTGCATGTGACACCTCTTAAATTGAATTGATGTCTGCTTATGCCTTGTCGCCACTAGCTACACATGGAGCAAAGCACCTAGCTGGTCTTTTTCTTCAGCAAAGCCCTATAAGGCTGGTACTTTGTGGACCAGGCCTAGCTCTAATTTGGATTGCTCACAGACAACATGGCACATTGCTCAGAAAACATACTGAGCTTTGCCCTGACATTGGCAGTAAATGGCAATAAAGAAGCTCCGGGTGAGATATGGTCCTCCCTTGTCTGCAACACTGACCAACCAAGGCCTTCCTCCTTTCTTTCTTCCTGTCAAACAGCAAAAGCTAAAGATGGCTCCTCTTAGCCTTTAGTTCAGAATTCAGATTACTCTCCCTCTCTCCAGTCCCCACAGTGAAAGACAACTTGTTTCTTTGCTCAGTTTCTCCCTTTGAAGATTCTCTTCCTTTCTCTTCTATCTCTCTTCTTGTATACACTTTAAAAGCCATCTTCCATCTGTCTCTCCTAACTTGACATTTCTTGCTAGCTCTAGTATTTTATTGCTTCATGGAATCTGATGTTTTAAGGTGTGTGACTCGGTGGTTTTAGTTCTCATGTGCATGGCTGGCAATGGAGCTCCTCTTGTTTTCTCCTTAGCCTTCATCTACTTTCTGCTTGTAGTCTCTGCTGCTGATGCTGTTGGAGTACTGAGGCCTAGCAATGGGGAAGAAGCACACAACAGGGACACCCATCAAGCCCTGGACACCAATAGACCCACCAGGGCTTGGGGAGAGAAGATGTTTAATGATAGTGAACATGAAGTTCCCAGTGGTCCAAACCCCATCTCCAATAGGTGAGCAAATGCCAAATAGACCTGCCATGTTGGTTGAAGCAGCTCATCCTTTTTTTTTTTCACATGGTTTTATTACACTTTAATGGATTGAGAGTAGTTCAACTTGATTGTTTTCCTTTCTCAGCAACCATAGAAGACAACATTCAGTTGTAAATGAGACTGGATGAAATACATTAGTTTCTTCTTAATGGTTTGTTTTTTTTATGTCAATTGATTTGCTTCTGTGGAATGTTTGCAATTTTTTTTTATGATTGGAATGTTTGCAATATTTGTCACAGCATTTTTTTTTCTCTAGAGGAAAGAACATGAGGTTGATAATTGAGACGATGGGGTTTTGGGTGGCTATGAAGGTGGAAGCCATTATCTGTATTTTTTTATTTTAGAAAGAAAAGAAAACTATTGTCACTATGCTTTGTTTTTGTTTGGACGAGAACTTTGTCTGCCATGTTGAGAAAAAAAGGCAATCCTTGGTTTTGCGAGAAAACTGCATCCGAAGTTCTTGAAATGGACCCTCTATTGCTCTTTTTTCTGTGAGTTTTCTTTGCTTCCTTCTTTCTTTTTTTTTGGGGACCATCATCCTAATAATTAGTAGAGCATTGCACTTCCACTCTTCCAACAAAATGATTAACGAAAAATAAGTATTAACCTCTCTTTTTGAGATGGTTCTAATTGTCATAAATCGATATATATGTTTTTTGATACAAATCAATCAATATTCATTGTGATTGAGAACTTCAATTAAAGATTACACAATTTTCTCTTATTAGGATACTAATTCTAGTGAGAAAAGTCATTGTCTTTCGTTAAAATAGAAAGAAGATATTTAATTCTCTTCGCTTCTTTTGTAGGGATGCCTTCTTTAAAATTCAACCTTGATTTTGGGCTTATCATTTTCCCTTCAAAAAATAAGGGGATGATTACACTTTTTTTCCTAAAATGATGATGCTACTAAATGATAAGACGAAAATGGTAGATAGAGACTACCTTAAATTGGGTGTCTTGAGTGGTCCCTGATGGTGTAACAAGTTTTAGGACCTTACAAGTGACAAGACATTGGAATTTCTGATATCAAGTGATATTCTTTCCTAGTTACTCTTAATGAATCACAATTCCCATCTCAAAGAATTTGTGCTCTTCATGTTGTCAAACTTTTTATCGTTCACTACTGTGTAATGAACAAAGTACATTGTGTATTCTCACTCCAATTTTAAGTGAATGGATCGCATGTAGTCTTGATATCCAACTATAGCCACTACTATTGATATCAAATCTGTACCCCGAGATATGTTGCAAGTTAAACGTTGCTTTGGAAATAAGACATTGGGCTAATAGTTATTGGATGGTTAGTGCCAAAATAAAAAAAAAATAGATGGTTCAAACACTGAGCCACTTTTTCTTTTTTGGTCAGTCTAGAGAGCTTTAATATTTGATTTCTCGATCACTTTAAGGAAGGTAGCTATTGCTCTTCGAATCTGACAAGAAGGTTGTTGTTGATCCCATAAGGCCAGGGCATTCTTCACCTATCATTCATGTCCCTTTTGTCAAAAAAGAAGAAATCATTTCCTGTCTTTGGAAAGATACATGGTATGCAGAATTTGGCAAGAGGCTTCTACTTCAAAAAAGTAGCAAATAATTGAACAAAATTTAGGAGTATCATTGTTCAAGATTTGCATCATGGGACAGGTGGTGAAAAGCAGAGAATTAAAGAAACAAGATTAATGATGGTACTACAGCTTTTCCTTTTTGAAAAAGTTAGTTGATGGTCCATCACTAAACAAAAAGTTGTTGTATCTATTTCAACCTCCGTTAATTTCAATACCTAATTTCATGTTGCATTCAACCTCCATTCACAAATGGTCCACTAAATAAATTACCCAAAAAAAAAATGGTCCATTAAATAAATAGAAATGGTTCCGTTCTCTGTTAATCTTAATGTTTCTCGATACTCCCTCCGTCCAACTTTGATAGCTGGATTTGGTTTTCCAAAATGAACTAGAACTAGTTCATCTTATAAAACCAAATATTAATAAGGTAAAATTAAAAGGGCTAGGCCAAGCTAGTTACATGTATCAAACTCATATGCCATATTAAGGTAAAATCATTAAAAAAATTGTTTGCTAGGACAAGAAAAGTAGGGCTAGGTCGATCTTTGGTGTGTTGGTTGGATCTCACTCGGTTGTCCGGGAGGTTTTAAGGTTGAGTCTCATGGCATCTAGGGTGTGAGGGGGTGTGAGTCTTACCTATCAAAGAAAGAAAAAAGAAAAAAGAAAATAAGAACTAGGGCTGCACTTTTTTCTTAAACCAATAAATAATTCGGAAAGGAGGAAAGGGATAATGTGGGTAAAATTAGGGCAGCATAATATGTTCCACTTTTCTTCAAAGTAATTAAAGTTTTGAACATCTCAAACTTTTCTTCATTTAACAATAATTGATCCTCCAAAGCAAATAAATGAAAAAGCCTATGACCAAGATCAAGTACGAGTTACACAAGGCATTATAAAGAAACAAGAATTTCATACTGTTAATGTTGACAGTGATTCAAATATTCTAAACATGCACAAGTCCAATCAGGAACTTATTGTCCAAATTATATAAGAAAGACCAAGAATGTGAAAAGCCTCATTTTTTCCTGTAATTGCAGTTCACTCGGATTTCTCCCTCACTGCCTGTCAGCACTTGGGTATTGCCCAAATTCACCATGGACACAGCAAACTGCTGATAGAAGAGCATGGGCTGGTTGGCCAAGGCATTAACAAGAGGTTTAGTTCTATAATCAGAATATAACAGCTGATCAGTAGACAATAATCCCATCTTCTTCTCCAAATTGGTGTAGTACGTTGAATCGAACTTCCTCGGCGTGGTGGCATCAAGATCAACGTACTCGGATTTCCATCGACACTTCCTCCTTAAAAAGTTGAGGTACTTCACATTGATGGTTGGGTCTGGCTTGCCTGTCATGTTGAAGTTGTATATCCTCTCTTGAATTGAACCACATGTGCTTCTTCCAATTGTATGTGATCCTGAAATGCATGACAATTTTGCTAGGATTAATTGAGGTGATAATGGGTGCTAGAGACAGCCTTAGAGTATGAATTAGGAATTTGGTTAAGATTATATATTTTATAATAAAATCATACCTGACAGGACAACAAGATCAAGTAGATTCAGGCCTCTGGCTTGGAAGAATTCAATGAGTGTAGTGACGTTTTCACGTCCCATGGGGACCATGCCAGCCTCATTTGCTTTGGAGACTGTCCCATCTCTTCGCCCAAATGGTACTTCCCAGAATGGGCCACCAATCTATAAAGAATCACATGAATGATTCTGTAAATGGAGAATGAAACCTCGATAAAAATAGAATCACCGATCCATCAACATTATCAGCATGAGCCCCTGTGTAGACATAGGATTGGGCACTTATGTACGCGACACATATGCCGCCTTGCAACTTATTTTGGTAAATTTCCTTGCAATTTGAAAATTGAAACTTATGAAGGATGTGTAACGCCCATATGTAGGACCTTTGTGAATTTACTTGTTTATATGCCTTAGCTAAGGAGAAGGCGCGAAAGCTAAAAGATAGAAATTGTCACTAATTACCATGATGGTGGCATCTCTTGCAGCAGTGGTGAGGACATCTGCACAGGAAACGGTCTTTGGGCACTTCTTCTCTAGCTCAGCTTTGATGTCATCAATGACTTCAAAGCCTCTTAGTGACTCACTAGCCTTTGCACCCCTCTCACTTCCAGGGTGGTTTAACAGAATGGATGCATCACATCCCTGCATCACAAATCCACTTGATATGAGTGCAAGAACTACGATCACTCGAGGCTTCCTCTGTTAGGAAAACAAATCACACAAATGCAATCGCTACAATGTGTGTACCAAATCTGCTAAAAGATTGAGCTTTGATGAAAGGGACGAGCAACATATATCAATTAAACCAAATCCAATCACACTAAAATAGAAAACTCAATTTGTTCGGGGCATATTTCCAAATATGCACTGGACTCAACTAAAGCAAATGGATAATGAGGTCCAATCATAACAAAGACAGAAAGCTGCAAAATGGATCTATTTCACATTGCCTTGATTATTAGAAAGCCAAATCAGTAGTGATGTTGGGCATTCTCACCCTGACTGCACAATCATGGAAATGTAGCCTAATGAGGGCAGGTCCAAGTGTGTAGTCCTTCTTCACCCAAGCCTTCACTTTTTTGTGGACAATGGACTCAAACTTTGGGCAGGTCTTTGCATAGTAAGAGAAGGACAAATTATCACCATTCAGTAAGGACCCAAATGCATCAACACCTAGAGCAGAGGTTTGAGACAAGTGAAGGAGAGGAAGGAGAAGTGCCCAAAGGAAAAACCCCATTATTTCAAGTCCAAGAGAATACAAATGCTTTGTGAGGGGATTGTGTGTGATGGGCATTTATATCGAGACCAAAGTAATGCTGGCAAATGATTAGAACATTTGTAACGTGAGAAGCACCAAACAAACGGGAGAAGACATGAAAGCATGTAGGATGGCAATCATGTTTTTTAGCCATTGTTTGCTTGTGATAAGCTATCCTTCTCATTCTTGAAGGTTGATTTTTTGTACATATTTCGAAGGACCCCGTCTATGTGTGTCCCATGGATCGTACTTTTGGGTCGCACAGATTTTGATCGTGCAATGCCGATTAATAAAGGCAGGTTTCTCTGCTCCTACACATGAGATGTTGGATCGAGATCTGATGGCTTGCATTGTGTCGGTGCATATTTTCAAAGAGTAGGGCTAGCCTGCGCTGCAGTGCCCATGCAATGTAGCCAGGCAGCCTCAGATCAGTCGGCCCCATGTGATCTGACGGCCACCTGGGTACAGCGCATGGGTGCTGCAGCTTAAGAAATACTCCCATTCTTATACTAAATATCCTAATTGGTTTTTCAAACCAGGGGCGAAGGGGATACCTAAATGTATATATGCCTATGTTTTAATCTGGATATTATTAAGGGTAAATTGCACTTACTGGGATTCATCTTTAGATTTATGCTGATTTTTTATTAATGTTTTCGATTCCATGCGAATTTAAAAAAGTAATTGGATCGGTATGATCCAAGATTTAATTTTATATGCATTATAGTGTAGTACAAATTCTGAAAAGAACCAAGTTCTAGATTTGACATGGGATAATATAGGGGCCGTTTGGATCGTGAAAAATCCCAGACATCACTAGGTGGATTTTTGGGAATGGATGTTTCTGATTTTTCACATCCCAAACGCCCCCATAGTATTTCCTCATTCATTCCCATCAATCAAAAAGTTTTTTTTGGATTGGATGGGTTGATTTCTTAATGAATCGTGAGATAAAAAATATTTTTTATCCAAAATTGGATAATCATTAGGGCTAGTCTTAGGGGTTGTTTGGGGTGTGAAAAATCAGCTCCATCCAGCTCGTTAGTGGATTATCCCAAAAATCCATAAGCAGCTAGATTTTTTGAGCCGGATGGAGCTGATTTTTCATGCCCCCAAATGGCCCCTTAGTATCTTTACTAATGTTCGTCATGATATCCACATGGGTCTAGTATTCTATATTGATATTTTTTTAAGACACAAATTGATAAATCCCCAATCAAAATATTTTCTATCCAGATTTTTATCTGTATTGATAATATACTCTTCTCCTATTAAATAATCTTTTAACCAAAATATGGGGATCAAATCACGATCTTATAATTATAATAAGAACAAGAGATCTTTCTCGATCAATCCCTTTGCCTCTCATTCTTCGAGAATCAGAAAAATTCTTTTTGAGATTGAATTTGTTCATTTGGACTATGGTTCTTCTACTTATTTTATTTACTTTTTTTTATTTTCTTTGATTCTTTATTTTGATTTTCAATGTTTGCCAAAGATGTACCTATACCCCCTATATGGAAGAGATTACACTTATCATTAACATTACACTTTTTTTTATTACCGTTAACATAACTACACTTAATTACACCATTTGATGTTAAAGAGTTCAATGGACATTTGCAAATGGTGAAAATGCCTTGTTTATCTCCCTTAAAGCCTTCTAAAGCTTTCGTTTAAAAGGGGCATTTTCTTATTGCAAATGTTTCCATAAGGTTTTGTTCATGACAGTAGGTATGTGTAAATGCAATTTTTTTAAATATGAGGACATGTAATTGCAATCTTGACAAATGTAAGGGGCTATAGCCTGTACCCAATTATGAAATTAGAATTGCCATAAGAACACATATCGAATAAATGACATTTTAAACTACGAATGAGTTAAATTAGAGAACAACAAGATTGTGTTAACATAGTCAAGAAATCAAACTAAGAAACACATCCTTCATGATTTTGACCTCAATTTTGCGTTTGTTCAAACTACAGCATTCAAATTTGTACTCTAGACTTGTAGTATATACTATGAAACGAATGTCCATCATCCATGAAGACGAAGGATCAATCTCCAATAATTTTTACATATTAGCTGCCGATATTCCTTGCTTCAAGTAGATAACCGTGAGTTCAACAATAGTTCGGATACAACAGTCAGAATTCAGTTTTCTGCTTCTGTTGCAGCACAAACAAAAAATTCCGAAATCAATTAGCAGATTCAGTGAAATGAGAAAACATTGAAGAAGAACACAAAACAGAGAAGTGTGTCAGTCCACTTAATTATAGAATATGAAATCATCTGGTCTATCTGAATTCAGCTTCTTGAGTGTACGGATTACTGTAGCTCTTCTTTGCAGAAGATCCTCTATCAGCAGCCATGGAGATGTGGAGGAGGAGATCCGACACTTGCCGGGCCGACGGCCGTCCGGCTGGAGCCATCCTTGTGCACTGCAATGCAACATCAAGCATCTCAAACATAGAGGACTCCTCGGTGGGTGTGGCCGGTTTCAGTGCAGTGTCTATCAGTGTTTCCCTGTCTAACTCTGTAGAGTTAAGATGTGTCTCTATCCATCTCACCATGTCCATGTCTTCTACAAATGTCCGGTCTGTTGGCATCAGCCCGCTTACAAGCTCCATCAATATAATTCCCATGCTGTACACATCACTCTTTTCTGTTGCCTTGAGAGAGTAAGCATACTCTGCAGGCAAAAACCATACAATTATCATCAAGAATGATCATGAACATTGAAAACTTTTGCTGTTAACCTTATCACATAAAGAATGATTCAACATCCAACCAATTTCTGATTAAGCCTTAAAACAGTTGGCTTGTATATGCAGTTTGTGATGATAAATAAATTATCCTGTTTACATGCGACCGCTTTTCATCTGTGCGGCGAATGTTAAACTCCACCCGCACAAAAATACATGTGTGTCGGATTAAACATCGCGGGACCATATCAACTTTTTCTTAAATAATGGTGGTGAATTCAAAATGGTATTAATTTGTGGAACAATTTTTTTCTTAATTGATGTCACATAAAATGCAATCAACTATTTTCATAAGATAGAAATTAAAGGATGCAATTAGTTTGATTCACTTACCTGGTGCAATGTACCCAATTGAGCCAGCAAACCAAGTGGTAGTGGATTCAGAGGTGGAGTCCTGGTTGATGAGCTTGGCCAGCCCAAAGTCTCCAAGATGAGCCTCCATGTCCTCATCAAGCAGCACATTGCTTGACTTAATGTCTCTGTGAACAATCCTTGGCACACAATCATGGTGCAGGTATTCAACACCACGGGCTAGTCCAATAGCTATCTTCAATCTGGTTTCCCACTCCAGCTTCTGCTTCTTGTTCGGGGAAGATCGGTGCAACCAATCCCAAACACTTCCATTCTCCATGTATTCATATATCAATAGATTGGCAGCACCACCTCTGCTGCTACAACATCCCATGAGCTTTACCAAGTGCCTGTGTCTGATCCTCCCTAATATCCGAATTTCCCTCGAAAAGCTGCGATCCGATAGAAGGTCGTCCTTCCGCCGCATTTTCTTGACGGCAATGACTTGCCCGTTGGGCAGCTCTGCCCTGTATACTGTCCCAGACCCACCTGAGCCAATTACAAATTCATCACTCAGATTGTTTGTGGCTTCCATTATCTGCTCCCACTTAAATTCTTTCTTGGATCCTTGTACTACCAATTTTCTTTGAGGTTGTGAAGAGCTTGACGAATAGATGCAATCCACTTCGCGACCCCATTTTGATCCCTTTCGCTTTCGGCTTAGAATGATCGCTAGTGCAAGGACTAGCAGAACAAAGGAAATAGACGAGGCTGCTGAAATCACAATCAATGATGAAAAGTTCTTCCTCTTTTCAGCACAAGGCTGCAGGGGTCCGCCGCAAAGACCTACATTTGCCTCAAAAGACTGTGCAGGCCACTCGGCTAATTGCTTGTCCAAGTGGCCTTGTAGATTGTTGTAAGATAGATCAAGCTTTCCCAAGCTGCTCATATCTGCAATTTGTGGAGGAATCTCTCCAGTGAGAGAATTGTGGGAGAGATCAAGAACTTCTAACTTAGTTAGCACTGCCAAAGCAGGTGGGATAGTTCCAGTGAGATTATTGTAGCTTATGTCCAACACACTCTGCAGGTTGTGCAAATCTCCAATTTCAACTGGAATTTCTCCACTAAAGGAGTTATTCGCCAACCGGAGCTCGTAAAGCTTGCTTAATTTTCCAATTGAAGGTGGAATTGCTCCATAGAACTGATTTCTATCAAGATTCAAAAGATTGAGCACAGAGAGATCTCCAATTTGAGAGGGAAGAGTGCCATTGAGAAGATTATCATCTAATGAAAGCAAAAGGAGGCCAGTGCAGTTGAAGAGCTCTACAGGCAATGCCCCAATGAACTGGTTGGAAGAGAGCTTGAGCTCACCCAACTGTGGCTGCGACCCAAGCCATGCCGGAATCTGACCGCTAAGCCGGTTATTGTTCAAATCTATATGGCTCAATTTCTTGCACATAGATAGCTCACCAGGGACTGTTCCATTGAGCAAATTGCTTGATAGGTCTAGCAATGAAAGCTCTGTAATCTCCCCAAGCAACGGAGGAATTTCGCCTTCAAACCGATTATTCCCCAATCTCAACCTCTCAAGAAAGGGTGAATTGCCCAACTGGGGAGGAATTTCCCCATCAAACATATTCCCAGTGACATCAAATGAGAGCAAATTCTGTGAACCACATAGAGGCAAAATGCTACCATTGAACCTGTTGTTGGAGATATTAATCCTAGTAAGATTCGCACACTTGATCAGATCATCAGGGAGAGTACCTTCAAGAGAATTGTTGTAGAGCATCAGAAATTGGAGGGACTCAAGAAATCCAAATGTTGCAGGGATGCTTCCAGTAAGCTTGTTGTCAGCCAAGTCAAGAATAGTTAGCTGCTGGCAGTTGCCCAATGTGGAGGGAATTTCACCAGACAAGTCATTCTGCCTCAGGTCCAAAAAATTCAAATCCTTCAACCTTCCAATAGTAATTGGTATACTGCCTGAGAATTGATTGCCAAAGAAATCAACCATTTGCAAGCTAGAGCAATTACCAATTTGCAAAGGTAACTCTCCTGACAACTGATTCTCATAGAGGTACAGGATTTGGAGCCTGCCCAATTGACCAATTTCTGGTGGGAGGACCCCATTCAAACTGTTGTGATAGAGGGCTAGTGTCTCAAGATTGCTGAGATTTCCAATCCATGGTGGGAATTCACCTACTAAGCTGTTGTTGTTTAAGGTGAGATCAGTCAGGTTGGCCAGGTGGGCGAGTTGACTCGGTATTGACCCGGTGAGTGAGTTGTTGGCCAGGTCGAGTTGCTTCAATGTCCGGCATTGTCCGACACTGGCCGGAATGCTGCCGGAGAAGTTGTTGGTGGACAACACTAAGTATTTAAGCTTTGGCGGACATATCTCCGGTATTGGACCGGAGAGCTGGTTCTGCATCAGCACCATGTAGTTCAGCTCGGGGAAGTTCACAAATTCCTTCGGAATCTCGCCGACGAGCTGGTTTGCTGATAAGTCGAGGTTCTGGAGGCTTCTTATTTTGGACAGGGAGGCTGGAAGCTGGCCGGTGAGCTGGTTGCCCATGAAATTCAGGTAAACGAGTTGATTCAGCTGACCAAGTTGAGTCGGTATACCTCCGGTGAGCGAGTTATTGGCAAGGTTGAGGATTTGGAGGTTTTGGAGGAGGCCCAATTGGGCTGGAATCGGCCCGGTGAGCTGGTTGAGAGCGACGGTGAAGACGATGAGCTCCGAGCAGCTTCCGAGCTGCGGCGGGATCGGGCCCTCAAGGTTGTTATGCTGTAGTATCAAGTTCTCTAGCTGGCTGAGCCGGCCTAGCTCAGGCGGAATTCCACCAGTGAGATTGCACGAAGCTAGGCCGACGACCGTGAGGTTTCTGAGATTTCCAAGCGAGCTCGGAATGCGCCCGGAAAAACCATTATCACCGATTCTAAGCACTCGAAGGTGGCGGAGATAGCCGAGTTGACTCGGTATGGTGCCGTTGAGTTGGTTGGAGAAGAGGAGCAATGACTCGAGGTTGGAGAGGCGGCCTAGCTCGGGAGGAATGACGCCGGCGAGGTTGTTGGACGACA
The DNA here is from genome assembly GCA_039654745.1 of Houttuynia cordata. NCBI lineage: Eukaryota > Viridiplantae > Streptophyta > Magnoliopsida > Piperales > Saururaceae > Houttuynia > Houttuynia cordata. Next base: position 3,820,701 of record CM077508.1, on the reverse strand, counting down.
AGTCGAGGAGGCGGAGGTCGGCGAGGCTAGCGATGGCGGGGGAGATGGACCCAGCGAGCAATGAGTTGGACAAGTTGAGGCCAACCACCACCGCCGCCGATCCTATCACCGAGTCGTTGCCGCAGGAGACACCCGTCCACGTGCAGACGCCGGGATTCTTCTCCAACCACCCGGCCAAGACTTGCAAAGGGTCCTCAGTGAAGGACTTCTTAACCTCCAACAGAGTCTCCAATGGAGAGTACACTTGCTTGCATGACGAGAAATTGAAGAAGAAGAAGAAACAGCTGAATAAGACACACAGAAACCAAGACATGCTGCACTTCCTCACCATTTCTGAAGCTAAGTCCTAAGCATCTCTTTTTCTTCTTCTTCCTCTTCTGCCAACACCACCTTTGCTGCTTGAGCTTGCATGGATCATAAAGGTTTACAAGAACATATAGATTGAAAATATCGGCTTCTTCGTCCAATCTATGAGGATGTTTGGTGGGTTGAAAGATGATAATCTGGGGGACCCTTTTGGGATTGGAGGAAGATAACGTGATGAAAGATGAAAATCTCGTGGTGGAGAGATGGGTTGGGGTGTACAGATGGTGCAGTTAATATGGACTCATGCATGGCGACCAGCTCCTCTGCAACAGCAGCCTGTGGACGTGGGAAAGCGTAGAAGCTCTTCAAATTTCCAGAGAGAGGATGGCAACGTCAGAATCCCACAACAAACAACTTCAATGCTGACTTAACTCCCCCTTCTCGATCCTCTCATGGCACGATTCCCACTGAAACAAGGCTTTAAGAGAGAAATGGAGGGAGGTTAGAGAGATACGGTAGGGAGATCTTGGAGCTGTTGCAGCGGTGGAAGTACAGTGGTTGGGACTTGGAATGGTCAGACTTTTAGAGCAAGAACAGTCTTGTGTTTTCCTGAATAGGGTCTTAGGAGTGAGCAGAGGGAAAGGTGGAGGTTAGATTTCCTCTTTTTTGTTGTCTGTTTTATGCCTACAAAGTCAATGCTTGCATTGAGTCGTCCATGAATAGAATCATTCCACCATGCAAAACAAAGTCCAACTAGTGTTCTTACGTGCTCTTGCATTATCTTTTGATGATCAGAGACTTGTTTAAGAGAGAAATTTGAAGAAAATTTTGGTGGGGAGATCAGATTCTACTATTTTGATTATTGGTCGGGTTGAGCCACCGAATCCTCATGTCTTCTAGCACCAATTCCTTGTTTTTATATGAGCACTCATTAGAATATCATTAAGGGGTGTTCATTGTGTGCATTTGGTTTTGTAATGGAGCCACCCTTGTTGGCATTTTGGATAGGGATTGATGTGTGTGTAATAGTTGTGCAAGTAAAGCATTCATGTTTAGACCATTTGGTGAACCACCCCTCTCTCCCATTAGGCATCCTGAGTAGGTTTTCATGCAACCTTTGGTGAGGCAGAATAGTTTTATTGCTTTGAAAGTTCATACCAATTAATATGGGCACCTTTGAAATCAATGATTGTCCTTCTCAAGGGGATATTATACGAATTGCAGTTTTTATCTAATTAGATGTGTAAGTTGGTTAAGCAACTCTTCATGGGCCATATTGATATCATGTTTTGATTATAAAAGGTTTCAGCATAGCATGCTAAGGAACTGGTAATTAATTAGCTACTCCAACACAAGTTGCTTTGATGGGACTCCAACGAAAATTGATGGGTCCCATTAGACAACAAATAACAGTAGGTAATTTTGCTTTTTCTACTGTAGCCTATTGAAAAATGTAATATTCAAATAAGTAATATCTAGATTCTAGTGAGAGGCAAATTGTCCTGGAGTCCATTTTCAAAACATAGTGGGACACATCCCTCCAGAATTCCCACAAAATTGTCATTGTGAAGGGCATATTCTTCTGATTATCAATAAGATTTTATACAGGCATTCACGGGTGATCGGTGGTTCAAAATTCCCATTCACATGCAGCTTGCTTTCAAGTGTTCATTGTTTGCTTCCTTCTTGTGATGACTATCTATACACCATGCTTGACGTATAAGTTGTATACTTGTATTGATGGGGGCATGTTATGAAGTCTAAATTAATTATGCTAGTATTCTAATCCCAATGATTTTTTCTTCATTTTGAATTCTTATAGGTATCATAGTAGTCTAAGGCTTGACACCTGAATGATGAGCCAATTACTCATGGGCCCGTAGGCCTATAATAGTCTAATGGCCACGTCTTGTTCGTTGTTAACTAAGCCAATAATCAAGTATAATATGCAATAAAAACAGCAAATAGTCAATCGACAGTGCTTCTTGGTCCTTAATAAACGACAATCTAGATCTTATCTGTGAAGATGGATGTAACATGTTGTCCATCAATCCTGGCCATTAATTTGGTCAGCCACATGCTAGAATCTCATCTTATTCTATCTTTTTACCCAACTATTCAAACTGTATATGTCATTAGGCCTTCAAGAAGTTACTTGTGAAACACAAAAGAATCTAGAATGGGATATTTACAATGGGATATAGTCACGGTGGATGCTATTTACAATGGGATATAAACTAACATTAGGCTCCTTTTCATTGATGAGGAATTGGGGTAGGAGGGGCAGCAATTATTTGTTCAACTCCCAGTTGGACTATTTGTTGTCTCCTTGATCTCATTCCCACCTCATGGTCTTCAGCCAGCCTACACAAAGTAGTGAAGTACCAATTTCAAACCAAAATGGTCAACAGATGGAGCCTGGAGATTGGAAACCCTGTGGGCGGCCAAGGTAAGCAGACTCTGACTCATGGACCATGGTTGACTTACAATATTCAGTATGTATGAACCATTGGTATGCAGCAGTCAGCAGCCACAATGCCCTTCCTCGACCAAGCCACGAAGCAAAAGAAGCATGAAGCAACTGCTTCTATGCGTGATCTCCTGTTACCATCCTTATGATTCAAGCCGTTAAAGCGATTAAGTTTTCTTAAAAGTCTACTTAACTGAAAAATAGAACTATATTCTTGATGAGGCAATAGATAAAACTGTTATATTCCTATTCCTCTTGATAAACCTCCTTAACACTTAGCTTAGTTTGGTGTGAAATTTCTACTTGAAAAGTATCAAACAAACCCACAAATCAAATTCAGCTGTCTTGCTACTGTAGATTCTTATAACTCTTACCTTGAGCCTCTTGTGACGTACATTTTTTCAAACTCATATGGCCCCTTCCAGCTATCCAAAATCCATTCCACAGTCCACACCCGACCTGTTGCTCGTTTATTTATCTGCTTGACATACCTGTTGATTGCCCGTTTGCATAATCAACCAATATATATATATATATATATATACATAGAGAGAGAGAGAGAGAGAGAGAGAGAGAGAACGGATTACACGAGACCCTTCTCATATAAGGGGTATGTGGATAATTTTTTGGGCCATTGGATTCTGATCCTACGGTGGGTTTCAAATCAGTGGTTAAGTGAGTGTGACCATCATTCACCCTTGTAGCCGTCAGATCAAGATCCAACGGTTACAACTTAAATTAGCCTCATATAAGCCAAATGAGAGCAATCTCATTTAAACTTTTTCCATATATATATATATATATATATATATATATATATATATAAAAGACCGATTTACATGAGATCGTTTTCATGTAGCTTGCATGAGCCAAGTCATCTCCATCCATCATATCAAGATTTGACAATGAGTATCAAATCACTTATAGGTAAGTGTGAATCATCACTGCCGTTTGATCTTGATCAGGCAGTTCAAAATTACTCGGGCTCATGCAAGTTTATATGAGAACGATTTCATTTAAACTTTTCCCTAGAGTGGGTATTCTCTAGGATATCTCTAGAGTACAATTAGTAGATTGTTCTAGGTATTTAATTTTTAGTGCCGTTAATTAGTGTATGCTTGGTCGTCGGTCAATGGGTGAAAAGCTTGCACCTCTTGACCTAGAAATTGAAAGAACTTTTAAAGCAAGACTCAAACATACAATGGATATACAAATCAAGTAGGTAACATGGAAAATGAGAATGTGAGGAAGACATTAAAAGATTATTCATCCCCCATTCAATTCAACTCACCTTCCTGCATAGTGTTGTCGCTCACCACGGCACACCACTTTGAGTTGAAACCAGGGGTGATGCAACTTTTGCCCACATTATATGGTTCCAATAAAGAAGATCCCTATAATCATGTTAAAGAGTTCCTTGACATTTGTACTACATTTAAATTCCAAAATTTCTCTGATGAATCTGTTAGGTTGCGCCTCTTTCCCTTTTCTTTGAAAGAAAAAGCGAAAGCATGGTTAAACTCTTTAGAAGTTGGAACAATTAGGAGTTGGGATCAATTAGCTGAAAAATTTTTGAACAAATTCTTCCCTGTTCATAAAACCCATGTCCTTCGTAGAGAGATTACAAATTTCATGCAGAAGGAGGGTGAACACTTTTATGAGTGTTGGGAAAGATGGAAGAATTTACTTCTTAAGTGTCCACACCATGGATTTTTAAAGTGGCAACAAGTTCAATTCTTCTATGACGGTTTAACACCTCAGAACCGTCAAATGGTTGATGCCGCTAGTGGTGGGTCAGTTATGATGAAGAGTGCAGAGGAAGCGTGGGATTTTATTGAGACTCTATGCGAGAATTCTCAGCAATGGGATTGCTCAAGTAGAGTTGACAGAACGTTTCCTTTTCAAAAGAAAGGAGACGTATATGAGGTAGACAATAATGCACATTTGATCTCCAAGATAGACAGCCTGACACAACGTTTTGATGCGTTGATGTCTACTGGTGGGCCCCAAATGCCATCACATGTTAATGTGTGTGCTATTTTCTCTAACCCTTCCCATGTCACACAAAATTGTCCTTCTAACACCTCTGGAGTGGAATACAATAGTGATCAGGCTAATGCTATAAATGCCTTTTCTCGACCTGGCAATAACCCATATTCGAAAACTTATAACCCAGGTTGGGCAAGGCATCCCAATTTTTCATGGTCCAAAGGACCGCATCAAGGAGGACCTCCAGGGTACCCTCCCAATCAATCTTACCCTCAACAAGTTCAAACATTCCCTACACAACCCAAGAAACCATATCTTGAGGATACTTTGAATTTGTTCATGCAAAGCTCTCTACAATTTCAAAAAGATACTCAACATTCTTTACATGCCAACTCGCAAGCAATTGCGAAGCTGGAACTTCAAATGGGTCAATTGGCTTCTGCATTAAATGAGAAGGAAAAAGGTAGGTTCCCTAGTCAACCTGTAGCAAATCCCAAAGGACAATTTGAAGTGGGATCTACTTCTTGTCAAAACCAACCTCCAGCGCAAGTTAAAGCCATAACTACACTGTGCAGATTAATTTCTGTTGTAGATGGAAAGGCCTACAGTGGAATTCATTGTAGGAGAAAGGTGGAAAGAAATAGGAATATGGATAGAGAGATTAGGGAGAGGCTAAACTAAATTAAACTAACAAACTAACTAACTTTAAATTCCATTGATCATTGCTGGAAAATGAGGGAAACCCCTTACCGATATATAGACTTAAATTAAACCTTAGGGGCCGTTTGGGGCGTGATTATTGCAAAACATCCAGACTGGATTCTGGATTGCTACTGTAGCATCCAAGTGGATTTTTACATCCAGCTGAAACACGTCCTGAGGTGTTTCAGCTGGATATATAAAATATCCAGATGCTACAGTGTAGCAAAACATCCCATCTGGATGTTTTGCTTTTAATCACGCCCCAAACGGCCCCTTAATCCTAATGAACTTAAATCTACTATTCATAATGTGTTAGGGTTGATGCCTTGAACTCCAGGCAATGGAGGAGACATTGGATGGAGAAACAAGGATGAGATGGCCCTGGAGGAGGAAGTGCAAAGCAGGAAAGAATTAGCCGAGGTGAGTGCACACTGGGAGGTGGTGGGTATTTGTTGGACAGTGAAAAGTGGACAATAAGAGGCCCACTTTGTCTGTTCAATAAATACACCAGTCTACACCACTATACAAAACTTCTCGAGTAAAGTGCTACAATTTCCATCTCTTCTTGAAAATGAAATTGGTTGGTAGTGTTTTCTAAGAGGTCATAAGGCACAAAAATAAGAGGGAGTTCTCTTTCACTAAGTATAGAAAGACGAGCTAATCTTACGAGTTGACTCATTCATGGGAGGAAATAGAATCTTGCCACATCTATCTTATTATTCTCAAAATTGGCTTCTCAAAATAATATTAAAATTATAGAATTTAAAAAATGTAAAATATTAAAATATAAAACAATATCTATATACCTATTACTCTCCTAATTAGCTTCTAAAAAGCCCACTAATACAATGACAAAAAAGTCCTTACAAATATCTATTCAATAATTTTACATAAAATTGTGCTACATTCAGTTCCACCCATGCTGGCCGCCATGCAATCGTATAGAATTTATATTGCTCCATCCGTTCTAAAATACTATGTACATTTAGAAATATTCATCATTCCAAAATATTGTGTAGATTTTGCAAAATCACGTGACTTCCTCTTCCCAAAATTGGAGGAGACTTGAAAGGATTGACTTGAACTTGGTTTGTGAACGAGTATACAAGTTGGACGGGATATCAAGGAGAAGAAGTCATGTGACTTCTTTATAGGCTTCATGGTCCAATAAAAATGAGAATTTTCTCAAATGCACACAATGTTTTAGAATGAAGGGAGTATCATGCAAGTTCTTGACATTGTCATGTTGCAAGTCATACCGCATCAAGGTCTTGTAAGGATGGTAGCTATCATGGGGCCAAACTTTTTGCTAAGTATTTTACCTTCGTGATGAAGAACACGGCCAAACCCACTAGTATGCATTCCATGCACACAAGAACCATAAACATTTAATTTCGCAAGGGCTCCTCCCAAACTTTATTACAACTTCACTGCAATAAAACAAAAGAGAGCGGGCGGATTCGTCTCCTTTTCAGGTGCCCTCTCACATGCTAGCCTCTACTCTATTCATAGATTCTGCCCCATGGCCGAGTCCAAGTACACTAAAGATTTCAAAATCCTATCCTATACACGACATGAGACAAGAGTCCCGCCCAACATAGAAAACACACCCACACACACACTTCTGCATCCAACCTCTTCAGGCTCCGCCGAGCCTTCCGTATCCCACTCGAAGTAAGAGAATCCAATGCCCTCAAGCTTTCCACTCACTACTCAAGTAGGAGAGACCTTCATCGTTGTGCCATCCAAGTCCCACTTAGGGTCTTTTTAGTTGCCACTTCCGCTAGAAGCAGAAGCAAAATCGTTGTGCCATCCAAGCAAAATCTGGGAAATAGAAGTGCTATTGGCTTTTAGCAGAATTTGAGAAAATAAAATGTGTTTGGTTGGGTTTTGGGAAGCAAAAATCAATGTGGGACAATTTTTATAATTTTGTGAGTTATAAGGGTAGCATTAATATTTTCTACGCATTTTCACCATGGGAATCTATAAAAAAATTTTGGCAGAACTTTCCCTTGAAAATCTCCTAATTAGGAGATTCCCCAAATAGTAGAAAAAATTGTTGGCAGAACTTTCCCTTAAAAATCTCCTAATTAGGAGATTCCCCAAATAGTAGAATATTCCCAAGTTATTCTCTGCCTTTTGCCTTCTCAGTCTATGTCACTACAAATTTAGCTTTCCACCAAAAATCGGTGATTCATAGCTACCAAACGGGATTCTCTTTGGGAATGAAAAATCTCTAGTTTCTCCTTAAAGCTAGTTGTGTAGTGACAACCAAACATGCCATTAATATAGGATTCCACTTATGTGTAATAGGCACGCCATATGCATATGTACGGACATGGCAGACTCATGTGCAGTTATGCATAGTTATGCATGAGATGCAGGCAAAGTTATGGCATATGGCGTGCTGGGCACCACGTGGACTGTTGGACATACAATCCCAGCCCCAACTTACCTAAAGTTGGGTAATAAAGCTTGTTTTAGCAATGTTGCAAATCGTTACAAAAAATCCAAAGTCCATAGCTAATAATCATTTGCAACCAAAAAGGCTCGTCGCAAAGACGTCGTCTCATTTGGTAATACGCGACAACTAGCTTTATGTCGCAAAAGGTCTGCATATTATGGCTCAACTCCTCGCTAAAGAGTAAATTTTTGTTGCTAAAAAGAATTACATTTTTTCAAATTCCAATTAATAAAAGTTAAGTTAATATTTGTTGCTACACAGGAAAGTTTTATAAAAATTGAAAAGAGAAAAATGACATTTATGACAAAGTTGTTCTTCCTTATTCCCTTCTTTGTCATAATCTTTACCACTTTAGATTTGAGAACTCAATGCATAATTTTGGAAGAAGCCACTTCTTACTATGGAATTCCATATCGGCGATATATCGCCGATATATCGATATCGGGCCCCACCCGATAAAACGAGATGGATAAATCTCGTTTTTTGTTTTTTTTTCAAATATCGCCGATATATCGCTATTTAATAATAAAATAATATTTTCGAAAAAAAAAAAATTTAAAAAGGGAAAAAAAGTAACTTTCCCACTTGTTTCCCATCCTAATATGCATATTTTAAAATCTATGCTTTGTCTAAATTAGTATAACTCATTTTAGAAGCTAGATTATGAAATTATATCGTAAAAACTAGTTTTTAACTACCGATATTTTTTTATAAATATCTCCGATATTTTGTCTCTTAAGCCGACCGATACGATACAGATATCCGATACGGAATTCCATGCTTCTTACATTAGAATTGTATACGCTCACACTCTGCCTCTATAGGCAGCTACACTTACCATTTTGGGTAGACTTTTATTTGCTGAAGCATTCAACTTAGGGGCTGTTTGGATAGAGAAAGAGGGCTGAATTCACTGTCAATTCAGCCCTCTTTCACATGAAGCAGGTTTGTTTGCTGAAATCCCCATGAATTTCTAATTCACCTGAAAGAGCTCTTTCAGGATGAAAGAGCTCTTTCAGGTGAAAGTCCTCCTGAGGACTTTCACCAAAATTCGTACGGACAGATGAAAGGAATTCATCCGAGCGAATCCATTGATGGCGCGGTGGAGCTCGCTGGCTGCGAACCAGATTAGAGCCTGCTTCCATGATTTCGTCCCGGAATTGGAGGAGGAGGTCTCGACGAGGGGCAGGCCGAGGATGCACCGCCCTGTCGTGCTCGTGGTCTCCGGGCCGGCGGTGTTGGCGATGCCCGGCAGGAGCTGGGGTGGCACATGTCCCTGGCGCAGGAGTCGGCGACGGAACTCGCCAATCCCACCACGACGGTCCTCGAGCGTGATGATGCCGGAGCAGATGGGGACGTGAACTCTGCTGGGTCGTTGAAGCAGCGTGAAACAGAGGTGGCCAACAGAGGTGAGGAAGAAGGGTGTTCAATCATCAATGAATTTGGGTTTTTGCCTTGCTGGGTCGTTGAATTCGATTGTTGCTGATCAATGCTGGCAATTTGGGCTTCTGGCTACTGGTCAAGCTTCTGCTCTTAGATTATGCAACTTGTCAAAAAAAAATGTGGGATAATTTGACTATTTGGGAGTGAATCAGCTTGAAAATGGTAAGTAACAATCTCATAACTCCCTCTTTTCTGGAAATTCTAGGCATTAAGCTGTGTAGCTGGTTCAGAGCCAACATCTATTTCATGTAATTGCCTTGAATTTAGTTTAGTGCTATTTCATTCTTGAATTGCATTGGATTTCAGTAAACTGATAAGAACAGTGCATGAAAAATTTCTTATTCTGTATCACATTCACTATCCAAACACACTGCCCATTTCATTCTTATAAAAAATTTCTCTATCCAAACGTATTTCACATTCATGGTGAAAGTCAATGAATTTTTTCACTTGAATTTACTTTCACATTCACTGTTATTTCACTATCCAAACAGCCCCTTATTCTAGGTATGTTCAGGACATTGACTTCTTCTTTTTTGTTTAAACTTTTTTCACATTGGAATTGGTCATACATTTTTTTTTCATGTAAACAAGTGCGGCCACCACTATGAGTGTACTGCATATATTGCTTTGGCACTCGTGGTACTTTTCTTGGTTTTCTTTCCAGCTCTCTCGCTGCAGGATGATTGGAATATTAGGTGGAATTTGTCGAACATGAGTTTGCGGCATGGATGGGTCTACTCCAAGTCTCCATACTGTAAAAAGAATCTACTCCAGTTGTACATCGTCATGCTCAAAGGGGGACTTTAGCAGCACGTCCAAGGTTGAGAAGTAATAACATGGGCCAAAGTCACAAAGTGAATTTAGAATGCCCTTGGTACGTATATAAAGAGAGCTATAACCTTGTTTTTAGAATCTCTCAATAACTGGGAACTTGTATATCAAATAATATCTCATTTTGAAGATCTCAAAAGACAGTTTCAATGGCACCAATATCATCCAACTCCGAGTTTGGGATCAAAAGATACAACCATTGCAAAATTTTCAATGGTAGTAGTATTTTCGTATTTTTAGCAACCCACGGTTTGGGTTTCGTTTGAAGATTATAAAAGGGACTTTCTTAGTGTTTTGTGCAAAAAATTTAGGATTCTTTTGGAGGCTTTTGATGGCAAAAAGGCAATGGTGGCTAAAGTTTGATGAATTAACGAAGAAAGTTTGAATTGTCGGCTTCTACTCATCGGAATTGAGGTAGGAAAGCTAAATAGTTATACATTGAGTCGAGATCTCATTATTATTGGCCTGTAGTATCATTGTATAGTCTGTAAGAATTACATACTAGAAATTATTGCATGCTGACTGATGGAATTACATGAATCAAAGTTACTTGCATGCTTAGAAGTAAGCAATTGATTATATATCTTATTCATTAGGATTTATGTAGTAATGATGGACTTTTAGCTTATGTAATATTTGAGAAACATCATAGGAAGATTCCTTGATCGTTTAAAATTAAATCTTTGCAAGTGCATAAGGCAATTGTGTACTTCAGCGAGTTGTCAAACCTCAGGGGGGTTAAACAATTTACCAACTTCAAGAGAAATGTGCAGTTTTTATTTAATCTAAGAAAAGCATGGAACTTTAACTAAATTAAGCTGAGATTTAATTAATATGGAGAATACCAAGGCTTCGAATCTACTACAATAAACTAGTGTATCATCTCTCTCTCTCTCTCCCTCTCTCTCTCTTTTGAATAAATATTTTCAATTGGCTAGCATATTTCTCTCGGAGATATACTTGTCAATTCAAATTATAGTGTTATCCTCTCGGACGTAACACATAAATCAATTAAGCACATGGAACTGTGATCTATCTCTCTCGAGTATAAACCAATGAATCTTTATTAATATATGATACTTCAGATTACTCACGTCCCTCTCGGACACGCAAATGCTCTTTCAGATTGAAATCTAATTAATTCACTCTTGTCTCTCTCGAGTACAAAGAATAAACTCAATGAACTAACTTTAATTGCATAATAAAGAGTCATACACCTATTAAAGTAAACATAAGATGAGAGAAAAGAAACTATATGTTGTGAATGTCATGCACACGTAGGATGAATATCGCTGGATTCTATGATTAGGATTAGTTTCCCTTTTCGTATCAATTAGTGATTGTAATAAAGGCCATGATTGGATGTAATCATGGCCTATTATGTCGTCATAGTGACGTTTCTCTAATTAGATATAATAATGTCCTAAGATATCGTCATAATGACGTCATATCATGTCGTCATTATGTCATCTAGAGTCTTCTATATAAGGGGGTCTTCCTCCTCCTTTAGGACTTATGCAATAAGAAAACATTATTTCCTCTACCTCCTTTTCTTCTTCCTTTCCCCTGCCGTCAAGGCATTCCTTGTGACCCTATCTGGTTACAACACTGGTATCAGGGCAGTTCCGATCTGCGGAGCCTCATGCCTCCTCGCAAGCAGCCAACCATGGCCGCGGGGACGTCCTCTGAGCAAGAACAGGCACACGATGTTGCAAGCCCGAAGGCTGATCCTGACCCCACACAAGCAACCTTGGTTTCTGTGTTATTGGGGATTCAAGAGCAATTAAAGGTGATGAATGTGGCGCACGAGGAAGAGAGGACCAGGTGGGCAGCGCGAGAGGCCATGCACACTGGCCCCAATGCTACCCCGCCACCACCAAAACAAGGGGGCTCTCAACCGGTAGGTGGTTCTCTGCTAGGCCAACCCTTTGGCCATCCTGGTTCTCAAGGCATTCCCATTGGGTCAATCCACGTTGAGATGGAAGCAGGTCGCACGGGCCAGGGAACACAAGGCACAGAAGGTGCTCGAGGAAATGGCTCAATGACTGTAAGAACACGCAATATCCAGCGTGAGATGGAGGAGGACTGGGAAGAGTTCTCTGGGTTCCGCGGAGGACAGCGGAACAGCGCTGAACCCAGATTGGCTCGACTGCAGTTTCCTAGGTACAGTGGAGAGGATGATCCGGTCGAATGGCTATACAAGGCTGATAAATTCTTTGCCTACCAGGGAACCTATTCTGATGAAGAACGACTTCGGGTCGCTGCCTTTCACTTGGACGGCAATGCATCAGTTTGGTTTAGAGCCTTCGAAAAAGAGGTTCGTCGGCCAACATGAGTTTCCTTTTCTGACGAGCTATGCATCCAATTTGGTCCAAATGAATTCCAGGACTTCAATGAGATGCTCTCTACTCTGCGTCAGACTACCACGGTGAGAGCATATTACTCTGATTTTATGAAAATTGCCAATCGTTTACCGGACTGGCCAATGGCTGCACTCGTGGGAACATTCAAATGGGGCTTGAAGCCAGAAATTGCTGATGAGATGCGACACTTCCCCTGCCAGACTATGCGGGAAGTGGTGCATCATGCACGTATTGAAGAAGAAAAGTTGGCCCGTCAACGACGAGGGGGTCGTGGAGGGCTGCCTCTGAGGACGTACACTGGCCAGAACCCTGTCTTAGCCCCAGCGCCTGGCCCAGGTCCCAACCGACAGACTTTGCCAGGAACCCCGCTAGGCTCTCTAGCCACTCCTGTTCGCCGTCTGACGACCGCCCAGATGGAGGAGCGGCGGGTGAAAGGACTTTGCTATCGGTGTGATGAAAAGTTCGTCCCGGGCCATCGCTGTTCTGTCAAGGGAAGTCTACTCATTGAAGAAGTGGAAGACGCAAGAGTGGATGACCCAGAAGAGAGTGCCGGACTCTATGACCATGTTCAGCCGGAGATCTCTGTCCATGCTTTTTCGGGTACCTTTACCCCCAGGACCATGCGTGTTCAGGGTCAGCTGAAACGCCAATAGGTCGCAGTACTCATCGATAGCGGGTCAACACATAACTTCATCAATGACAAGGTGGCGCAACGCCTGGGGTGCTATGTCTCCGAGTCCAAACCCTTTGATGTCTTGATTGGGGACGGCAAGCACCTTCGCAGCATGGGGGTGTGTTCTCAGATCGAGCTAAGGATCCAAGGGCACTCGTTCGTCACTGATTTGTTCCTTCTACCCACGAAGGGTGCAGATGTGGTGCTGGGTGTACAGTGGTTACAAGACCTGGGAGATGTGATATGGAATTTCAGGGATCTAACTATGGATTTTGAAGTTGATGGCCAGCGCATACGCCTTCACGGGGCACAGCCAGGCACTTTGCATACAGCGCAGGCGGTGAGTTCCCTTTTCAAGTTCGCACCTCAAGGTTATTTATTACAGCAGCGCGCACTTATGGATGTGGATCAACCGCCCTTGGCTACAGCCATGCTTGACCTCTTTAATGAGCATGCCGACATTTTCACTGAGCCGTCGGGGCTGCCACCAGCCAGAAGCCATGACCATTCCATTCCTATCGCGCCTCGGGCCCCGCCGGCCAATGTGCGCCCCTATCGCTATCCCCATGTGCAGAAGGCTGAAATTGAGAAATTAGTTCAAGAAATGTTGCAGTCGGGTATCATACGCCCCAGTACCAGCTCTTTTTCGTCACCAGTCCTGTTGGTGCGTAAAAAAGACGGATCTTGGCGCTTCTGTGTCGACTACCGGGCACTTAATGCTATCACAGTAAAAGATAAGTATCCCGTAATAGAGGAGCTCCTTGATGAATTGGCAGGGGCGGCGGTGTTTAGTAAACTCGATCTGCGCTCTGGTTACCATCAAATCCGTATGCAGCCGCATGATGTCCATAAGACAGCCTTCCGGACTCATGACGGCCATTATGAGTTTCTAGTCATGCCTTTTGGCCTGACCAATGCGCCATCCACATTCCAAAGCCTGATGAATGACTTGTTTCACCCATACCTCCGCCGGTTTGTGCTAGTATTCTTCGATGACATATTGATATATAGCTCGTCCTGGGAGGACCATCTTGACCATCTCAGGTCAGTTTTTGCTATTCTGAGGGCTAACACACTTTTCTTGAAACGTTCAAAGTGCTCTTTTCGCAGCGCACAGGTCGACTATTTGGGCCACATTATCTCCTCTCAAGGGGTGGCCACGGATCCGTCCAAGGTGGAGACCATGCGGTCATGGCCCACGCCCACTTGTGTGAAGTCTCTCCGGGGGTTCTTGGGCCTAACCGGCTATTATCGTCGGTTCATTGAGCGCATGGGCTAATTGCTAGGCTGCTTACATCATTGCTCAAAAAGGGTGCATTTGTATGGTCGGATCAAGCCCAAACTGCATTTGATAGATTGAAACAAGCAATGGTACAGGCACCGGTATTGGTTCTCCCTGATTTCTCTCTACCTTTTGTGGTTGAGACGGATGCGTCGGATTTGGGCCTGGGTGCGGTCCTACTCCAACAAGAGCGCCCGATCGCCTTTTACAGCAAGGCACTGTCGGGCTGGTCCTTATCTTTATCGGCGTACGAAAAGGAGATGTTGGCCATTGTGCACGCCGTCTCTAAGTGGCGGCCTTATCTGTTGGGCCGACGATTTCTTATTCGGACCGACCACCAACCTCTTAAATATTTTTTGGAGCAGCGCGTTTCAACTCCGTCTCAACAACGCTAGGTGAGTAAGCTACTAGGTTACGATTATGAGGTGGTCTACAAGAAGGGCGTTGATAATACGGTGGCTGATGCTTTATCGCGCCGGCCCCAAGAAGGTGTCTGCCTCGCACTCTCCGTCCCTTGTTGCCCGTTTATTCCAGACTTGCAAGTGGCAGATCCTCCTACCCAGGAACTGATTGGTCGTATTCAGAGCGACCCCTCTGCGGCACCCCCCTTCGACTGGCGCGACCAGTTATTATTTTGGAAAGATCAACTTTGGGTGCCGGATGTGGGAGACTTGAGACAACGGGTTATTGCTCATTTCCATGGTACTCCGATTGCTGGGCATGAAGGTACGTTTCGAACCTTCAAACGGGTCAGCCAAAGTTTTTTGTGGGCCGGTTTGAGGAAAGCAGTGCATGCCTATGTGGCCGCCTGTGACACGTGCCAGCGAGCCAAAGCATCGTCTACTTCTCCCACGGGCCTTCTACAACCCCTTCCCATTCCGGACAAGGTGTGGGATGACGTCTCCATGGATTTCATTGAGTCTTTACCAGCAGTGGGGGGCAAGACGGTGATAATGGTGGTGGTTGACCGTCTCTCTAAATATGCCCATTTTTGTGCCCTAAGTCATCCGTACTCCGCCCGTACTGTTGCTGAACTCTATGTGCGTGAAGTGGCGAAGTTGCATGGTATGCCACGTACTATTGTATCTGATAGAGATCGGGTCTTCATCTCCCAGTTTTGTCGGGAATTCTTTAAGTTGTAGGGAACAGAACTTCACATGAGCACGGCCTACCACCCCCAGACAGATGGCCAAACGGAAGTGGTGAATCGGTGCCTTGAGCAGTACTTACGCTGTTTTGTGGGGGATCAACCTCGTCGTTGGCTCTCATTGCTACCTTGGGCAGAATGGTCGTACAACACGGCGTATCACACACGTGCAGGCTTTACACCGTTTGAGATTGTCTACGGCCGGCCCCCTCCATCTATCCTATCTTATGTTCCTCATCGTTCTTCCATCGCCGAGGTGGATTATATGTTACAGACTCGTGATGAGGTGCTTCGTCAGTTGAAATTCAATTTAGCGTCCGCCCAGAACCGGATGAAGCAACTGTACGACAAACGGCGTTCGGACAAAGAGTTCCAGATGGGTGATATGGTTTATCTGTCAGTTCTTCCCCAGCGCCAAACTTCTTTACATAGGGCTGACCAGAAGTTGGCACCTCGATTTCATGGGCCATATCCCATAGCAGCACGGGTGGGCCCAGTGGCGTATCATCTTTCTCTGCCTGCCAAGTCCTTGGTGCACCCTGTATTCCACGTCTCTCGCCTCTGTCGCTTTGTGGGGGACCCTCACTTGATTGCTGGTTCTGCGCCTCCTCCTCTCATGGGTCCTGCTGAATCTGATGAGCCAGTACCAGCTTCGGTTATTGACACACGTCGCGTGCGTCGCGCTGGGCGTATTGTGACGCAGGTGCTCGTGGCATGGCAGGGCAAACCGTTGGAGGATGCTGAGTGGCTGGTTGAGGATGAATTTATGCATCGGTTTCCATCTTGGTCGCATTGAGGACAATGCGTTAGCGGAAGCGTGGTGGAGTGTTGTGAATATCATGCACACGTAGGATGAATATCGCTGGATTCTATGATTAGGATTAGTTTCCCTTTTCGTATCAATTAGTGATTGTAATAAAGGCCATGATTGGATGTAATCATGGCCTATTATGTCGTCATAGTGACGTTTCTCTAATTAGATATAATAATGTCCTAAGATGTCGTCATAATGACGTCATATCATGTCGTCATTATGTCATCTAGAGTCTTCTATATAAGGGGGTCTTCCTCCTCCTTTAGGACTTATGCAATAAGAAAACATTATTTCCTCTACCTCCTTTTCTTCTTCCTTTCCCCTGCCGTCAAGGCATTCCTTGTGACCCTATCGGGTTACAACACTATACAACCAGTTTATTGGGCTTCATCTACGCCTTGGAAAGGAGTTATCCTTGCATTGAAGAAGAAATCATCATCAAGTTCTTCATCTTCATCTTCTTCTCTCATTTGCTTTAGCCTCTAAAATAGGTTCTCTCAAAAGGACTCAAAACTCTATTATCTAATGCTCTTTACATTCCTCTTAAGGCCTATTTATATAGTTGGGAAGGAAACACAAAAGACCCCTTCCAATTCCAAGTCAAAATAGGTCAATTTCCGATTTTGCACACACGATGATCGATTGCAAATACGGGATGATCAATCGTTCTCTCGGTTTATTCCTGTAATCCGACTTTCCAATAGTCATAACTTTTTACTCCGAACTCTGAATTGTGCGAGATTGGTGGATTTGGAAAGCTGACTTCTTGAACTTTAACATGAAACTTGAATCATTCCAATCAGAGATATGAGCAAGAAGTTATGAAGATTCAAACATTAGAGTTACTTTTTACCTCATTTCTGTATTTTACTCTTGTTTTCCTACAAAAACCAAAAACTAGGTTAAAGCATCACTAATTCTAATCAAAATACTAACATAAACCTAAGTTTAAGAGTTTATAAAATGCATATTTCATGTGTAGATCACTCTTATGACCTGAAGTGATGGTTTGAATATTAGATGCTAAAATGCTTAATTATGAAAGATTTGAATCATGCTCATTTATGAATTAGGATTTGAGATTCATGAAGTAATATTTGTATTTAAGTTGCTAGATATGCTTTTGATTATCATGTTATAATAATTAAATCATTGGGAGATGTAATGGAGCAATTATCATTGAATTGAATACGACAAATCTGAAATCTGTCGAGGGCATCGACGCTGCACCACTGACAGCAGATTGTATCGATGAATAAGTGTTGATGGCCCAAAGCAATAGAAGAATATTGAATTGAATATCTTTACTTTACTATAGTTATAGTAAGGTTGCATTATGCAAGTATGAAGAATACAATATAGAAGAATGCAAAAAGCTCTGCTTTGTAAACCATCAACAAAACCCATGGGCACACAGTTGTGTCGATGACAGGTTGTCGACGTGTATTATAGAAGATTAGATAGAAGGATCTTGGTTGAGGAATATGTATAGGGTTATAAGACCAAGAAAATAACATGAGACTAAATTAGGGAGTTGGCTCAGAACTATAAGAGTATAAGTATAATGAACTAATGTTCCTAACATGAATAAGATATCATAATCTACACTATAGAAAGAAATAATGATTTGATGAAAAATAAGATGAAGTATTTATAGTTCAAAGCATGGACCAGTAGAAAAAGAAAGAAATATATTGTACGTTAGACAAGATACTGTTAGAGGACAACATGAAGTGTAGTTGAATGAGATGACTTGTAGAAAATATACATCTCAATGATTAAGTGACTTAGTAGTAAAGAGGTTACGATGAAAGAATGTAAAAACATGTAGTAGCATGTGAGAATGACCAGTAGTCTCAACCATCTAGGTTCAACACATGAGCCATGAGAAGAGGAATCGAGGAAGATTCTAACTGAAAAAGCAGAAACGAATAAAGAATACCATGAGCCACAAGAGCAGCTGTGTCTGTTGGAAGACACAAACACAGTACTAAGGTTGGCCACCTCAATGGTTTAAATCCACAAGAGATTAAAGTAAGCATGCTAGATTTGCTGTGAAGTTCATGGTGTACATATTCCAAACAAGATTGAACCATGAATTCCCTTTGGGACTGATTGTTAGAAAATAGATGACAAGAAGTCAAATGAAAGAAGAAATTGCAAGACATATTCTTCAAGAGAATGGATCCTGTAGGCAGCATTTAGGACAAAAGATTTTTCAAGAGAATATTTCCTAAATGAGAGATAATTGCAGTGCTTAAAAGAATCGAAGAAGGAATGTAGATAGACCCCACTTGAGACAAGACCTAGAGAGAAATACTTATAACCTTAAAAGGCTTAGGGTAGTATGCTATTAAGCATAAGTAGTAGCAAAAGAATGTTAAGGAAGAAATGAATTGAACTAATGGGTTAATGTTAGAAAGTTGCACTCTTGTTTATTATTAACTGATGACTGTATGGTCAGTGGTTATAGTCTTTCCTACTAAGTTCTCTGTACTTAGCTTGCTTTCTTCAATAGGTTTTAAAGATTAAGCATAGAGGCTTGGGACGCGGGTGATAGTAGAGAGGATAGAAGCACGAAAAAAGTAGGATGTAGTTCCTTTTAGTTATATTCCAAATCAGTATAACCATAAGTACGTGTGTGTGCCAATTGATTATTATTGGAGATTTTTCTTTATTACCTGGCCAATGAGCCCGGATTGCCATATTACCTGGTTTTTTCAGGCTCATCCTATATGACCTAGTTTCGGCACCTGATCTTCAAATTTTGCCCTCCTCAGCCCTAACCCTAAAACCTTCTGTAACGTGTTTCCATATTACATGGTTTAAAGTTCTACACTTCAACGAATAATATCTCATTCATTTTTAGTCCGTTTTCGCCCATTTTTTTCTTCCTTATTTTCAATTCTCTTTCTTATCATCATGATATCCTAATGATCTTGATATCATATTGATAAATAGCATATGGTGGCTCAACATCTTTATGATATCATCATTATAAGAAAGAATACTAAAAATAAGGAAGAACAAAAAAATGGACAAAAAAGGGACTAGAAATGAAGGAGATATGATTGGTTGAAGTTTATCCATATTTACTATGATTACATGATAGATAGCTTTTAGTGGAACAAACTTCAACGATAAATATCTCTCTCATTTTTTATCTGTTTTTGCTTATTTTTATTTTATTTTTTCTTATTTTAGTGTTCTTTCTTATAATGATGATATCATAAAGATTTTCCATATTACCTGACCAATGAGATCGGATGCCATATTACCTAATTTTTTCGTGCTCATCCCATATGACCTAGTTTCGGCACCTGATCTTTCCATTTTTCCCTCTTCAACCCTAACACTAAAACCTTCTGTAACATGTTTCCATATTACCTGGTTTTATGTTTTATACTTCAACGAATCATATCTCATTTATTTCTAGTACATTCTTGTCCATTTTTCATTCTTCCTTATTTTTAATGTTCTTTTTTATAATAATAATATCATAAAGATGTTGACCACCGTATACTATTTATCGTGGATTTTATGGTATTTTTTTGATACAATATCAAGATCATTAAGATATCATGATAATAAAAAAAGCATTAAAAATAAGAAAGAAAAAAATGGACAAAAATGGACTAAAAATGAAGGAGATATGATTCGTTGAAATGTAAACCTTCAAACCACGAAATATAGAAACTCGTAACAGAGGGTTTGAGGATTAGGGTTGAGGAGGGTAAAATGGAAAGATCATGTGTTGAAACTAAGTCATATGGGATGAGCCCTGAAAAATCAGGTAATATGGCAATTCGATCTCATTGGCCATGTAATATGGAAAAACCTCTTATTATTGTAATAATTATTTTTGGGTTGTAACATATGGTGCTTCCACCGAGATCCTATTTAATCGTGATTTAATTAATTAATTATATAATTAACCTCAAAGTAAAATTATGTTTGAAAGTAACTGAATGTAATGACTTAGATAGTTTAGCTGAAATTTTTGAATGAGATAAGCTCAAGCTATGGCTTAAATTTTTTTATGATTTGATCGTTGTATTTAAGTCTTCGACAGAATTTTAATTCGAGTGTTCATACAAAATGAATTTTGAAAATCTAGGGCATTCCAGTCTATACTTATCTGAAATAAAAGAAAATTATATAAGTAATGATTTTATTTCCAATAGTAGGACCTAATTCTTTTGTGCTTTATTTCCTCTTTTGTTTTATTATATACTAAGTAGGACCCAATCATGGAAAATCGTCTCGCCGATATATCGGTATCGGGCCTAAAAAATTTTAAATATCGCCGATATATCGGTATTTTTTGAATTTTCAAAAAAAAAAATTTTTTAAAAAACTTTTCATGTTTATTTTCTATCCTAATAGGCATATTTTGAAATTTATTCTTTGTTTAAATTAGTATAAATCATTTTAGAAGTTAGATTGTGAAAATATACGGTAAAAACTAGTTTTTGACTACCGATATTTTTTTACACAATATCTCCGATATATCTCCGATATTTCGTCTCTTTGGCCGACCGATATTTTACCGATATCCGATACGACATTCCGTGGACCCAGTTATTTTACGTATGACTTATTCATTTATTTAGTTTTTTTATAGGTAAATAATTTCATTAAAGCCACTAGGAAACAAAAAATAGAGTTCAATACGGTCCCATAAAGCAAGAAAGACTTAGCAAAAGAAAAAAGGGGAAAACAGCAAAGGAGTTTGTAATTAAATCCAAAATTGTGATAGGAAGCTGTTGTGGCAAAATAAATTGTTTTGAACCCAATTATATTTTATGTAGGACCCAATTATATTTTATGTAGGACCCATTTACTTTCGGTCCCAATTCTTTTGTATTTTATTTTCTTTTATTTTCTCTCTTTTTTAATTTAATTTTTGTCTTTTTATTTTATGTAGGACACCCATTTACCTTCACGCTTATTTTATTTTATCTTTTGTGCTGGTTATAAAAGGGAGATGAGAGGGAGAGAAGGGGAGAAACAGAGAGAGTTTAGAGGGGTAGAGGAAGGGGAGCCGGGCCACTGTCGGCGACGATGATGACGACGCACCGGCAGGGGGAGGTTGGCTCCAGCGACATTTCGACGATCTCCAGCGAGCGGCGAATCGAGCCCCAATCGAGCGTAAAGGTTAGATCTTGTACCCATTTCGTCGTTTTATTTGTGTTTTGTGCTTTATTACTTTCTGCCGATGGAATGACGACGCGTATTTTCTACCGATGGAGGCGATGACGGCGCGTATTTTCCGCCATTGGAAGATCGAGCCCCAACGCGTGTAGAGGTCGAATTTCATACCTCTTTCGTCATTTCTTTGTGTTATTGTGTTTTAATTATATTTCCGCTGATGGAGGCGATAAGTGGTAGTGACTCAGAAATATAGCCATGAGTTTCATAGTCGGAGCATGTTGGGTCTGAAGGCAAATAAGGGCAAGCTACAATGCTTTGGCGTGAGGGTGTAAGTGGGTTGCCACATGAGCATATTCCCATGGCCATAGAGGGCCTTTGTTCCACGCAACTAGAAGGGGTAATGATTATCCTGAATGCAGTTGGGACCACTTAGCTCCAGCATTAGAAACCATGTGACATGGCTATGATGATCATATGTGGATCAGCTATTATAGTACAGAGATTTGATTGGTACTATCTATTGACTTTTTATTACTGATGATTGTGTTACAATATCCCATTGAGTATTTTTTATACTCAGCATCTACTCGAGATGCAGGTTCTTTAGTAGAAGACTGTCTTCACGTAGCTCTTGGTGATAGACGATCGAGAGTGAGGATGACTTGACGGCTTCAAAGTAGGCATCAATTTTCTTTCTTTTCTCGTGTATTTTGAGATGGATGACAGACTTATACATGAAGGACTTGCATGAGTTTAATCGACTTTGCATTTATAATAATTATCTTTCAAGATATTTGTGATCCCCAGTTATCACGACCTACATGCTTAGTCGACAATTTGGCCACCTTGAAGGCCATGTGTATGGCAGTTGAAACACCCAGACATTTTGAAGGCCAGGTGTTTGGCAAGTTGGGGGGGGGTGCTGCTTATAAAAGGGAGATGAGAAGGGGAGAAGGGGAGAAACAGAGGGTGTTGAGAGGGGTAGAGGAAGAGGAGCCGGGCCACTGCCGGCGATGCCAGCGACGACGACGACGACGCACTGGCAGGAGAAGGTTGGCTTCGGTGACATTCCGACGAGCAGCGAATCGAGCCCAATTGCGTGTAAAGTCAGATCTCGTACCCATTTCATCGTTTTATTTGTATTTTTGTGCTTTATTACTTTCTGTCGATGGAACGACGATGTGTATTTTCTGCTGATAGAAGATCGAGCCCCAACGCGTGTAGAGGTCAGATTTCGTACCTCTTTCGTCATTTCTTTGTGTTATTGTGTTTTAATTATATTTCCGCCGATGGAGGCAATGAGTGGCAGTGACTCAAAATATGGCCATGAGTTTCATAGTCAGAGCATGTTGGGAAGGCAAATAAGGGTAAGCTACCATGCTTTGGCGTGAGGGTGTGAGTGGGTTGCCACATGAGTATATTCCCAAGGCCATAGAGGGCCTTTGTTCCACGCAGCTGGAAGGGGTAATGGTTATCCTGAATGCAGATAGAACCACTTAGCTCCGGCATTGGAAACCATATGACATGGCTATGATGATCATATGTGGATCAGCTATTACAATGTAGAGATTTGATTGGTACTATCTATTGACTTTTTATTACTGATGATTGTGTTACGATATCCGACTGAGTATTTTTTATATTCAGCATCCGCTCATGATGCAGGTTCTTTAGTAGAAGACTGTTTTCATGTAGCTCCTGGTGGTAGATGATCGTTTAAAATTAAAACCCTTGCAAGTGCACAAGGCAATTGTACTACAGTGAGTATAGAAAGGGTTGTCGAACCTCATGGACGAATTAATCTTTTACCAAATTCAAGAGAAGAAAGTTGCAGTTTTTGTTTAATCTAAATAAAGCTATGAACTTTAACTACTAAGCTGAGTTTTAATCAATGTGGAGAAGACCAAGGCTTCGAATCCACCACAATAAAACTAGTGTATCGTTTCTCTCTCTCTTTTGAATAAAGATTTCCAATTGGCTAGCATATTCCTCTCGGACATACACTTGTCAACTCAAAATATAGTGCTCTCCTCTTGGATGTAATACATAAAACAGTTAAAACATGGAATTGTGATCTATCTCTCTCGAGTATAAACTAATAAAATTTTATTGATATATAACACCTCAGTCTACTCACGTTCCTCTCGGATACGCAAGTATTCTTCGGATTGAAACTCACAAGAATTCACTCTTGTCTCTCTCGAGTACAAAGAACAAACCTTTATTGAATTAACAATGATTACACAATAAAATCCATGCACCAACTAGAGTAAAAATATAAGATGAGAGAAAAGAAACTACACAACCAGATTATTGGGCTTCATCTACGCCTTGGAAAGGTGTTTAGCCTCGCATCGGAAGAGAAATCACCATCGTGTTCTTCATGTTCTTCTCTTCTTCTCTCCTTTGCTTTAGCCTCCAAGAGTGCCTCCAAGATAGCCCAAAACGTTCTCTCATAAGGCCTATTTATAAGTTTTGAAGAGAAACCACGAAGTCCCCTTCTAAATCCAAGTCGAAATAAGTCTTATTTCGGTTTTTCGCACACAGCGATCGATCGCTCCGTATTGCCGATCGTTCGTCTACCGATCGATCGCAATTCCTTCATTATTTCCCTCCGATTGATCGCTTTGCCGATCGACGCCGAATAATACCGATCGATTGAAATTACTGTCTTGCACGATTGAAAAATTCCAGTAGATACGATCGATCGTTTTGAGGTCCGATCGATCATTTCCTTCAATACACTGCTTTTGCGGCTCTGGCGATCGATCGCATTGCTAGCCGATCGATCGTTGTTACTGTTCATAAAATTCAAATGGCTATAACTTTCTGTCCCGAACTCCGAATTGTGCGTGGTTGGTGGCGTTAGAAAGCTGACTTCTTTTACTTTAACGCGAGACTTAAATCAGTCCAATCTGACATTTGTATACGAAGTTATGATGATTTAACCATTCGAGTTACGTTTCTCCTTATTTCTGTGTATTACTCTTGTTTCCTACAAAAACCAAAAACTATATTAAAGTAGTAGTTATTCTAATCAAACACTAGCATAATCATAAGTTTAGGAGATAATAAAATGCATATTTCATATATAGATCAGTAGACAATTGAGAGTGAGGATGACTTGACGGCTTCAAAGTAGGCATCAGTTTCCTTTCTTTTCTAGTGTATTTTGAGATGGATGACAGACTTGTACATGAAGGACTTGTATGAGTTTAATCGACTTTGTATCTGTAATAATTATCTTTCAAGACATTTGTGAACCCCAGTTATTACGACCTACATGCTTAGTCGACAATTTTTAAATTAATAATTTATCGCATAAAGGAATAATCCTCTGATTTTTCGCTACTACTCTGATTTTAAAAAAAATGGTTTTAAAAATACGGGTCGTAACAGTTGGTATTAGAGCATAACCTTTTTCTGCAAGTCTGAAAGTCCTCTCAAGATATGCATGATTAGAGTTGTGGGTTCCATTGAGTTGTTGGATAGTTGTGGTTGAGAGTAGTGTGCGATGACACCTACTCATAGAAGCGTGAGCTGGCAAACGTGCAGCCAAAGCTGTAGTTGCTGAATCGCAGGAAGAAGGATACTGGACAGTTATGACTATGGGTGCGTTTGGATGCTGATAGGTGAAAGGTAAAAATTTATATCAGCCTGAAAATTATGACACTGATATTTTCTGATTGGTGACAACCCGTTTGAAACTTGAAAGTAAACAAGTGTGAGGGTGAAAATTTTTAGGCCTAATTTGTGAAAGGTGAAATATGTTTGGGAACTGAAAATAATTCACGTTGATGTCACCCTCTTTCTCCTCGGTGGTGATGGCGGTGGCGGCCTCGTTGAGCCCCCCTCCTCGGTCGCTGCCGCCGCTGCCTCGTTGAGCCCCCACCTCGACGCTACCGCTGCCCCATTGAGCCTAGGGAGCCGAGGGCTGTCTCCCAATAAGCCACCGGGGGAATCGAGTAATCGAGTACTCGATAGATCCATGTACCATGTACCCGATTACTCGATCGTCATCCACCTACGTCGTATAATCACGATAACCACATGGATATCGATTAATCGAGTAATCGGGTACTCGATTACTCGATATATACGTCTACTGTCTACCCGATTACTCGATCTAAAAATGAGGAAGAATGAAAAAATTATGGACCAAAACGGACTAAAAATGAGGGAGATATGAATTGTTGAAGTTTGTTCAATTTTAATGGGGAATTACACGATCCAGTGTGCTATCGTGTAATCGATTACACGATATCCCCCACATGGAAATTGAGTAATTGATTACTCGATTTATGTGTGTACTGTGAACACGATTACTCAATCTCGATCCATCTACGTCATATAATCACGATAACCACATAGAAATCGAGAGATCGAGTAATCGGTTAGACGGTATACACAGATCGAGTAATTGAGTACTCGATAGATCCATGTACCGTGTACCCGATTACTCGATCGCCATCCAGATACGTCGTATATTCACGATGACCACATGGAAATCGAGTAATGGAGTAATCGGGTACATGGTAGACACATATATCGAGTAATCGAGTACTTCATTTATGTGTGTACCATGAACTCGATTACTCGATCTCGAGCCAGCTATGTCATTTAACGATTCGCGATGGATGACGATCGAGTAATCGGGTACACGGTACATGGATCTATCGAGTACTCGATTGCTCAATTACTCGATTCCCCCGGTGGCTTATCGGGAGATAGCCCTCGGCTCCATCAGCTCAATGGGGCGGCGGTAGCATCGAGGTGGGGCCTCAACGAGGCAGCGACGGCAACGTCGAGGTAGGGGGCTCCACGAGGCAGCGGCGGCGACCGAGGGAGGGGGGCTCAACGAGGCCACCGCCATCACCACCGGGGAGAAAGAGGGCGACAACAAGGGAACCTGACGATGGGCGAGGGGCGGTGGGTATTTTTTTCTGTCAGCTCTCCCTCGTCAGCCTGATTCTCACTCGGGTGAGAATCAGCCTTTCAGGGTGAAAGGTGAAAAATTGTCACCTTTCACCTTTCAGGGCCAGTTTTTGGCATTTCAGCAAATAAACACCTTTCAGGCCTGAAAGGTAAAAGAGTGAAAATTTTCACCTATCACCGTCATCGACCATTTTTCACCCTTTCTGCTTCCAAACACTTTTCACCCTGATAGGTGAAAATTTTTACCTTTCAAGGCTGAAATATTCTTTTTTCAGCAAACAAACGCACCCTATATATCTCACCTGCCAGCAGGCTAAAACAGAACTCCTGAGACCTGCACGACTCTCATCATTAGTAGAAGTACATTACCATGAACTTTGTGGTTGAGTTGCTTTCTACCTGAGGTGGTTCATGGTTAAGTTCAGCCGAATTTTGGGGACAAAATTCTTTTAAGGAGGGAAGAATGTAACACCTGGCCACCTTGAAGGCCAGGTGTATGGAAGGGTTTAACACCTGGCCATTTTGAAAGCCAGGTGTTTGGCAAGTTGGGGGGTGCTGGAATTATAAAAGGGAGATGAGAGGGAGAGAAGGGGAGAAACATAGGGAGTTGAGAGGGGTAGAGAGGAAGGGGAGTCGGGCCACTATCGGCGACTGACTACGACCCCGGCGATGACGATGCACCGACAGGAGGAGGTTGACTCCGGCGACATTCCATACGATCTCCAGCGAGCGGCGAATCGAGGCCAGTCGTGTGTAAATATCAGATCTCGTACCCATTTTGTCGTTTTATTTGTGTTTTTGTGCTTTATTACTTTCCGCCAATGGAGGCAACGACGACGCGTATTTTCCGCCGATGGAGGCGACGAGTGGCAGTGACTTAGAACTATTTATGACAATGAGTTCCATAGTTAGAGCATGTTGGGTCTGAAGGCAAATAAGGGTAAGCTACCATGCTTCGGCGTGAGGGTGTGAGTAGGTTGCCACAAGAGCATATTCCCACAGCCATAGAGGGCCTTTGTTCCATGCGGCTGGAAGGGGTAATGGTTATCCTGAATGTAGTTGGGACCACTTAGCTCTGGCATTAGAAACCATGTGACATGGCTATGATGATCATATGTGGATCAACTATTATAGTGCAGAGATTTGATTGGTACTATCTATTAACTTTTTATTACTGATGATTGGGTTACGATATCCCACTGAGTATTTTTTATACTCAGCATCCGCTCGTGATGCATGTTCTTTAATAGAAGACTGTCTTCACGTAGCTTCTGGTGGTAAACGATCGAGAGTGAGGATGACTTGATGGCTTTAAAGTAAGCATCAATTTCTTTTCTTTTCTAGTGTATTTTGAGATGGACGACAGACTTGTACATGAAGGACTTGAATGAGTTTAATTGACTTTGCATCTGTAATAATTATCTTTCAAGATATTTGTGAACCCTAGTTATCACGGCCTAGATGCTTAGTCGACAATTTTTCAACTAATAATTTTTTGCATAGAGAAATAATCCTCTGATTTTCCGCTACTACTCTGATTTAAAAAAAAATAGTTTTAAAAATACAAGCCGTGACAGCTGGTCTCGAAGAAGTCTAAGCGTAGAGGGTATTGAAGCATGTATGGGTGGCTTATTACCACGTTTCAGGGTTCAAAGTTTGGGTGGGTGTCCTATCTAACGTTTTCTCTCTTTTGATTTGCTGGAATTTTCCTTTCAATCTCTCTATTCAAAGGGCCAAAAACAGGAAATTACTCATTCCCCTGTTGGCTTGTTAACCTTTGTGTCACAATAACCTCCATAATTTCTTGTTTCACTTGCTCATGCTCAGTCCATGTGAATGTGATGTTTTCAAATACATATGCAGTATGTTATCAAGTATTGGACTTCGATTAATATGTGCTTTAAAGGTTATTGGTACTGTTTATAAGAATTCACTCGGGAATAATTGAAATTAGAGGTCAAAACTCCTCTATTAATGTGTGAAAAACTTATAGGGGAGGCAAAATCCCAGTGGAGAGCCAGTTGACGAGCCATTTGTTAGACTGATTGGATGAAACGGAATCCAGTCCTTTTATTGTGTAATATCCAAGTCTGTACATAAAATTGCAGAATCTTCTCTTATACTCACTATCACTTGTAATAGGAACATCTACTCCAATGTTCAAAATAAGTAGCACTTATTCACCATAGCTTTGCTGAACGAAATTGCATGTTGAAATATAAATTTAAACAACATTTTCCAAGCACATAACAAGATAATCCGTACAGAGGACAGAAACATTTATCTGTATATTACATCATGTCTTTCAAACTTGTTTCTCATGGAAGGATTAACATGGCATTAGACAATAGCAAATGAGATCGATAAACCAGGGTCCGCATTGGCCAGAGACAGCACCTTCCTGTACTTTGCATATGTCATTGCACTCATCCTCCCTGAAGAAACAAAAGCCCAAAAAATTGATACTTTTCACCGATTGCGTACAAACCTGTTCTTGTCCTTCCACAACTGTTCAACATAGAAACAAGAAAACAATATTACGTTCAGAACTGAGAGAGAGAGAGAGAGAGAGAGAGAGAGAGAGAGAGAGAGAGAGAGAGAGCGAGAGCTTGCCTAGTGCCAAAATCAAGAGGGAGAGGAGGAAGCATGAAGCCGCTTTTCTAGTTGCCATGGTTGCCACATGGATGAAGATGGTTCTTGCTTGGTAAGGAATTTATAGAAGAAGTTAGTGTTACATTTGAACGACAGCTTGGAAACATTATAAAAAAATGGGTGGATCAAGAGAAGAAACTCCTAGTCTAGCTCGCTGATGGCGCTCATTTTAATCTCTTTGATTGTGTTCTTGCCCAAAGTAAAAATCCAATTATGGGAAGAACCATCAAAATGAGCTTCATCATGGCAGGATCATGCGCTAATATGTTGCCGCATGGGTGCCTAGCAAGATACAGTATAATAAGTTAAGATCCATAATTGATTCCCCAGAGTACTTGGTCCGGTTTGGTTAAGAATGTTGTCATGATTGGTTACCCATTATTTATTTTTTTGATATATGTTGTCCTGTCATAATTTAGATTTAGTTTATTATGTGTTAATATTAGTTGTAATGGCTATGCACATACTCGTTTTTCTATGTTTTTAAGCCCCATTATAGAGGGAACGTAATGGGTTAAATAAGTTTGATGCAATTCCATGCATATAATTACATCTATTTCCCATAAAATTTTCCAATAATGGGCTACTTTGAAAGGAATTAGTTAATAGGAAAAAGATAATATGAGCTCCAGCTCGTGCAGTGTAGGTGTGAGACAAAATGATCTAAGACGTTAATCAAAATAAAAAAGAGTACAAGGCCGACAATTTTTCAAACCTGGCTACCTTTGGTATTAAAGCTGACCACCGGATCAAAAACCGATGGCCTAGATTGTCTCAACTCATGCCAATGTGCGTCAGCCCGGGCTCCTATAAACATGGTCCCGGTTACTATGCTCCAGAATCCATATTTTGCATATGCACCAGGTTTTTGGTGTACCATTGGATCGAGATGCGACTATCCCTTATTTTATGGGTGTTATAGGTAGGGGTGCAAGCGGGTCGGGCTATTGCAGGCTAGAGGTTAGCCCTACCCAAGCCCTAACAGCTAGAACATAGGCCCTAGCCCGACCCTACCCCTAAGCTAATTCCAAAAATCCATCCCGGCCCTATCCCTAAGCATGTTTAGGGTCGAGCTGTGGGCTTTCGGGCCTTTCAATTGGCATAGTATTTTTGTGACCCAATCTTCATGTTGTGATTATATTACAACAAAAATTTATTATATATCACTGTGATCCTATTACAGTATGTCATTCAAATGAACTAACTTATTTCTTCATATCAGAAGTCAGAAAAAAGTTGAATCCTTTATTTTTTGGGTAGTAAATTCAACGAAGCAACAATGAACAATAGATCCAAACACCCATACAAGCCGAAATTACTATAAGAATAAAAGTTGTCTAATTAATCAGTCCAATAGACTACTACTTCAATCTTTAAAAGAATCCTTTCTTTGTGCATTACAATCTTGTTGCCACTGAATTCAATGCATATAAACGTCTCATTGTTTTATTATCACCAGTCTTACACATTTCCTGTTGTCACAGAATCCAATCGAGTCTCTGCTTTTACAAGCTTTCCTATTATCATTATGGACACGAAATTTAATAGAATTACATATTAAAGTCACCTATAAAGTAAAGACTGGATGCAATAGTCATGGAGCTAGGCGAACAATTTTCCACACTTGCTTTCCGTCAATCTCAGTCTGAGTGTACTGCAATCTAAGAGGGAAAGCAAAAAATTAATAATCAATTCATCCATCCATAGTGTTATTTCTTACTAGGCCTACGGGCTTGAGGGCTTAAAAAGTTTTTTTTACCTAGGCCCTTACCCGACCCTAAGTTTAGCAGGCTTGAAATTTTGCGGCCCGGCCCGAACCTATGTCTTAAAATTCTAGCCCATACCCGCAGTTTTATGGGCCGGGTAGGGTCGGGCCTGCAGGCTGGCCCGCAAAAGTTGCACCCCTAGTTATAGGCACCTGGAACATGGCAGCAGCGTGTCTCTCCAAGAAATTTAGAAGAACCATGTTCCTATGAGACATGGCTCGCGTGTGTCTGAATGTGACCTGAGATCACGCCGCTCTGTGTGAGCTAAGACGCCTCCAGCCGGACCAGTCGTACATCGTGTTTCGATCTGCTGAGGGCGTTAAAAAGGAGTGCATCTGGGTTTGATCACCCTTCCACCCTTAGTGACTTAAGATCAAAATCCGATGGCTCCCGATAACTCGGCTCAAGTAGACTCGCATGAGCCGTCCAGAATTTGAGAGTACTAGAGTTTACATGGTGAATTTTCATAACTAACATTTATGTAGGAAATAACTAGTGTTCCAGGATAATCGAAGCAGGAGTAATAAGATCTAGGACAACTTTTATTTGAACACGATCAAATGTTAATCAGACATGTCTCTCATGGATGAATTAACATGGCTTAATACAATAGCATATGATATCAATAATCCACGGCCCGCAATCGCCATAGAGAGCGCCTTCCTCCTCTTTGCATATGTTATCACACTCCGTCCTTTTAAACCTACAAATGCCCTTAAATCTGTGGCTCTTTGCCTTGTGCTTACAAGCGTAAGCCTCTTCAGCAACTGTTCAAGAAATTAACAAAAACGTCAATACACTCAGGGTGTGGGTGTGTGTGTGTGTGTGTGTGTGTGAGAGAGAGAGAGAGAGAGAGAGAGAGAGAGAGAGAGAGAGAGAGAGAGAGAGAGAGCTTGCCTAGTGCCAAAAGCAAGAGGGTGAGGAGGAAGCATGAAACCACTTTCTTAGTCGCCATTGTTCCCATTGAGAGGAATGAACCTCAATGTTGTATAAGTCAGTTATATAGACAATAAGTAACACTATCATCGTCAAACACAGGTTGAAAATATTCATGTGTTGTTTATCCTTTTGCTACATAAGGCAAGTAGAAAATAACTAAGGCCATGAGTCAACGGAATAATCTACCTTTCTCATGCCAACCTGCAGATTTAAGGTATTCGATTTGCTCCTGTTCAAAATTTTTCTTTTTGTTGGCAACTGTCCAAGATAATACTTATCTGATTAAATTAGAAGGAATAAACCATCAAAATCTTCCTCTCTCGGGGGGTGCCAGCTTATGGTATTTTACTCGTACATTCTTTGTATATATAAGTTGATACATGCTGCTTATGGGCCTCTTGTTTCACCAGCTATAGAATACAAAATAAGAAGGCATGATATGTGTGTATAACATGTTAAAATATCATTTTTTTTGTTACAATTATTTTAGTTAAGAATTCTAACTGCACCAAATTTTGATCAGGGAGAAAATAACATGTTAATTACAGATTAACAGAAGAATAATTAGTATAATCTCTATACTTAAATTTACCCAAAAAAGTAATCTCAATACTCAAGGAAAAGATTTCTAATTGAATAAATGTGACTGATGCTCTACGTTCCCAATTACTATATCCAATGAAAAGATTGATACATCATATTTTGTGTTATGCGATGGTTTTGAAATCAGTCTAAGGTTCATCTGTAAATTAGGAACCTTTTAATTGAACCTGTTAAGAAACTTTCACTCCGAGTGTAGTCTTGGCCATTTAAATACCTTTGTGAACCCTTAGAAGGCCATAGTGTACTTAGAGGATACTCTATCCCATTTTCAATGGTCTCATTTCATCCAATTCACCTATTTTTCCCATTACATCTTCTCATTCTAATTAGTGCATGGAGTGAAAACGGTTTGTGGATGATTGTGGGTTTCCTTAAATATAATGGGGCTGGAGGGAGTACTTAGGTGATTAGGGGGATACATTATAGTTTGAGCGAATTCGGGACCAGGTAAATGCATTGGTAAAAATTGTTTTTTATGCTACCTCTTGATCGATTCTACGATGATGTAGAGTCAAATCTACGATGATGCACATATTATATGTTTTCATTTGCAACCAAAACCTATACCAAAATAGCTAGTTTACGGATAGAGTGGAAGTACTCTAATAAAATTGGCTTTATGATGATTCGCATATTATATGTTTATTATAAACTTTATTACAAGAGCTTGATGGCAATGGTATTATTCTCATGGATTGCGTTTACTGCCTACTCATCACTGCCAAGTCAAATTCTTTATTTGGTGTGGCAGAATTTGTCACCTCTTCAAAATATCGTCCATAGTTTCCTCATGGCTACTGCCTCACCCTTGCTTATTTTTGGGATATACAGGTCAACGGAAGAATAGTGTTAGGACATTTGGACATAATTATTTCATTGATTATGGGTATATCTTGTCTTGTCATAATAACATTTTTTAGGAATAGTATCAAAATAGAAGATCTTCACTATTTCAAAAAATAGACCTATACTTGTAGCAGCAAATTTAAGACTCAAGTTACTCCTCCCCATCTAGTCACTATGCGGCTGCCTCCGTCTCTTCTCTGACTTGTCCTTGCGAGGGTTAGAGTAATTTTTGAAAATAGAAAATACAATTATAACACCTCTTATCTAATGAATGCAACCCTTCATGTAAACTCACAACCCTTTGAACTTTGACTAAGAATACTTTGGCATTCTAGAGAGATATTTTGGACTGCATTCGTATAATTTTTGGGTTCTAGACTTGCAAGATAGAACTTAGGTTTTTTGACATATTATTATAAATCGCAGACTCGTTTTTATTGTTACCAGCTTTGTAATAGAAGATGGTTACATTAATATTTCATGTGCAACCATCATATCATGAAGCCAATCCACATATTTGAAAAAGTGTATGATGAATATGATGATGTTGAATGATCTTCTTATCATTGTCCCCTCTTCAAAGGGTTGCGTCAGGTAGGGCATTCGGCGTAAAATCTTGCCACTATGTTTCTTTGTATGGATTTTGTACCATTTTGATTTTGATAAGAGTCAAATGCGGTATATAATCCATGCCGCCGACCCCATATAGCTGGGATAAGGCGTATGATGATGATGATAATGATTGTAAATCGCAGATGAGGAAAGAATGCTTCATTATATTTTGACTGCAAATTCGTGGAGATCCCAGTTACAGACCACATTCAGGACCTAGAGGGAGTGAATATTGCTTTTAAGAAAGCAGACTTTATCGCGTCTCGAAGAAAAATCGTTGCAGTGTGTCCTGTGGACAAATTCCAAATATCATCCATAAATCCCCACATCTCACAGGACAATGACATCTACAAAACTTTTTGGACGAAGGGGATAATAAAATTATATTTAGGCAAATATACGATGATTGGCATGGTTTGAGGTTATTTAGTCAATTTTTCATCTTTTGACTGCTACGCAGACAACTATTTTTTTTCAGGCAGATACAACAATGACAACCAAGCATATGATGAAACAAAATGTCCCAAACAAGTTGAACCTAGCTAAGCACAAACAAAGACCCATCACTACAACAAAAATTGCTTGTATCGACATATTTTTTTTGGACTCTAAAAGTTCCGTGGTTAAAGATAGTTTGTTTCGTTGGACAATTTTCCGTGGAGAAAAGTAGATTATTAGCGACAGACACTAGCGACAAAAAAAGTATCCGTTGCTACTATTAGCTAATCTCCACGGTTTTTTCTGTGGTTAATAATTCTGTCGGAAATAATATTTTATGTCCACGGTTTTTTTCAGTCGTTAATAAAATATTGTCAGTTCCCTGCCAAGTGCCACTTTAAAAGAAATTTCAGCGGGGCCCTTGCTGGAGTCCCACCGTTGTAAACCAATGGGCGGCTTATTATTAAAATATAAAAAATAAAACAAAAAAGGCAGCCACATCCTAAAAAAACCCTAATTTCCCGATCGAAATCGGTGCTCCTCTCGCGTATGGTTCCGTCGCCTCCACAGCTCCTCCACCACCGTAGCGCCATCGGGTTGAGTTGGAGAGTTAGGCATTGCCGTCATGGTCGAGGAATTTGAAGGATTTGAGCAGGATGATGGTGCGGTCGAAGAGGGAGGGGTGAGAGACTATCGAGCGAAGGGCGGGTAGGAGGCTACCCTACTTGAGGTGGAGGCCATCAAAGCGACAGGGAGGACGGTGATGTGGCAGTTGACTATGGAGACCATCCATGGCGGACTGCGGGAGGTGGAACTTTAGGACCCACGCAGCCTGACGGTCGTCCATGGGCAATGGAGATCTGCGAATTCCTGGTTCCTAGGGTTAGGATTGGGCAGATACTTAGTTTCCTGTCGGAGGCCACAGGACCATTCTTGCCGGGAAGTTCTTTTTGTGCCATCTATTTGAACCACAAAAAGTTATGGCCTTTCACCTTCTTTGTTCTGCTCCTACATCTGAGGTAATGCTCCTAACATTTCTTTCTTTTTTCTATATATTTTTTACTTTATTGATATATATCTATGCTCATTGTGTTTGATATTGTGCTGATACTTGCATCTGAATTATAATTCCATTTTCTACAATTTTTACCATGGAGCACTAATTCTGGGTTTTTATATATGTTTGCTGAATCTATTTTCTTTGTCTTTGCTCAATTTATACCATGTATTGAATTGCAAACTGTTGGTGTCTTTGAGATTAGGGCTCATTCGATTTGGTAAAGAGAGGAATCAGAGGTGAATTTTTGTAAGAATTTTTTTTTCTAAAAATTTCTGGTATTAAGAGGAGTTGGTTGCTTGCTAGGAAGTGGTGAATTTTGGGTTTTAGTGTTTCCAAAGACAACTGTTTTTTAATTATTATTAAGTATCTAAAAAGACAGCTCTCAAATTTATGTCTTGTTGTGGTCATGTATAACTGCTTTTTAATTGAGTATTATCTATCTTTCTTTTATATGATCTTACATATATATTGTGCTAAACTGTCTTGCCGTATGATGAGTGGAAGTTTTATATTACAAGTTGATTCTAGTCACAAGGATTACATATCATCACCCATGATGCATATTTGCCTTTTTGAACTTTAGGATTCACTTTGTCAATACCTCAGTAGTACTAAGAATAAATCTTATACAGGATCCTTGTTCTAATATTGCTTTTGATTTTGTCATTTTATTGGAGGTACTGATTTCCCTAATTTGATAAGTAATATATTTTTTTACTATCTTCAGCTGCTTCATTCTTCTTTAAGCCTACAGATATGTCATTGGAGGGTTGTAAAGAATGCAGTTTGTCATTGACAGGGCTAAGCATAGTACTGTCCAGACTTATACTACTTTCAGAAATTGAACAATATGCATAGGCTTATTGTATGGACTAGGTTGAGCGCACCATCCTTCGCCAACTTTCAATTAATTAATGTGTATCTATTGAGAGAAGTGTATAAATGTACTACTTTCAATTATCACTCTTGAGCATTTTAACCTTGTTGCATTTTTTGCAGTCAATTCTTCTCATATAGGTATGGCTCCTGTATACGAATTAACCTCTTTTTGCTTTACTGAGAATATTTTTACTTTTGTTAATTGTATCTTCCTCTCAACCTCAGCCTCCACGTGCAACTTCAGGGAGATATATCCTTATTACTATGTATAGGAGGAAGACAAATCAGCCTAGAGGTGTGTCGATGTGAAGTCTTTATTTTTCATATTGAAGCATAAAATGCCTTTGCAGTTGGG
Organism: Houttuynia cordata; assembly: GCA_039654745.1. Lineage (NCBI taxonomy): Eukaryota > Viridiplantae > Streptophyta > Magnoliopsida > Piperales > Saururaceae > Houttuynia > Houttuynia cordata. Next base: position 3,783,975 of record CM077508.1, on the reverse strand, counting down.
CTCTATTTAGATTAAGTAAATCTCCCGGCGATGAAAATTATTATTATGTAGATATGAGCACCATAAATTGTGTCTATGACTTGAGGATGTATCTGATCTGGCCGTTCTCCATTCTTGTGTTTAGGTTGCAGCAAATGTGGTGACTAAATTGACAAAGGCTATGGAATGAAAAGGTATAGGTATGCATGTCTCTGCATTTGTAAAGTCATTATATTGTTCATACTGAAAGCATGAGTTATTGCCCTTATTATGAGTTTTGTGAATCATTATAAGCTATTTGCTCCAACTCAGGTTTCAAGGGCAGTCATCATCCCATTTCTTCCACGTACAGTTTCAAATAAGGTTATGAGAAGGGCTTCCAATACATCTTGGGTGTGAAGAATGACAGAAGTTTTTAAGAAAGATTTATAACATCATACTTTCATCTTTCCTTCAATGTAATGTAGAGTGCTTATTTGTATGTGAATGACAATTATTTTACTGATTAATGAAGGATTTTGTTCATATTTAAATTATATTTGGTACTTATTATTGTTTAGTAAAATAAATCTTTTTGTGGCAGCGTATGCTGCTTATTTTGCATTTCAAAATCCATTAACGACGGATTAAATCTGTCACAAATGAGCTAAAACCGTCGCAATAGTCTTTAAAACCGTCGCTAAATATTTATACCGACGGATATATACGTCGAAAAAACATGTTTTCAACCGAGTTTATCCGTCACTACGACTCTTTTTCGACATATAAAAACAGTCGCAATAACTTTTATAATCCATCAACAATACTCACCATCGACGGTTGATTCCTGTCTGTCGTTTTTGAGTAGTTGCGACCTTTTTTGACGGATTGAGCGAGAGAAAATATCCGTCTCTAATTATCTTTAACGACGGATTATGTACATTTACCGACAGATTTTTTCGTCTCTAAAGCCTTTTTTTGTTGCACTGGGTGTGGCACAACTTATCTATATCTATATCTGCAAGGGGGACACTAAATATAAATCACCCTCAATTATGAAGTGCAATATATTGTTTGAATATGTAATAAATGAATAAAGATAACCGTTTCCTAACAGGTCGAGCTTTTGGGATACTTGGTTATCTTACATGGCATCAGAGCTCCAGGTTATGGAAGGTCCTGGGTTTTAATCTCGATCGAGGTGTTTATACTCTAATTATATTCCATGTGCCGTGTTTGGTGAACACTTGCATGTGAGAGGAGATATTAGAATATGTAATAAATGAATAAAGATTTCCGTTTCCTAACCGCTCGAGCTATTGAGAAACTTGGTTATCTTACATATATAACTTGATGAGATGAGTTTTCCTTTCGTTTTAGAGATCAAATCTTTAAAGCCCTTGTGTTTAAGAGTTTAAATTGTGTTAACCATTGTATATTGCCTTGGTTTTACATGTAATCAAATCTAATAAATAGTTCTAAAAATCATGTGTTTGCCTCGTAGAAGAGCCTTTGCTAACATACTGTTTCTTGAAAAAGGCTCTCTATGTTAAGATCCCGCAGGCTCATCCCATGCAGATTCCAATTTAAACTCGTGGGATCAATGGCTCGCATAAGTGTACGTGTAAGTCCACTTCTTACGAGAAAGTTGGCATAGTCATCTGGGTAAGACATAATCAAGGACTCTATCTTTTTAAAAAATAAAATCAAGGGCTCTGTGCCTTTTGCATCACATTCATTAGAAGACCATTGGAATTTAATCAAGAGTCAACAAAATATGATCTGGATCGTATATTGGCACCCAAATCGATCCGCTAGTGAACCTGCGGGGGATTCCCTACATTGATGGTGCACACCTTAGGCAGACAGGTCTGGCCCTGCCTGCTTTCCCCTACACAACAAGCTCAAAATGCACTCAGGGCATATTTATCTAATATCTCACAACAATATTAAAATTATATGCAAGGTATTCATATTACGTGATGGTGCATATTATGTATATAATTTTTATTTGTTTGAAAGTCCAGATTACTAAATATATGATCATGCTTAATTATTTTTCTTTAACATTGGGACGTACAGACTTAGGTGGACGGTTAAGTACGTGCTATAATAAGGGTTAGTGGATAAACTAGAAAGGCTAATAAATTGTTTTCCTTAAACCAATAGGGTACTGTTGGTGTGCTGGCCAGAACATGCTTCACAAAGCGGTGATCCTCGGTTCAAACCCCTCCCGCAGTTATATCCTGATTTACCCACTACGTCCTATGGGTGGGTGGTGCTCAAAGAGGTTGGTTGTCATGCCCTAGTCGATCATGAGGACTTCGACACCCCTCACTATTAAGAAACTCATTTTTTTTTCAAATATGGACAAGTAATGTGAGATAGAGGAAGTAAATCTTGTGACTAATATTTGAAAAAGCTAGTGAGGCCAGGCTCACGCAGATGATCTAAGATGTTAGACTGTGATCCAACATTGTGCAGTTAGGTCGACTGGTTGCCACTATCTTTCTCTGAAACTCACATCTTTTGAGTCCGGTCTATCGGTAGAAAGAACCGGTCAACCGGTAATGGCCGTTTTGTGACAATTGGAACTGGAAAATGTGACTTTTCACTCTTTTACATATAGTCTCCATTAGAAGAAAAACCAGAGAGATTGATAAGGTTTTACCGTGTTCTTCTTTGATTATTTATTGTTCTAAAACTCTTGAAGGTTGTTTTCTCGAGTTACCACAATATTGTGTTCCAAATGGTTGAAGCTAGACTTGTCTTCGATAGTGTAAATCGTAAACAAGAAAAAAAGCTTTATTCTATCTTGACTGCAAATTCGCTAAGATTCCGGTTACACACCACATTCAAGAAGTAGTGGAGGCGAATATTGCTTTCACGAGAGCAGACTTGATCGTGCCTTGAAAAAGAGTCATTGCAGTGTGTGTCTTGCACCTGCTACCTAATTGAATCTGATGGCCTAGATTTCTGTGGCTCACGCCACAAGCGTGAAGTATTACATAAACCCAATCATAATAAATTTATGTGTGCATCTTAATGCTATTTACATACGTGTTTCTTATGTTCCCATTGAAATGTAACATAAATGATAGTATTTAACAAGTACGGGAATTATAAACTTCATAAAAGTCAAGGCTGAACATCTTTCGAACAATGCGAGAATGGTATAAATTTTGAGCATTTATTCAACCAAGATCATATCATTGCTAAAGAAAAAAACAATTACACTCATTAATCCAAGATAAGTACTCCTTCCCATAAACGAACTCGAATATCAGTGCAATATATTTTCCTTATTGGAGGGTGGTGATGGAGGACACTTGTAGTAGCAACGGCATTTTCTATTAAAGATTCCATAGCATTCGCCTGCTAAGAAACCTTCTGCCGTGCAACGATTATCGCATTTTCCCCTGTGGACAGCACACCAGCCATGAAATGTCTTGCTCCTTATATCGCAAATCGAATATTTATTTGCATATGCCTCTTCTGCGACTGCAAAAAAAAAAAACACATCATCACCTTTATGTTTGACGAGAGACAGATATAGAGAGATTGAGAGAGAGCTTGCCTAGGGATAGCATGAGCATGCAGAGAAAGAAGCAAGCTACCACCTTCCGAGAGGCCATTGTCCTTAGTGTAACGGAAATAAATGCTGAGTGGCTGAAGTATTTGTAGGGAAACTGTTGAGCTTATCTGGTTTTCTGAATATAAGGACGATTTCCAAGAGATTAGTGGACGGGTATATATATCTTCAACGGCTACTATTGTCATGATCCTCATCTTTCAGGCAGCATTTGTCAAGTCTCATTTAAATCTCCTTATGGATACTTACTGTCTCCTTGCTTCTTTTGGATAAACATATGATATCGTTAATAAATTTGGGTCAATTTTGTTTACTTATAATGGGTCGAATTATCTGGTCGAATTTCAACGTATCTCATATCTCATCTTATCTTATACATCCTATTTGGTCGAATGTCAATGTGTTTCTTACCTATATGTCATAATGGATTTGTTTGTTTGGCAAACATCTTGTCATAGTGTTTTCTTTTTTACAGTTTTGGCATAATAATTTGATGCACTAGACTTCATGATCCTTTCGTTATGTGAGGGTGCTTGTAACCAAATAGCTAATTAGTTGTATAGCATGAGTTTGGATAGGTAGTGAAGCTTCACGAGAGGAATTACTGGTGAACTATTACCAGACAGCCGTTGATCACCCCAAATCGATGGATATCAATCCGGCAGTTTGCGTGTGCCTCAATGCATACTCAGGGACATAAGTATAAACTCCCTCCGTCCTGAAATACCACTTTTTTAGGATGTGGCACCAAACTCCCCCATGTGAGAAGATTAGAAGTGGCCGGTACAGCATTCCGTAGGCTATCTAGGAGTACGAAGTTTTTTACTCCAATTTGTTTCCAATACAAGTGTATACATTTGGTGCTTAGTTTGATTTTGTAGGAACATGACGCAGAGCAAGAGGACGTATATGGGCAGGAGAAGCAATGGAAAAGCCACACTTTCTCCCTTCATTTAACAGCGATCCTCAAGATCAACGGATCCCAGGCACAATTACTGAAATGACTGAGTGATACGCCTCGCAAACACGATTTAAGGCTTCGACAGCTCATTGGTCACCCTATCGATCTCCTGGGCACCACCCGACATAAATATGACATGGTCAGGCCGTTGTGCTGTGCGAGTACAACCAACACAAGACTCCATGACACCGAGGAGTTGTCGATTTTTAGAGATGTGACGGCACACATCTTATAAATGTGCGCTCCAATAAGTTAGCATCAAACAATGAAAACACATATATAGCCCATCTGTCCTCAATCTTAAAAATCAATCATAATCATAATCAAGTAGTGTATTTTCTCAACTATTTAGAGTCGGCAATATGGATCTTATTCATCCATCCAGATCCGCTTTGAGCTACCTCTTTTGTAAGAGATAACAAAGCCAAATCCTTTTTTATTAACTACATCCAAGTTCTCTTAGATCCCTCTCTCTCTCTTTTAGCATCGTTTACATACATCACTTCTAATCTTCTCACAGAGGCATCTAATTTTCTTTGCATATGCACGTACCAATGCAACCTACATTCCCTCAGCTTCTCTCCTAAAAAAGTTATCCTTCTCTCAAATATATTCTTTTTAATTCTATCTCTCCTAGCTATCTCACTCATCCACCTTAATATTCTCATTTCAGCTACATTCAACTTATCTATATGACTTCTCTTTGTTGTCCAGCACTCCATTCATTAAAGTATTGCAAACTTAATGACTGTCTTATAGAACTTGCCTTTAAATATTTTTAGAACACGCCTATTACATAACACTCCCGCCCTCTATTTTATACACCCCGTAATTATGTATGCACCATATCACTATTAAATCCCTTTGTTTACGGATAGAAAATCCTAAGTAACGTAACTAACGGAATTACGGAATTGAAAATGACTCCCTAAAAGGGCATACTAGGTGACTCACGAGTAAGGTGGCTCACGAGTCGAGTCGAGTTTTGACTCAGCTCGATGTTTAGAAACTCGGGCTCGAGCTCGGCTCAAGCCCAGGATTTGATAACTCGAGCTCAGCTCGTCCCAGAACTTAAGCTCGGCTCGAGCCAAAATTCAAATTTGTCTTTGTGAGGATTCGAACCCATACAAATTGAAACATACACAACACCTTAACCACTTGAACTACAATTTTTTTATACTTTTTATGTAAAAAAAAATATATTTATTACATATTTGTAGTGGGCTTCACCCCGCCACCGCTTACCGCCCATCGCCTCCCATCGCCCCCTGCCTCCCCCCCCCCACCCCTTGGGCCCGCCACACCGTCGTTGCCTACCATCGCCTAACACCCCCTCTGCCATCGCTCCCCGCCACTGCCGCCGCCCACTACCCCCGTCGTTGTCGCCCACCACCTCCCACCGCAGTGGGGGGCGATGGGTGGTGGGCGGGGGGCGGTGTCAGCGGGGGGCAGTGTCGGCAAGCGGCTGTGTCAGCAAACGACGATGGGCGACGGTGGGAGGTGACGACGGAGGGGGTGGTGGGCAGTGGCATTAGTGGGCGGCAAGGGGTGGTGGCTAGCGGTAGGAGGGAAGGGCTGTGGGTGGCAATGATGGCGGGCTGCGGGGGCGGCAACAGTGGGCGATAGGGATCATGAACTAATATGAGAGTCTCACATTGTCTAACAATATGAATCTAAGACTATATATACTCTATAAAAATGAAAGAAATGATAGTCTTTCAATCTAATTAAAGGGAAACAAAATGGGTTAGACATATGGGCCTTGTTTAAAAAAGAAAATCGAGTCGAGTTCAAGCTGATTTTTTAGTCGAGCTTCGAGTTAATTCGAGTCGAGCTGTAGGTTGGCTCGAGCTCGAGCTCAAAAAAATCGAGCTCGAGTCGAGTTGGACTCGAGTCGAGCTAAAAATCGAGCCGAGCCAAAAAAAACTCACGAGCTGGCTCGGCTCGTGAGCAGGCTTACCGAGAGAGCGTCAATGCCCGGACATGTCCGCGTCCGCCAAACGTACGGTAAATTTCTGGTCGCCGGAGGCGTGAGATCCGCGAGCTGGAGGTCCACCGGAGCTGCGCAGTCTGCTTCTTTCCAGGAATGCATCGTCTCTTTAAACTCCTTATCATTGGCATTATCTCGTGTGTGCATTTTACCATTTTTTCTTAAAATCAAGAAACTGCGGGAACTGTAATATCTAATTGCAAGTACTAGGGTTTGGGTTTGATTGGAAGGAAGGCTGATTCCATTTTCTGGTTGTCGATTGTTTCGAACTTTGTTGTATATTGGCATTGTTGGAGTGTGAAGTGAGGAGTGCACGCAAACCGTTCGATCAATGCCCCACGTGAAAGAAGTGGGGAAGGTGCTTTTTGAAACATTAGATGGTGACGTTTTAGTGAAAATTGGATGTGGAACTGAAATATTTAATTTTCCGTTTTTTTTTCTGTTTATGTGTGTGATTTGTATCTTTAGGAATTCTGATCTTTTGTGTTCAAAGTTAAGGAATGAATATCTGCGATGCATTCATCCCAGAAGCTTTGCATCGATATCTGGTTTTTTTTATTGCCATGGTTTTCTCCCCTTAACCATGCTTTTTACTAAAACGTTCTCTTCGACTTTTAGAATCTTGAGGCCAAAGAATTAATCCATGCTAGAAAAAATGTTCTCTTCGAATTTCTTGAACTAATAGGTAAGAAGCAGTCATGTTTTGAATACATGTGACAAGGAAGTCTCTGTGGCAAAGGTCGTGGTGGGGTCCAAATGAGCCTTTAGAAAAATGGATTAATCATTTTCGGGTTGAAAAAAAGGTGTTTTTTTATACACGAAATAATGATGTTTAATTATGCTTGAAAGACATATATTTGTAATATATCATGAAGGCTTAAGTCTCTATTCTCATTAACTTTAGATGAAAGAAACAGATTAAAATCTTAACTGTGGTCTAAAATCCACCAATTACAATCTGATGTACAATTCAAAATCTACATACCAAATGCAGCCAATTAAGGTGGCTGAACACCACTTTTAACCCTCGTGTAATGCTGTTTATGTTTGGTTTGGCACCTACTGGCTACTAGTTATCTTTCTACTGTATTTATCTAGGTTTTATAAAAAAAAACTTCCTATATGTTGTAGCCCACTTTGCCAGCATCATTGGCTGTGGTCAGTACAGAGGAAAAGCATGTAATTCTAAAAGGGTACAATCTTTCACATCCTTCCTTTCCTAGGAGAGAGCATGAGCTTCAATGCATATATTAACTTAAACATTTATGATTGCTTCTCAATTCGAGAAAACTGACATTCAACCTCTACATGCATGCTTTTTTTCTTCTGCACTCAACCATTATATTTATATGCAATTGTATGGACGGGTCCTTTTTTTACCAAAAATTAGTTCAGTAATCTTGGCATTGACATCCAAAGGGGATATCCAAAGTAAAGGGGATATCCAAAGTTGTACAAATTATAGAGGTATAAAAGTTATGGGGCATACTATGAAATTATGGGAGAGAGTTTTAGAAGGGCGTTTGCGAAAAGTTACTAAAGTATCAGAGAATCAATTTGGTTTCATGCCGGAGAGGTCAACAACGGAAGTTATATTTTTACTACGGCAGATAGTTGAGAGGTACAGGGATAGAAAACTGTTGTAATCAGTTGTAATCAGTCTAGGAAGATGAAGAGTCAGTCTAGGAAGATGAAGAGTCAGGAATGTTGTAATCAGTCTAGGAAGATGAAGAGTCAGTCTAGGAATATGAAAAGTCACATCTTGTAATCAGTCTTGGAAGACGCGCCTCTCCTTCCTTATAAGGAGGACGTCTTCCTCCTTTTGGGTATGCAATATTGAATTTAGTTTTCTTTATATGGCCTTATGGCCTACATAGATTTGGAAAAAGCCTACGATAGAGTGCCGAGAGAGCTTATTTGGAGTGTTTTGAAGAAGAAGGGTGTCATAAGAGGTTACATAGACATCATAAAGGATATGTATGAAGGGGTTGTGACTATTGGGGGGGAAACGAAGGAGTTTCCGGTTACGGTAGGTCTTCATCAAGGGTCAGCCTTAAGTCCGTATCTTTTCGCTTTAGTTATGGATGAGCTTACTAGTCATTTGCAAGATAATGTACCTTGGTGTATGCTTTTTGCAGATGATGTAGTTTTAATTGATGAGAGTAAAGTAGGTTTAAATGCGAAATTAGAATTGTGGAGGGTTGCTCTAGAATCTAGGGTTTTAAAATAAGTAGGACTAAGACAGAGTGCATGGAATTTAATTTTAAGGAAGGTAGAATTATAGATAGAGCCCTAGTTGAAATAGATGGGCAAGAAGTGTCAAGGTGTGATCAATTCCATTACTAGGATCCATTATCCATAAAGAAGGGGATATTGATAGTGATGTGGTGCATAGGATAAATGCGGGGTGGATAAAGTGGAGGGCAGCCTCGGGAGTGTTGTGTGATAAGCGGGTTCCAAAAAGACTTAAAGGCAAGTTCTATAGGACGGCCATTAGGCCTATAATACTCTATGGAGCGGAGTGCTGGGCACCAAAGAGGAGTCATATAGATAAGTTGAATGTAGCCGGAATGAGAATGTTAAGGTGGATGAGTGGGATAACTAGGAGAGATAGGATTAGAAATGAATATATTCGTGAGAGCCTAGGAGTAGCGCCTTTAGGGGAGAAACTGAGGGAATGTAGGTTGCGTTGGTATGGGCATATGCAAAGAAGACCTTTAGATGCCCCTGTGAGAAGATTAGAAGGGTTACAGGTAAACGATGCTAAAAGAGGGAGAGGGAGACCTAAGAGAACTTGGATGGAGTTAATAAGAAAGGATTTGACTTTACTATCTCTTACAAAAGAGGTAGCCCAAAACAGGCTGGAATGGAGGAGTAAGATCCGTGTCGCCGACCCCAAATAGTTGGGAAAAGGCGCTAATTGATTATGATTATGATAATCTTGGCATTGACATTCATATGCACAATTACCTTCACAAGCCCAAAATTTTCACTTTTCTTAATATTTGCGCATAATACAACAAAAAAATTATAGAGCAAGTTTCTTCATTTGGCATCGATTGTATTCTGTTACTTGAAAATTATTTCCTTTTTTTGCCAACCAAACAGGGCTTGATAGGAGAGCTAACAAGTACGGGGTCATTCCAAATCTCATGTCTTCCTTCTCTTATTGGCTAGCTTGAATTCCTCGCAATGGAAGATCTGAAGGCAGCCATGAATGACCACATAGATCAGATGGCAGACTTAATCGAGAAGCTCACTGCTGAAATACGAATTGGTTACTATCCAGCTTATGAGAATTTCATTGGCTTTTTCCACGCGATAGATTGGAAGGTTTGCACTCCTCTATCACATATATAACATTTTTGTGCATTTGATTCAAAGTTTTCATATTTGATTTGTGTTTATAGACTCAGTTGGTTTTAGGGTGTTATAGTAAGTTCCTTGATCAGTTTTTTTTAGAAAATCTTATATCAGTGTGCCTCAGACTTACTGTGTAATGATCTTTGTTTTTATCTTAGTGCAAATGTTTGTGCAAACTGTATTTACGGTCTGTGGTTAGGTTTGACTGATTCATGTATGGGGTAATGAATGTGTGGATCTAAGGCACCATTTGTTTCCTTTCAAATGGGAGATGGAAAGGCATAATAGGTGTTTGTGAATAGGTCCCAATGTATGTAACTATCCAGGTAGTATTAGTTTAGGTGTATGCAAATCTGGGATGGTATTTACCCCCACGTTTCGCCCTGCCATGAGATTGCCCAGCTGTTGGCAAACTTCTTAGGCCTTCGGTCAATTTTTTTCCAAAACCAGAAAGGCGAAGTAAATGTGGCCCAAGAACAGAGCAGAACACAAGAAAGGGGAGAAAAGAGTATTGAAGAAGATTGGTCCCCATGACACTGGAAAATCTCCACAAGTGTTTACTGCTATCCTACTTATATAGTGACAGTGGTGGGGTAGCTTGGAGTCACGAGTTGGAGAGGGAAACATGTAAATTTTGAAAGAACTAAGTGGCTCCTTAGTATTATTTACTGCTGAGTTGCAGACATATATTGGGAAACTCTATTCTTTTCACTTCCATGAATGAACTTAATCGATAATGCGTTTTTTCTTAACAAATTTGGCCTGTGAATCTAGTGGGTGTAGTTGTTTTGTTCGATGCTGGCTATGAACAAAGAAGGAAGAAGTTGTATTTATGACGCGTTGTCATGTTTTATTTATGGATTAGTAACTAAAATGTATCTACAAAGCCGAGCAAAAACAAATTGATACATGGTGTACGTAAGTAGATGGTCAAATAGGACATCTTTATTAGGTTTAGTTTCAGCAGACAATAATGTTGGTTGCTTGAATGCTTGTTTTCATCTATAGATGTTTGGAGACGTGATGAGGTTTGAAGTGATTTTAGAATTAAACCCCATCACAACACTCATGCAGTTGGATTCTTATATAAATCCTAGCTTTTTCTTCACATCAAGAAAGGATAACTTAATAATTGAGAGCAGAAGCAAATCAATTAGTGATATATAAGTATGGAACCTTCCTGCTCCTGAGATGTTACGATTTATTAATGGTTCTTTAGAGTGAATATTGTTTTACCCTGCTTACTTGTGCAATTGATTCCACTAATGATAATGTTTAATCGTAATATTCTACTTATACATGAAATATTTATTCAGTTATGTATGGTAATCGTCAATCATCTATATCTATACAAAGTAAAAAGGAAGGAAAGAGTCGGTGACCAGGTTTTTTTAAGAGCAAGATATGTTTTTTTCTATTTTGTGGATGCTTTACGAGTTATTTTGTTTGACCTAGTTGTTTCTTGATTTCTTTTGGCTTCTGCGATATTATCTCATCCTGTTATGCTATTTTTTTCTTTTTTGGTATGAAATTTTTAATAATATTTGTTATCTTCTCACTGTTGCAGGAGCCCTGGATAATTGGTTTACTAGGATTCCATCTTCTTTTGCTGCTAGTTGCAATTCTTACAAGGAGAAACATTAACTTGCAAATGTGTTTATTTCTTTTGGCTTGTAAGAGTCCAAGCTTCCATTTATTTAACATTTCAGTTTATTCGAGTGTTAGTATGTTTAAGTGGATGTCCTATGTAGCTATAAGCATACAGTCGTAAGTGTTAATCGAATAATTAGTTGGTATTATCATTAGAGGACCTATTTCTATGAAATAGAGAAAATTCCATGGTAAACTTGTTTTCTGCCAGCCCTTTGTTTCATGTTGCTTGTTAGGCTATAGATATTAGCCATATCAATATGGTCGGCTTCTCAAGAAACGTCCTAGGATTTAGTAAGGTTGTCTTCACTACATCAAGTTTTGGATTTTCTATTTTACTGCCAAGAGGCACCTGTAGGTAAACTTGTTTTCTGCCAGCCCTGTGTTTCATGTTGCTTGTTAAGCTATAGGTATTAGCCATATCAATATGGTTGGTTTCTCGAGAAGCGTCCTAGGATTTAGCAAGGTCGTCTTCACTACATCAAGTTGTGGATTTTCTATTTTACTGCCAAGGGGCACCTGTAGGATATATCTCATTTATTTGATTACTTGTCTCCCCGCTCCATCTGCTGAAGTATTCAAATAGAGAAGCCCTTAAAGTAGATCCTCAGACCCTTGTTTTATTGTCATACCTTGGACATATTAAATCTGAAGAATATTCCCTTTGAAACCATCTTCCCTGCTCAACACATTTCGAAAAAAAAAAGTAGAAAAATTGAAATTATCTGCTTCCATAGAAATTGGCCTATATATTTAGTATAAACTAAAAGAAAAGAGAAAGTCAATCTTACAGGGTTCTACCTATTCTGTAGTTTGTATCTCATGTGCATATATATGAACAATATCAGAGATTTCATTGGCTCAATGTTAAGCTAATAAATGAGTTTTATCTTGACCCACTTGACAAAATTATTACGGTGGGTTTACAACATTTAGACTTGAAAATCATAGGAGTAACATTATTTTCTGGATTGGTCGTGGGAGTAACAATATTAATATGCCTGGTTGTGTATGTGAAATTCACAGTCGTACTTGTGAAGGCTGGTCTCACAATTATGTTGCAAAAGTTAACTATTCTCCGAGATATAGAATAAGTGATGATTTATTTCATATCAATTACCTTTTAAACTTGGTAACAGGTGTTAAACTCATATAGTCTTTACATATTCGCATTATTAACTATTTCATCATTCTAACTGACTTTGAGCATAGAACCCACTAGCTGAGTTTCACAACATGATAGTGGATTCTTGTTTTCATTTACAATTGTACAGTGATATTTCTTTTAGTTTTTAATAATGAATGGAAAACCAGAATTCTCTTTCATGTGTTGTGATCTATACATGGTTCGTTTTCTTCCTCAATACTTGGAGATTTGATTGCTTATGGGTATGGCTTGTGTAGTGGCTGGTGTTTATGTAGCGGAAAACATAAATTCTTTCCTTAGGAACAACTGGGAGAGTTTTGCTGGGCAGAACTACTTCGATGTAAGTGGAGTTTTTTTATCCGTTCTTTGGTCAGGCCCACTTCTCTTAATTGCCGTAATAAACCTGGTGAGTTACTTCCACCACCTCTGCATTGTCACTTGCTGGAAACTTACTGGTAGATGAGTTTCATATTGTTCTCCCTTTGCAGATAAATTCCCTTTTCTCATTGTGCTACCTCATCGTTCGGTGGAAAAAGGCAGAGCTGAGACACCGTGCAAGGCTTGCTAGGAGCAAGGAAGATTAATTTGTTGATTGTCTTTCTTTCTAAACACTGGTTTCAGTGCCACAACAGATTTATTACACAGATTAGGACAATACTTGCAATTTCCGGGTTGTCAAGAGCCCTGATTGTGATATGTTATGGTTGAACTGTGAGGTGACTTTTTAAGTTGTTGAGAATCTTCTTGATTCTTGTTGTGGTGGGTTTTTTTATGAATGTCGTTGTAGCTGGTTGGTTTGGTGTTATGCACATGCATACCTCATTAGCAGTAGGCTTTTTTGTACTACAGCCTCATTAGCAGTAGTTAAGCATTACTTCGGTTGTGAAATGACTTATAATTGCATTTGTCTATTCGGATTGGATGGTTTAGATGTTGGCTTCCTTATAAATAAGCAGGCAGTAAGCCTTAAGCCTATTTTTCTCTCTTCCTTTCCCCTCTCCTCTCTACTCTTCATGTTTCTCCTCTCTTCCATGCATATGTTTGGCAGTATTCCTTATTCTTTCCTCCACTTGCCGTCATGTTCCACCTTCCAACTTCACTCCGTCATGCAGCACTTGTTCTAGCTGTTCGTGTAATTTGGTATGGAATAGTGATACTCTGAATTCTACTTCCTTTCCTCATGGCACTAAAGACATGTAGAGCAAGGGTGTTCTCCAGGCAATGGAGCTACAAATTCAGGGCTACTTCTTTACACGACCCATTTCTCCTCCCACTCTACGGGTGCAATGGAACCTATGGAGGGACATCAATCGGGGACTCTGCATTCAAACCTGTCTTGGACTCTGTATTGTATGATTACCAGCTTGTTATCACTTCACTGCAGTCACTAGCCCTGCGTTTGGCACCCCCCTCCTTGCAGTTAAGGTAATAAGTTAGGGCATTGCCAGCTCCCATAGTGTGACGGCAGTGTGTACAGGGCCCAAAAACAAATTCACCCCTGTATGACTGGCTGACTGGCGATTACTAGCGATTCGGGCTTCTTGCAGGTGAGTTGCAACCGGCAATCCGAAGTGAGAACAGGTTTACTGTGTATGTCACACTCTTACATAAAAGTCCTTTTTTTCTGGCAACACCCCCCCAAAAAAAAATATAGAAAGAGGGCCAAAAACATATAGGTCCACTATTCATCCATGGGCCCCAAGCCAAATACCAAGGAACAAAGTCCGGTTTCTTTTGGGCCCCCAGTTGTCGGTTCCATAGTGGGCCTTTTGACATAAACCATAGAGAAGAAGCATCCGGACCAAACGACCCACTTCCTCTCGCCGCCGACGCTCTTCGCCTCTTCCTCCGGCCAGGTAATCCCTCCGCCGTAGATCCGCCTCTTCCTCGCGCTAGTCGCTCTCTCTCTGCATTTTTCTCTTTCTTTTTGCTTCGCGGATTCGTGAAGGCCGTATATGTCGGACTGAATTTTCCGGCGCCTGGACAGATCTGGCTTAGGGATGGATCGGATGGACTTGCCGGTTCGTGGGCAAGCGAGGATCTCCGGGGCCGGATCTGTTCGAGTGCTGGATACCGCTTGGGCGGCCGGCGATGAGTACCTTGTTATTTGGTGTTTAGCGTTTTAGGTCTGGTGTAGCTGAGTTTTGTTTCTTGAACAGGTCAAGCTTACGAATTGTTGATTTTTTTTTGTTTTTTTGGTGTAATTTGCGTGGAAATTAGAGGTGAGGTTTCCGTCATTGATTGAACAGATCAAAGCTTTTACCTTTTCGAATTGTTATGTGATGTGTATACAAATTGGTATGGGGTTTTAGTTGAGTGGTGCAATAGGTTTTGTGGATTCTGATCAATGAATGGAGTGGAATTACCTAGCGAAAAAACAGGAGCGGAATTTAGCTGCTAATTCTTGTTTGGAAATGATATCGTATTCGGAATTTCTTTTTGGATTCTTGTTTTTTGTGCAAATTAGAGACACCATTGCATGCTTCTAATATAGGACGAATGAACTAGAGATCAGCATGGTTAGTGCGTTACAAAAAGGTATGAGAAGAAAACTAGAAAAATAAGAGTCAAGCCAGTTTAGAAAGGTTAAGTAGAAATCAATTTTACTATTTTTTACTTACTTTTTTCATGTTTTAAATATGGGAAAATGTGAAAAACATATCCCATATTTTTTCATGACGTTCATTTTTTTGTGAAGAATGCTGGATTAAGCAGAATCATGCTGTTGATTTCATGTCGGGATATCTTATCTGTGAGAGTTCAAGTTTTTATATTTGCAATTGGGCTTTCATCTTTGAGGTACTTTTTTGTGCATTGGATTACATGTTATGGTAGTGCACATCTTTGATTCAAGTTTGATCTAAATTATGGGGATCTTGAGTTTGAGGGAGTGCAGGTCATTGATAGTTATCTGGAATGTTTGCATAAATGAGAATTGTGTAAATAATAAATTTTTAGTTAGTAAATTGATATACAGTGAAGTAAGTGAGGTAACAGCATTGATTAGGAATTATAAAACAAGTGGCGTTGATTAGGTAGTTTGAGTAACCCTTGGCATTCCGTTTTAGATCATCGATATTGTCACTAATTTTAGTAAGCAGTCTGCCATCTTTGTTGTGAGAGAAAACCTGAATGACTCTTGGAGATGGACTTTTAATAACAATTTGAGCAGTACTCTTTCCTTTTAAATAAAATGACCATACAAGGAAAAAGTGTTTGTGCAATTTTTTTACAACACTAGAGGAAGGTGAGAATAACCTATCCATAGAAGCAAAGAAGAACATACTTGTCAAGTGAATGAATTAGAACTATGAGCTATGTTATGGACCTTGGGTTCAAGGGTTTGGGGTTATGAAAATTAGGGTATTGAGAAGGTTTTTGTACGAATTGGAGGGAAAGAGGGGCCAAAATGGGGATTACTGATGAGTTTGGGAAAGTTTAGATGGATTTAGAAGGGAAAGGTGAAAGCTTGAGAGGAAGAAAAGGGGAATAGAGGGGTTTAGAGGGGAAAGGAGAGAACTTTAGAGGAGATGGAGTTTGGATAGGCGAAAAGTGTTTTTGGGTGAGATTTTGGTGAAGAGGGTGGGAACAATAACCAAATGGGCACAATAACCAAATGTGCTACCAACTCCAACAAAAAGGTAAGCCGTTCCAAGGGTTGCTGTTACATGTTGTTTCCCTTGCATCACTTCTGGGGATTTCTTTTCCGGGTCAGACTTGCCTGAATTGACTATTTTTCATTTTTCCTTCCATGTTATTAAATTATTTTGTCAGAAAGTCTGCCCAGATGTATGTTTGACCAACTCTATTTTGAGTTGTTTGATGGAAATTTCCTATATTTATATTGGGAGCATGAACCTGTCAGCTTTTGCAGTTAACTTGTCATCTTGCTGATACCGAGGTTTGCTTTTGCAGGTTGAGTTTGAGACTTGGGTATCATAAGATTGATGTCCGTACTAACAAAGTTTGTTGAAAAGTGATCTGAACGGAAATTGGATATTTTTTGCCTTCTTTATATACTTCTCCCGAATTGGCAATTCTAGGATTGTAGTATTATACTGTGAGGGTTTCCAAAATGCATGTGAAAAGTTCTCAATCGTCTTACAGAGATCGCACGCATGAATTTTTCACAGTTGCTGAGAAGTTTAAAAGGTCATTTTCCTCAGTACCAAATGTACCTAGTAGCAGCTCTAAACCTGAGGGTCCGCGATCCGCCATTGCTATCCAGTCAGAGTTCAATAAGAGAGCTTCAAAGATTGGGCTTGGTATCCATCAGACCTCACAGAAGCTGGCAAAACTTGCAAAATGTGAGTAATTAGATTGTTCAGATATAATTTTAATGGCTTTTATTATTTTCTTCTTCTTTAATGAAGAAATGATAATATTTTATTACTTCTTTCAACTGGAATGTGATCATGCTGCCAAATTGTTTGCTTTCTAGCCACTGCTTTGTTTTTCATCATTTTGAACCATTGTCTGATGTCTTCCTATTTTGTAATGTAATTCATGGTATTGGGCTGATTGTATGATTGCTTTCTTCTAAATTGACAAATATTTCTGTGTTTTTATTTTAGATATTAGTCCAATTTTCTTAATTTTTTACCTATTCCTAGTATAGAAATTGAACATGGATTTTTAATTCCTGTCAACTTGATGGTAACTTATTTGCTTTTCTTAAAGGAAGAGGATAAATATTTATCTTTCATCTGAAAAAGACAAAACTATTGAGTGAAAGTGGTGACACTTCAATCTTTTTATTGATTTTGCTATTATTTCTCAAGTGATCTATATGGTGATTAAACTTTTTTGGATACACTGCAAGTTTCTAGCATTTTGCTATGACCTGTTGGTTCAGTACCTGTGTAAAGTCTAAACCATGACACAGCATTATGCTATGTTGTTATAAGGTGGTGTTAAGACATTGGCCGTTTGTGACACTGATTACACATGCACCTAGCCCCCTTTTTGTGAAGGTAAATGCTTTTGGCGCTCTTATAAAAGGCACAAAGCATAGTTTGGGAGGCCTTATGATTGATAAATGAAAATACGTGTTTAGAAATTATATATAAATTGCAGTACAATTTTTGTTTGGCTCAGTACTTGCGGTGCATATATTTGAGTCATCAAAATTCCTAAGGTGAATCACTTGCTTAGGAAAGTTATGTTTGAGTTTACTTGTACTCCTTAGAATTAAAAAATCCTTTTGTTCAAAGAATTGAACATGTATCCTGGAGTTATAGAACGCTTGAATATGATTAGTTATGTTTTGATGGGTTGCATAATTGAAGGTCACACAATCCTACAATGTAAAAGTTAGGTTTATAAAGAGGAATGAAAGAACAGCTAATTTGTATTTAGTTTGGTTCTTTAATAAACTGGCTCATAGTGACGCTTGGGAAGTTCCATACCGAGAAGTTTTTATTTACCTTCAAAGTAATTCAGACGATTTGATATTTGTAGTTTTCTATTTTTTTATGAACTGGTTGTCAAGAACCTAATTGATTTAAGCAGTTATTAACTTATTTGCAGACTTTTTTGCCATCCCTTTAATTGAGCAACGGAAAAGGATGTTTTTGTTTTACACAACTGTCTTCCGTGGGTTGCTAAAGATGAACTGATCTGAGAATTTCCCTTCTCTTCTAGCAACAAGGTTTCAGCCCGGAAATGTACTTTACGACTGTTGCCATTTTATTATTTTCTTACCGCATATACTAGCCTCAAAGGAGCTAAATAGTTTGGGAAAAAAACTTTTCAAGAGTATATTCTTTGTACTCAAATAGTTACTGGTGTTCTAGGATGTCTATGACGAGGGTTTTTCTGCTTTTTAATCTTTAGTGGCAAAGAGGACATCAGTTTTTGATGATCCGACTGTGGAGATACAAGAGCTGACAGCTGTTATCAAGCAAGATATTACTGCATTGAATACAGCTGTAGTAGACCTTCAACTTCTTTGCAATTCCCAGAATGGAAGTGTGAACATTTCAAGTGATACCACTAGTCATTCAACTACAGTTGTGGATAATTTAAAGAATCGTTTAATGAGTGCCACTAAAGAGTTTAAAGAAGTGCTGACCATGAGAACAGAGGTGAGACTTATAGGAGGACTGTTTTGGCCACTTATATGTTGTTTTTGGTGATCGTCTGTTATTTCTGATTATTCTAAATTGAACTTTGGCAGAACTTGAAGGTCCATGAGAATAGAAGGCAATTGTTCTCTTCCACTGCCTCGAATGATGCTACCAATCCTTTTATACGACAACGTCCTTTAGCTGCAAGGTCATCTTCTAATGCCTCAGCTGCTGCTCCACCTCCTTGGGCCAGTGCCTCAACATCTTCACAGTTATTTCCGGGGTAAACTTTCAACTTCAAAATCCTTGGTGAATTTGAAATGCTTTCTGACTGTTGAATTTTAGATTTCATGGGCATGTCAGTTCATTTGACATGTATTTGGAGCCATTAACCGCAAGTGTGATTCTTTGGGAACAGATATCTATGTAGTATTCCTTTTCGGTTATCATTACTAGTCTAGTTAAGAATTTGTTTATTTATGAGAATATTATATAATTTGAACCACTAAATGTGCTTATTTTTTATTTTGAAATAAAACACTAGTGTGCTTGGTACATCATTCGAATGTGACAATTTTTTGCTGTGCTTTTAATAATAATACAATAAAGATATTTGAAGGGACATGTTTGAACAATTTTTTTAAAATTTATGACGGTTTATTATTGACCCATTATATCCATTTGAAGGATTTAGAATTCTAAATGGAAATTTCCATCCCTAAGATAAATTTACAACTTCATATGACAAATGTAAAAAAAAACTTCACATGAAAGGAAAGAAATTTACCACACTACTTTCTTCCTTAGGAAGCATATGAATGGTGAATCATCATCACAACCATTACTACATCAACAGCAGCAGCAACAACAACAATTGGTGCCAGTGCAGGATACTTACATGCAGAGCAGAGCTGAAGCTCTTCAGAATGTTGAATCGACCATTCATGAACTGAGTAACATATTTACACAATTGGCAACTATGGTTTCTCAGCAAGGAGAGCTTGCCATCAGGTAATTTGTTATTCTGGTTTGAGAATTTGATACTGACAATTATATATGTGTCCTTTGATTGACGGGGGAATTTGTGGCAGAATTGATGAAAATATGGATGACACATTAGCGAATGTGGAAGGTGCACAAGGGGCGCTTCTCAAATACCTGAACAATATATCGTCCAACAGGTGGCTGATGATCAAAATTTTCTTTGTATTAGTTGTGTTCCTTATGATCTTTTTATTTTTTGTTGCATAACGCAAGTTGGTGACTCGAAGTTGCCCTTGTTTTCAGCTCACTCTTCCTTCTCCCATATGGCTTACAGAATGTTATTATTATCTTCATTTTTTAACCAATTCTACTTTTCTTCAATAGAAGAAAAAATATGCGAAACTGTTTTAGGCTAAATTACATAATGCGCCTATTTTGTATGTATAAATCTCTGTACACAAGACAGTCTACAGGTGCATTTGCTTCTTAAGGCGATAAAATATTCTGGCATTTCTTTTGGGTACCTTCTGCCACAGTGGACAGTTAATTATAATTTTAAGTAATTTTATGATAAAAAATACTACCTCCGTTTGGAAATAGGGAAAAGTTTAAATGAGATCGCTCTCATATTGCTTATATGAGGCCACTTTGAATCGTGGCCATTGGATCTTGATCTGACGGCTACAAATATTCATAATGATTTCACCCACTCCTTGATGTGACACACTCACCTACCCACTAATTTGATATCCACCCTCCGATCTGAATCTAACGGCAATAAAGATTGGCCTCATACTCCTTATATGAGAACGATCTCATGTAAACTCATCTCTTGGAAATACTGTGTATATTTGGAAATTATCTCTTATCGAAAATGTTGTGCACATTTAGGGTAGTCACATGATTTTGTTCCGTCTCCGCTCTTGCCACATTCACACGGAAAAATGACGGCCACCATGATCTGACCGCTCCGGCCACCACTTGCCCATCTCCATCATAGCCGACTTGTGTGTTGTTGTACCCCATGTTGCCGCACTTGAGTCCCTCTTCCTTGCCATGTACTTCCTCAACTTGTCTCTATCACCCCATGAGCGTGGCCGGCTTCCCTCACCCATCTTAGTCTTTATCTTCTTGGTTTAGCTGTGTTAGCCCAAATCTGTTCGGCCATGGCCAAATTTGGGGCAAACGGAGCTAGTGTGGCCTAAAGGCCATGCCATGGCCATGGTTGCCGGCAGTTGAGAAGAGGGCATGAAGAGAGGAGGAGGAGGAGAAGAAGTAGAAGAAGGGAGAGGGGAGCTCCCGCTGGCAGTTTTGTAGGCTGGCCCTTTGAGGGAAGAAGTGAGATAACTTGTTTTGCGGTTGGGGGCACGATGAGAAAAACAGTGGGAGGAGAGGTGCTTGCAGACAAAGATCACGTGATTTAGTTGTCTAATAAAAACAACAATATTTTTAAAATATACACATATTTCCGAAGGGAAAAGTTTAAATGAGATCGCTCTCATATAGCTTATATGAGGCCACTTTGAATCGTAGCCCTTCGATCTTGATCTAATGGCTACATATAGCCATAATGATCTCACCCACTCCTTGATGTGACACACTCACCTACCCACTGATTTAATATCCATCCTCCGATCAGAATCCAATGGCTATAAGAATTGGCCTCATGCTCCTTGTATGAGAACGATCTCATGTAAACCCCTCTCTATTTCCGAATGGAGGGATTATAGTAAAGATAGAAAAAAAAACTCCTTGGATAGCACAAAATAACGATTCTGGATGATGATGATGCAGCTTCATTATATATCAAAAGTATTGTCAGTTTAGCAGGATCGAATGTACAATATGGGCTCGCTTGAAAATGTCAACACTTTCAACGATTTCTAAGAACCTTCGATTTGATGGATGCATCTGCACTGCGAACTAGAACCAGCTAATTCGTTCTGCCTTCCTCTTGCAGCTGCTGTTCCAGCTTGGGACAGACAGAAATAAAGAAGTCCCGAAGGCAGGGAGGTAATCGGTGGGGACTTAGTCGAGGACAGGCCCTAACCCGTAAGCTCTCCAGAAAGGTGAGGCTGTAGAGGTCTTTGGGCAGGTACCTCATACAGCAACAAATGTCTTTGTCGAGGTCCTAAGCATTCTTGGAAGCAGTCCCCCCCTCTTCAACTGTGAGTAGCCGACAATCTGTAATCCGTATTACTCTAAAAGAAGTGAAGTGCTGCAAATCTTTGAGTAGGAAAAACAGGTTTGAACACTCACTTATTTTCAGCTCTCTGAGACAAGGGAAACTATTCGGATCATTTAGTGGAAGCAGGAAACTAGAAAAATTCGGAACAAGGAAGTCCGGATCCGGCCTTGAAGGGACACAACAGTGCAAATGCTGCTATATTTAGCTCTTGGCAATGAGTCACTTTCAGAGCTGTCAACTTTGGAGCTGCCATGGAAACTTCTTTCAAACTGGGGCACTTTGTATGTATAGGTGCGAAAATGAAGGGAGCTCGATGCCTATCATTCCATTCATTCTGGGCCGCCCCTTAAGTTTCAGATGAGTGATTGAGAAAAGACTATTTTTATACATCCATGTTGGTAATCTATCACCACTGTAGTTTCTGAAACATAAAGCAGTGAGGCCTATGAGATGAGGCTCGAGAGCTTTGAACACCTTCATCTCACACCACCGAGGAAGTACCATCAGTTTCATTACCATCAACTTCAGGCAGGAGAGGGCTCCACCTGAATATCATGTTATTAAAATTAGTTTACTGCTACTGTATTAAGGAAAATATCTGTGTACCTTTGCAAAGATGATAAAACTGTAGAAGAGTTTATGATCGAATCAAGCGAAACACTTTGTCCTTAAGACAGAATTCGCCCTCCCTACGGTGCTTAGGACTCTTGGGCGTCTGCCTCCCAGGATAAGACGATCAACCACGTATTGTAGGAGCACTCCAAACAATACGCGCAGCGAACCACAAGTATGCAATGCTTTCACAGAATGAGAAGAGGAGGAAGAAGAAGATGCAGAAAAAATTCTGTACAGAAAAACCCGTTTTCCAAGCTTTTATAGAAATCCCGTTAAAACCCGTTGAAACCACACCGTTTCCCGTTAAAGCCCGTTGAAACCCTTTCCCGTTAAACGGACGCGTCCGTCCGTTAACGGTCATAATAAAACGGACCCGTTTTGGTTGAACCAAAAATGAATAGAAAACCAAACCAATAAATTTGTCCCAAAATAATATTTTCTTGTTGACCCAACCCAACCCAACCCAACCCGACCGGCCGCGCGTGCGAACCGAACCGAACCGAGCCGAGCCTAGCCGGACGGACGGCGGCGGCGGCGCGCGCACGCGTGTGGGTTAGCCCACCTAGGTGCATGGGTCCAACATCTCTCTCCCCCACAAAAGTGGGGTGGCCCTTGGGCCTAACTTATAAGGCCAATCTTGAGCCTTATATACCATCCACAACCCATCCTTGGTGTGGATGTGGGACTATTCATCCTTCACCCAATTCACTCATTCATCTCATAGTAAGTGGGTTTTAAACATGGGTTAGTTCACTCTCTTTAATACCCAATTATGGGTTACCACTAACACCCATTACTAACATATCAGACGTTGAATGTGCTTCTTGTCATTGGTGCCTCTTCCAGGCCATCGACGTTTTCATGACAAGATCTGATAAGCCTACCTTTGGGTTTGTTCATGTCCTTCAGCTCTCCAATGCCCAGATCAGTCTCCTTGCCAACGGGGTATACTCCCAAATCTTTTATACTAGTTAGTTTCCCAGAGTATTGCAGCTGTCTCACATACTTACCACAGCTTAAGTAAAGTTTTTGCAGATTTGTGGTTCTTAAAATGGAAACCGGCAAACTCGATATGTTAGTATACTCGAGGTCTGTGGAGGTCTCCAATATCTTCTGGTAAGTGGGAAAATTCATGGCAGTGTCCAAGGTCTAACACCTGCAAGTGGTGTAGTTTGCATATCGATTTTTGTAGGCTTGATACTCCAGTGAATGAGAGGTCTAGGTGCCTCAGGTTTATGAGGTTTCCAACATCTTTTGGGAAGGTCGAAAGTTTCCGACAACACCAAAGGATTAATTATTGCAAATTATAGCGTTTAGATACTCTATCAGGGAGATCCATCAATTGAAAGAGAGATTGAGGTACCTCATGCGCTTCAAATCGCCAATAGAACTTGGCAGTTCTGATAGTCTACTGAAACTTAAATCCACTACACGTAGTAATCTGCAGTTTGAAAGTGTATCCAACAAGCTTTGAGAAAGTGAACCAAACAGCAGCACCGTGCGCAAGCCTTTGGCATCAGGAAGCAATCTATAGCAGCTTGCATCCTTGTCATTATAGATGCATGCCATATCTTTGTGGAAGCCCTGCATTGTTTCTTGTCACTCTGCAGTCTACAATAAAATTCTTTCGAGACAGCATAGGCTGGGTTGTGTACAAGGTTGTGGATCTTGCTATCTTTTTGAATTGGTCATCTCCTTTTCCAATCATTGAAGTATTCACTGCCAATGTACTCCAATAGTAGACCTTCTTTAGCCTCTACAAGGCCTTCTCCAATCCATATCAAAACTAACTTTTTCTCGTGAAACTGATAAGCAGTAGGAAAGAGAGATAAATACTCAAAGCAAAGCTTCAGAGGAGGATGTAAATAGTGACTACTCAATCTCAAGGCAGGAAAGATAATATTCTGATCAATTTTCCAAATGCCAAAGTTCATTGTTCAATACAGCTTTCCACCTTTTGCTGGCCAGCACCTTGTAACATGGCCCCCAACACTCTGACTGCCAGGGAAAGTCCTTTGCAATTTTTTTGCAATTCCTTTTCGTAGTTTGAGAAAGTGCTTATCTAACTCTGCATCCACTTCTCAAAATGCTTTGGCTTTGAACAAAGCCCAACAGTGCTCATCGTCAAGTGCTCCCATGTAGTAAGATGACCCGTTACAGATGGCTTTTGCAGCTGCTTCACTCCGAGTAGTTACAAGAATTATGCTTCCTTTCGCACAATGACTTAAGGGAGCTTTCCTGGTATCCCATTCTTCTGCCGTCCATACACCATCCAACACAGAAAAAATGGCTTAACTCTCACCACATTCTCAAGGCAATCTTGCGCAGCTAATGACATGTTTGGGCAGCTTTTTCGAGTGGAGTACTCTATAAGTTCTTTAGTCACTTTGGCAACATCAAAGTCATCATTCGCGCAAGCCCAACTTCGCGGATAAAATCTGTTCATCTTGGAAGACAAGTTGGGCAAAGCATAGTCTTTCCGATCCCTCCAATACTGAGGATGGGGATCACAGAATAATTTCTCTTATTTTGATCACCCTCTGCTAGTAACAACCTTATTTTGTTTTGTATATCTTTCTCTCGCCCACAAATCTCAGACTCATCGGATCCAAGCCTAGTTTGGCTCGCCCCGAACTCGACGCAATTAAATATCTTCTCAACACGAGGCTATTTGCTTCTTTTACAACCTCGTCTAGCCTATCACTCTTGAGTGCTCTATTGAACTGAACTTCTTGAACACATTGAATTGCTTTACCTAAAGCAATGGAGATATAATCAACGAGCAGAGCTGTCTGTCCCGTAACTTGACGTTATATATAAGCTTTGGGTACCATTGATCAATGGCCAGTGAATGTCCCTTCGTTAATCACCAAAAGAGTTCTTGTATCTATAGTCTGCCACTAAGAAATGCTTAAATCACAAGACAATGGTCCTATGAATTCATATTCGGTATTTTTTAATTTTTTTTTCTATAATGAGGGGTGTCTAGGACCCGACTAGGAGGAGCAGGATAACTGGCCACATGGAGCAATGTATTCTGCTACCAATCCCCTTGGGCATGTACAAGGCTCACCTATCATGAACACTGAGTAAGTCAGTATATAATCTGGTGTAAATGGCCAATTGAGTAGGGTTCTGAACTTGGGACCTCCGCTCCAGGAAGTTCATATTTAGCATTTGGCTGTAGCCGTCCAGCCACATCCTTACCGAGTGAGAAACTCAAGACATGCCGAAATACTCTTAGCTAGTCTGGTTTTCATTTTGTGATACAAACAACAATTTGGCACCGAAAGTAGTAAAAAAAGCAAAGAAATTTTCTGCAAATTCATCATTCTCTACAATCCTCAAAGCTCAGCACATCTATTTTTGTATTGGACCAATTTGTTTTCTTTTTTCTTTTTATATCACGTGATGTTTAGAGTCCTTAGGATCCAATTAGAAGGGGCAGGACAACAGATCTCTTGGAGAACTGTATCACGCCACCAATCCCTCGAGCATGAACAAGGCACAACCCATCATATGCATTGGGTAAACGGGGACATAATCCTGGGTGGCTAGCCAATGCAGTTGGGGTTCGAACTCAGGACCTTCACTTCAAAAAGCATGCCCTGCTCATCATACCATTGCCCTGCTAGGTAACTGTTTTCCTTTTTCACATACATGCTTCAGAATCAGATCCTAGAAGCTTGCATTTTACCCAACTTTGAATTGAGAACAGAAATGACTGTTTAATTGAATGCAAAGAAGCAACATATTGGTCATTTGAAATGTTTAGCTTGTGAGTTACCCCCACTCAGGATTATATCCTTCTCTAGCATTCTCACCTGCAATTACATTATTTCCTGGCCATTCACAATCAAAAAGATTATTCTCTATAAATTTAAGTAATGCTACAAAATGATTGAGAACAAATCCGCTGATGAAGCTTCACCAGCGGAGTCACTGGTAAAGTTTCACGAGCCATTGATCACTGAAAATCAAAGGTGCATAGGGAAGGTCTGTGCGTTCAGTCTATGCAGGTGATTTTGACCGAGAACACAAACTTTCCCTTTTAGCCATCCATCTTGGGCAATCATCGCAAGTTTCACAGTGGATTTAATAAATGATCGGGTTTTCATTTTGTGCTACAAACAAGGATTTGGCATTCAGTAGGAAAAAGATAGGCAAGTTCATCACTCTCTATAATCCTCAAAGCTCAGTACATTTATTTTTCTGCTCCAGAGATAAGACAAGTATAATTAACATAAGATCTCGGAAAGATTGACAATGAAAAATCATTGGTTTTTATTTTATTAGTCAAAAAGCACTCCACACAAACAAGCACCAGTTAAATCACACATTCAAAACCAGTTTTCTCAGAGTCTCACTGCAATTTCCACATATAATACCTTATCACAACAACAACATATATCACCTTATCAGCAAATGAAAGGGGCATCAGAGTGATCATCACTGCAGTAGAGCCCAGGACGCTGGGAGAATCCTTGCTTCTTCAATATTTTTCTAGCTCTTGTAACCAGCTCCTGATTAGTAATGGAACCATCAGCCTCTGATAGGATGGTCTGAATTGCATTGCTCAAGGCCCCATATGCCTCGCCATGGCCCGGATTTGCATCTGCCGAAGTTTGATCGGTCTGGCATCCGCTCACCAGAATGCCCATATCAGGCAAGCCCCTTTTGTTGGCCCCTGCATACACTTCTTGTTTGCTTTGAACTTCAGTCTCTAATGCAGGTTTCACATACCCTTCATCATTCTCTTCCAGCTTGTGCTTCAGAAACTCTTGTGCTAGAGACCCAACCATGCCCATCAATCCACCACCATCACCACCACTCCCTCCTTGTAATTTATCCATCAGCACTTTCATGAATTTCTTCACTTTAGGACTAGAATCCTCACCAAACATATCAAACAAAGTTGGCCTAATCTTCCCCACATCAATATCCTCCTTGCCAGTCTTCTGCTTCAGGATCTCAATGAGAGTTGAAATAGGCAGTGACTTGTTCTTGATGTGGCCTCCTTCGAACTCAATCTCCTCCGGCTCCTCTTCTTCCTTGTGCCTACGATGGTCTCTTATAGGGAGGTGGATCCCTCTTGATTCGAAGGCACCCTGAACAGACTGCTTCAGGAAGCTCTTGAACCCAAATCCTGAAGAGCCCGAATCATTGTCGCCTTGCGCCTTTGTGCTCTCCCCGATCTGCTCCTTGGCCTTGTCAATGAGCCCACCGCTATGGCACGAGTCCGACACGATCGTGATCCAGCATCCCTCCGGCACCTTGTCCACAAACTCCCTGAAGTCATCATCTGCAAATAACTTCATCCAATTCAGCTAAATACCCATCTCAGACAAATGGCCACACATAGCCAGTCGATCTCGTTATCCGTCTGTCAGTTTAGCATCCATATTAACCCATATTTCTTCAACACAAGATAAGATGCTACAAGGTGACATTGAACAATTAACAGAGGCCATGATCCAAATACATATTAATTGTAGCAAGTAGTAAAACGTGATTTGCACAAATGAAATTAAATCCAATGAGGTTCAAGTTCATAAAAATATTATAAGATGATGAACAACTGAACAAACTGAAAATTCTTTCCTTTTTAAAACTAACATAAGCCCATTTCCTGAAAAAAATTGTATGCAATCTGAATCGTATCCGATCCTCACAGAGATGAGAACTTCATCCCATTTCATCTATAGTAGTCGATTTTCAGTCCTTACAACCAAAACTCTATGGGTAATCTGTACTCAATTCGATCGGCCACAGATTTCTCACAGAAGCTATACTTTTTCACAAAAATGATATGGATACCCATTTCACACGATGGCCTTGTTAGACAGTTGATCTCATTATAAATCAGATAATGAAGATAATTAACGCAGATTTTTTCAACACCAGATAAGATGCTGACAAGGTGACACTGAACAAGTCACATACAACATGATCCAAGTACCTATTTCTGCCAATTATACAAAAAAGATGAAAACCAAGAAAAGAAATCTAGAAAGAACTGGGGTGGCAATATACTATACGAGTGATGAGGTTCATGTCAAACAATGGCCATCTTTAGGCAATTGATCTCACTATAAATCAGATTAGGATCAAAATTAACCCATATTTCTTAGATGCCGACAAGGTGGCATTGAACAAGTACCAGAGAACATAATCGAAATATATATTTGACGCGTGAGTGGTGGAAACATCATTATGGATCGGCCAATTGCCCGTGCAGCGTGTTATTCAGCTATCCTAGATCTGCCAATTGTACAAAAAAGATGAAAATCAATAAAAGAAAACTAGAGAGAATTGGGGTGGTAATACAGTATACCAGTAATAAGATTCATGTCGCAGGGGACGATGCACTCGTCGTAGCCGGTGTCATCGTCTTCGCCAGTCTCGGCGGGGAGGCGGGTGCCATGGCCGCTGTAGTGGAAGAAGAGGATGTCGCCGGGCTGGGCTTGCTGGACGAGATCAGAGAGAGCTCGGCGGACGTTGGCGCCGGTGGGCTGGGGGTAGGAACCGTCAGTGTCGATGAGGACGACGATGTCGGAGTCGTCGAAGCCGAAGCGGTCGAGGAGGCAGCGGTGCATGCGTTTGACGTCGTTGATGCAACCCTTAAGCTCGGCCTTGGTGCCTGGGTAGTTGCACCCAACAAGTACTGCCTTCTTCCCCATCGCCGATGATCTCTTCTTCTTTTTCAGTTTTTCAGTTAGTTCTTCTGTCAGTTTGTCTGAAAATCTGAGAGGATAATAAAGCTTCTGACAAGTGAACCGGAAAGCTGTCGGCAAAGTGATCTGTTGTTTGGTACAAGTCAGCAAAGTGATATGTCACTGCTGAAATGTGGACTAATGGAATACTTTGTTGTTGATGATGATTAGATTAGATTATATTATACCCCCTCCGTTCCAAAATACTATGTACATTTGAGAAAATTCTCATTTTTGTTGGACTATGAAAATCACAAGGAAATCACATGACTCTTTCTCCCTGATATCTCGTCCAACTCGTATACTCGTTCATGAACAAAGTTCTAGTCAATCTTTCTAAGTCTCCTCTAATTTTGGAAAGAGAAAATCACTTAATTTGGAAAAATGTATATTATATTTTTTAATAATAATATTTTCAAATGTACATAGTATTTTGAAATGGAGGGAGTATTAGATTAGGCCAATGAGATATTTATTTCACAATTTATGAGGTGTGGAAGCATTTTTTATCCGCCTCCATGACATCTACCCCAAGTTCCGCCTTTTGATAAGAGTCCTTAGTTTACATGTGTGTTGTCGATTCTAATGATCGATGGCTCGTATTGATGGAGGATGCCATGGAGGTGGATAGACAATGCTTCGATGAGGTGTAGGGTATCTGAGACATTACCATGTTACTATTATGCTATGGCGCCAGGGAATCCAGGATCAATAAATTGTGCCATCTATCCTGGAGATTGAGGGCTCCCTTGGTGCATTGGAGTAGTGTCACAAGGACACCTAATAATTTCTGAGGGTAACTAATGTGTGTAACTTGTTTTTAGGAAGTGTTAAGTGATTGTTGGGATTTTATTTTTTGGTATATAGGGAGGAGTGTCTGAGTTCTTAACACCTGAGTAGAAAGGGCAAAGCGACTGGCATCTTAGACTACCATATTCAGCCACTAATCCACTCAACACGTACAAGGCCCATCCAGAGTGGGTGACCAATTGAAAGTAGGGTTTGACTTTGAACTCAAGAGCTCGGCTTGAGGAAGCATGTCTCGGCAATCACAGTAAATTATCGTTTGGTTGACTGTTTGGATTTTTTAATATCTAGTGGTTTTTAGACGTTTTTACTATAGACACGGGTTTTAGTGTTAAAACGCTCAAGTTATCAACTTGTGATGATGGATCTATAGGGGTAGCTTTTGTTGATTTCATATTGGCCTAATTCATCAGTTTCACCAAAAATGAAGTTGTCAATTTAGAGATTTAAGACTTGTCTTTTATGTATGGTCGGACATTAGCCGGTTGTCATGGGATTTATGCATTGCCACATGACCAAGAACTCTATAAGGACAGGCATGATTGGAATAAAAGCCAATTTAGGGGCTGTTTGGATAGTGAAAGAGTCATGAATGTGAAATCAAATTCAGGTGAAAAAATTCATTGGCTTTCATGATGAATGTGAAATTCGTTTGGATAGTGAAATTTTTAAGATGAATATAATTGGTCATGTGTTTGGATAGTGAATGTGAAACAGTAAGTAATTTTTTACATTTTGACCATTTTACCCCTACATGACCTCTTTTTTACACTCCGTCCAACATTAGTAATACCATATAATTTTCTAAAATGGATTAATTTTAGTTTAATTTGGAAAATTAAATCTTGGTACAAATTTGGGATGGAGGGAATACTGTTCATGAATCATAATGAGGGCAGATTTGTATTTTTGCAGATGAATTGAATTCACTTTCAGGTGAAAGTCCTCTGCTCTTTCACCCTGAATTTGTTCTTTCAGGTGAATTTTCTAATTCACCTGAAATTCACCAAACAAACCAGTTTCACTCTCTTTCATGTGAAAGAGGGCTGAATTGACAGTGAATTCAGCCCTCTTTCACTATCCAAACAGCCCCTTAAAAGCTCATAGCCCTCTGCCCATGCCAGATTCATGAGGAGTCGGAATGACGTGGCATAATGTCAGGGCCACGTCATCCCGTGGGATATGCCGTGACAAGTGTGCGGGAGAACAAGAATTTTCCTTCTAATCATATGCCGTGAGAATCTCGTGACTCGTCTGCGGTATAGCACCACTCTGGATCTGGTCCACCAATTAGGATGTCATTCCTTTGGGCTCAATCACCCAATGTGAACTTGTGGCGTAAGAGACTATTAAATTTTTTCGGTGAATTTGTAGAATAAGAAACTAGCTTCTTTTTTTTTAATTGATTTGACGAAACAAGGGAATAGAGTAGGAAGCTGTAGTTGACTTTGTAAACGAACTATTCCTAATTTCCTATAGCAATCCACTCTTCGGGATAGTGGACTCCAACCATTAATGTTTATTTAGTAATTTTCTCATTTAATGGGAAGATCCCCAGCGGGTACAAGAACTAAGCATTAACCAACCTGGGCAAAACCCTATCACATAAGGAAAAAAAAATACATGGGCTAGTTTCTGTATATCTTTGGCATGCCTCATCAGCTGAAGCTAAACAACCTTGAGTGGCCTGTGTATCAAAAAAATAAAAACCTTAAGTGGCCTGAGAAACAGGATAGGGGCATCACGCGCCCCTGAAGAGCCTCGGGAAATAAAATTGTTGGCATCTCCCCTGTCATTTCATAGACCAAGATCTCTGAAATCAGTTACGAGCCATGTATGTGAAATAGTCCTTTGTGCGATCCTAGCCATGCAGCCCAAGTATGATTATTTGGGTGATAACAGTCCTTGAACATATTGTCTTGCCCTCCAATTATCTTGCCAAACCCTGCATCGAAGAGTGTCAAACATCAATGCACATCCAGAGTTTGTTCCAATCCAGCCTGTGTTGTGCTGGTCGGAGCTCTTTTATTTGAAGGAGAGCTCTTCCAGGATCAAATCCAGCCACAAAGTCGAGCATTATTGTGGCATGGAAACTCCTCTCAAAATTGATCTATGGATTCTGGAAAATGAACTAGTTGAATTCCATGATACGAGAGCACCTACCTCCAACTTGCGACCAGCATACATTTGACACAGCAGAATCAGACACCTCCACCCCAAAAAGCATCTCTCCACTCTTGATGCTCCAAAGACGCACATAACCATCCTCACCACCTAGCAGAAAAAAAAAATGGTTTGTCAGCTATGTTAAAAGAGATAACATTTTGACTAAATTCAAAACGAAGTATCTCACCAGACATAAGAAGTGATTCAGATGGATCGACCCCCATCTGTATATGGGAATGCGTGTTCACGTGCCCTTCATATGACTGAATAGCTCCATGGCACATGCGCCGATCAAAGAGTTTCATCTGTACAGACCCAGAAAAAAGAAACCATATCTGATAGAGTTAGGTTTGATTTTAGAAGATTCTATTGTAAGGTACGGTTGAAGAACTCACACTTCCATCCATAGAACTCGCCAAGAAGTATTGGTCATAGGACTGCAGTGCCACCAAGCTACAGCACATCAAATATTCATGATTAACAAGCAAGCTTAGACTAGAAGTTCAAATAAAATTAGATATTATGGTTACAACAGAAAATATAATGACCCAGCATACAATGTTCATACAACATCAATATTATATACCTGCAAACAGCTGACGTTGCACAAATAATCCCTGAGCAATTCATATTCCCTTTTAACTGTAGAAGGCAAAACATTAAATCCCTCCATATGTTGAGGAATGAAAAATAAAACAAAACAGTAGCGAAGGCCACTAATGCATTTTCCATACTTTAAGCCATTGCTGAGTTGAAGGCTTGCTATGAAAATCTGAGAAAAAGCGTTTTTTACTCCTGGTAAAAGATGTTGCGCCTCTAGGATGTATAATAGATGTCTGTGATTCTGGTTTCTGTCGAATGTCAATGGCTGCTATTTTTCCGTTTCTAAATCCACATGTAAGAACATTTCCCTGTAAAAAGAGAAAACAAATATTGAGCAAGTATATGGTAAAATATCAGGAATCAGAAACAAGCATGACATTAGGCAGAATCTTATAGAAAAAAGGCAAGCCTAGATCATTTCCAAGTTGAAATAGCGTATTTCATGGTACCGATGGGTCAAACTGTTGAGATAGTGTATCACTCTTACTGCGGCAAACCCATGATAGTGCTCCAGTTTCTAAATTAATCAAGGCAGCTCCAAGATTCATTCCTGTTTAGGAAAAAATTTACTCAGAGGAATGAAAAACTTTCAGGTCATGCCTATAAAAACAATTTATACAAATAACTTCTTCAAATAAATTAGCAGATAAATTACAATGTAGCTAATATGCTAAAGCTAAAAGGGTCACAAGTGTACCAATTGCAGCAAGTGTCCCATTTGGTTGGCAATCAGCACTCCATATAGTGTATGGCAACGACGTAATTCTATGAATTCTTCTTTGCAGAGTGGGAATACGTTGGCTGAAATCTAGTGGTCCACAAAGATTCAGAAGGCAGACCGAACCACCACTTGTTCCTGACCCAAGAGTAGTAACCCTGTTCTATTCTGTGAAGGATCACTGTTGCAACCTCACCAAATGATCTAGTTGTATCTTATATCTTATACTTGATAAAAATGGAGTCAAAATGGTTAGGTTATGAACAAAATGCACTATTGCAGATCACTGTTCCACCAATAATGGCTTCCCATGCTAAAGGACACGGATATCAAACCATAATTTCAAAGCATTTCTCAACAGGAGTCTATTAGAATCCTACCGAAGAATACCATATGTGTGCTTGCATGATCCAGTGTATTAAATAAAATTGAATAATATAAGTGATGCTAAATCATGAATCAAGCCGAAGATAAAAGTTTGTATAAAAAATAGGGAGTGCATTAGCGTGATAGCCACAGTTCCTGCTACAGAAAAGAGCAGCCTCGACGAGCCAAAATGAGTTTTCATGCAGCACTCCCCAAAAGCATGTAGGAGAATAGTAATAAACGACCATTTGAAAAAAAGATGGGATAAGATAAAGATTCCAAATCGTAATAGTAGGATACAAAGCAAGCTGGCTGCACGAACTATCATTAACTGCAGCAAGAGAGTTTCTTCTAACGTACTTTATACTAGATATATTGGATGGTACTAGTGTTGTGGCTCCAATGCGGCTGTGAACAGGCCCAGGCTTCTTTCTACACTCCATTTTGCAGTTTGAAGTAGGAGGCCAGACACAATCTGGCGTGCACATAACTCCACCATCAAAATCTTGATCGGCATTTCCAATTTCAAAAAGACTGCAAAAGCATAAGATTCAAAAACATACACTAAAGACTTATTTGCTAGTTTTCTTCATCATTCTTTTGCATTCAGTAGTGTCGTTTAAGCAGTTATAAGCCCATACTAAACATCAGAAACAACACTAACAAAGAAGTTAATCAAGCCCATACTAAACGTCAGAAACAACATCAACAAAGAAGTTAATCAATATTGACTAATAGGATGCAGTCTTACCTTAGAGAACCACTCAAACTGCCCATAAGCAAGGCACTTGTTTTTCTTTGGCCAATTGGTGTTTGAATTTCTAAACAGAACTGCTCAATTGCAGTATCAGATTTTCCTTCTGTCCCTAGATATTTCCAGACCTACAAGATGTGAAAACATAGAAGAACATTCAAACATCAGGGCACAAAACATGTAACAATGAAAAATTACCAGTTCGATATTTGAATGATGTGACTGTAGAAGCTAACATCTCAATACCAACAAAAAAAAAACGACTCGCAAAGGATCAAAGTTTTATACGCTATTGTTAAGTGTAAATTGCAACTAAATTTGAAGTAGACCAAAGGAAAATAAATCTACTTAGACTACCATATTATATTTGCCAGTAACCTTAAAAAGGCAGCATCCAGATAAACTTTTTAAACAACTATCAAGCTATGTTGGCCAAAATAAGGTAGAGGTGGGGCAAAGCCTTGCTTAGTACAAATAACTGTCACTCATATGGATGGCTTTAGATAAGCATCAACTACATCGTGCTCACAAAATTCTACAAACCTTTTTCTACATAAGATTTTTTAGTAGAGTATGACAAACACAAGGAATGCAAATCATTCGACAATTATGGGTGAGCAGTAGTCTTGCCTTGTGCTTAATAGACACTGGTCATAGGATGTATTTTACCAATCAAGAAGCATGGCTAAGAATTTAAACATTTCACATACTATTGGATGAGAAGCGAGCAATTTCTGATACTCCTGCTGGAAGCTTTTCTTATAATTGTTTATACTCAGTATACTTCCATATACTTCTCTATACAGCAAAAGGTCAAATCCTGTCATTCTTTTCATTTCACCAAGCTTAGCTTCGTCATTCTGCAAGAGAATGTTCACACATTTAAAGTCACTGAAGTAAAAAACCAAAGATGTACCATAGAAATTGTTTCATTAGAAAAGTCTAACTGGTAAAAAAAAAAAAGATCCACATCTCCCTTTTCATATAGGTGTAAACACCTTGTGTGAGATTCCACATTCAGCTAAACCCACAATTGATTCTAAAAAAAGAGCCTAAGTTCTAGTTGGCTGTTACAGAGTGTAGGTTTAATTCATTTGATCGAAGAAAGTGTTCTAACTGATCAAGTAGTTTGCATATAAAATAAAAACAACTAAACTAACATGATTAATGATAAATACCAGCTAACATATACCATGTGTCCATAATAATTGTCCACATTTGAAAAAGTAAGATAATTAAGGAAGCCAACCCACCAATCTCTTTAACCCTTCCACTAACCCTTTACTCCAATCACCAATTAGTATGAGACGGTTAACATGAAATACGGCAGTCAATATGGGACCAGTTCATTTTCGAATTTAGACAATTAATAAGGGACGGAGGGAGAAATTCTTATAAATATATTGAAACTACGGAAATAGAATTGAAGTATATTTACTGCCCCAACTCTAAGGATTCAACAGGGGAAAATAAACCACATTAGTAACATATGAACAATGTAAACAAAGCACGTAGTAACATGTGTTAATAATGTAGTACCCTCCAATGACATATAGTTAATTGGTCAATTAGACCATTAAAACTGGACAACTAAACATGATGCAGAAAAGGCATATGAAAATGCATTCATATTTCACTTCTGAGAATCAAAAACTAGAAAAGGAGCAACCTTTAATTCTTCTTCAATACAATAAATACTAACAGTTAAAGCTCAAAAGAGAACAGAGTAAGAGCAAATTACAAGCTCGATCTTGGAGGGCGGCCGACCCTTGATTCGGGAAACGCCGGCGGAAGCATTGGAGCCGGGGATGGGGCCTTTGATGGGGAAGTACCGGTTCTTCTCTGCGTCGAAATAGAAGCCCGGAAGCTCTGCAGAGACAAACCCAGTAACGGAAAACTCAGTAAACAGCGAATCGAACGAATGGAAAATAGAAGAACGAGAGAGGGAGACCTTGCGGCATCGTCGGTGGGCGGAGAGCTCCGTCCGGTGTGTCGCTGTTCGTCGCCAGCGCCGTTTTCCGGCCTGGCGGAGAGAGGGAGAGAGATGGTAGATGTCTGAAGTTGGCTGGAGCGGACGTGGGCTTTGGTTGTTTTTGCGCGTGTGATGGGCCGACTCCGATGTTCGTACACATGGCCCATGTTTGGGTATTGGAATTGAAGAGTTTCAACATTTTGGGTTAGATGGGGCCCATGATGGTCTAAGGAGCAATGCGGGCCCATGGGGAGGAATGAAATGCAAGAGGCTGTTTGTGGAGAGATTAATTAGTCCGTGAACACCATTGATTACCAAATTTATCCTTTTAAGACAAAATTGTAGGTGTCCCCATATTGCAGGGCCCCCCCGTCTCTCATATCCATGAATTGCATGGGCACCTATCTTTTAGAGAGAAAAAACAAAAGACAGCATGTTTTTGTCATGTGGGTCTTCATTTTACCCACTAGTCACCCATAAGCACTGGCCACCCACTTCTTCATCTGAACCTTCTCTGCCACATTAGCTCTTATTGGTCTGACTCTCATCGACATGTGGGTTTTGTCTAACGCAAACCATCAAGCATCATGACATCAACGCATTCCTCTTAATTGAATTATCTATTCTGTTTGTGCCCGAGAAGAATGTAGAAATGGAAAAGGAACAAATAGAGAAGAGAAGAGGGCATCCATCTGTTCAAGAATTTTTTAGTTTTTTTATTAAGGTTCTGTTTGGTTAGCACTTTTAGGAGTAGAAAATCCAAATTCTTTAAATGAATCTAGGTTTAAGAAAAGTGGTGTTTGGTTGGCCAAAATCAACTTCATTTCATGAATTTAGGTTATAGTGGCAAAAAACGTAATTTTTAAAAGAAGACAAAGGCATTTGATAACAAAAAACCTCATCATTAACTTTTTTTTAAAAAAATGCCCCTATAATTTTTTAAAATTTACACTAAATATCATTGGAAGAAGCTCTTATCATCTGGTAAATGTAGTATGTTAAGTTCTCATGGCCTCATATCTTTTAAGTGAGCATGGCTTCCTTTATAAGACTAAGAACTTGGTTATTTAATATTGGGTTTTGGTTATGGATGATGGGCCTAAATGGCTAAGATGGGTTTTGATTTTGGGAGTTGGGCCAAATTAATTTAGTGGTGTGAGCCCACTAAATTGAATTCCATCAAATAATCATCTCAAGCCCATATTTTATTGATTGATTGAAATAGGATTAGTAGTAATTTAATGTAAATATTGTGCTAAGTTAATTGGGAGGTTTCTTTAGTCCCACATAGGAAGCTCACATGAGTGTGACAGGGTATATATGAGGAATGAATCTTCCCCTTTGTATATCTTATGATTGTGGAGACTCTCCCCAATTAATGGTGTACACATTCGTTGGTGTACCTAAGGGTACACACACGTGCACGTGGCGTGAGCGAATGGGCGCATTGTGACGCTTTAATGGTGCACTTAGCACTTCGCTCTCGCATCTAGAGCGTTTGATTTTTTATCAAACAGCTAATTTTTATTTGAAATTACAGGTTACTCTAAAGCATAAGCGAGAGGCTATGACTATGGATGATCGGATTGTTTGATCATTTAAAATTAAACCCTTGCAAGTGCACAAGGTAATTGAGTATTACAGCGAATATTAAGGGTTGTCAAACCTTAGGGACAGTTAAATATTTTACCAAATTTAAGAGAAAATTACAGTTTGTTTAATTAATCTAGAGAAAGCAATAAACTTTAGCTAATCTAACTAATTTAACCAATGAGGAGAAATATCAAGGCAATGAATCCACCACTAGACATGTAATTACTACTCTCAATTATTATTAGGCATGAGTTAATATGATATGGTAACTTGTGTTCATAGTCAGACACATAAATCACAATGAATTCACTCACGTTCTTGGTCGGACACAAAAGTTCATCCACTATCATGTAATTAATTCTATCCTTGGAGGGGCATAAAATCAATCACAAACCTATTCTTGGTCAGACACAAAGATTAAAAAGATCTAATTCCATTCATAATCAATCAAGTCTATGGTCAAGCACTCAAAATAAACTCATGAAATAGCATTAAGCATGAATCATATCAACTCTATTAAATTAAAGAAGAAAGAGTAGCAACACACATCTAGGGCTTCATCTAGCCTTGACAAAGAATTTAGTTACACATAGAAAGAGAGAAAAGAAAGGCCTATTTTTGTAGATCCATAGGCATGAATCCTTCTTCTTCTTTGGCTCCAAAAGATTTCTTCTTCTTGCTCTTCTCTAGCCTCCAAGATAGGTTATCTCCCCTCCTCCACGTTCCTCTTAAGGCCTATTTATAAGGTTGGGAAAGAAACACAAAAGACCCCTTCCAATTCCAAGTCAAAATAGGTCAATTTCCAATTTTGTGCACACGACGATCGATCGCCAATACGGGACGATCGATCGACTAATTCCTTCGTTATCTCCTGCGTCTAACGATTTATTGACGGACGATCGATCATCTTGGCTTATGATCAATCGTTCTCTCAGTTTTCGTGCATCTCATATGTCAAGCCCCGGGCACCGCCCGATCCGAACCGAATCCAGTCCAAGAGTCGAACCGGCGCATGGGGGTGACGTTAAAAAGATATAGCGGAAGACTTATGCCCCACAATGGGCGGTCACAATAACAGAGTTACGCATCGCTTTGAGCAAGAGTAAATAAGAGAATATAAAGAGTAATAATTGTCCACAAGTCTTAAACCCACAACTTAAATCCTGAGCCTACACAACGGCTCTAAACCAAGGGTTTAAAATAGATCTAAACATAAGTATGAAATAAGTGTCAACAAGCACTATGGTCCATACTAAAACAAAATACAACTGAAAGATAGTCACATCTAAAGGCCTCCACGCCTAATCCCAAGCTCTCTTCGATCGCTCCTCATACAGAGGATACTGTCCATCTACGTGTCACACCACGCAGCCCCAAAATAAAACAAGGAAA
The DNA here is from genome assembly GCA_039654745.1 of Houttuynia cordata. Classification (NCBI taxonomy): domain Eukaryota; kingdom Viridiplantae; phylum Streptophyta; class Magnoliopsida; order Piperales; family Saururaceae; genus Houttuynia; species Houttuynia cordata. The sequence continues at coordinate 3,744,375 of CM077508.1, read as the reverse complement.
AAGGGGTGAGTATAAAACTCAGTAGTGGTTTTTATATGATCGACAATAATCAAAAGTCATTCGGCATCACTACATAGCAATATAGATCCATAATCGACATGATTATACCATTTTCGAGTCATGCATTCATAATACATATTCTTGTATAACACTATCTCATTCACATACTTTCTACTCATGCATTCATAACACAATTCTGCATAATAATATCTCATTCGTATACTTTCCACTCATGCATTCATAACACATAATCCTACATAACAATATCTCAATCACATATTTTCCACTCATTTATTCATAACACATAATCCTGCATAATAATGTTTCATTCACATACTTTCTACTCATGCATTTATAATACCTAATCCTGCATAATAATATCTCATTCACATACTTTTCACTCATGCATTTATAACACATAATCTTGCATAACAATATCTCAATCACATACTTTCCACTCATGCATTCATAACACATAATCCTGCATAACAATATCTCAATCACATATAATGAATGCCTCCATCAAGGAGTAAACACAATCATCGCCATGAAGGCGGCATCGCCACACAAGCGGAATCCAGTCAAGGCCTCGAAGGCATATCATAGTCTGGTTTCCACATAGGAAACATAAGGTCGGGGTTGTCGGCCCCTAAGTCTGCTCGCCTTGGACGATCCTGTCCAAGGATGTCCGATTCCCACACAGAGAACCTAGAGCAAGAGTGTTTGTCCTGGGACATCTCCTGTAGTGGGAGAGAGCCCAAATCCCCACATAGGGAACCTTAGAACACGTGGTAGTTAGTGCACGAAGCGTACCACTCTTGATGCTCAAGTCCATATGACAATCTCAATAATCTCATCTGCAAGGCAAGTGCACAACTCATCCCCCATGTATCTCAATGTAACATCATTTCAGCTCAACTCAACCCGGGGAGTATACCTGTCCCATGAAAGGACAAAATCGAAAACATGTCCTTTCGGACCAACCAAGTTTTGATTAATCCACCAATTGATTAATCCGGCAAGCAATCTCAAGCATTGATACCATCGATCAATACCGGTTAAACAACGGTAAAACTTCATCCATGAAGTCCGATACATGATTCATGCTATCATGGTACATCCGTGAGCAAGACCTACGTGTGTTCCAACACATGGAACGTGCTCCCAATCCATCCCCTCATGCATCATAATCAAAGCATAATGAACTAAAATCTCATAATAGATTCTCATGTGTGTGTATACTCATGCATATTTTAATCACATGATTCATGCTTCGACATAAACTCATTGAGTAATATTTGCATGCTTAAATACATTCCAAAATAACGATTCTAAACTGAAATCAAAGCAATTTCTATCATCAAGCTTAAATTCATCAATATAGAGTTGAAGGCTTACTCCTACAAGCATGCTCTTTTACCATACAATAAACCATAACATGATCACCTCAATTACTCATAAGCCATATGATCTATACGTGAATTATGCATTTCATAAGCCCTTTAACCTATGTTTATGTTGGTGTTTGATTAGAATTAGTGGTACTTTAATATAGTTTTTGGTTTTTGTAGAAAAATAAGAGTAAGACGCATAAATGAGGTGAAAAATAACTCCAATGTTTGAATCTTCATAAATTCATGCACAGATCTCTGATTTGATTAATTCAAACTTCATGTTAAATTTCAAGAAGTCATCTTTCCAACTCCACTGACCATGCGCAATTCGGATTTCGGAGTAAAAAGTTATGACCATTAGAAAATCGGGCTGCAAAGCAAAACCGAGAAGATGTTCGCGGGTCATCTCTTCTATTATCAAATATTCAAAAATCGAGACTCAATTAACACATCTTGAAAGCTTATTACATACCTCAAACATTGACAAAAAGCCATCAAACATTCCAGAACATATCCAAATATCATTCAAAGATGAAACCCTAAAAAATCATAGCAAAAGATTAACATTTATTAAACTCACCATTAGAGCCCTAATAAGCATCACTCATTCAAAAAGAATCATGAAAACAAACCATTATCTACCCAAGGCTGAGATTGAAGAACCCATTACCTTGACTTGATTAGAATGAACCTTCAATCACCTCCAACACCTTCCAAAAAAAACGATTTTAAGTTAATACACTACTAATATCGATTTAGCTTTGAATACCAAAAGAAAACCTTAGATCTAGGGCTTTGGAAACATAAAAATAAGATTATGAAGATTAGGGCTTGGAGAAGAGATATAAAATACTAAGGAAGTATGGTTACTTCGAATGTAAACATGTGAATACCCCATATGATCCCACGTGTAGGTTGAGAAAAAATTATGGGAATGGTGTGTCACAACTTAACTACTCCCAAATTCTTGGAAGCTTGATGTATTTGGCTAACTGCAGTAGACCAGATATATCATATATTGTGGGGAGACTTAGTAGATACACTAAAAACCCGGATGAATCTTATTGGAAAGCCATTGAGAGGGTGCTCAAATATATTAAAGGTACAAGGTCCTATGGAATATGTTATCCAGGTTATCCCACTGTATTAGAAGGATATAATGATGCAAACTGGATTACAGATTCAGAAAATACTAAAGCCACTAGTGGATTTATATTCACTTTGTGTGGTGGAGTGGTAGCTTGGAAATCAACCAAGCAGACCTTAATTACTAGGTCTACCATGGAGTCAGAGTTAGTGGCTCTAGAATTGACCGGAGGAGAGGCTGAATGGCTCAGGGACTTGTTGACGGAACTTCCCATGATGGATAAGCCATTTTGATTCATTGTGACAATACGGCAACTATTGCTAAAGTTCACAGTAAGAATTATAATGGGAAATCATCAAGGCATATAGAACTCAGGTATAAAATCTTGTACAAGTTGAACTCTTCAGGAGTTATTACCTTGAGTTATGTGAGATCAATAGATAAGTTGGCTGATCATCTCACTAAGGGATTGTCAAGAGGACAAATCCTAAATTTATCGAGGAGAATGGGGTTAAAAGCCCATCAAAAGCTATAGTTGGCAGCAACCTAATCTATCTAAGTAGTGATCCTACAAAATAGATTCAATGGGAAAAACAAACTAACGATTGGCTAGAAGAGTACTAATAAAATTCACTCCTTCCCATATTGATGAAGAGTACTCAACTGTTTAGGTCAGGGTGATGAATGTCTTAATGAAATAAAGGCTTGTATGGCAGGGTATTATCCAGACAGTGTACCCTTGGAGATTATCACCTATATGAGTGTACTGTGAGGCAAGCCGCAGCTAATGTGGACCCCTGGGCTGGTTCAATTGAAGATGCACTCATGAATACGAGATACTGCGCATGGCCGTAAAGCGCCACCCTGTGAGAACTTCAGAGAAAAGTTCATACTATGCGTTAAATATGTCAAAGCTCTTACTCTAAGGTCTAAGTTCAAGACTTAGTTCACTTCGGACTTATGAGAGTGGCGCATATCCAACTGGGTGGAGGTTCAAACCCGGAAAGTACCTATGGCCATCGAATACATAGTGTGCTGTTGTCAATTCTTTTGTTGAGTATGTGTCTTTCGATGTTTTGTATTTCTCCTAATCTTATTTTAATCATGTGGAGAAATGTTGGGTTTTTGTTATGGATGATGGGCCTAAATGGCTAAGATGGGTTTTGATGTGGGGAGTTGGGCTAAATTAATTTAGTGGTGTGAGCCGACTAAATTGAATTCCATCTAAGAATCATCTGAAGCCCATATTTTATTGATTGATTGAAATAGGATTAGTAGTAATTTAATGTAAACATTGTGCTAAGTTAATTGTGAGGTTTCTTTAGTCCCATATAGGAAGCACACGTGAGTGTGATAGGGTATATATGAGGAATGAATCTTCCTTTTTGTATATCTTATGGTTGTGGAGACTCTCCCCAATTGATGGTGTACACATTCGTTGGTGTACCTAAAGGTACACATATGCACGTGTGCGTGGCATGGGCGTCTGCGCATATTGTGGCGCATTTAGCACTTCGCTCTCGCATCTAGAGCCTTTGATTTTTTATCAAACGGCTAATTTTTATTGGAAATTACGAGCTGATCGATCGCGTAGTGATCAATCGGACGTGCAGCGTTCGATCATATCTACTGTAATTTTCAATTTTGTGTGAAGCGATCAATCGAACGATTGATCGTATCTATTGCGATGTTGCAAAAATGAGTCGCAATCGATCGCCAGTGAAAGCGATCGATCGCAAGCGCTAAATTAACAAAGGATTACCCGTAGCGATCGATCGCGCCGACAGTTATTTTCGGGATTTTTCCGTTGTTCTTCTAAAAGTTGCGTCATTTCTTTATAGAAAGAACCCAATTGAGTTATGAAGGGGAAAAACACGAATTAACATATAGAACACAATTGTTCTTGGTTTTAATCTCCTCTTGTTCATCGGTGATTCTTCTTAAAAAAAAGGCAACAATATATTTTCTCTGAGTTCGAGTTTGACGAATTAAAATGCACCGCTTGTCAACTGGTCCGTTGTATCTTGGGAATAGATTGCCAGAGAAAGCCCGTGCACAAGAAGGTGGCAATATCTATTTCAAAGTCAGCAGTGTATAATCGTTGTGCCTCAAACGATTAGATTTCAATATGCAATTTCATGTTCTATTTGAGTACAATTCAACACGGACGAGTAAAGTACAATCCCTTTTGAGAACTATAATTTCCAACATTTAAAGATGGTGGCCTTTGTAAAAACCCATAGAAGAGCAAGGGTGACCCGAACAATAAAAAATATCTTTATTTTCTTGAAACTTGCTAAAAAAACAACCAACATGGGGCCACCTGCAATTTTGGTGGGCGGCAGGATAGGCGACCTTGATTTATATATGAGTCCATTATCCCAACGGCTATTAAACCAACGTATCTCTAATCGATCCACAGCCTCCTCTCTCCACTTTCCACCCAACGAGCCTCCCCAAACCCCAATCTCTAGCTATTAAGTCCTCTCTCACTCTCCCACTTGCCCGCCACCCACCATCGTCTCGTCGTCGACTCACCGCCATCCAATTGCCTTCTTCCTTCTGCAATTTGCCCCATCGCCGAAGGTATCGACAATCGTCATCATAACCATGTGAGGTTCTTAGTAAAAATGCATTTACCTTGGAAGAGGTGCTAATCATATTAATCTCCCATCGTCCTGATAAGGACATCCTAAGATGCACCTTAAGATCAAATCTATAGAATCATCTAATCTGAAGCAGGAAAGGAAGAAGGAATGGACACATTTTTATCCAATGCAAACTTAACCTAAAAGGTGCATAAACGTAACAAGAAACACCTAAATAATAAATGAGCAATACTAAGGATGGAAATGCTGATCTGTCATTAAACTTTTACTATTAAAAATGAAAATTAGCATTATGCTAGAGTCAACAGATGTGAACGAACAGCCGGTGAATAAAAAGAGTTCTGGCTTAATACGCACAGATCTCATATCTGCTTCACAATTGCAGCCAATGGAGCAATATGGCGAAGGCTAAAGTATGCTTCCGTCAAACAGTAAAATTGGCTTGATGCTTCCTTTGAAGCGGGGCTAACTGCAGAGTTCTTTCTTCACCTTCAGCATTTGTAAAGGAAAATTATTTATGCAGTACGGAAATGGTGAACTCAATTCTAAAAGACAGTTTATGTAGAAAGGGTGGCTGTTAGAGGGGCTGAAGCCGATGCTCTCCCTCTTGTGGCTCTGACCGCTGACGGGCCAATATCGAGTTGTTGCTCCTCAGGCCTTTCTATAAGCTCCTGTGGTATGAGTGGTGGTGCTTCAGCTCCCACCCATCTAATGGCCACCCTTACTATAATAAAGGTCTTTATTTATAGAGTTCACCAGTTTGACGGCTACATTAATGATTCTCTTTTACAAACCTATATGCTGCTTTCATTTTTTATGCCAAATCTAGTTCCTTAATCTAAACTGCTTTCAAATTTTTGGTGCCAAACCTAATTCCTTCATCTGGTCTTCAGCGGATACAAAACCTGTTTGGGCAAGAAAACTGAAAAGAAGCCAACAAGGTTGAAGAAGTAAGGAACATTTTCATAAGAATATTGTTAAATAAAAAAGTAGCAGACACTATTTGCCATTTAATACGAATCTTTTGCAGCATACTCTAACCAGTACACAAATGCATACATGTAAGAAAACATGGCATAACCACCAATCAATAAAACAAATATGTTGTGTAAAAGCCGTATCCGAATGAGGCAGAAAATGGCGCAACTCAGTGGAGGACTTATGAGAGAATAGGCATTGCAGTACAGCTACATCATGCACTTTGGCCATAAATTGGGTTTCCTAGGAAATTGAAGAAAATTGTCTAAGTTCTATAATATTTTCAAGTGCAAGCTCTTTTGCACCCAAAAAAGGCCTACAACACTCAGTATCACGAGCATGAGGTTTCAGAACTCAGCACTCCTTCTCAATGCATATATCTTTTTAACGATCTTCTCAACATATATTACTTGGCAGCAAATGGAATATATCAGTCTGGCATCTTAGAGAGCATAAACAACCATACAACTAACCAAAATTCAAATAAGCTCTAAAGATACAACTGGCATTCTAACTAGTACGATTTGCCCTGAAATGAACTTCCTCCCAAATTTAAGAAAAAATGTTTTGGTTCTATCATGCTGCTGGAAAATTTATTATAAGCCTTCACAACTAAACATATTCTCATTGGATATTACGTGGGCAATGGCGTACATCAGTCTATATATCCAGCCAATCAATCGTCAAATCATTTCTAAATTATATAATTGACTACCTTACTAGCAAGGTTTGGCCATAAATGGATGTGATAGAAAATTAACAGAAAAAACGTACAGAGTCAGAAAAAAAATCAGCTAAAGTTTTCAGAGAAAAAACATATGCAACATGTTCAGAAAGCTAAATAGCTGAAGTGGACAACAAACATTCATAATCTTTGTATCAGTAGTGGATCAAATTTTTTTAGCAAAGGTCAAAGCTTTTCAAGTTAAAAAGATGCACAAACTGCCACTCCACATAAATTCCAAAATGTTTATTTGACATTGTCTTCTCTGTTTAGTATAGCAGTTGATGTGCATCAATTTAGACTGCAATGAATTTACAAACTTTTCCATAAATTTATAGAAGATCAATGAATCAGAGATTATTTTAAACGACCACCAAAAGAACATTTCAACCAACTTCTCCCACCATTATCATAGGTCAAGACATGAATTTATAAGATAAGAAACTTGATCAGCAGCCCTAATTGAATTGACAAAAAAACTTGATCTACGCCTTAGTAGACTTTGTGAAGAAAAAACAACTGTAAGCCAACCCATAATTGATACTGCCCAGGAAGCTTGAGTACACAGATTGTTCAGGCCTTGACTTCCAAGTCTTTTGAATCCTCAAAAAACAAGAAAGACATAGTTTGACAGTCAAGATGATTCTGTATAGCTAATTTTTAAAATTAATTGTGTAGATAAGTGTAATACCCCCTCCGTCCCACTTCTATAGTCCCACTTTATTATTCAAAATAAGATAAATGTAGACACTTTGAAAATACAAATGTATCAATTAAAGTTGGACAGAGGGAGTATAAGAGATCATTATCTAGAACTTAATGTTACAAGAGTTACATAAATTTGAAGCACCAAAATTTTGCAATAAATTGGAAAATCTGATTTATAACAACATATAAACAGATTATTTGTCACTCTTTCCTAGCAAGCTTCTCCAATGAGAGATAAACACTAACCTATTAAGGACTAGAAACAACACTGCACTAATAATAACCAGTAAAGCGACATGAATTGACATTGTCAAATCGCTTGAAGTGAATGCTAGACCAAGCATAGCAGCTAGACAAACACCAAGAGTGAGGAATGTAAGCTTGAGAACAGACCATGTGACACCCTGAAAACATATAGGAAGAGCAAATCACGCACTCAACATATTCATGCGCCACAATCAAAGGCTATACCAAAATTGAAGTTATACTTATTATCTTCCAAAATGAGAAATTTATATGGACTCATATTGACACCAGGAGCTAATGCTCCTAAAAGCACTGCTTTTGCAGATGACACATTATCTCCTACAGAACCATCCATAGCAAGAATTCAAACATTTAAACCTCCAAGTGCAGTGAATCTGCATCAGATGAGATAATAAGCGCTATTCAAACATGTCGCAATCAATGGAAAAATAAGGCTCAAATTCAGGAAATTCTCTATTCTAAAATGGTAATTGGTCAAAACCCACATTCAGGTAAGTGAAAACTTGGTTAATGTACTCGGGATACGGTAAGTAATTTGATCAAACTGATTGTGAGTCTTTTAGAAACTTGATCAAATACAGATAGACAGTAGTTCACAAGAGAGAGAGATATGGTAGGTGATTTAGGCCAAAAGGCATGCATGTGCAGAAAGTGGTGCTAAAGATTCCAATCAATTTGTCCACTTCCTACATGAGATCTGATTCTACAAACCATCCATTCAATAATTCATGATTTGGTGGCTTGGAATGTTCCTAACGTGACAGATGACCGTTGACAATATAAAAAACAGAACAAGAAAACTTAGAAAAAAAATAAGAGAAAAAAAAAAACCCGACAAGGGCGGCAATTCAGTTTAGGTGTATTACAATTTTTGTTTTTTTTTGGTGTTGACAAGAGATGTTACAAATGATCGACACTTCAGAGGAAGTTATCCTAAATCTGTGATTCGAGACGATATGAACCGTTGGATTTTGATCTCACCGCAGGAGTTAATAAAAGGGGCAGGTAAATGAACACTGCCCGCTTGTGCCTTCGGATTTTTCCTGACTGCATAGATAGTGTCGGCTCAGACAGACGTGTGTGAGTCTAAACTCGTATTAAATGACTTTCTACATTGGATTTCCGGCGAAAAGAGGGGATTTCCACAGCCTAACTCAGAACAACTGTGGTGTTGCTCAGTTTGGTGGGCCCCACAGTCCTATGTGGAGCCCAAGGCCAACTGTGGTGGAAGCTATTATAAGTGACAGTCCAATTGGTACCCGGAGAGGATAGGGATAACTCCTCAACGAGAGCCCCACAACATGCTTTTGATCTTGATCAGTGGGCTCCATGCTCTACTTCTTTAGGTGTAGTACCACCCAAATTGCAAAACAATACAGCATGAGAATGGAGGCTGCAGTCCTACATGTATTAATGTGTGGTCTCTGTTGATGTTATTGTTACTTTGGCTTATGTACCAATTCATAGAAGGGGGGCTTGTGCCATCGCTTTGCAAGACCCACCTATCCCCTCTTATTGGGGACAAGGCCCTAAGAAGTGCATATTGGCCCTAATGTTAAGCCAGTTGATGCATATTCTTGTATACAATAGACGTGCATGTTCTTGTTTTCTTGGCCAATTAATGGTGGTTCTGTGATGAACAGATAAGATAAGGTTTCAAGCCTCAAAAGAGTAAGATAGGAATGCCTTATGCTATCACCAAAGATAAAAGGGTGGCCTCTTTGGAAAAGGATGATGTGAAAAGGGTTAATACATCCTGTTTTCTTTCTCTTATATGTATTGATCCAGAGGACTATTTGGCAGATTCTTTCATGAATCCAATAAGGGTTCTCAATTCTGATAATGTGGCTCTATTAGCAAGAATTAAGGGGAGAGCCCATTCTATACAAAAGTAAGATGACAAGGCAGTGTTTTATCACCAAAAGATGAGAAATGGGTTTCTCTTTGGAAAAGGCTGATCCAAAGGGTACTTGCAAGTGAGGCAATGTCAGGGGACAGAGACCTTCAATTGCATCCCACATGTTGCTCATCAATTCTGTGAGATTGAGGTGTAGCTAATAGTTGGCTTATATGACTTCTTGATCATTCCAGCTGCAAATTCCAAATTCATTAACTCTAAGGTAGGTCCTCTGCCAATCAATTACACAATAACTCAAATTTTCTGTCAGTATGTAGACGGAATGAATTCCCAATTCTATGCATTCCATAACAATCTCAAATAATTCCCAAGTGCCCAAAGCACTCTAATTTCATGAAGAACAATCATATACTTGCTTCACACGTGACATCAATTATATGGATTCTCACTCTCTATCTGTGAGTCCTTGCCGTACAGTTTTAACTATCCCCCTACCAGCAAAATGATCATATACATGTGTCAACACTTTGGCCGTTGAGGCATTTGATCAAACACCCTTAGATGGGCTTCCCTATCTTCACACTTATGTGGAGCTTGATGATTGCTTTGGGAAGTCTTCCTTCTAGCCCTTGATTTTTTTTATAACGAGGGGTATGGCTGAGAAACCGGCCACTTAGAGCACCACCATATCCCGCTGCAAATCACTTCGGGCACAAGGAGGCCCACCCATCGTATACATTTGGTAAATCAGGATTATTGGGTGGGTGGCCAATGGAGTGGGGGTTTGAACTCAAGACCTCCACTTTAGCAAGCTGAGTCTGGGGACATATTTTTGATTGAATAGTGAAATCATGATCTGTGGCTGCAGATGCTGTAGCTCCACCAAGGAACAAAAAAAACCTACACCACTTGCACTCCCCCTTTCAGTTATACCAAGAACAGGTTCCTAAAAAATCTGTCTGAAATCTGCATCCATTATTTGTATATTAATCCTATTCTTAAGAAGGTAATAAAGCCTTGAGACAGACGAAAAAGTAACCTAAACGTTGCCACCTATCTTTCCAAGGGCTCCCAAATGCAACAACTTTACATCAGTTTCACACCCCTCAAGACCAAAAGAGGCATCACATGTGCATGTGTGTGCTAGCCAGAGAAAGAGGGCATATTCTTTGCCAGCTAGAAAGAGGTGAAGTTGGCAATGATTGGTACTTGCCCCTCACCTTCCTTACCCCCCACTCCATCAATAAAGGCATCCCCACCCTGCAAGGTCACACAAGGAGGGAGCATGGGATTAGAGGAGGAGACCCATCTCTAATCTTTTATATTCTACATTGCATTGCTAAACCCCTTGTATGGCAGATGCCCACCCTTACATGTTACAACCCCCTCTCACCTGTCCCTGCCTGCCTCCATAAGCACCACACTATCATAACAACCTCTTAATTTGTACATATTTACACACCCTTAGCATTGAACCACTTCTTTAAATACCTCTTCCTTCCCTCCACATTCTCCCTCACCTTGCACCTCATCAGTCTTGCACCTCTCTTCCTCATTCTAGCCATTGCAGCCATGTGCACTTCCAAGGTTAAGTCACCCCTGATCAATGGCAGGCCAGTCCTACAGCCGGCGGGCAACCGCCTGCAGAGTCTTCCCTCCCTCAAGAAGAAGTCTCTTCCCTCCACCACTCATGTCCCTTCCTCCAAGCCTTCCTCTGCTCCAAGTAGGCTCTCCCCACCCATATCACCCAAGATCAAGCCTGCAGCTCCGGGGGTCAAGAGAAGCAGTATTGACCCCAATGGGCTGAACTCTAGCTCGGAGAAGCCTGCGACTTCAAGAACAACAACAACCAAAACCACACCACTGGTCAGAAAGAAGTCCAAGAAGTCTACTGGTTCTTTTGTTAATGAACATCTGGTGGATTTGTCTACTATCATAGTGGAGGCCCCTGGTGCCATAGCAGCGGCCAGGAGGGAGCATGTGAGCCTCTTGCAGGCGCAGAGGAAGATGAAGATTGCCCATTATGGGAGGACAGCTGCCAAGCTGCAGGAAATGGTCGGAACTATTGATGATTCTTCAATTAATTCTAATCCTGCCCATGAGGAGAAGAGATGCAGTTTCATTACAGCCAATTCTGGTAAGTAATTCCTTACCAACATAATGTTCTTTACTTTTGTAATTATATGCAAGAATTAGTATTGTTATGAATTTTAGTGAATTTATTGATCAAATTCATGAGATTGGGATTTTTCATTTATGGGCAGATCCTCTTTATGTTGCTTACCATGATGAGGAATGGGGAGTGCCTGTTCATGATGACAAGTGAGTATCCATCTCTCTACACATCTATGTACACAAAAAAAGAAGTTAATAAGCACCCTGGCTTACGCGCGTCGAAATGCGCCAAGAACACAGCATGTCTTAATCCGAGGTGCGGCCAGGTGATTCAATTCTGCCTGCCCCTGTATTAACAAGCCTTGATCGGATTGTCCAATCTGGATTAGCACGCCGATGTGCTTGAGCCAGGGTACATATTAAGGGGACTCTGTCTACTCTATATATGTATAGTCCTCTGAAAGAGATAAAAGACTAATGAGATTTTGGGTGTGTTCAGGATGCTCTTTGAACTATTGGTAATGACTGGTGCCCAAGTTGGGTCAGATTGGACATCAATCTTGAGGAAAAGGAGTGAATTCAGGTAGGATGAAGGAGGTCTTTTCCGTTGTCATATATCAGCAAAAACATTGACTAGCATAGATTTCTGTATTCTAATGTTAGCTAACAATGAGTAACTGTCATTTCCAGGGAGGCTTTTGCTGACTTCGATGTAGAAACTGTTGCTAACTTCAGTGAAAAGCAAATAGCATCCATAGTTGCAAATTATGGTTTGGATTCAAGCAGAGTCCGAGCTGCAGTTGATAATGCCAGCAGAATCCTACAGGTTGGTTGGTTTGTTTTTCCTTTTCAATCTCTTCTGCTCAACAATCTGATAGAAGTAGAGGATCTCAGTGAATCTACTATGAAAGAATACAAAAAAATATGAAAGAAGAACTGAGAGGATAGGAATTACTACTATAAAAGTCCTAATCAATTGTAAATATTTTGGTTAATCTCACTTTAGGCCAAAAGTAAGAGTATAAATTAGCAAAAGTTACAAGCTAATGCAATGATAAGAAAACAACTGCTAAAAGCCAAGAGACAGTAGTTTTTTACACCTGGTAAAAGTCTAGTACTTGAGGCAGTCGCCTCCCTTAGATTATTGGCGGTACTGTTGCTGAAACAGTTGTGGGGGACCTGATCTTCATGAACAGTCATGGACACTTGTTCAGATTCTCCTCCCCAATACAATGTCATGATTGACATACTTAAAAAAAATTATTGACATGATTAAGGTCTTAACAAAAAATTAGTTGTAGCATCATTCATCATTTTTGGGGACATCCCCATGTCTTTTATGAGATAACTAATGTTTTCATTAATCTGTGTTTGCAGATTAGGAAGGATTTTGGGTCATTTGGTCGGTACTTGTGGGGCTTTGTGAACAATAATCCCATCTCCACCCAGTACAAATCCTGCCGGAAAATTCCAGTCAAGACGTCAAAATCGGAGACTATGAGCAAGGACATGGTTCGGAGGGGCTTCCGGCTAGTTGGCCCAACGGTCATACACTCGTTCATGCAGGCTGCCGGCCTCACCAACGACCACCTGGTCACTTGCCCACGCTACCATGAATGTGCCTCAATGGCCTCTTAGGAACATGAATAAGAAGATCAATGATCAAGTAACAAATTAAGACGACACAAGATTCAACAGCTAAATTGAGTTGGATCAATGGCAATGCTAATATGATAACATGAGGATATATATTCTAACTATATGTCACTGTTTTTTTATTGTGTGACTTTGATGTGTGTATACTACTATGTCTACAATGTAATGGAGGGAGTTGGAGAAGTTTGTATTAGTGAGTGCAATTAGATTAATTAAGTTGGTTGATGAGTGAGAGGATGAAGGTGATGAGAAGAAAGCATGGAGATGAGGGAGGGGACAGGCTACATGTGCAGTGCCAGGCAAGGGCATGTGGACTGTCAGTCAGACCTGGGTGCCACAGATAATTATTCCTCTTCCTTTGTGACAGCTTGTACAAGAAATGGGACCATGTATCTTCTCTCTTTTCAATCTACATTGTGACTTTAGGACAGTTATGGTGAAGCTGAGGTGCCCTAACTCAAAAATAATTGTAGGAGGAATGCAGCCTCATCATTCTCTAGAGTGTGAGTGATGTTATTCAATAGCTAACTTTTCTGGTCATGTGGGACAGCCTTGTGATTGCTTTTTCTTGTATGATTCTGGTGGCATTTAAATGACAGGTTTCTAATCCCTCTCTCTCTCTCTCTCTCTCTCTCTCTCTCTCTCTCTCTCTCTCTCTCTCTCTCTCTCTCATCCCATATGCATGGACCATGTGAAGGAATATGACTTCACTACATTTGATCTTTATGTTCAACTGCTATTCCAATTCAGTGCAACTCTCAAAGGTAAAAAAAATAAGCTCTATGTAAAATTGATTCCCTCCCTTCCTACCATTTTCTTCCACATGGATCAAGTTTCTTCACTTGGGCACTTGTTGCTTAACATCTCTTTTTGCCTGTCACATACCACTTGGCTCTATTTTATGGTCATATTTGCTGTTTGATGAGATGACAATCAGAAATAAGACATATGAGTTTGTCACAGCTGTACTTGAGGGCTTATCATCGATTGTACAATTGGTCTGATTAACTGTGCAAGATCACGCTTGAAAACAACTTAGAAGCCTCGTGGTCTATCCCATCTAATTATGGTATTCTTGAACTGTGTAAAATTTTGACTAATAAGACAAACAAGCTTGAAAGCAATATGATTCTTTGGAGTTATGTTACCTAGTTAAGATACTTTGGGGCTGCGGTAGAATCTAAGGGGTCTAGCTCCCTCTCTCATCCACTAAGTTATCTCTCAAGTGGAGATTTCCTAGCCAATAGAAAATGAGAGCAATATCTAGGCCATGACCTGTGTATGGCTGTATGTGATTGAGCTTTGTTGCAAATTACTCTCCCGGTCCAATGAAGCTTGTCTAAATTTGGAAAAAGAAGGGTTCAACATTACATAGCTGGATTTGCTCTCCCAAGACCAAAAAACATGGGGAGAGGGTGAGAAACTCTGCTTCTTTATACAGGCTTTCAAGTCCGACGAATGTCACTCATTTGTAATGTAGGCGAGCTTCATTGGACGGAGCCAAGGAGGGAGTATATGCCCAATTCCATGATCATGTTCAAGTAATGATGACAGATGGCAGACACAAATAATTTGTGATCTGTAAAAATTAGATACACATACACACACATGAGACTAACATCCAAACTCCAGCCCTAATGATAACGTGTGGTAATCATATGATAAGCTACAACATATAAACACATAGTCGCCTTTTTTGCTCGTATCATTGCTGCTAAAATTAGTCTCTATACCTTTCAAAATTTCAAGATTTTCACGTAATTTTCCCATAAATTGCTGTTCTCTTTTCCACAACATGACTGCACAGGCAATTCTCCTTGCTAATGGAACCAGCTGCGTTGGGGTTTTGGACAAGGACCTGCTATGTGCTTGATGACCACTGTGGTAGGGATTGGAGTAGTGGGGAAACCCCGGACCGGGACCATGTCCATGCAAAGATATGGATGGATCCAGGCCAGAGCCAGAGTAGACACGGTCTTGATCAAGTAAGTACCATAATTAAGGATGAAATCTAGATAAAGATCCTTGCTTGGATCAAAGATTTAAAGGAGAAATCAGTTCATTCCATTTAGTTGACAATGTATCTAATTGGTCCCTTTCAGTTTCCAGCCTAGTGGCACATTGGACCCCCTTGAACATTTCTTAGGGGCCGTTTGGGGTGTGATTATAAGCAAATATCTACAGTGGATTTTTCAGATCCACTGTAGCATCCATATTTTTTCCATATTCAGCTGGATACGAAAAGAACATAGATGCTACAGTATAGCAAAACATCCAAACGGCCCCTTAGTGGAAAGTCTACAGTTTAATTTTCTATGTTGCGTGAGCCCTGATGGCACAATGGACCCCTCTCAACATCCGTTACAAAAGATTCTAGACACCTAGCAACCACCTCATATGGTCCTAATCCTCGGCGTTTTGAAGTGGCTTCAATTTTTATTGTAGAAACTTTTCAACTTATTTTGATGATTATTTATAAAACAAAGCTTGATTATCAGAGTGGGAAACTCCATGATCGGGTAGAGAGAGAATGGAAACTAAAGTAATCAAGCAGTGAATAGTTTCAAAATTAGCATCTGGGTAGTACAGTGTCACGATAGGGTTGGATCATAACATTGATTCCTCATTATCACAGAGTTGATTAAGGGGTATTTTTAAAGATCGTAAAACACAAATTTAGCAATCAGGTAGCTACCTGATTTCTGAATATTTGTCTGATAAGCCTGATCATGAATTCTCTGATTAGTAGTTACTACTTAATTAGCCCACTGATTTACTAGAGCACAACAACATTCTGATGTACCACTGCAGTATGATTCATATTATCAATACTCCACAATTGCAATATGAACATGATTAGTGTCCGGTTAATGTAAAGAGCTCTGTCGCAAATTTTACGCCGAATAATGCAGCCGAAAGTCTCCATTAAACTTGTGTGGCAAGAATAGGATCCCCCACTTGCATGCAGCATGTGCTTAGATTCCTGACTCTCTCATAATGAGAATGTAAATCAAATTAGAACAACTTCCAAAAAAAATTCCATGCATGCCTGCCTTGAATTGAAGTCATATATCATTCTACTATAGCAAATTCCTTCCCCATGTTCAACCCTTTCTTTCCACTTTGGTCGAGAAATTTGTTTCTGAAAATGGATTATAACCTAAAGAGTTGGGAATTAATAGGGAAGTAGGAAACATATACTGGGGCACCGGATTTGGATTTTAAATGGGAATTGAGAGGAATTTGAGAATCCAAATGTGGGTCCCTTGGTTTGGACTTGGACTCTAATATTTTCGGCAGTTTTTCAGCAAGTTGGTCACAAGAGATGCGGGAAGGAGAAGCAAAGCAGCTCAAAAAGAAGGCAAGAAAGCCATACCTTCAGCAGAAAGGAAGTCCTTCTTACTTATTGGTGTTAGCTATCTAACCGTACATATAGACTCAATTTGTTCTGGTTACTTGCCCAGAAAGATTTGGACTGGAAAATTTAGCTTCAATCACTTCTTTTTGGTACAATAGACTCAATCAGTTAGTAGCCAATCAATCCAATCGTTTTTCTTTTTCTGATTTTCTTCTTGAGGATTTCTCCGTGTGAGGAGCTTGTCGGGCATTTTCCGCACTAATTGTGAGAAATGATTGTCTAATGCAGAAATCGAATGAAGGATCTTTAATTTGATGATTTGATTATAATGGTCAACATACGAAATTTAAAAGACATGGTTTGTGCATTCAGTTGAGATGGTTTTTACTGTCCATTAAAGTTAAATTAAGCCAAAACTATTTTGACCATACCATGAGTTCCACAACGTTACCACTTTCAATCCTGATAGTCACAGGCCATCCGGCAAACCAGAGGTGGCCAGGGTCAAGAGATCCTTTACTTTGTCAAAATAGAAAATGTCCATGGTTTTAAGTTTGTCTTCTGAGGGGTTGTGTGGATGTTTTTTTAGTGCACAAACGAGAAGTATGGTAGAAAATTGGATCGGGCATCCCTTTTTTAAACATAAAAAGAAAAGAGAGCTTGTGAGTCCATTGCATTCCCCCTCCCCTCTCTTTGTCTCTTTCCTTCTCTACATATCTTGATGTCCTCCACCGCCGCCATAAAGCCTCCTCTGCCCAACGGCCGCGCCGCAGCAGACACCCCGTTGCAGCAACAGCCTCCTCACCGGCGATCACACATCTCAAGTCTGCCCACCTCTCCAGCCCGCCCCACTTGCGGCATTCCTCCTCCACCGGCGCCATCACCTCTACCTCCTCCCCTTGGTCCCATTCTTCTACGCCTTTGGACTACTCATTTGCATCTACACCTTCTCCCTCGCTGGTCCTCGCCATCTTCCTAGCTCCGTCTACTGCCTGCAGCAGTGTAGTCTTCGCCAGGCTCCGGCCCAAAATGTAGGCCGACTGGGTTGCTAACTCCTCGGTTTCTACTCTTCAGGTGGTCCTCAGCTAGAAAGCACCCATCTTGGCCCCCCATAAAGCCTTTTTGCTTTCCTCCAACCCACATCAGGCTCAACCAGTGCCTCTTCTCACCCATCGGGATCGGAGCAAATCAGGAATGAGTTGCCATGTATACAAATAAGGAGTAAAAATGGTCCATTTCATTAGCAGCTAGTCCCCATCAGCTCCACAGTGGATCAGAGCAGCATCGGGGAAGAAGGGGGGGTCGGGAGATGAGATTGAGGGAGACAATTTTAAGGTTTGAGTTAAAAGGGATAAAATTATCAAAAATTTATTTAGTTCGCTCAGGAAACCATTGGAAAAAGACTTTCTACCAAAACATTCATCCTGATAAGGTTTTAAGTAGAAAGTAAAAATGACGCTTTAAAGCCTTTATGCGGGAAAATTTTTTATTGTAGAAGTGACATCGAAAAGTTTTTTTAGGAATTTTTTTTTTCGCCTTTTAAAAGTCTCTTTCTTCCCGGGAAAGGCATCTAAAAGCCCCTAACGAAAGGAGTGTTGTATGTGTAGACTGGTTAGACCCCGAATTGCATTGGCGTGATGGTCTTCAGAATCACATGTAGTGGAGAAGACCTAGGTTCGAGTCAGGAGGCTCGACCGAGGCACAAGGGGTATATTAGATTTAGGTGCTCTGTGCATGAGTTATAGCTAAGAAAAATGTGTAGCCTGATTAGCCCATTGCATTACATTTATAGGGTGTGAGATTTTTTCAAGCTGCATTATTTTGGTTGCACAACAGGCTTTAGAACAGGGAACAGGCGGGTTTGGTTGCTCCTGTCCACCTGCATACACGTGAACAATTGCATTGTGAATTCGTAATGCACTGAGAATGTATTTCGAATATGCAACCCCCATATTCCCTCTGTTCAGAGTTATTATCACCGGAAGGTCTTTCTAAATGAACTAATTTTAGTTCATTTTGAGAAATGTTATTGTGATAATAATTCCTAACGAAGGCACTAACTATATATTTCCATTGAGTTCACAGAATCTCTATAAAGCTTTTCGTGTATTCAGTCATAATCTACTAGGAAACTACTAGCAAAAAAGTGTGTACATGGAGCTGATTTTAATCACCCCGCTTGGCTGATGAGCAAATTTTCTAGCTACAAAATGAGCACCTTAATTGCCTCATAGCATGGTAAAATTATTGTTGCATGACTCTAATACATCATGGTGTGACTGGTATCTTTTTATAGGTAAGACTCAGGCATTACACTCCTATATACCAATGTTCGAAAACTCAAGATTCGATCATTGGACTCACCCTACAACCGGCCACAACCGGGAGAGACCCAACCAATCCAACTAATAGGCTGGAATATTGGCAAACACATCAAGGTGTTACACATCACTTGGCTCAATCACGAGTCATCTGCCACCCTATATTCGACCTAGCTAAACTAAAGAGACTCAAGAATCCATTTAGGAGGTTCACAACCTCTAAGGATTTTCACTATGTTTCTTTGTATGGATTTTGTACCATTTTGATTTCGATAAGAGTCAAATGCGGTATATGATCCATGCGGCCGATAGCTGGGATAAGGTGTATGATGATGAAGATGACAACCTTAAAGATGAGCCCACTGATTGTAAACATTCTGTCATGCCCATGATTATAAACCATGTTTAGCCAGAGTGGAAATTGTTGTATGTGTCAGGTATGCCACTTAGGCTTCACACCCGCTAAATGACAAACCCTCACACAAGATGCCACATGTTTTTCTTATTAAGGGGTCGTTTGGATTGTGAAAAATTAGAAACATCCACATTGAAAATTCCATCTGGTTAGTGGATTTTGGGATAATTCACTAACGAGCTGAAACACCTCAACCACATTGAAAAATTCATCTGGCTAACGGATTATCCCAAAAATCTACTAACCATGTGGATTTTTGGGAATGGATGTTTCTGATTTTTCACGATCCAAACAGCCCCTAAACACCATCATCTTAGGGCACCAATTCTCAACATTCCTAAAATTAAATCTCCGCCATTTTATCTGAAGAACCTTTGGCTTTTTTAATCTAACCTAAGAAGTGTACAATTTACTTGGTATTCCTCATGAGCTTTGGGCTAAAAAATAGAGAACAGTTCTAAGACTGAGCATACTGAACATCTCACAGTATTAAATCGTCGTGAGGCATGGATGTACAACATTGGCCTAGCTATTAGTATGTTTCCTGAACGAGAAGTTCCTATCATTCCATCAACATACATGTATACCAAAGAAGGGAAAGTTTTACATTATCAACATACACCACAATTACAATATGAATACCACGGAGAGTCCCGTTATCGAATAGAAATATGCAGTCGGTTCTATATCCTGAATACAACTCAAAATCTCCAATTAAACTTATCCTGGAAGGGTAGGATACCCATATTCATGCAGCACGTGGAAGAGTTTATGTTCCTCCCACATACATCCTCGAGGACGTCCTTCACTTGACAGGAGCCATAGATCACCACGATCTACGGTGCACACTCCGCGAACGTACACTCGAGCAAACAAGCTGTGTTTGCTGCCCACATGTGCTGTGTGTTGGTGATCGCCGGCTCCTGTAAAGTGGAGGATCTGCGGCCGCGAGGATAACGCTGGAAGGATGAAAATTTCTTCGGCAGTTCTTTTCTTTCTGTTCACCATTATGGCCCATGCCACTAGTAGTGTCTGAAAATTCAAATAAAGTAAAGAGGGTTGATTATAATCTAGAGAGTTGGGTATTCATAGGAAAGTAGGAGACGTAGATTGGGGCGCCGGATTTGGATTTGAACTGCGAATTGAGAGGGAATGGAGATTCCGGATGTGGGTCCTTTGGTTTGGACTTGGACCCTGATTTTTCCGGCAGTTCTTCAGCAAGGTGGTCACTGGAGATGCGAGGAGAAGCAAAGCAGCTGAAAACAGAAGGCAAGAAGCCCATTTCTTCAGCACAAATGTACTTCTTCTTCTTCTATAACTGGAAGGTAGCTAGCTAGATACACACATATATATATATATATATAGTCTCGATTGGTGCTGATTACGTGCCGAGAAAGTTTTGTGTTCGGAATTTAGACCGAATCAGTTAGTAGCTAGTCTTGACTGGTTCTTCTGCTTGATTTTTCCTTGTGAGGAAGGTGCTGGCCATTTTCCGGCCTAAAGTGTTGGGAAATGATGTCCATTCCGAAAATGTGAGTACTGTAGCCTGTAGGATCTTTTGATGATGGTCAACAAAATGACGAGCACGGCAGGGGTTTTCTGTGATGACAATGACCCTGGTCCAATCTGGACAGGCCATTCGGCACCCGAGAGGAGGTGGTCAACAATGGTTCCCATGGATTTTTTTGACACAAAGCTCCACTCCCTGTTCGGCCACGCTTGGCTACATGGCTCAAGCTGTAAGCCTAGGCTGGGTTATAGCTTATAGGTCACGGGGTTTGTCTTTTTTCCCCTCAAAAGTCAAAACATGTTTTTTCAGTTCCGTGTCATCCTATCTATAGTCGCCTTCCGTTCCGTTCTCTTCTTAAAAAGGTGGAGCGGTAATCAAGGTGGCCGATAACCAAATATGTTTCCCCGCAACATGAGTCTAGGGTGGAGCTGGTTCGACTTCTATGTTATTTACGTTGTTATAGTCCTATTAGTATTTGAGTCTCTTTTTCTTCACTCTTGCTAAAATGTGGTACTCCGCCTGCCATCAAACCTTGATCCAGTAGCGTATATTTATGGCCGGCAAGTGAGCGCCTTAATTATTCTTTTAGAATCCCTAATCCCTGGCTCATACGAGGGGCTATCAGATTTAGATATTTCGCCAGCCCCTTGATTAACATATACCAGTATTGGATCTTTATTCAACGGCTTGCATCGCCTCGGCCCCCAGAGACGCCCATGAGCCAGGCCGAATTAAATTAGTGCTTGGTCGTCACAGTTTTACGTGGGGTAGGTGTTGTATTCATCGAAATTTCAATTTGAGGGGGCGGTGCGACCTCAATACACTACACTGATTGAACAAAAATGAGAATTTTGGACAAGTCTTAGAAGCATGCGCACAACATATGCATAATGGTAGCCATCAAGTCGTATGGGCCCCACATGATCTGATGGTTACGATCATGCACACATTCCGCGCACATGTATTCTGAAATGACGATCATGCACACATTTTTCTTCTTCCTGATTGAGATGGGCATGCAGCGATTGGCCGATCCAAATACAGAACTCATAATGAGCTATACTACTTCCTCTTGTTTTATGCTCCTTTTTGTTCTTGGGGATTTCTTGTACCCAAGGAATGCAATGACGGATATCGGAAATAAAACGGTGGGCTAGAGATATTAAAGATCGGAGATATCATGTATAAAAATATTGGTCTAAAATAAGGTTTTTATTATACAACATCCATATGTACTAATGCTAATCTTAAACAAACAAAGATGAAATATAGAATAAACTTATGTAAATATATTCTATGCTATCAATGACTAATAAAGAGTTCTTAACGTGTATAAACATATAGCCCTTCTGGCCACTTTTAATAGATATAGATTTTTTTTTTCAAATGGACTATTTTTTTGGGTCATTGGGAAAAAACTGCCTCTGGAGGGATCAGTATTAACATTAAACATACACAAAATCTATAGTATGATAATATAAGCAATGTGCTATTATCACTAAATAGTCCACTTCTTATACTCTAAGATGGATTAATTGAGTTTCATCACTTTCTTTATTTTTTAATTTATTTTCTTCATTTTCAAAAAATAAAATGACCGATACGTCGGTGATATTTCGTAATATCGGCGATATATCAGTCAAGATTTAGGAAAACAGTCTCCGGGTGATTTACAGTGTATATTGTCTCGGCCTCTAGGCCGATACCAATTAATATATCAGAGAGGATTTGGCCATTTTGTCTTTGTACTATTTGACATTTTGACTATGTGAGTGATCCCGTTACGTTTAGTGAGTATATTTTGTTTATGTGCTAATCAGTTTTATACTCCCCCTTTCCGTTTAAATAGTTCTTTCAAAATTACTTTTGTACTAGGGAAAAGTTTAAATGAAATCGCTTTTATTTGGCTTATATGAGGCCAGTTCAAGTCGTACCCTTTGGATCTTGTTCTGATAGCTACAAAGGTGAATGATGGTTCACACTCACTTACTTACTAATTTGATACCCATTGTAGATCGAAATCCAACGACTGAAAAGACTGCTCTCATGTCCCTTATACGAAAATGTTCTCATATAAACCGATCTCTTTGTATCAGGCGGCATAGATATATAACGTTGGGCTAGCTATTAATATCGTGTCCTGAATGAAGTGTTTTGTTATTCTATCAGCATGTTTTCACATCAAAAAAGAAAAAATCACACATTATCAATGCAACACAATTGTAACAAAAAATATGTATATACCACAATTACAATGCAAAGACAAGGATGTGTCCCATTAATAAATATACATCCGCAGTAAGTTATATGATAAGGACAGCTCAAACTCTCCAATTGAACTTGTTTTGTGAAGGCTGAAATGCTCACTTGCATGCAGCAACTTGGCTTCCTGACTTTCTACACAAGAGAAAGTAAATCACAATGCAATCGTATCTGCCATAAGCAATGCCATGCATGCCTGCTTTGCATTGAACAGCACCATAGCAAATTCCACCTCAATGTTCAATCTTCTTTTCTTGCTTTTCACCATTATGGCCAATGCCACTGGCTGAGAAGTGTCCACTATGAAAAGGTCGATTATAATCTAGAGAGGTTGGAATTTATAGGAAAGTAGGAAACATAAATTGGGGCGCCGGATTTGGATTTGAAATGTGAATTGAGAGGGAATGTAGATTCCGGATGTGGGTCCTTTGGTTTGGACTTGAACCCTGATTTTTGCGGCAGTTCTTCAGCAAGGTGGTCGGAGGAGATGCTCGGAGGAGAAGCAAAGCAGCTGAAAACAGAAAACAAGAAACCCATTTCTTCCGCAGAAGTGAACTTCTTCTTCTTCTTCTATAAGTTGACGGTAGCCAACTACCCATATGTATATATAGTCTTGATTGGTTCTGATTACGTGCCCATAAAGTTTTATGTTTGGAACTTGGACTCAACTAGCTAAGCTTGACTGGTTCTTCATGACGATTTTCTCTTGTGAGGAACTTGATGGGCATTTTCCTGGCTGGTGTTGAGAAATGATGTCCATTGCGGGAATGTGAGTGTGGCCTGTAAGATCTTTTGATGATGGTCAACAAAATGAAGAGTTTCTGTGACGACAATGACCCTGGTTCCATTCCAAACAGGCTATCAGGCACCAAAGGGGATGTCGTCAAGTTCGTTCTTTTGTTTTGGGATTGTATGACTCAAAGCTTCAACTTCCTGCTGGGCCTCGCTTGGCTCAAACTGCACTTGCCAAATGTAACTTTTTTGTTTCTTTTGGGTTCTGTGCTCCTCGCAAAAAGGATTGGAGTTGAGTTCTCGGTTCTCACTTCTCAACAGGAGTCTAGGGTGAACAAGTTCAATTTTTTGTGTTATCTTCTTTTGTTATATGCGTCCCATTACTGTTGGAACATGAGAAACGTGTTTTGGAAAACATGTATAGGACGTGTACATTATGCCAACCGCCAGATGTTATGGGCCCCACAGAATCTGACGGCTTCGTCTCATGTACACGTTTTAAACCTATTGAGTCCTCTTTTTTATATGCGCCTTGCTTCACTCGAGGGGCCCCGCTGGCCATCAGATTTCGATTTGGCAGTGTGCATTAATACACGGACCAGATGGGTCTGAAACAGTAGTTGTCCTATTGATTAACATGCGCAATCAGATCTTCATCCGACAACTCACATAGATCTCTCGCTTGTGCTGATCAATCCATTAATTCCTTTCCTGTGATGAGATGGCACATAAGTCTGTCATATAAATGTTATAGTCCATTACAAAGAGAAGACGAAAAGCTGGAAAGGGATTTGGGAGCATACAAGGATTGAAGACTGAAGAGAAATTTACTTATAGAGATGATCAAGCTGTATATGTATACTTGCTAAACTAGGCTGCTCATATGACCTTATTCAACTTTTATTAATTCAATTCCGTTAGAAATAAAATCAATTGCTTTCGTACTTGAGTTGGGTACTTTAAATAGGCCCCTTGATTTCATTTAAAGTATTTAAAGTACTTTGACGTCATTTAAAATACAAGCTACTCTGTCTGTCTGGAATTATTATGACCATAAGGTTTTTAAAATGAACTAATTCCATACGCAAGGAGTTAAATGAAAGGCAAAGTGGGTGACAAGTATTTTGAATCATTGTGATGTATGAGAAGGTTCTTTGATGGATTGTACAGCCATCCACTTATCGCGCGGATGGATAATTATATTGATTATTTTGATTAAAATTTATAATTATATTGATTATTTTATTAAAATCTCGGGTTTTATCTCGGGTTCTCGGGTAGGGTCGGGTATTATGGGTTTTATCTCGGGTCCGGGTCGGGTTTAGGATCTCGGGTTTTATCTCGGGTCCGGGTCGGGTTTAGAATTCCCGGGTCCTATCTCGGGTAGGGTCGGGTTTAGCAAAACCCGACCCTACCCGACCCATGATGCAGCCCTAAGGGGAAGCTTCTTGTTCTGGTTGGTTGTTGCAGCTTGCATGACCATTTTTTCAACTGAATGAACTTTGCATTAAAGTAAGGGGCCGTTTGGGCAACTGGTTGTTGCAGATTGGATGTTTTGCTACACTGTAGCATCCGGATATTTTATATATCCAGCTGAGGTGTTTCAGCTGGATGTAAAAATCCACATGGATGCTACAGTATATATATCCAATATCCAGTCTGGATATTTTTGTAATAATCACTCCCCAAACGGCCCCTAAATGAAGTTCATATACATCAAAGCAATTTTGTCCGGTTTATATGAGCTGAGCTCATGGGCATCGGCTTGAACTGAGGCGTTCTGAGCCATTGGATTTCAATATGGTGGCGGGCGCCAATACAGGAGAGGCCATAGAGTTTTGAAACACTACTTGCCCTATGCTCTATTGGATCTCAATCCAAGCGCTAATATAAATGATTTCCTTGATGAGAAAGTGAGAAATTAATATGGTTTGCCCTCATTTAACATAGGGTTTGGTTCATGTGTGTTGTTGTTGTTTGGAGGTCGTGGCATGACATGAAAACTCAGCTCATGGCGCGCTGGGCTGACGTTGGTACTCCAGCACCTGCCGATTCAAATGGTCTCAAATCCACTAGGGGTGTTTCACATGAGTCCAGTGTGCACCCACCGGGAGGGGGGTACAGTGCGTCTACACTCGCATCTACATGATTGCTATATGACATTTTCTCATTTCCTTGTTTTACAGTTTCTAATGTCATTTTGATCCATTATAAATTGACCACATGTGGTAAAGTCGGGAAAAGTTGAAAATCTAAAAACTCAAACACAGTGACCTAAACATTAGTAAATTTGCATTTGGCAATAGCTTTCAGCCCTGGATTTCAGCAAAATGCGTTTGGTAACTCAAATTCATTATGTAGCCGAATTTTGGGTAATCCGTGATTTTTGCCCAAGATTCAGTGGAAAATCGACTTTCCTGGAAATCTTCTCATGAGGAAACTTTCGAGGAAAAAGAGCGGCATGCGTTTCAATGGGGAAAATGCTTAAAATTTTACATGTTTTGCCCACGAGCCCCCAGCCCCCTCTTTCCTTCCCGACTCCCTTTTGATTTTACCCTACTCTAACGTGTAAAAATGTCCTTCATGTGGACGTATTTTTGCAACTCCCCCCATGATAACCAAATTTCTGCTCCATGTTACCAAGGACCATTTATCTTATCAATGTTAAAAAAAAATCATCCAAAGAAAAGTGTAACCAAACACAATTAGATTCACTTCCCAAATCCAAGAAGTCAAATCACCCTAAATTCCATTTTGAATTCTTCATAAATCCATTGCCGAACACACACTTCAGTCTATATAGATTTATGTAGCCTAAGTTAGTTGGAAAAAAAATTGAATGGCCCATAAGTTGTCATGAGTGGGGAGAAGGCTTAATGGCGGCAGCTCAATGGCTAGGGCAGTGAGGAAGAAAAAAGAAAGCAAGGGAAGGGAAAGGCTTAGGACTTTTTTTTGGATGAACAAAGTTGATTTTAAAGAGAACCTGTGATAATACATGTGTAGGGGAGGTTCTGCTACAAATGTGCCATCTTGCACTTAAAAGGTGTACAAGCTTAACCAAACAATGCCCATGTGAAATAGCTGTGATTAGATGAAGGAATGAGATTGATTGTAACTATATTGCAATTGCTTCAATTTCAAAATTTGTCAAACACTAGAGTATTGGGTATAGAGGTTGAGCTTGCCAATTCATTAAATCCTTCTGTCTTGATTTCTCCCCTTCCGCTTAATAATTCTTCCCTCTCAATCCAACCTTCACGAACTGATGGTGCTCTATACATAAGACCACACATACAATTCCACTACATCCTATAATGTTTCTTGTAACCTTACTAGTTACTAAGAATCCAGCTGGCAAACGGTATGCAGCTCGGCTAGATGGTGTCTATCCGGAGGTCCGCACTTGCGGATGACCTCCCCGCCTTTTTTATTTTATTTTGTGGATCTTTTGGTGGTCTGGAGGGTGGTGAGAGGGAAGTTGTACTTCTCCTCCTACTCCTCTGATCCTCTTCCCCCAGCCTTCAAGTAGGTGTTTTGGTAGATTCATCGGAAGGCTTCATAGATGAAGGCAAATCTATTGGTTGTCCTCTTGGGGCTGCTCTGGTTGGCCCTGTCGTAGGACCTCATTCCTCTTGGGTATAATTGGTTGGTTTATTCTTTGAGAGAGCCTCAGTTGAGTGGTGTTTAACTAGGTTGAAGTTCATAAGTGAGAAACCAACCATTGTTGCTATGGGCATACATCTAAGCACTCAAATCAATAGCCACCTCACGGTTGAACGATTATCTCTGGGGCTACTAGTTGTGATGTTGTTACCTAGAGCTAATAGCCCAGTAGTTCCATTGTATGTTTCTCTCAAGAGAGATATATTATTGGCAAATTGACATTTATTTTTTGACCCTTTTGAGATAGCCCAGGATGTTTAGGTTAGAGGTCCTCTGCAATGGAGTTGTGTGTGCCGCGGTGTATATGGCTATGGAGCTTCTACTAAATGTTTATCGTCTTATTTTTATTGGAAGTTGTTGATCAATTTTATTTTTTTTGTCTAAAGTTCTTTTCTCCCCTGGTGTGGAGGAGAACTCCCTCTTTGTAATATCTATTTTAGTTAAGTTTCTTTGTCAGCAAAAAAAATTCAAACAACAACTGGAAAAATATATCTTCCCCTAATATTTTTCAAATGCACTTCTAATTGGTGGATTCTACTTATGAATAGCTGATTTCCTAAATGTCAATGCAGCTCGACTGATTGATAGATGCAGCTACATAGCTTCCATACGTGGCATGTAAAGTCTTAAATTTCTTAACCAATTAAACTTTCAGTTTTTTTCCCGATATAGGTTCTAAGTATTGCAAATATTAGTACAACTTAGGGGCCGTTTGAGGCGTGATTATAAGCAAATATCTACAATGGATTTTTCATATCCACTGTAGCATCCATATTTTTTCCATATCCAGCGTGAAACACGACCTGAGGTGTTTCAGCTGGATATGGAAAAAACATGGATGCTACAGTATAACAAAACTAATCATGCCCCAAACGGCCCCTTAATAACAAGGCGTTTTTACTTATGAAGCCATATTATCAATTTTAGGAAATATAAATACCGCCCATTGGTTTCACCATTAATTTTTCCGCCCATTGGTTTTATCCCTACATATACCATTGCGTTTTACGCCAATTGATTTTACCATTGCGTTTTACGCCCATTGGTATAGTACTATTGCGATTTACGCCCATGGTTTTAAATTACATTTTAACTAGCCTTCTCGAAGCATTTTGAATTTATCCTTTCCGAGACTTTCGGAAGAGGCTACATTTGACTTGTCTGAAATCATAAATAGAAATTCTACCCAAAGCATACAAAGATATAAATAGATGGAAAATCGACGAGAGGAGAAGGGGAAGAGGATAATGGAGCCACCAGAGGATCAAAAGAGACGGACGGAAAGAAAAAAATTGCCCCGGCCTCTACGATCCACTACACCTGAGCCATGCCCTAGATGTCAATCAAAGAATACAAAGTTTTGCTACTATAACAACCATAGTGCCTCTCAACCAAGGTACTTCTGTAAGTCTTGTTTACGATATTGGACCAAGGGAGGTGCTCTGCGCAACATTCCCATAGGGGGTACCATCCGTAAGTCAACCTTCATGAGGATGGTCCCCAACTTAATGAATGGGGTGCAAGAAAATGTCATTCAACCTGAAATGAATATTCCTTTTTTTGCTACAATGGGGGTCAACTGTGGGCAAGTTGTAGATCGAACCTTTGATCTTCCAATGCAACAAGTTTATAGTACTTTGCCTATTTCCCATGCACAAGGACAGGATCCTCAACAACAATTTCATGTGCCCATGAATTGTGAGGTCGGACGAATTCAACCTTTAGAAATTCCTTCTTTTATGGATGGAATTGGCTTCAATCAGTCTCAAGGGGTGCCACATGAGAGCACTCCAAGGAACGACACTTCTCGAGATGGAGTTGGTTCTTCCTCCCTGCAACCTGGAGATAGTTGTTTATTCCCATCCATCTAGTAATTAGGCCATGAGTAATAAAAACACCAATAAAGAGTTTGAGGATGAAACCTTGTTGTTGGATATCAAGTTTTGTTGTTATTATTGTTGTCGATGTAATGTACTGTTATAGTCGTCGTTACTATTATTATTATGATAAAAATTACTATTGTTATCAGTAATGAAATATTTATCGTTATTGTTATTCTTGTTAATTTGTTGTCTACTATTAGAAAGAGTGATATTTGTTTCCTATTGTTAAGATTCAGATGTTAATTAGGATGGTTTTTAGCAAGCAACAGTTTTGTCATGTTCTTTTTCCTTTTCTCTCTTCCCTTAAAATACTAAAATAATAAGGTCCGGGATGGGAAAATTTCTACATCTCGGAAGGAAAGGTTCGGTAAATCTATTCTTTTCTATCTATCCTTAGAATGACAACAGGGAAAATTTTCCTATAAATGGTTTGGCTATGGAAGATTCTGCCATTAATGTTCATAGACACGTGTTTCATGTGCAAGCGTGTGAATATGCTTTAGATAACTAGAAGAAGACATCTCTACAATTTTTTTCTCATTTTTGCAAAATTGTTGAAATTTTGATGTTAGAATGCTACCATGATGACTCTATAAATTGTCTTTCAGTCTGCCCGACAATTCGCTAAACACAGTACTCGAAAATTTGAGGCGAGTCAGATGATCGTGAACCATTTTGTGATGGATACAATGAGTTCTAATGTGAGGTTTTCTTAAGGAGAAATAGCACCCCCACTTTGTGTGTTAGAAGAGATATTACATCCCTCATTGCATGTATTGAAAAAACACCATCCTTTTGAAATACTCTATCCGTTTAAAAATACTGTGTACATTTGAGAAAATTCTCATTTTTATTGGACCATGAAGCCCACAAGGAAGTCACATGACTCCTCCTTGGTATCCCGTCCAACTTGTATGCTCGCTCACGAACAAGTTCAAGTCAATCCTTCCAAGTCTCTCCAATTTTGAAAAGAATAAGTCACGTGATTTGGCAAAATATATACAATATTTTGGAACAGTGAATATTTCCAAATGTACATAGTATTTTAGAACGGAGGGAGTATATACGATATGACCATCGGAAAGGATATAACGCTTGCAGTGCGGGCATCATGCGAGCCTTGGGGCACATATCAACTTTGTGTATTGATGTATATTGGTGACTTCTAGCACCGCCCTATCGGCTAATACGCGTGCAACCTTCCAAGATGCGGCCTATGCCTACACCATCAATGTGAGCGTGCTTCAATGCAATCAACGCCCCACGCCGGTGAAATACTCATTCCGTCCCACATTAACTGTTCCATTCAATTTTTCTTCCCCAAAATGAACCAATTTAAGTGGGCAACACTTCATAAATAAAATCAATAAGTCCACACTCCTTACATTCCTGGGGGGCGGTGGATGGATGTGATCAATGCCCACACATTAGCCCATTAGCTGTTGAGTTAAGATCACAGGCCCAATATCTCATCGGTGACTACTAATACAGTTCCTATTGATCGATACACGTAAAAACTTGGCCATGCCTCGGCCATCTATGCAAGCGTGCTTCAATGCAATCAAAGGGCTAACGGAACACTCCCTCCATTTCATATTAATCCTTCCATTTGTGGTTTTTTCGAAATGAACTAAGTCCATTATTGAAGAAGATTGTAGACTCCATCCGTCCAATGAAGCCTGTCTCCATACGTATAGTACCCATGTCCCTGTTGGATACACCTACATGTGTGTCCTACTAGACATCAACTGTAAACTCCTACTCCCTTAGTCCGGAATTATTATCACCATAAGGATTTTCCAAATGACCTAATTCCGGACTGAATGGTGATAATAATTTTGGATGGATGGAGGCAGTATATCAAATACTTGTTTAAGTAATGCAAATAATAAACAAATAAAACATGTTCCATTGTAATTAAGCTTTTAATGCAATAATTAACTTAAAATATATCTAAATATGTTGAAATATAATATTCTATTACAACTCTCCCCCGCATCCTATTTTTTTAAAATTGCCATATCTCCGCACCAGTTTCGTATCTCATCTGTGACCCGTATCCATATCATGGAATGTCGGCTTGTCGATATATCGGTATCGGGCCCCACCCGATACCCCGATACATGACAATATCGTTTTTCAATTTTTTCCTAAATATCGCCGATATATCGGCAACCGATATCGGCCGATATATCGCTATTTAAAAAATATATATTTTTAATAAAAAAATTTCTGTTTGTTTCCCATCATAATATGTATTTTTATGCATATTTTGAAATCTATGCTTTGTCTAAATTAGTATAACTCATTTTAGAAGTTAGATTGTGAAAATATATGGTAAAAACTAGTTTTCGACCACCAATATTTTTTTACACAATATCTCCAATATATCTCCGATATTTTGTCTCTTTGGCCAACCGATATTTTACCGATATCCGATAGGAGACTCCATGATCCATATCCATTCTTCCGTGGTCGTGAGGGAGCAAAGTCATGTAACATGGACGCGTCTTTTTTCAAATGCAGACAGGCTTCAAGAGGGAGTAAACGATAAGTCCACAATCCACACATGAACCCATTAATGTGGAGTGAAGCCCACAAGCCCAATATGGCTCAACCCCAGTGGCTTCCCTTTCTTTCTGTACACCAGCATTGTACACTCCAAACTCGGCTTTCGCTGAATCTTGTCCAAGTCCCGCTTCCTCCGGCTCCATCGCTGCCACTGCAAGGGGAGAGCCATGGACGCCCTCCGGAAGCAGGCCAGCAAGCTCCGGGAGCAGGTCGCCAAGCAGCAGCAGGTAAACGCCGCCTACTTACTGCAACTTTTGCATCCTTTCATGTGATTAAAATGAAGTTTTTACTGTAAAATTTGATATGGGTCTGTAAGATTGTGGATGGGATGTGACTGTGGATCTTTGTTTTGGGATAATATGCACACTTAGGGAGGTATAGGGAGGATTCATATAGTGCCCGTTGCTGCAAAGATTGAATTTTTATTGGTTTTTCTGTTGTCTGGGAAGTATGTTGAGTATCTTGTCCAATTTTGAGCTTTTAGCTTGAATTATTGCGAGTTTGTGATTGTACCCCTGCCCAATATCAGATCTTATGTGGAACTGCTGTTTTCAGTTTCTTCTGTTTTGTAAAACTCGCTTCTGGAGGTGTTATCATTGGAAGAGCTGATATTGAAGACAGTGTAATGTTAATGGAATCAAAGATTTTAACTTGTCATAGGACACAACAATACTGGCTTTGTCCCATTTAAGTATCATATTTGGTTTTTTAATGAGCTAAGATTGGTTCATTTTGAAAATACAAATAGGACAGTTAATTTGGGACAGAGGGAGTATATATTAATTGGGCGTCCAGTATAGTGAATTTGTGATAATTTTCTAAAACTTGTGAGATTTCGCTCATTTGGTGGGAATTTGAAGTATGAAGGTTTTCATTGTAACTCTCCCTTGTATGTTACTGCTTTGTTCTTGTTCGGATTGGTATACTGATGTTCACTTCACTTAGGTAATTTTACCATTTGTTTCTACTTCTAATTACAATGCAATTTGTCCGGGACCTAAAACGTACGCTGCTTATTTTTTACTTTCAGGCTGTAATAAAGCATATAAGTGGTAGTGGATATGAGAGTTCTGAGGTGATGGTCACAGATGAACTTGAACTTCAGAGACATCACGACCTGGAGAAACTGTATAGATCTACACGTGCAGGCAAGGTACCACCAATGTCGCATAAGATCAGTCTCCAGATATGCGATAAATGTTCTCTATACATATTCTGGTTAAGTTTTTGGGTTCGGTTAACATGTCAACTCTAAATGATGCTAGTTCAGACGGTTTCCAAATGGAGTCTCAGGACTACAAACTTTTAACAGTTTGGGCATTTGAAATGAATGACTGATCTCCAGATGCATGTAATAACAGATGTGGCTATTTTCAATTTATCAACTCTTGGTATCAAGGTGCCTGAGTTGCACAGCAACCGTATGTGTAACTTTGTTGGTTTCACTTCTTTTTTAAAAATGAAAAAGATAAACACCTGTACTATTTAGCATATACTCCCT
Source organism: Houttuynia cordata (assembly GCA_039654745.1). Lineage (NCBI taxonomy): Eukaryota > Viridiplantae > Streptophyta > Magnoliopsida > Piperales > Saururaceae > Houttuynia > Houttuynia cordata. The sequence goes on along the minus strand of CM077508.1, from coordinate 3,710,763 downwards.
CTAATGGGGGGTAGAAGAGGTCCAAAATACACTGGAATTGACCAGATGGAGCATCTAAGAAAGGACTGTCCTTTTTTTTTCCAGATGGAGCGCCTTTACCTTGTACTATACCTCAATCTGATGTGGTGCTTTGATTCAGGATTTTCAAAAAGAGATTGTTCGAACAGCTGAAGCTTTTACGGCCTTAGGATGTAAAAAAATTGAAGTAGGTATGATTATCATCTCTCTGAGTACACTGTTTGTGATACTAAAAAGCTGATATTGTAATTTTTTTGATGTAATTTGCATTAGTTTGATTAGTATTTACATCTGCAGGAACAAAATTTTCTGAGGAATGTTCAAAGTATGCTAATGAGCATTCCAATGCTGGGATTCTAGCTAAGGCTGCGTCTCTATATGGGGAAGCTTCTGCGCATGTGGAGAAAGAGCAGGAGGACTATAACAGATTACTATCTTCTCAGGTCTGTTTACTTCGGTGGTTCCAAATATGGTTCCCTTTTAAACAGTTTTTATAGTCTTCCATCAGGAAGTGCTCTCTTTTTTCTTCAGGTGCCTTTCTCATGTGTTGCAGATTTCCTTCTCCATGGCAGTATCCTTGATTGTAATCGTCCTGATACTAGTTTGGGGTGTTTTGGCTTTCCTCTTAAATAATCTATTTTTCCAGGTTTTAGAACCGGTAAAAGCAATGATTGTTGGTTCACCACTGGAAGATGCTCGCCATCTTGCTCAACGCTATAGTCGAATGAGACAAGAGGCTGAAGTGCAGGTAAGGATTGCCACTTTTAAAAAATTCTCAGTGTTCACTCTTTAGTAGCTAAGATGTTATGTAATAAAATCCTGAGACTGAAGTCTAGTTTTTTGTTTTTAGAAACCCCTGGTTTTATTAGCTGGGCAAGTCAAAACAACTTCACATTGGAGTAGCCTGCTTTTTTAGTTTAGATGGATCCCTTAGGGCTGTGTACAAAATTAGCCAAAACTGAGCACCGCACCCTATTTTTTAAAAGATTAGGCAATATTTTGCTTTACAATTACAATTATGCTTTCTACGTATCAGGCGGCAGAGGTTTCTAAACGGCAGACACGAGCAAGAGAAGCTGTCAGTCATGAGAATAGTGCTAAGCTCCATGCGGCTGAATCAAAGATGCAGGAACTTAAAGCAAATATGGCTGTTTTAGGAAAGGAAGCTGCGGCTGCTTTGGCTGCAGTTGAAGCCCAACAACAAAGATTAACTTTTCAGCGTTTGGTAGCCATGGTAAGCGAGTTCTGTGGGCTCATTCACGTCTGCTTTGTTTCTCTGGTTAGTCTTCAAATGTAATTGCATTTGCTACCTTTTGAAGGTTGAAGCAGAAAAAACTTACCATCAAAGAGTCGCTGCCATTCTTGATCAGATTCAAGCTGAGGTGGTTACTTGTGTTTCCTTTTCCTGGTAAACCAATTGTTTATATGAGTTCCATATCCAGTTTTCTTATATTAGCATATCATCTTGTAGATGGTCTCCGAGAAACAGCTGAAAGAGTCTATACCACCTCCAGTGGCACCCCCTTCCAGCAGCTTAGAAAATGTTTTGTATTTCCTTTCTGAAGTATGTGAATAACCTTATGAATCCTTACTCTTCCCCTTTTTTAGTAGTTATTGCTAAGTTGTAGTTCCTTTCAAACTAATGGTAACTAACCTATCAGTAACATATTTTTGTTGTTTGCGTCATGACCAAGATTTGCAGATGCATTTATCATAATCATAATCAAGTAGCGCATTTTTCCAACTATTTGGGGTCGGCGACATGGATCTTACTCCATCCAGGCCTGTTTTGAACTACCTCTTTTGTGAGAGATAGTAAAGTCAAATCATTTTCTATTAACTCCATCCAAGTTCTCTTAGGTCTCCCTCTCCCCCCTTTGGCATCATTTGCATGCATCCCTTCTAATCTTCTCAGAGTTGCATCGATTGGTCTTCTTTGCATATGCCCATTCCCTCAACTTCTCCCCTAAAGGAGCTACCGCTAAACTCTCACGAATATATTCGTTTCTAATCCTATCTCTCCTAGTTATCCCACTCATCCACCTTAGCATTTTCATTTCGGATGCATTCAACTTATCTATATGACTTCTCTTTGGTGCACACCACTCCGCTCCATAGAATATTGTAGGTTTAATAGCAGGTCTATAGAACTTGCTTTTAAGCCTTTTTAGAACACACCTATCACACAACACTCTCGAGGCTGCCTTCCACTTTGCCCACCCCGTATTTATCCTATGCACCACATCACTATCAATATCCCCTTCTTTATATAGATAATAGATCATAAGTAACGGAATTGATCACACCTTGGTACTTCTTGTCCATCTATTTCAACTAAAGTTATAGCTATAGTTCTACCTTCTTTAAAAGTAAATTCCATGCACTCTGTCTTAATCCTATTTATTTTGAAACTTTTTAATTCTAGAGCCTCCCTCCATAATTCTAGCTTCACTTAGTGTTCTAAAATTCATTTTTGGTTCATGCTGTTATTTCCAAATTCCATATATTGCAGTTATCATTCTTAACTGCCTTCAATAAACAAATCCAATTGGGAAGAATGATAATTTCGACAATTGTTGACGTCTTTGCATAGAGTTTCACTGATACTTTTCACTATTTTGTACGAATCTACTATGCTATTTGCAATTTTGTCGTAATAATGATATAGTTGATCCCATTAATTCGTTTTTGTAAATCAACTTTGCATATTGACTTTTCTTATGAGAATAACTCTTGTAACTATTTTAATCCTTCTCGACAATCAAAAAACTTGAGCAAGGATTTTATGATTCTCCATCACAGGTGACACATGCATTTAGTGCTGAAACTGAACGGGAACTGAGCTTAGATGTGGGTGATTTTGTCGTTGTTCGAAAGGTACATGTGACGGTTAGCTCATAGATCTCGGAAGCAGGAAAGATCTGTTTACATGCTAGCTTTGCTCAGAATGGACTCTTTTTTTACTCCTATCCTTTGTGTTTGGCTCAGGTTTCTCCAGAAGGCTGGGCGGAAGGGGAATGTAAAGGTAAAGCAGGTTGGTTTCCCCTGGCGTATGTGGAGAGACGCCAAAGAATTCCGTCCAACAAAGTTGCAGCTGAAGATTTCTGAACTTACTGGCTTACAGGAATTTCATAGCTGTGAGCTGCAGAAAGTGTACGATGCTGTAACATGTCTTGTAACAGGTGAGAGCATGGACTATATGATTAATGCTTTTTTTTTTATTTTTTGTTTCTCATGTAATATGGCATATTGAGAATGTAGCAAATATAATTTAATTGTGCCTGTAGTGTATCTGTATCATTATTTTACAATGTACTCTGTCTGTGTTATGAAGCCTGTCTGCATTTGAAAATGAGTTATTGGATTTTTGGTCATGAGGGAGCAAAGTCGGCCATGTAATGATGGACCCATGTATTCAAATGCAGACATGCTTCATTGGATGGAGGGAGTAGTTTTAAATATCATAAAGTTGTATGCTCAATGGCTTATCGGATCCATAGGTGACCTTATTTGCGGCCAAATGAACTAGGAACAGAGGCCTCAAGAAATTAATGAAGATTTCAAAAAGAAATCACTTAGCACTGCTTACAGTGAAGCTTGCTAAGGGAACTTATTGAAATTGAGATTTATACTCACAAATTTTTATTCTAGCTCAGGATAGTAGTCAACAAAAGCTTAGGGCATGAAATCAATTTTCGTTTTCATAACTGCGCTCGAGCTTCTTAAAAAAAAAGCCAAGCCTCAGTAAAAGTTACTTTTTGGAGGTTCTGTTGGGCCAGGCTGATTTGGTTCTATGCAAGTTTATGCTATGTTGCACAATATTACGCATGATGTGGAATTTTACCTGCATACAAAAGAGCCAAGCTGCATTAGGAGATGGCCCATATGTGGTTGTAACTGTCGGGGGAATCCCAGACCCTATTCTTTTCTTTTGCATAATTCCGAAACCCTAATTACTCTTTCTTTTTTTTTCGATAGAATCCTAATTACACTCTCAGCATATCTTTTTGGATTTGTCGGCCATATCACTGTACATTAATGGTGACCGGTGTTGATGAAGGATTTTTTCTTTTCTTCCTTGTGCTATATATTCGATGATACCTGGAGGAATTGATAAATGAACAAGTGGAAAGGGCCTATAAAAAATGTGGACTAATTCCAATTTTTGGGGTTCTATCCTTTTTATGCAAATTTTAGATTCTTTAAGGACAATACGCTGAAATTTTTAGGTCTTGATAGGCACCGAAGTAGTGTTGGCCCTCCAATCACAAGCTCTGGTACTCCCACTTGAAGGTAGATGGAGGGGATTTGCTCATTGCATTTTGTGTTTTTGTTTGGATACAATGACTATGGAAAGTAATTCTCGCAGCTTCTCCTGAAGCTGACTATCAATTGAATGTGAAGCTGCAAAAGAAGAATTTTGCTGAAGTACCTCCTGGGAGCTTTCAGATGAAGCGGTCAAAAGTGGGCCTGCATCAAGCTCCAGCCTGACGTTTTGCCTTTTTGCTTCATCGGGCTTCAGAGCCACTTCCAAATACTTACATCTAAATACGGAATGTGAGGCTTCATTCGGCCAAATATGTGCTCATTTGGCCCCCATTCCACACCATATAGTGTTTGAATGACGAATAAGGGCAGAATGGAAAACTCAGCCGCATGCGCCAGGTTGGCTGAGCCACCGAATGTCCTCTCATTGATTTTGCCCACATTCAGCTAGATTGTTAGAGGAATTCTGGAATTGTGTATTTTCCATTCTGTATCCGAACACCGAATAAATTCAATTGAATTTTCATTTAAATTCTTCAAACTTGGGTATTCTTACATCTTGATGACACTAGCAATACATGGAGATGACATTAGCAATACAGAATGATCCTGTACAAAAGAAAGAAAATACAGAATGATCAGAGAAGCCGTACTGATGGTGGTCCATATAGGAACAAGAACAAAACAAAGCGTGACCATCCATTTGCTCAATGCAAGCCTCAAGATCGTCCAAGACACAATTAGGGACCCTGCAGCTCTGGTAGATTTCAAGAGGGTCCCATGCAACATGTACTGGAGTGACTGTGGCATCCGCTGAAACGAAGAAGACGAGAAGAAGTAATTGTCTGAATCCGTCTTATGTGCACAAGTTTCCTCTGGCAAGTTTTAGAGGCTTTAGAAGCAAACTTAATACCAATTGCTTGCTCCAAGACATGAACAAACTGATAAATCTGTGGAACATCACCATGTGGTCCCTTGTTTTGACCTCGTGAGAAGCCACCACCCCCCACCATCACCATGGCCATATTGACGTTGTTTTATCTTTGTCATGTATACACAACGTGTGAAGGCAGCCAGGGAAGGAAGAACAAGAAGGTCTGCCAACCCTTTCTTGCTTATTAGTTATTTGTCTTGCTGATTTTTCAAATAGAATATGAGAGAATCGACTCTTTCTAGGTCATCCCCCACTACTAACATTTTTTTTAAAAAAAAGATTTTGCAAGTCTTCAAAAAAGTATTATGATTTTGCAAGTCAAAGTTGTGCATATGAGGAAATATAAGGTATTATTTGCATAATGCTTACCCACTACTATGACATGAATACCTTTAGTGAAGTACAAGATGTGTACTCTATAAATGAATCTTTCGTTGAGAAAAAGTGTAAAATTCTTGTCTGTTTTAGATTGAAAAAAGGCAACTAATTGAGTGAAAAGTATGTGGAGAATACGATCTAAAAAATTTGGTGCACTTTACCATATAAACTTCAGCCTTATTTCCCCGAAACTGTAGGTTGAAGCCACATTTAAAAAAGAAAATCATGCCCGCATTCTTTTAGGGACAAGATAGAAAACTTTCATCATTATGAATTACCATTATTTTGACAAAAAATACATGGTACCAATTTATATCAATAGATTTTGCATTGAGTGACTCAAGTGGATGGATATATGTTTGTTTTTTAGTGGACATGGTTTTTTATCTATCACCTTCAATGTGGATGGAGACTAAAGAGAATATTCCTATTTATGCAATAACAATAGAATACATAAAAATATGTAAACTCGGTGAATTTACTGATTCACACATATTAGTCAACTACTAAAAACCTGCTCATCTACCAACTGATTTGTCTGATGTTTTGACTTGTTTGTCTCAGATTTAGATTGGAAAATGTCCCAGATCATGCATTAAATCAGGTTAACAATGCAAGGATGGAGATGATTTATGTTGAGTTATAAAGGTTAGTATTAAGTTAGGAATTTTAAAAGATTGACTTTTGAAGACTTTGCTAAGAGATCTTTTTCTCAACTATGGATCATTAAACACTGTCATACATACCCTAAAGCCCTTAAGAAAAGTATAAAGCTAATAAATGGTCCTGATTAGTCAATGCTGTACCAACCTAATGATCTTTATAAGCATCTAATGATTACTTCCTAGGGATTATGAATCATGAGTATCATCTAAAACATGCAGAATTACTATTCAAACTTTTTATTGCAGATTGGGGATGTGGTAATTATCTCATGCCCTTACCTTGGCCCCATTTGACACATACTGATATATATAACATGTACAAATCATCTCCATGTGCATTGAAGCTGAAATTTCTCATCAATCCAGAAACAAGAAGAAATCAAATGCATGATTATGTAAAGCTTTAAATCACAAATAAAGAAAGAGTCAAACCAATAGATAGGACGAGAAACGCAGGTAGTGCATCTCTTGTATAGGTCAGGTCCGTGGCAATATGCAGAATGAACAAATTATCTTCCAATTGATGCTGTTTGGAATGTAACCCTTTTTTGTACAAGTGGATTTATCTTCAATTATGAAACTTCTAATATATATATACTTCCAAATATATACTAATCTGTTTGGATTTCAATGGAGTCACAAAAAAAAATGGAGTCACATGATTGAAACTCGTGTCATTCCTAATCATCATACGAATCTAGAACAAACCAAACATGCTAATTTGAAATTGACAGAAAACATTCTTCTTGAGCCAATAAAATTATAGAATGTCACTGTCCAATACTATTCCGAAATGCCTAATATCTTGTGTAAGATTGAAGCAAACAAGAATAATCAATCAATCGTCCCTACAAACCTACCAATTAGGCATCCAAACTAAACTAAAATATGCAAAACCAACAAAATATCCTGCCATCAAATCAATCCAAATCAAACCTAGCATGAATCTAATTAGGGGGCTACCACTTGACCCCGTTTTGGGTTTTATATCTTTTCTGATATTTCGACCGAGCCGGGTTCATGGCCAACATTCCGACGACTTAGGGTACATTATGTGTATCAGGTGTGAACACATTCCCAAATTCAAAGTCAAAAAATTAGTCCAGCTTCCACAAGTAGGACCCACAATCCATTCCCTCCTCTCAATTTTCAAAGAAGTGTAAACATGATTTCAGCAGTTCTTTTCAAATACCAAACCAAATCCTTCATTAAGAAGTAATCACAATTAGTATATGATTTTCACACAAAAGCAAGTGGGTCAGTGCTGGTGGAATGGACTCCAAAGAGGCCCCACATGTTCTTCCAACTATTGGGCTTTTGAAGTTACCATAGTGTCCTTCATCATCTTCTTGCTAGGTTTTCAACTATAGGGGGAGGTCCCTCTAAGGCAATTTCCAGTTTGGCAAGCACAAGTGATGCACAAGGGGTGAGACCCACCTACTGATGTCCAAATCACATTATTAAATCCATGCTTAGGCAATGAAATCTTGTCACTTTATACTAATAGTAAGATAGTAAGATATATGTCATGAGTGGGATAGTGGTGGAAGGGAGAAGTCTACTTCATGGGGTCACCCTCGCAATAATAATTCAATAATAGGAACACACCCACAAGGAAATTTCAACTATGGGGTCTAGGGTTTGTTCAAAAATAGGGGTGACTATTGGGTTTTTGGCAATATGATCTTAGCCGTAAATCCGACTTTAGATGGTTGGATCTCTTCCAAATGTATGAGAGATCTCGTGGTCGAATTTCATTGGTGTATAGCATGTGGGCCGGGTGTTAATTTTACCTATCATTATGGAACATGAGAGCAATGCCCCGCATGATCTAACAGTTCCCGTCCCTACACATGTCACGTTTGTACTTGCACACGACATTAAACAAAATTAGATGACCTTGACCTAATGTGCCCTTTGAAATTAGGGTGAGGAGTGAGGAGCTGAAGTCACTCATGAGTGATGCAATGGTCATTAGCTGGATGTGATCCAGCCAACCAGCCAGACGTTTTAATTACCCTAAATTGATGGCAGATGAGAGAAGAATGTGACATTATGCAATTGATTAAATCAGCATTGGATAAAGTTCAATCAGTGTAAGCATTTTTGGGTTGTCACACATTAGAAAATCAAATGTACCTTTAAAATATTCCACTCTAGCTAGGTCTAATCAAATTAATAAAGAAAAGCCCAGTGAGATCTTTGTCGTTGTTTGTTTTCTGTGCTGCACTGTGGCCGCCCTTTCATGCTGTTCTCTCGTGGATTTGATTCTTTGAATCTTTACCCTCTCTCTCTAGAGCAGACAGCAAACTATAGTGGGGGGAAGGCCGGCCTCACAAGGCAGAGGCCCTGATTGACCCACATTCACAGGCCCTTACATCTCTCTCTACCATTGTGGAAGGAAGAATCAGATTCTTCATCTGAAAAACTGAACCAACCACCCAAGTGGGGAGACACTCTGTCTTCATGGCAAACTTCTCCACATGAATTAGACCCACCATGCAAAATCATATGCTTTCTGCCAATAAATGGATCATCAAACACTATTGGCTATCTTTGATCACTAATGACCAGTCAGTCAGTTACTAGGTTGCCTAAAGAGCTGTAAGTGACTGAAAAATAAACATATTTAAGCAAGTCTGATGCAACTGTATAGGAATAATCATGGGAAGTAGGGGAAGATCCCTTGGGCTGCTACAAAATCCATATGTTTCTCCCAACATATCACTTTATAGAGAAAAGAGATAGATAAAAGAGAGGAGATGAACTGCCCACATGAAGGGCGGCCTGATTGAGGTGTCACTCCTATGCAGTTCTGACACGAAGACCTGTCTAAACGGTTTTCAAAATTTGGAACTTTTTTGGTAATTTGGAAGCCTCTCTTCACTCTAAAATTATATCTTCCTCTCTATGTTGGATAATAAAAAAAAGCAGAAGAACAATGTTCTCTCTCTGCTTCTCTATCCAACTATTGAGGCTTCTTCTCTACTGTTCATGGAGACACTCAGCGGATAAAGCGTGGTGTGTGTCTGGGTCTCTCAGAGATGGGATTTGGACGTCCACCCACAATGCCCAGTCTTGTCAACTTCATATGCAAATCAAAATTTATTTAGAAAACAGGAACCAAAGCAATTGTGCATGTTACAATGACAGCATGAAGGGGGCAGGTCCTTGGTGCTGACCTACACGCCAAGTGTGAACTGTCCTTTGTAACATCTTCCTAACACCACCAAAATCAAGGGATCTTGCCTTACAAATATACGAATCAATGTAAACATGAAATACCCACAAAAAACAAGTTACCCAATTTACCTAGCTATTCCTAATTAGGTTTGAAATAGTTCTTGATCATTCTCCTTCATGTGGAAATTTTTAGTAGTACATATTTTCATGCAGTGAAGTGGGGGGTCCATGGTGGTCAACATGAGTTGTCGCTTGCGCGTGTTCCTGCACACCTAACATTCCTCTGCTGGCAATAAATACATAAAGCAGATGGAATTGGTGGGGATTGATTGTTCCCTCGGTTTTCGATCCCACCCCTTCCCTACCATTGGGATCCCCCCTATCCAAAACCATATTCTAATACACATAACAAATTGGTAGTAATATGGTATTTATATCTCTCTTCCCTTAGTCCCTCTACCATACACCACTAGTCTCCACAATATTTTTGGGACCTCCTGAACTCACTAGAAACCCACCAGAAATCCCTCTTCCAAATCCCTTCTTCTTCCTCCTTGTCAACCAGGAAATGCTCTGCAACCTAGAGAAGATGCCCATCACCCCTCTAGGATGGCCAGTACAGGTCTCTCTCTCTCTCTACCAATAATTCTACACATGCTCATTTTGTTGTTTAGCTCTTGGACTGGAATATTTGTGTTGGGTACTTGTCTTGGGGGGTCTCTCTTATATTCACACTTGCACCACATCTCACCTCTCCTTTTCTTTCCCTTGTTAATTTTCCTATATCTCTCTCTCCAGCTTGATCATCATCATCAACAACAGGAACCTGCAGCAGCAGCATCAGATTCAGCCATGCCAGCCACCACAGCCAAGCTCATGGAGAAGCCATCACAAGAACAGAATCAGCAGGCTTTGAGGTGCCCAAGGTGTGACTCCTCCAACACCAAATTTTGCTACTACAACAACTACAGCCTCTCCCAGCCCAGGCACTTCTGCAAGGCCTGCAAGCGCTATTGGACGCGCGGTGGCACCCTCCGCAATGTCCCCGTTGGCGGTGGCTGCCGGAAGAACAAGCGCGTCAAGCGCCACGCCCCCTCCGCATCCTCCGAACCCCTCGCCCCACCTCATTCATCTGATATCACCACCACCACCACCGCCACCACCAGTACTTACACCAATGCTGGAATCTACAACTTGGCCTCAGGTGGCGCTCAGCCCACCGGCTTGTCCGGCTTCTCCCTCCCGGTCACAGGGTCCACACTCTCCCCGGTGGGTCTTGAAGGCCTTAATCTTGACCTTCCCCCTATGTTGAGCTCCATGTGGCTTAATTTCCCCAATGCAACCACTCCCAATGACCACCATGTAGACTACAACCACCAAAATCCTAATCACATCCAAGAACCTCTCAATTCTCCTTCCCTCCACCATGATTACTCCTTCTTGAACTCCTCAGCCTCCTCCCTCCTCTCCTCCACCCTGCATCAGCCGAAACTGATGATGAATATGAGGGAGAGCCGCCCCTCTACTGACTTCCAAGTCTTTTTTCCCATGGGGGACTTGCACCAGCAGGTCCCAATCAGCAATGCCACCTCAAGCTTCCTCAAGGGGATGAAGATGGAGCAGGAGAGCCTGTCCATGACAACAATCCCTAATTGCAACAACAGCTCTTCCATTCATGAAACAATGGCATCTGATGTGAACACATATTGGAATACAAGTGGAGTTGGTGCAAATTGGCAGGAGGCCACTAGCTATGGACCTTCAGTCACTTCCTTGATCTAGCAAATCCTAATTATCCGGTTGTTTTCTCTTCCTTGAACTCCTTTTTCTCACATTTTCTCACTTTTTTTTTCTCTTCGGGGTGTAAGAGTAATATAATTACTTTACGGGTAGTCTTAGATATGTGGATCCAACAAGTCCAAGGGTGGTTTGATTCTTTGGAGGGGGGTTAATGGAGAAAGTAAGGTTTGGATCGGAGAGATCATGTCGGCTGCAGACGATCCATGGCCTAACTATTTTCGACCTGGCCGGAATGCGTTTGCACCGAGAGGAACCTCGGATCCTTTCATACAACATCATCATCATATGTCGCACTATCTCAGCTTGATCACAATGCTCAAGGGTTTCTTTCTTTAATTTCTTGTTTTAGTGAGTTGGTTTTGGTGTAATGTATATATGAATGTAATATCTTGAGTCATGACAATACCCATCTATCTTTCTTGTCAAATGCATTTGTTTTCATTTTTATTTATGTCATTGGGGATTATTGGGAACAGACGAAGACATGATCTTTGCTACTGTCAACTTCTTAGGAAACGAATAATATTTTCTTTTTTTTTTCTTTTTGTTTTCTTCCACTATGGTACTTTAATGAGTGTGATTTGTGTTTTTAGTGCTTGTTCATGAGATGTTGGAACTTGGAAGGATAATAGATGACTAATATTGGTGCATGTTATTTTGTTGTGCTCTTCATCTCCTTTCTCTATCTCTTTAGCCTTGCTTATTTTTTGTTATGGAAGAAATGCACTAACACATTGGTGGAATATAGGAAAGAGGTACCTAAGGAACTGGGGCTCATCCTATTTGTTTGTATATGTTGTTCCTTTTAGCCATGGGAACACGTGAAAGTGAGAAAATATGTTTCATAGTGAGAAGCATTTGGCAGAGTGACAGAGTACTAACAGACTGCATGCCATCAGTTTTTGGAAATGGATACATATGAGTTAATGTGGAAATTGGTTTGTAGCAGTAACATAGGAAGACTAATGTTTGTTGAAATCAAAATCTTGCTTCTTGCGCCTGGATTTCTATACAATATTAATATAAGATTATTACGACTAATGTCTGCTTATATTGAAGGAAATGGTAATTATTAATTAAGTAGGCAATGCTCATTATTGTGAGAAAAATACTAGCGGCAATTTTCGAGTAGGCAAGTTTTTTTACTTTTTTATTTAGATTTAAAGAGTTGGCAATAACATAGGAAGACTAATGTTTGTTCAAGTCAAAATCTTGCTTCTTGCGCCTGGATTTCTATACACTATTAATCTCACCTCTACGCCCATGAGATTATTACGATTATTGTCTGCTTATATTGAAGGAAATGGTAATTATTAAGTAGGCAATGTTCATTATTGTGAGAAAAATACTAGATGCAATTTTCGAGTAGGCAAGTTGTTTTACTTTTTATATTTAGATTTAAAGAGTTGGAACTTCATTTGACAGAAGGAAAAATTGTTTTTGCATGTTGACCACATTAAGTTTGTTTGTATTTTAGGGGATACTTAATCAGGTTGCGGTTGTTCAACGTAGAATTGCAGTCCATGCCACGAGAATTTTTTTTTTGACAAATCACCAGCTTGATACTTAATTTACCCTAATAATTAAAGCACAATTTGATCAATCTTAATGATGAAGAAAATAGTGGTTTGCATATCAAAGCTCCTTTTATCAAATGAGCCCTCTTGCCTTGACATCCATCTTTCCTTTCTCCATTTTCCCCATCCTACGTATTAAGAATTTACATTATCATTTTTTTATATAATTTATGTTGTCTTTGATATCTACCTTTTCCATGCGAGTTAAAGCCTAAACTAGCAGGTTCAGAAGGCATGCCATTTCATTTTACTATCTTTATCAAGCACAAAAAAGTGTATATTTGTGCCCATAATTACCATATAACTCCTTTAACATAGTGATACCATGGAAAATCGTCTCGCCAATATATTGGTATCGGATACAAACCAATAACATATAGTTTCGGTTTTTAAAAATTGTCCAAATATCGCCGATATATCGGTTTCGGACCGATATATCGGTATTTTTTTAATTAAAAAAATATTTTTAAATGTTTATTTTCTATCCTAATATGCATTTTTAGTCATATTTTGAAATGTATTCTTTGTTTAAATTAGTATAACTCATTTTAGAAGTTAGATTGTGAAAATATATGGTAAAAACTAGTTTTTAACGACTGATATTTTTTTACACAATATCTCCGATATTTTGTCTCTTTGGCCGACCAATATTTTATCGATATCCGATACGACATTCCATGAGTGGTACCTGCTATAAGTAGCAAGTAATGAGAATGCAAAGCAACTTATTAATGCATTTACGGTTGCTAATACCAAATTTATTCAATAGTTTTGTTGTACATTAAGTGCAATGAGACAGAATGAGCAGCGAAGTAGCAAGCCCATAATAAGATAGACCAAGAAACAATAGTTAGCTTGAAGCCTTGAAGTAAGAACTATCCTAGTAAGGTATTTAGGCTACATGATATATTCTCTCGCTTGAATAATGGTGGGTTGATCTTGTTCGACCAGCCACACCGGCCACGTAGGCATTCTACTCCCGGAACCGGATCCTGTGGTGAAGTTTCACCAGTGAGGCTGCTGGTGAAGCTTCACCAGCCGTCGATCGTACAGAATCGACGGCGCACACGGAAACCGTGTGCGCTCCGCCAAAAGACGCGCTTTTGGCCGAGCGCACATCATATCCATGTGCGCCGTCGATTCCGTACGATCGACCGGACTCCAGTTCTCATCAAGAAACGCTTTCGGGTACAGTCTCTTTGCTATGATTGCCTATGCTGCCAAAGTTACCTTTCTAGGCACCCCTTCCTTGACTTCGTTCAGCTTTGTCCCACCCCTAGTTAGCAAATTAGCGTCTAACTCGCTTGATGATTACAAATCTTATGGAGGAATAGAATTATACTATATTTTCTGCAGTCACATATGATAAAAAAAAAATAAAACAAGTTCATCTACCTGTAATGTCTCTGCACAGCTCTTAATCCTCAAGTTATTCTTGGACGTTTTGGCTACCTGGCTCGTGAGCATTTTAGCCAACCCCATGGGACAGGAAGCATTTTCTATAAGCCTCAAGGATTTCCCCTTGGAAATCCGCATTCACATCAGAGCCGTTGATCATCAATATCAACAGCGCACACGCATCACCTGTGAGTTTTTTTTGTTGTAAAATACTTTTTTGCTGGATCTCACAGATGATGTGTGTGTTGTCGATCATCTACATGGCGAATTTCCAGGCAGAAATCCTTGAGGCTTCCATAATGGCCTTAACATCTGGATTCGGCCTAAGTTCTCCAGCTTATGCATGATGTCGTGTGTGTTATTTCTGCACTTAAATATGTTGTATTGTGTTAGAACAACGATAATGTTTGCCAATGCACATATACACCGATGGCATAGCGGGTGTTTGTTGGGCAGAATTTGACTGTCCAGTAAAAACACCAGTATTTGTCTACATTGGTTGAATCCTTTCCCTAAGCAACACAGCGATAATCTTCACTACACTCCTGTTTCGACAAAAAGACCATCAAAACAAGATCACATAGCATGGTGTTTACCGTAGTAGTGCTATCCCTCCGACGACTTTTCTCATGTAAAGTCTCTCTAAACCCTTTGGTATCAACCTCGAGTCCCAGCCTCGTACCAAACCAGGCTCCGACTGGCTCCCTTCTCCGCCCAGCATCAACCTTGAAGCAGAGAAAGGGGCTAATTTTCACCACCTGCTCTCTCTGCAGATAGGGGCGGACCTGAGTGGGAAGACCAGTCAGCTCCCTAACCATGCCTTGCCCAGCTGCTGCGAAGTATGGCACCGGCTCCCTGCTCCACCCTAACCCAGCCCACGCAAAGCCGGGGAGAGGAATGGCCCCTGACTCTCGCTTTTGAACCTACAATTTGTGTAGAGCAGGGCAGCTCCAGCAAAGCAGGGGCTATAGCAAGACAGTCCCTGCCCTCTTGCTCTGCCCATGCTCTCGCATAGCAGGGGCATTTATGCCCCCAGCTCCGGCCTCCAACTCTTGCCAATGGGGGCAAAGCAGGAAAAAAGGAGGCTGGAACGAGAAGCAGGCCCATGAACTGGTTGCAAAGGGCAGCACTGCTGCGCAGGGGTTCATGAACCGTAAATGAAGCAGCAGAGGCCACGGCTAGGAACTGGAAAAGGAAGGAGAAGAAGAGGAGGGGGCATATTTTACATGGAAAATGTGCCGGAGAAGGAGCATTTTCCTGTTCAGTATCGCCCTATCAACTCTATGATGCCAAATTGGGAATGAAAGCAATTCACATAGACCGATAGCCTTTTACTCTTTTTAATCGTCTCTACTTCTCTTTTGTCCCACAGGTCCAAAATTAACATGCAGCCCTAGCCATACCATAAACTTACATGAATTCCTAGGAAGGCACGTAATAAATTCCCTTGACACCCCGATTGCACATCACATATTCTCATTTGAGTTTCCATGCTTCCACTAAATGAGGGGTTAAGCTTCAAGCATTTGACTCATGGGCCCAAAAGCTGATAAATGCTCCATATGTTTTTGCATATTCTGTCGTCCCAGTTAACATCAACCCTCCTATATCGTCATTCAAAGCCTGCATAAAATGGGAACGACAATTAATAGGGATTAGCTACAGATATGAACCTAATAATGTCTACGTGTTCTAAGCTGTTCTTAACCGACAAACTTACATATACCAAAAAATAGAGAAACTGAACAAAAAAACTAACTGCTTTTAGTGGAGTCACCCTGCATATTCCATATAACTCTGATTATACATTGGCAATCATAATTATTAATTATTTCTTCATTTCATAAATGCATTTTTATTGAACAATTTTTTTTCCTATAAAGATCGATTTCTGCTCACAAACATCTATTTGATCTTTTATAGAGTGTCTTAACCCAACGCGTTGCAAGAACACTTCATTAAGTTTGCCTCATGTTTGAAACTAATCTTTGTATGTACGCTTCCAGGGTACTGGCCTACAAGGTCAATTTTTTCCTTATATAAAGTTTTATATATAGAAATACGTACCTAATTAACAGGAGTAAAGGATATATGAGGCATATCCCTCACCTCATTACAGGCAAAACCCCTTGCCTCACACGTCAAGCTTAATAAAATTTTGGTATAAGTAGATAGATCTAAGGGAAAACTAATTCCAAGCTTTGCATAGTTCATTTGACCATTTAGATTAGACACAAACTGGCCTACAAGGTCTTGTGAATCTTATACAATTTTTGAGAATTAAATACATAATTAAGTAACCTTTATTGTGAAGTGAGCGTGATATTTCAACAATAGAAAGTAACTGCCCTGTTGTCTGTATTAAAGGTATATATAATCATTCATCAGTACCAATATAATCCTTTTCCTACCTATTCTTCACTCTGATCTATTTATTGAACAATATTCTAGAAGTTCAGACTTAAGTATATATATATACCTAATTAGTTTCCAAGTAAAAAAAAAACTGGAGAAGCACATCAAACAGCATTCACACCATTGTTGCAATCAAGCAAATTTGACTGTAATCACATTTATCCTTTCATTTCATTTTTAACCAATCTATCGTCAAGATGAAAACCTTGAAAAGACTATTGAATCCCATTGGCGCATAGTGTGTGGGGAAGTACAATCTTACATATAAAAAATGCAATTCTAAACACTATTTTTGTTTTGCTATGTTCACCTCAATTTTGAATGAAAATGGCCAAATTCAACTAAAGTTGTTATAGAACCAAGAAAAGCAATTCAAGGGCCTATTTCCCTCGAGTTTAATTTTGAGTGGAAGACACATCTAATTTTATTTATTGGTCATGTGCCTAATTGCATGCATATGCCATCTGTACTGCTCTTTACTTGAACTTAACTCCATCACTTCATCTTGGACAACGCACGAATGTAGCACTCGCAATCACGTCCTAAAGTTCAGTCAGGTCATGCCCAACTTTGCACTGAGCAGCCCAAAATGTAACTCTTATAAAGCTTAGAATTCCAAATTGACAAGCTACAGAAAGCAAGTATATGTGAGTAGCTGGTTGCTTCCTCCCTTCCTCCATAAGAAGTTTCTATTTACTTCTATCCTTTCCCTCCCTAATCCACTTTCTCTATGCCTATCCTACCTCTTCCCATGTCCCTTTCTCTTATTTATCTTTTTATCTTCTCTTCCTCTGCCACAAAGTTTCCCATGTTTCACACTTCTGTCGTTCTCACCTTTTTTGTCTCTCTTTATCTCCCCTTTCATTCTCTCTTCACTTTCTATATAATTCTATTCTTTCCCTCCCTCATCCGCTTTCTCTATTCATATCCTACCTCTTCCCATGTCCCTTTCTCTTTATTTATCTTTTTATCTTCTCTTTCTCTGCCACAAAATTCCCATGTTTCACACTTCTTTCTCACCTTTTTTGTCTCTTTATCTCCCCTTCCATTCTCTCTTCATCTACAGCAGTAATTCTCGTTTCATTTATTTCTCCCCCCCCCCTTTCACCCTCTATATTTTGATTAAGGATTTTGAGGACTATCTGTAAGGACCTTCTTCAGAATTTAGATGCTAATCTGAAAGTATGGGCAGGTGCATGCCAAGTTCTAAATGGGAAGATCACAGGCAATCTAAATTCCAAAAAGCAATGCTTGCCAGACTGGATTCTCAGGCTGCTTCCTGCTTAAATTTTATTCCCCAAATTTTAAGAAGGGCAACCTTAAGGCTTTAGTCAATCTTCAGCGGTACAAAACAGATATTAAACAAATTCGATCCCAAACAAAAAGAAAAGAAAAGAAAACAGAAAGAAGCAGTAACATCATCAACTAAAGCATGTTGACCTTATAATGAATAGTAGGAAGCTCAATTTCTTGGCATATACTGTGAAGTGATGAAAAGTTGAACAAAATGAAGTGTGCACTATACCCAAAACACTGCTTATACACCCATTAAGCTCCAACAATAATTGGCTGATGACACAATATAACACTCCCATCCCCCACCCCAAAAGAACCACTCAGCTAACTCGCCAGGAATATATTTATCCACAATTTTTTGCAAGAAAATGAGTAAGTGGCCATAATTGAGGGGTATGGTTCGTTATCATGTGGCAAAACTCAGAGAAAGTGTTCATAGAAAGCGCTGCATGGTGTCAGTGCCCACTGCCCAGCAGCTTGCATTCTTGCGGAGTTCATTTAAGAAATGCCACTCAAGAAACACACAAGAAATTACCAACCACTGGATTTCTATCCAACGGCTGGCAGAGGTGCTCGGTGCTGAGGGCACACAACGCCCTATATCAGCATTCTAGAAATGAGGGCATCAGGTAGTGAGAAATACTTCAAAAGTACTAGCATTCAATGGGATAAAATTCTACAATTTTAATTAATATTAAGGGCACATCATTTTAGAATAGACAATATAACAAGCAGAGACAACAAATGACAATGAGTATTCAGTATTATTGCAACATATTGGAAGGAAGGAAAACAAAAAAAACATAAAGATACATACCCGCAGAAACTATGATGTTGACTTCATAGCCCTGCCCCCTCTGACACCAATGTACTACGGTCCCAAAATATCTACAAAATACAAAATGAAGATAAAGTTTATTGCTTCTATCCATCCTTAACAAAAGTGGCAACTTCAATGTACATAATATTGTTCATCAAATGCATATCAACATGAATAAATAATTCATTCTCCAAATACCAGCTACCACTTCATTGATTAGATATTAAGCCTCCAAATGCTGATGCATTAGTACATTAACATATGACATCTACTGTCGAAAAGCTAATACAGCAGGGTTAGCTTTTGTAATACAGCACGGTAAGCTTTAGTAAACAGATAACCCTTAACACTATCCAGCAAGCAAGCACGTAACCAAAAAAGCAGAAGGTTTTTTAGTCGTCATCTCTCAAGAAAAAACAGATTCTATATCACCAAACAGTTACGAGACATCACCCTTCAATTTTGTATGCTCAAAATGCAGATATTGGATCTACATGAGAATATACAGTGCCAAATTTTCAGGTGGATGCCTTTACTCCTCTAACAAGAGACCCAAATGCTCACACAGACAATCTTAACCAAGGATCACTTGTAAGCACCACCAATTTACCATCCAGGGATGAACTTATCCAAATTTCTTTTATAAGAACAAACCTACCATCCACTAGCATGTAATTCAATTTAACCAAAAGAATCAGAACATATATATACTCTGTCATATACAACTCAAAATATATCCCCTCTTGACTAAAATTCACGGGAGTCCCTTCCTCATCTAGAGATATCAACTTATCATTAATGAGTCTGACTATTTAGTGGAATCACTGATCTCAAAAGGCATTTCCTAATCTACCACCTTACAGTATATCTAGTGCATCATTTCTGATTGGGGATATATTCCGGCATCTATATGCTCTCATCTTGAATCTTCACCCCTGTAGTATCTTTGTACAAATTTTCAAAGCGCATTCTATCTTCAAAATTTCAGCTTTATCTGACCCTACTGCATCTCTTGATAGTCATACCAGAAAAGTTTAATCCAAGTTCTACTTCTATGCTTAGTTCCATAGTTGTACTTCAAAACTAGACCAGTCATTACACATCCAAACAACTAAGGCAGGGAAAATATAACATGAATCTTACACAAAAATTATTGACCAGAACTGACAAAAAGTTGTAATCAATTCCAACAGCAAATGAATAATCATCATCATACGCTTTTTCCCAGCCATTTGGTACGGGGCCATGGATTCTTTACCATATTTGACTTTTATCAGAATCAGAATGATCGTACAAAATCCATTGAAAGAACCCTAAACCCTAAGTCAGCCAACTTGTGTACGATACACAGATATAACTTCCATGCACAAGCCCAGATGGCACACACATTCCTTGACAAACATATTGCCTGGCTAACATTACACACCAGAACGTCCATGAAAACACACTCTCACAAACGGAGATGATGGTAAACTGACAACACAAGAGCAACTTAGAAACATATTGACTGGCAAACCACAGTAACACAGGCTGTTCATTAGGCAATCCCAACTATCAACTTCAAACAGCCAATCTAATGACACACAATGAATCTAACCAAGGCCGCAGCCCATGCAACAGAGACTTCACTTACTGCCCTAATAAGAATCCTATTTCTCATACCTTTACAAAACAATACTGCCACAAACTGGATAGAGAAGCTTTATGCATAAATAGACAAATTACAGCACGTATATTATAAATGATCAAGAATTATAGTTTTTCTAATAAAATAGATCATACAAGATGTTTAAATCCTTGCATAAATAGATCATGCACATGCCAACTTGACTATAAAACAGCACAAAAATAGCTCCTCATATTTGGTGTCAGACCATTGCAAGTCCTGCTAGTAGTTCAACGAGCTCCAGGTCATAGTCAAGCATAGTTTTAATTACAATGTTTTTTCAATGAAGTCTAAGTCTAAACAGAAGACACACTCAACAAAAGACAGCAGAACCTGCAACCTGCAGATGGAAAAAACTACGATGGCCACAAGCAACTTTTCGATAACGCAAGAGCTACTTACTATGCAATGCAACAAATATGCTCAGAAAAGAACAGCAACTTACTTGACTTTAACGAGAAAGCTCTCCATGCATTTGGCTTGGAAATGAACTAGCAGCTCCGCTTCATGCAACCAGTGAATGCATAACTTAATTCTCAGCTAACTACATATTTTCCAGCTACTGAGTTCATTTTTCTAGATTTTGGCTCCCAGCCAAAATCTAACCTACTTTGCTTGCGTTATAGCTATATACATGGCAACTTTTGTCTAAGTGCATTCACCTGATACCAGAGATTTCCAGATTCCAAATAGTGGTGACATCACATCTTGCAACTCTAACAACTCAACAAGATACCAATGGTGTCCTATACATCACCGCTACAATAGATCAAGAAGGACCAATACCAACGAAGCAATAACTTAAAATTCATGCTGAAGCATGAAAGTCTGACCCAAAAAGGCTGGCTACCATGATGAGAAAAAAATACCCCCAACAACAAACACCGCCGCTGCATGTGAAGATAGATATATGGCCTAATGGAAACATCTCTCCTCCACCTAGGGTAGGAATGGCAGAAGGACAAACCAACTGGGTAATATAGAATGTAGAATCACATGGAAATATGTTAAGCACAATATCTAGCAGATATTATCACCGAAGTATATTGTCGGAAGCTGAACATCCTCTAACCAAATTGCTAAGTCAGTTGGGAAGGATTTGGTTTGTAAATATTCACCATTACATGAAAAAGGAAAGTGATAAAGGTAGCGACGAGGTTTGGTTGGACAGAGAAAAAGTGGGCCAAAGGCCCAATATTCCTGCCCAACCAAAATCCACCACAATATTAATTAAGACTGATAAACCTAAATGAAGTACAAATGAAAAGAATATAGAGCTAATATTAGGCCAAAAATTCTAAATACAAAAGTTAATTAGCCATCACATTATTTTCTCCTACATAACAAAAAACAGTAGACATAAAAAACATTATTGTAGATTCATAAGTAAACATTGATGTCTTCTTCAGAGTACTAAGTCACACCATATTTTGACCAGTGGCACGCTACTGTGGTGGTAAATCCAAATCTATTAAAATTATTAATTCTTCTTCTGAAATCAAAAAACCACCTATCTCTAATTTTCTCCAAGCTCAGGGAATCCTACTTGACAGCTTTCCTGTAGGATGCCAGATGTATTTTTCCAACTTTTTTATGTATCCTTGAGTTCAGTAACTCACATTCACCTTATAATTCAATCAGAAAAAGGACATATGCCTGCAAATGGAAGTGGAACGCCAGATTTACCAGCTTGGCGCCAAGTTGAACAGCAACTTTGAACCGACCTGCAACCAACTAACTACATGCCCAACATACATCCTCTCCCCATATACTCGATTAAGACCAGCATTGCCCACTCTTTTGAAACAGATCAATCAACCAACTACAATTTTGCGTCCTACATAAGAAATATCAAAAAGACACTACAGCAAGTAAAACTTAGCCATTTCCGAACACATGATCTGAGTAGACCAGCAAATGCAGTAGAATACAACACTTAGAGTGTCCTGTTTCAACAGGCAACTAAATTGAAGGGAAAAAATGCTGCACCATCATTAAACACAAGCTAAACTTGATAAACAACTCCTACTGGTTGGTTATATCTCTTTCATGCTGCATCAAGGATTGCAGCTTCGCACCTGAAGCCAGTGATCTTCAACTCAGGCTTAATTACCACCATCACTGGTGGTTACTCCTAGGACAAAGACTGCAAAGTTGTTCTCCTTCTACATCCTTGCTTTCAAAATATATGCAGCCAGCTATGGCCCGGGTTTGCCACCTTTGTCTTCATACTAGTCTCGATCGGCAAAAATAAGAGATACCGAAGAGATTGGAAAAATAATCTCATGGTTGAGGAAGCAAAGCAATACTACATAATTAACGCCAAACACCTAATGTTAGGAGACAATATTTCCTGGGTGTTTTTCTCAGTAATAGGCCTACCAGCGAGATCTTGCTAAGATTGCATGCCTTGGCTATGAATGAGTCATTCAATACAACCAAGCTGGAAGAATAGGGAAATACACATATCATCAGATAATTCCCTAATGAAGAGATTTGTCGAGTAACACCTTATAACTGCTGTAATGTCTTGACCATGTAAAATGACGAGATTATAATAAGAATGTATAAGAAAAAGGCAACCATCAATTACCCATACTGGAAAAATAAAAAAAGATCCAATAGTAACATATAGCTGTTTCCTAAAACATCATTCATGACACTTGAGTCCCCAACCTCTGTTGCTATGCTGCAGATCTTGTAGATCAGTTAACATGTGAATACCAAATTCGTGTGAAATGCACATGCACATTCATCTGTGTCCATGAGCAAGATGCATGTCATATGCACCCCAAGGAGCTGGTGCTGTTCCATATACTTGAGTGCTTTCTGCAACACCTTGTACCTAAAAGCAACATGAAGGCAACCAATAAATATAAGAATGGAAAAAGTAAAAAGGCACGATGATGTAAAGCAGCAACAAGTACATCAAGTAACATACATGATTCATGGCATAACCCCCAGGGTACGGATTTCCTCCATATACAGAAGGATCAGGATTCACATAATTTGCCGCATAGCCTGCAGCAAAACCTCTTATGTCAGTCTTAGCTAATTGTGAGTGGTCATTTTACCACGAAAAAAATAGATATATAAACATCCTCCCTCCCTCAAAAACTCTTCTCCTACAGCACCTCAAAAAATAAATATAAAATATTTTTTACCAAACTGCAGTAGCACGAAACTTGACTATTAATTTACACTACTGCTTTACCATCAGATGCCATAGCCTTCCTCTCCACATCCCCAAATAATAAAAATTATAATGAAAGATAAAACAGAAAGGTCAATTAAGTATACTTAAATCTCATACCTGGATTCACAGCAGCAGCAGCAGCTGCACGTGCTCTGTTTTCTGCATTAGCAAGTTCAGCTCGCAGTTTCTCCACCTCCCTTGCCATAGAAACCAAATTCTGTTCCATAGCTTGACCCTGTTCATAATTTTCAGAATGTGCTTTCTTCTCATACTCAACTGCTGCCCTGCACATAAAAAGAAACATCTATAAACAACCTAGCGTACAGCAAACAAAAGGCACTTTTGACCAAAATTTTCAAATAGCAAAAGAAAAGAGAGTATAATATAAACCGCAGAATATTTTCTCCCTCACACAGAACCAGGCTGAATGCAGAACCTATTTTCACATAACACTTACAAGTTGAGAACTGCTTCAAACTAAAAACAAGAAAATCCATAGGCATATCTACAATAGTCAATAGATATGCATGATGCAGTTATTGTCATATCACAATGGGAAAGAGAGCAGACTGAGGTTGTTATCCAAATGCTTTTTCTCAATTTGTCTCCCAACCCATTTATTACAACAGATATGACTGAAAGCGCCAAAATGATACCAGAACTGTATAGATTAGTAAAATGGCATAGATGAAATCCTCCACAAATTTCTCCTAAACCATAATTCCTAAGAGCAAAACCCATCAGTGATAGTTTACCCAAATCAGAAGCAGCTTCCATGATTTTCTCATTTAAAAAAGTAGAAAACACTATACCCGTTCAAAGAGGATGGGAACTAGGATGTTTAAGGGCAAACTACAGATAAAACAGGAAAATATTTTTCATAATGCCTGCAGAGAATAATAATTGGTACCTAGCACGCTGCAGTTCTTGCTTCATAGTTTCAATCTCCCTTTTAATAGCTGGAGCTTGCTGCAACTCCGCATTTGCCCTTCCCAAATCCTGTTTTAGTGTCTGTACCTGGTTGGTCATCTCTTGCTTAGAAGCACTAAGTTTCTGTATGTCAGAACGCACTTGTGAAAGCTCAGCTTTCAGTGACTCAGAGCCCCTAAGATCAGCTTCCAGCTTCGCAGACTTGTCGTACAAGTCCCTCACATGGATCTCCTTTTCTGCCTGCATTGACCCTGCAACATGGGCCATCCATTGAAGCTCATGTTGTGCAGCTGCAAGCTCCTGTTTCAGAGCCACATGAGTGGCAGCCAACCTTTGGTTGTCCAGCAGCAGTGTCTGAATCTCATGGTGCTGTGCTGCGAGACGCTCTTCAATGATGGCCGGGTGTGGGGGAAGGTGGCTCCCACGAGGGTAAGGCGGAAGTTGCTCGCGAAATTCATCGAGAAGTGCAGGGTGATGGAGGGATGGACCCAAATGGCCCCTGGCAGCCGGATGGAGCAAAGGAGCTTCATGTACTGGAGGCGGTTGAAGCCCACCCTTCAGTGAATGCAGTGGAGCTCCACTTCCACGATCACGACTTCTTCGAGACATCTACCGATTCTTCACCACAGAGAGACACAACTAAGTACAAAAGTTCTATGAATAAATATAGCAAGCAACAAGCAAGAACCAGTTTATATCTGTTTATATGTGCCATTGAATTTCGAATCTGCACATGTAAAAGGGCAGTTTGAACATCATAAAATGAAGATAAAATGTGATGAATGGCAATGCTTCAAAATCTCAACTTTATCAGAAAAATAAACATGAATCTATGTATATTAACAGCTGAAAATATGAAAACCAGAGCAACGAATTAGATAGCTTGCAGCAAAGAAAAGATGGTATTTCTCTATGCGCTTTCTAAAAATTACTAAACAAGAGGAAGAAACCCAACTAAACTTCAGCGATGAAGGGTTTATGGCATCGAAACGATTTCTCAAACAACAAACGAACAAGTTCAAACGAGTAAGAGAACCCAGAAACCCCTATCGGCAGAGCATGGATTAGTAACAAAATTTCAACACAAAAAATACCAAAAAATCAGAAAAAGAAAAAAAAAAAGGAAAAACAGGATTACAAGCTGTGCAAGAGACTAGGCAACAAGAGAAGATGAAGGATTCAGTAAAAGAGGGCAAAGATAGAGGTGTGCCGGCGGGAGGAGTGGAGGAGGAGCTGCTACCGGCGGGGGGAGGGGGGAGCTAAGGAGGAGGAGAAGCTTCAGCAAGACAGCAACACGCCTGAGCCGCTCACGCAGGTTTATATGTTGGGTCGACTCGTTCCCGGTCCGAGGGGTTTAGGGTTTTGGGAAAGACGATGGGATAAAAAATATATACTCCGATGTCCTATACTCCTATGTCGTATCGGATAGTGATGATAGTATTATCTAGATTGGAAAGTCATTTTAGATTTATAATCAAGACAAATATAAGTATTGTATTAGTATAAGGGACGTGTCGTGCCCAAAGGCCTCGAGCCGCAGATTTCGATCCGATGGCGGGTGTCAGATCAGGGGGCAGGGAAGATAATCACGCACATCTCGTATTAGCTTGACTCAACAAATAATGTGGGATATGATTCATGGAATGTTGTCGTTTTGGTACGATATATTGTGTTTTTAAAAAAATTATTTTTAAAAAAAAAGTTTTAAAAAATCAACTTCCCCGTTTGTTTCCAATCCTATGCCAAGTGGAAAGGTACAAGTTTAAAACGCAAACAGATATTTTGAATTATATATGTATTTTTAATACATATTTTAAAATTTATGCTTGTCTAAATTAGTATCACTTATTTTAGAAGTTATATTGTAAAAATATATGGTAAAAATTAGTTTTAACTACCGATATTTTTTTACACAATATCTCTAATATTTTATCTTTTTGGTGGACCGATATTATATTTTATAGATATCCGATACGATATTCCGTGATAGGATTGAAGGGGATAGATCAACTATTTTGGTAGCCTAAGGAATCTACTATATGAGGTCACTTTGAATCGTAGCCATTGGATCTTGATTTGACGGCTACAAATATCCATAATGATCTCACCCACTCTTTGATGTGACACACTCACCTACCCACTGATTTAATATCCACCCTCCGATCGGAATCTAATGGCAATAAAGATTGGCCTCATGCTCCTTATATGAGAACGATCTCATGTAAACTCATCTCATATATATATATATATATATGGAAAAGTTTAAATGAGATCGCTCTCATATTGCTTATATGAGGCCACTTTGAATCGTAGCCGTTAGATCTTGATCTGACGGCTACAAATATCCATAATGATCTTACCCACTCCTTGATGTGACACACTCACCTACCCATTGATTTGATATCCACCCTCCGATCGGAATCTAACGGCAATAAAGATTGGCCTCATGCTCCTTATATGAGAACGATCTCATGTAAACTCATCTCTATATATATATGATCTCAATTTCTTTCTACTTGCCATCATATATATATAGAGATGAGTTTACATGAGATCGTTCTCATATAAGGAGCATGAGGCCAATCTTTATTACCGTTAGATTCCAATCGGATGGTGGATATCAAATCAGTGGGTAGGTGAGTGTGTCACATCAAAGAGTGGGTGAGATCATTATGGATATTTATAACCGTCAGATCAAGATCCAACGGCTACGATTCAAAGTGGCCTCATATAAGCAATATGAGAGCGATCTCATATAAACTTTTCCCAAAGAAATTTTCATCTAATGCTCTATAAACCGAACCACCTTGTCGACTTTCTAAACCAGGCCATTTAGTTATCACTTCCAGCCTCCAGGTTAAACCGGGTTTATGCCCGTGAAACAAGGAAAAACCACCCCGGACACCATCCAAACAATGCTTTCATCTCATGTCTATTTTCAACAAGTGAAGTGGGGAGCGGCCACCGTGCCGATCAAGCCGCGCAGACTGCTGGACCCTGTACAAAAACCACAGCACGCGAGGTTCCACCGGAGTCGCCTTGAGTTCCCTAAAAAAACTGGGTACAGTTGTGACTCTACAGTTTTAGATTACCAACAGGAACCAAATGAACATGTCCTAGAGTTCATGATTTAAGAAAATGGGAAGCTCAAGATTAGAAATAAAAGGAAAGAAGATACAGACGAGACCAATATTGACAAAGAACTATCACCATTCACTTAATTTCTACAGCATTTGTCAATAAGAACTTTTTAGTTGTTATTTTCCTTCTTCACTTCACTTCATGCCTACTCATACCGAAGATTCACTTGATGCAGTATTTATCTGCTTGGCCAGATATGCTTCATAAATCTCTACTACAAGTCGTGGGTCTTTATCAACAAGCTCTTTGTACTCTTCCCTCTCTGTTAGTGTGTCCATGTTGTCGGTGATCAAGGACAGAGCTGCTTCAAGTAGCTGCTTGGCATTGTGGCGATGAGCAAATGCAAAACTCATGACAGCATTATCATTTGTCACCTTGGATGTCATAAATTTTTCGCAACAAGCCTTGAGGTACTTCACTTGATATTTCTCTGCCAGAATTAGGAGTTCACAAGCGAGTTGCTCGTCAAGAGAGACTTCGGCTGTGTACAAGAAATGAACAAAAGAGCGTAGCACATCATAGGACACATCACTTATTTTAATAGTCCCACTTCTGCTCTCTTCCATCTCATTCTCCAGCATTGCTTTGAAAACCGGCGATTTGCTTGTCTGGGATATTTGACAGAAGATAACAAAGATTAATCATAGTTTCAACAGAATTACATGACATAAAATACAGCAGTCAAGAGAAAATATCTGGAAGGCATTCTTGGTATCAACAGCAGTCACCTAGTTTCTATTCAGATTATGAACAACAAAGGGTAAATTCTCCAAAAACTGCACTTTCAGAAACAATCATAATAATTTTGATAACCATCATTTCTAGAAAGCCTATCAGGGATCAGACACTTGTAATCCAGCTTGCCATTTCACTTGTTTACACTTGAGTTAATGAAATAGAGAGAAAAGAAATAGAGATGACAGTTATGCTAGAATCCTTACTGTTTCTTACTTGTCAACACTGTTAGAGAAACTAACATAGAAAAGCACTTTTAACTGTTATGCTAAGTAACATTTAGAGAATGAGTTCACCATTCATAATTCAGAAAAACTCTTAGTTCTAAGTTCAGCTAAAGTATGCAAGTCTACAATTTTCACAAATTGATAATTGCCTTAAAAAACATGACCAAAATTTTTTAGATTAACCAATTTATTCTCATGCACAATGCCACAATCTTTACCATTGAATTACAAGTAAAACAGGACCCTATATAACGTACTTTAATGCTTAATTAACAGAAACGAAAAAAAGAAGAGCAATGATGACATTTAGTTAGTGCCTTATTGACCACTGTTTTGCCAAACTATAAAAATATACAATACTATGTTAATTGGAAGAGTGAGATCATATAATTTTCACAAGCAAAGAATAAAATGGTAGATGGAAAAAAAAATATTTTCTATAACTAGCATTCTTTACAGCCATACCACATTTCAAGAAGTATGAAGAAATGCATCATGAGGCTAAATATACAACTTGGAATTCTTGTTAAATACAAAAAAACGCCAACGAGTTCTGCAACAGGAACTGTATATGTCCAAACTTTCCAGGCTTTGTGGCTTATGTCCAACCAAAAGTTATCATAAATACTTCTCTAGTCATCTTCCAGTTAATCACAATGGTCAATTTTCCTGCCCATGGATGGAATATTTTTTAGTTTTAATGTCAGTGTTAAGTTTATTCATTCTAACTGTAAAAAGAAGCCAAGAATAAGCAAGAATGAACATAACTAGAGGTTCAAAGTCAAGAAGAAATCCTGACTATTTATATACACAAGTATCATAAAATACATCGTATAAAGTCATAGTTTGATAATGAAGTATTGCCAGATTTATATATTGACGATGAAGCATTGACAGATCCGGAAAACAATAATAAAAAAAAGGGATGAACAATGATAATAAAACTAAGCCCCTTCATCATCTCTACTGCACATAATTATGCCCTCTAATCGATGAAGAATCGAAGATCGTATGCACAGGCTACAGAAGATCAGACGACAAAACTGACACGACTGACAGCCAGAGAGGGTAAGGTCGAAAACAACAATGGAAGCTTTCAAGAAACTCCAAGAATTTCCTGAACTCTACAAGTATAACAATTTCCTAACATACTAGAAATACAATCTGCCGACTGCCAATTAACTATTTGAACCAGTCCCAGAAAAAAAGCACTTCTAAGTCTCCCTATATGACAATTATCAAAAAAAAAGTCTCCCTATATGATTCCACTGCTTACATGCTTCATTCCCAAAACAATGGAAACAACAACTAATTTGTAGAAAGTTCATCGAGGACAATAAAAAGATATAATGCCTACTTAAAAACAGTTAAAGTCTCTTCATTATGGTCGAAAGAAAAGGCTAAGCATGCAGTGAGGATCGGCATTATGGTGAAACCAAAAACAAGCTGACTTCGTATATAATTAAAAAAAAAAACTGAATTTAGTTCAAATCAGTCTATTCTCGGACAAAGTTACCCCGGAACAGTAGAGTTGGGTTGAAACTTGGAAGTTACGGTAAGTATGAAGCAAATAAGAAGCGTATAAACTAATATAACGCCTACTTATATGCAATCAAAGGCAAATACCAATTTGTAGGAAGTCAACATATATTAATACTATTTTATTGTAGAGTCCCTGCTTCCCATATTAATATAGTCCAATTTGGAAGAAAGAAAAAAAGTGATAAATACAAAGTCAATTAATTAACCATTTTTACTAACACTTTTTACTCCATCTACTAATTACTATGAGAAGGATAACATGAAATAGGACTACTAAATAAGAACAATTTTTTTTTGTTTGAAATAAGACTGTTAAAATGGGAGGGAGGGAAGGAGTATTGGATTAATAAGCCAGTTTATATGCCTACCTATATACTCCCTACTTCCCATACTAAGTATTATATTTGGGTTTTCAAAAATGAACGTTTAAAAACCCAATAGGGCCTTAATATAGGACAGAGGGACATTTATCACCAATACTAATTTGTCAAAAGTCCACGAAGAACAATAAATAAGTATAATGCCTAGGGATATAAAACCGAAGACAGTTCATCATAGTCGAAGGAAAAAAGCTAAAGATGTAGAGAAGATCTATATTATAGCGAAACCAAAATCAAGCTGAGTTTGTGACAAAAAAAAGCTGATTTTAGCTCAAGTCAACGTATTTTGGAGAGAACCTATAAAATGTATCTACTAATTCTGAACGGAGGGAGAGCGGGAGAATGAAGCTAAGAAACTATCATAAACTCTTCCTACATATACTTATCAACCCAACATAGATGCTCACGATATCAATTCTTATTTTTCTTTTTCTAAAATGTTCTCAACAATATCCTATATAAATTGGTTCACATTTAACAACAAAATAACCAAAACCGCGCATCTCCTATTTCATGTCACAATACAAGCCCGAACACACTCAGCAATTCAGCCTCAACAGACCTCAAATAGCACAATTTGAACAAACCCCATTTGCACTCGCGATTAAACATAGACAAAAAGAAAAGATCTCCTACAGTGAATTCAAGTACAAGTAAGAAATAACTTTGTTGATCCCATAACGAAGATCACGTACTCCCTCCATCCGATAATAGTAGGTACATTCCCTTCCTTCTATGTCCGAATAAGTAGGCACAATTAGGCCTATTTGTCACCTATATTTTGGGGGATCACAGTGGCCTCAAAAAATCAATTCTTTACACTGTAATTACCTTTCCCAGACGGAGAGTATAACAAAGAAAGGCAATAAAACTGGGTTCAGAGGAGGGAGGTGATAGCATACCAGGACGGCGCGATGGGCGGGGAGGGCGGAGCAGTGGTCGTCGGAGGCGAGGAGGAGGAGGTCGGTGAAGGAGGGAGAGGAGGGCTGGTGGTGGAACTCGAAGGGGGAGGCGAGCTTGAGGAAGACGACCTTGGCCTTGAGGTCGTCGATCTCCCGCTTGAGCTCGTCCTCCGTCTCGCTCGCCTCCTCGTAGCACTCCCGGCAGGTCCCGGCCTCGCCCGCCTCGTACTCCTCCCGGCACGATATGCACCTCATCCCCACCGCCGGCGCCAGCGCCGGCGCCGAGTACCTCCCCGTTGCTCCGCCGCCTCCGCCTCCGCAGCCGGCACGCTCCCGCCTCGGGCCCGTCGACATCATCTTTCGAACTCAGTCCGAGCGAAGCCGAAGCTGGAGCCACGACTCAGACTGTCTTCCGGTTTTTAGAGTAGTTCTTATGGGCCGTTTGGGGCGTGAAAAAAACCAAAACATATAATATGTTTCACTTTCAGTATTTTATTTCATGTTTTTTTTCACTTTCAACAAGGTTTTCAAAACCGGACCGGCCATCGACCCGGATCGATGGCCGGTCCGGTTGGACCGCGGTTGGACCGCGGTCAAACCGGATTGACCCGGTTTAGGGGTGAGGATGAAAGTTATATAATAAATATACTTTTTGGTAAAGTAATAACATGAAACCACCAGTAGCCTGGGTGGTTGAGGCGTAGGTACCATCAGGGAGGGGGGAGGTTAGATTTCGACCGGTCCGGTTTAAGAGAAAACCGGCCGGTTTATTAAACCGGGGTGAACCGGCCGGACCGAACCGGTTTTCCGGCCGGTTCCGGTTCTCCGCGGTCGGACCGGCCGGTCCGGTCCGGTTTTGAAAACCATGCTTTCAACTGAAGCACCAATTGCTGAAAAGTGAAAAAAACTGGAAATGAATAGTGAAAGTGAAACATCCACGGTAGACTTTTCGCACAGGATTCTAAAGAAAGTCAACTGTCTACAAAATCTCCTCGTGAGGAGATTCTGCAAAGAAGTGTTGCCCTCAAAAGTGTTGATTATCAATATAATATGTAATCAAGAGGGATTGTACTTTACCCGTCTGTGTTGAATTATATTCCAATAGAACCTGAAATTGCAGATAGAAATCAAATTGTTTGAGGCACAGTGATTCAGAACAGCTGACTTCGAAATAGATATTGCCTCCTTATTCGTGCACAGGCTTTCTCTGGCAATCTATCCCCAAGATATAACGGATCAGTTGACAAGTGATGCACTCCAACAAGTCAGACTCGAATTCAGAGAAAAATAATTGTTGCCTTTAGGAAGAAGAATCATAAAAGAAGAAGGATAGAAACCAGAACGAACTGTGTTCTGTATATCTTTTGAGTTTTTTCATTCACAATATATATAGGAGGACTCCAAAGGGTTCTTTCAGAAGGAATAAGATACAACTTTTAAGAAGAAACGGCAAAATCCCAGACTGTAACCATCGGTGCGATCGATCGCTACGATAAGCGATCAATCGCCTCAGTTTTTTTTTATATTCCAGTATTTACGATCGATCGTCCTGAATGCGATCGATCGCGCCTCTGCTTTGCGAAATCACAGTAGATACGATCGATCGCGGTCTCTTTTTGCGATCAATCGATGATGCAATATTTAAACGGATTTATTTGTCCATTGTCTATCCAATTACCCATCTTACCGTTAGATCATAATCAACGGCTTTTAATCTCCAAAAATAATTAGCCATTTGATAAAAAATCAAAGGCTCTAGATGCAAGATGCGGGTGCTAAGTGCTAAGTGCACCACTAAAGCGCCACAATGGCCCATTCGCCCATGCCACACGTGCGTGCGTGTGTGTACCTTTAAGTGCATCTATGAATGTGTACATCTTCATTTGGGGAGAGTCTCCACATCCATAAGATATACAAAGAAGAAGAAATCTTCCTCATATATACCCTACCACAATCATACACTCATGTGTGTTTCCTATGCAGAACTATCTTAGAGATTTCTTTTTCATTTCCCAAATAACTTTGCAAAATTATTACATTTAATGAAAATAAAATTCTTACTAATCCTATTTCAATCAATCAATAAAATGTGGGCCTAAGATGGGCTTAGATGGAATTCATTTAGTGAGCTTACACCACTAAATTAATTTAAGCCTATCTACCCAAACCAAAACCCATCTTTTATATTTAAGCCCATCATCCCAAAACAAAAACCCAACAAAAAGTTTGGGGAAAATTTTTTTGTGTTGCCCCTCACCCTTCGTGTTGTAGTTCCTTCTTTCCTGTGCCAAAATCGAAGAAACAGAATACCCTAGATTCTGCTTCTTATACTAACAGAAGTTGCAATCAAACATGCCCATACATTCACTCTCGGTGCACCTTCTTGCTTGAGCGCATAAACCACAAGGGATGCATGTGCGCCATTGATTTAGATGATCTTCGGCTCTTATCTGATGGCGGATATTATGAAGGTGGATAAAAAATGCTTCCCTCATTCTCACATTGAGGAATAGTCCATCATCCCAAGTTTTAGCCACCCCACCCCTATAATGGATGTCTACCATCTGCCCATTTTTATACGGTGGACATCTACTGTATGTGTAGAGAGGGTGGGCTGGCTAGATCGTGGGGGATGGTGAAACTATTCATCCTTCTCAGACTATCTCATTAAATATTTTCTAGACCGGAAAAGTTAACACTTTATGGTGCATTTGGATAAAGAAGCAGCTCCTTCGTAAGCGGCTTTCCTTTTGGTTAAATGTCCTATCACACTCCAAGAGAAAACCTTCTCCTAACCCTCCTCAAGAGGAGATTCTTCCGGAAAATGGGCTTGTAAAGAAGCGCTTTACATTCCCGAACGCGCCCTTACTATATGCTTCCCTACTCACTTGCAAGTTGCAGGGGTGCTACGAGCCAACGGGACGGGATC
Organism: Houttuynia cordata; assembly: GCA_039654745.1. Classification (NCBI taxonomy): domain Eukaryota; kingdom Viridiplantae; phylum Streptophyta; class Magnoliopsida; order Piperales; family Saururaceae; genus Houttuynia; species Houttuynia cordata. Next base: position 3,676,365 of record CM077508.1, on the reverse strand, counting down.
ATACAGCGTACCACCTGATCAAAATTGATGGCCTGCTTCACCCTAGCTCATGTTACGCATATAAACTCAGACTCTTCAAGTTGTTGGTGTAAAGAGGGGAAAATATATATTATGCACCTTTACGCATATTTCAAATATGCGCCAAGGCGCATTGCGAACCTTCAGTTTGTGATTCACCAGCTTGTGTAACTTGCCCTTGGACTATGTTGTTGCAGCTTGTATTATGTCGGCAGCAATTTCCAATTGCAGACGCGCATGCGCTAAGCCAATACTAAGTTACTAACGAGGCTCATGAGAAAAAATATTGCCAATACTAACAAGGCTCATAAGACAATATATTTTTCATTGTTTGGTGAAAGACGAAATATTTAGCCTAAAATTTATGTTACACAATCATGACTATCAGTTTAAGATAATCCAATCCAACTTAATAAAAAGTGTAATAAGTAGACTCACCTTGCATGACAATGTTAATAGCCATGTTTAGTTGTTTTGGAGAACTCATGGTAAACTTTAAAGAAAATGGTTGATTAAAGAGACTCAATTAGCCTCACCTTGTCAATCATCATGTCAATGGTTTTGGAAACTCTGTTAGCCTTGTTTCAGCCCTAAATTAACATTCGCAATCAAACAAGTCTCATAGTGATCGTCGCAAAAGCCCTGATTTGTTATTGTGAGATCAAATGACCAAGCAACACAGAAGAAAATTTCAAACTGAAGGGATAAAACTAGTTTGTAAAAAATAAATTCACTGTATTCCAATAATAAATTTCAACTTCTGTAATCTGCCATGAGTATAACCTAACCATTAGGCTAAATTTAAATATCTTCCCGCCCAAAAAGATTTCAATCAGGAAAACCTAAGTTACCGGCTGGAAGGCCCAGGCATGAGAGTCCTTGTACCCTTTCTCCTCCTTTGGGCATCAAATCATTCTCGATGCCTAGCACCTCACGGATCTCCTCCGGAGATATCCCCAGTTTCCTCTTGGCTACCTTGTCTAGTATCGCATCGCGGAGGCCATCGATTTCTAGGTAATTGGCGGTTAGGATCAGCGGCAAGAGTTCCTCGAGTGTCATATCCAAAAAAAAAGGGCATCTCAAACGTCGAGCTCTGCCTTGTTGGCAAGGAATTCCGTATCAGATATCGGTAAAATATCGGTCGACCAACGAGACAAAATATCGGAGATATTGTATAAAAAAATATTGGTAGTCGAAAACTAGTTTTTACCATATATTTTCACAATCTAACTTCTAAAATAAGTTATACTAATTTAGACAAAGCATAGATTTCAAAATATGCATAAAATGCATATTACGATGGGAAACAAACAAAAAAACTATTTCCCCCTTTTTAAAAATAAATTCCCAATTTTTTTTTGAAAATATTTTTTTAAATGGCAATATATCGGCGATATTTTTAAAAAATTTGAAAAACAATATTAGTCTGTATCGTTTTATCGGGTGTGGCCCGATATCGATATATTGCCTATACAACATTCCATGCTTGTGTTATGACTTTATTCTAGTTAGGTCAGGATTAATAGTTTCCTTCATTAATTAGATTATTAGGATTAGACTCCTATATCAATTAGGACTATAGTTTATAGTCTATCCTATGTCGATTAGGATTATGGTTAGAGTCTATAAATATGTAAAGGATCTTCCCTAATTCATTACTAAAAGAAATCAATGAAGTTTATTTACTAGTTTAGTATTAGTCTTTCTTAGGCTTAATCCTACTCTTTCTCCCCTTTCTCTGATGGAACTACCTGTAGATCATTTGATCTACAACAACTTGTTGGCCGGCATGTCTACCATGTGCTTCCTACAGTACTCTATGATCTTGACTAGAACATCAGATGCGACGTTGGGGAGGGGTATCATGACGTCCGCAAAGCCGTCCTCCACTGTATGCTTGATGATCTGCAACAGCACTGCCACCTCCTCCTCCACCTCGAACTCCTTTTCATCCAATGTCCATGTTCTTCAAAGACACATCGATTGTTTTCCATTGCCAACCCAACAGATGGCCAAGAGATATAGAAAAAAATTTCGAAAGGTGGGTGGCCATGACCACCCACTGTCATAACGTAGTTCCTCCCGTGTCTGCGGGAGAGATAAGGAGAAGCTTAGAGCAAGAACCCTCCATCTGCTGCAGTACTTAAATAGAGACCTTCTTCTAGTGGAGTTCTATTCTGAGTATGGAATGGAAAGAGCGGGAAATTACATTCCTGATTTGAATGAGTTTGAGGAGGGAAAGGGTTTCTTTCTATGGACTGCCCGGGCCCCACTTGCCACTTGGCATAAGCCTCCATAGTTGATTTGGAGATGAGATTGATCTATGATCAAGATTATCTACTTTGGTGTACATATTGTATTCCCTTGCATAAAAACTCTTTTTTTAGCAAGACTGCCCCACAATTGGGGAGCCCTGACTCTACTTCTCACCAAGGTTTTAAAAATTGGACCGGTAATCGATGCAGAATTCTTGCAGAGTAGGTCCAACCGGGGGTCAACTCGGGTTAACCCGGTTGCTGACATCATTAATACAAAAAATAGAAAAAATGTTCCCCCCTTCTCAAAACTTTGTATGATATAAAACTTTGCATAGTCTAATGTTCCATGTGTAGCAATTTAATGAACAAAATAACTACATTGTAAAACATAAAATTCTTAAATGAAAAAAATAAATATTTTTCAAACATAGAAAGGAAAAAAAAATATGCGGTAAGAAATTCTACCAAGATTGATATCAAAAGAAAATGAAAAGATGTTACAAAGAAAAAAAAGAAAAAAATTGTGTTGAAAAGAATTTAAACCTGACCCAATATAGGTTTGGATCATGGTTTTAAAAACCGGCCCCGCCTGGTTGGTTCAACTGGACGAGTTAAACAGGGTCGAATGGACCAATTGACCAAACTCAAAAAACTGACTGGTTCCGGTCGAACCATGTCTAACCAGCCGGGCCGGTTCGATTTTTAAAACCATGCTTCTCACACGTGGTGGCATGCGTCGGGGCAGTGCGGGCCGTCGGGTTACTATGCAACGATGTGCGTTAATACAAGGGGTAGGCGAGTTTGAATCACCAGTCTCTTCACTAGATTGAAGAGTGTTGTTGAATCTTGATAAGATGGTTTGTGGCGTCTTGGTGCACGTTGATATGTGTGAGCCGTGGTGCATATTAATAAAAGGATGGTTTACATGAGATCGCTCTCAAGTCTCATATAAGGAGCATGAGGTCAATCTTTTAGGTCATTGGATTCCGATCCGATGGTGGATATCAAATCAGTTGGTAGGTGAGTATGTCACATCAAGGAATAAATAAGTTACATGTAGTTGTTTGTAGCCGTCAGATCAAGATCCAACGGCTACGAATGGAATTGGCCTCATATAAGCTATATGAGAGCAATCTCATTTAAACTTTTCCCTATCAATAAACATAAAGCATAAAAGAATTGCACCTCCACACGGGGGATGCTAGTAACAATCCGTGCGTCAGGAGGCACACAATGGAGCGCAGGAGACGGGCTGGGAAGGAAGCAAGAGTCCGGGGCAATGGGTCGGAGTTAGGAGACGGCGAGGGTCAGAAGAACGGGGGATGTACTTAACCACTAACGACTTTTTTTATTTTTATTCAAAGAGCCACTAACGAAGATTTCTAACTGGGTGAAAGTCACATAAATGAACTTGACCTAAATAGTGCTAATTCATCTTCAACTTCCTTTTAAGTTTTTAACACCTCCTCTCTCAGTTAATTCTATTGGGGAGTTTCCGTTAATTTTCCTATAGTGTACACTTTCTTGTCCCCAAGATTTCACACACATTTAAATGTCCAATGGAGCTCATTACGCAAAAAAGTTGACCAGTAGTTTATTGACAATGGATGAGGTTTTCCCACATATTTTTGTCCTAAGGTTGATTTCCGCCTTACAAATATAAATGTAGTCAGTATTATTTGAACAGAGGGAGTACTTTCTAGCATGGAATGTCATATTGGATATCGGTAAAATATCGGTCGGCCAAAGAGACGAAATATCATAGATATATCGGAGATATTGTGTAAAAAAAATATCGGTGGTCGAAAATTAGTTTTTACCATATATTTTTACAATCTAACTTCTAAAATGAGATATTAATTTAGACAAAGCATAGATTTCAAAATATGCATAAAAACGCATATTATGATGGAAAACAAACAGGAAAGTTTAATTTTTTTTTAAAAAATTGGTTTTTTTTTTAAAATAGCGATATATCGGTCCGAATATCGGCGATATTTGGAAAAAAATTGAAAAACGAGATTGACTTGTATCGGTGTATCGGGTGGGGCCCGATACCGATATATCGGTGAGCCGGCATTCCATACTTTCTAATACCATATATTGGTGTTGGTGACTTGGTGAGTATCATTTTTCTTATTTTTGTTTTTCTGGATAATTCGGATTAGTGCTTCATCTCTACTGCAGGCATGCAGAATTTTTACGATGATAGTAACATATATAAACAATACAAATATGACAATAATGACATTAGATTCTGCACATTTTGGATCGTTCCCTTACTTTGATATATCCGATACCAATTATAGGAAAAAATTTGTATGAATATCACCATTGACTTAAGAAAAGTAATATTACATGTACGTCCTCTCACATGTAAATCCCAAGACTGGATACATGGAAGGCGTATCCAATGCTTATTATCATCAAATCTAGTTGGAGATTAGAAAATGCATGCATGTCTGTCTGTCTGTCTGTGCAGTGTGATGACTGTGTAAGATACATGCAGGGATTGAACTTAAAAAAAGGAAGATATATGAAGGGATCCACTTATGTGGTAGGACAAATTACAGGATGGAATGAAGACATCTATTACATTTACTATGTTTTCCATGCGTGTTCTTGGGATATTCATTTGGGACATGCCGAATTGAAGGGGAACATTGTGCAGGTGCCAAAGGATCAATATCTGCACAAAGAAGAAAGGCATCCGCCTGGCTGCCAAACAGGCTGCTCAGCATTGCTCCTCATTCGGTGTGGTTAACATTTTCCTTCTCCAAGTACCCTTCATCAGCATTGCTAACTTAGTTACCAAACGGACCAAGTATTTGACCATTGTATGTTTTCCTTCTTTTGGTTATATATATTATAACTACTTACCATCACTGCGCAATCGAAATGGTTTATATAAAATACATTCAGTTTCTCAATATTTAGTACTCCCTCCATCCAAAATCGAAATGGTTTATATAAAATACATTCAATTTCTCAATATTTAGTACTCCCTCCGTCCAAAAATATCTGGCCTAAGTTTATATGACATACATCATTGTTTTTTTCATATTTAGCATTACTTGGCCCAATTTCATATAGTACATCAGTTTTCCAATATTTTAGGCGTGTCATACAATAAAGCTCAAGGCACACTCTAATTCTTGTCAACATCTTTTATTATCAGTAATTATAGAAAAAACCATCTTTTATTGTGTAACATCCGAAAAATTAGTAAGTATCTTAAAACTGAAATTTAACCCTCTTAACGTTTGAATTGATCGTATTGTGCCATGTGCAAATTTAAGTTGGTGAGAAGAGCTTTTCAACGCCACCAATTTTGTGTGATTTGGAGTTCGGGGTAAAAAGATAAGGGAAATTGAATAAATACACCCGCAGATGCGATCGATCGCACTAAAACGATCGATCGGCTTCGATCGGCTACGATCGGCGCCATCGCGCAGTTGGTAAACAGCGCAGGACGATCGATCGCCGTATTGGACGATCGATCGCCAGTTGCGGTTTGGCGAAATCCTAACTTATTTTGAGACGGATTTGATTGGGAAAGAGGCCATATCCTAACTAGACTTGTATTGCACATTCCTAGGGTGATTTAGGGACTCTTCCATTGGTGGAAAGTGTCCAAGATATGGTAGAATTGGTTTGGGCAAAGATCTTCTAAAACTCTATATAAACCCATAGAGACTAGGCTTGTGCTTTTGAAAACTAAACCCTAGAACGTCTAGAGGCTTTTCTCCTCTCCTTCCCACGTTCATCCCTCTCTTAGAAGACCTCTTCTAGTGGGAATTGCTCAAGAGCTTGGATCGGGAGCTTTGAAGGAAGCGGAGAAGACGAACATCGCGTAGAAAGGCGACGTCTTTTGGTGATAAAGAGTAGGATGGTTTTTTCCCTCTCTTCTTATTCTTTTCTCACATCATATGATGAGTGTTCTTACTGATTTCCTTGGAGTATTGCTTTGAATCTTGCGGGATTAATGATTTATGTCTTGTTTTCCATAAGTATTGCGATACATGCATATATGCCTTCATGCTTCATGTCTAGATGGTAAATCACATCAAAGTTGGATGCTTTATTAATTTTACAGAAGATAGAAGTTCTGATATTGCGTTGATTATCATGTCTAATGAATAAGTTTATGCCTTAATGATTGTCTTACTTAAATTGTCTTAATTGAAAGACATTATGGTCTAAGGATGTGTTGTATGGGAAGAAACATGATAAAAGGGGAATCTTTTGGTAACTCTAGTTAATTCTAGGATCTGTAATTGATCTAGGAGGGGAGTACTATCATCTATCATGAGTATATTATCATCTATGAGTGGTACGGAATAAGATAATCAAAGTTTAATCATGTGTCTCACTTTCGGCCAGAACTGTTTCTGCGCTGACAGTAGGCAGTAAATAATGCATAACTAATTCATATGATATCATAAAAATATAAAACTGGTGGGGTTAGAAACTAGACTCATAAGGGTACTCTCAGTAAAAATTTCAGAAGATAATCTTAACTGTACAGAGTCTGGGAGCCGCCGGAATGGAACTGTTGTACATAAGACAGTGAGCAGAAACTAAGTGAAAATACTAAGTACTTAAGTAAAACCACTTAATATGATGTGAAGATGGTATGACGTGTTAGTAACTATTACTAGACTATGTTCTTATGATTATCACAGTAAGGTTGGGTTATGGTTAATATGATAAATGGGGTAATACTTATGTCAAGAAAACCGTAACTGTGTATTTGAAGATAAAGCGTTTGTGTCGGTTTGAGGTTCCATTTGGAATCCAAATCATCTAGGACTCACTAATACCTTGTCTCTGATTTATATATTACGATAAGACCTATAAGAATTTCCATCTAGGGCTGAGCATGAACGTATGTATGGATTGTGTTATTCTCTTGTGTGACATTCCTATTTATACTCCGTATGAGAGTCTATTCCAGTGATTGATACCTTATATTGTTAGAGCGTTGCTACCTCTATTCCTTTGAAATATTATTCATCACGATTATTTGATTGATTCCTCCACTAGAGGTCTTGCGGGACTCTCTCCGGAAGTGGATTCATAGTATGCTCAAATTATGCCATTGCTTGATCTTGCGGGGTCACTAATATTTATGGGATTGCGGTTCCATATTGCCCGAAAGGATGCAACATACGTACGTTAGATTGTTGACATTACGGAAGGTCTTCAGTCTCCGCCCATCGTGTCCGTAAGCACTGGTGGGGCCAGCATCCTAGACGCATGGCAGGGTTCCAAAAAGAGGACCCCTAGGGTGGTTCTGGTATAGTCACTTGCGGGTGATCGGTTCAGCGAGCAGAAATTGTAAACTCCTTTCACTTAGATGTCTGGAGCCATTTGAAATGATTATCATTCTCTCCTTACTCATATGTGTAGTAGGAGCCTTATTGTTGTTTTCCCTACTTGCAAGTTGGAATTATTATCGACTAACCTTTCAGGTGTATAAATCCTTGGTTTAGTCCAGATGTTGCGGCATATTCATAAACCTTTGTTATTCTTATCCTATTCATACTGTTGTTTTAGTTCAGTGGGTTTTTACATCCTACTGAGTGTTTCTATGAAATACTCATGCATCCTCTAATGCAGGCGCAAATGGAATTTGAGATCAGGAAGTTGCAGTAGTGAAGCGGTTGCAGGAGCCGTGAAGATTTAGAGCTTTTTATTATTTGCTTTGCTTATTTGATGCTTATGACATTTAATGGCAATTGTGTGCCATAGATTTATAGGTTTATTTTATTTTGACTTTCTTAAATGGATTATCATTATTAAGTAAATTTTATTTCATAGTATTCATTAATGTTTGTATTTGTATTGCACTGATTATGGGCATGACCGATTACACATCCTTTTGAGATGATCGTAATTAGTGGTGAAATCGACTGTTCGGTCTCGCGCCCGAGATTCTCTACCTCCAAGTGTATATCATTGATTGGCTTCCGCACTCCGATCGAGGTATGGGATTCCGGGGCGTGACATATTGTCCGAGCATTGGACTAGCTATAATCATACAACAAATAGAAGAAACCCTGCCCATCCAGAGGGTACTCCTGCATGGCTATTTTATTAATTATATTTTGGTTATTTTGCCTATAATTATTCTCACAAATGAAATCCATTACAGGAATTGATAGACTGGAGTCTTGTCAGGATAGTATTGCCCCCAATGCTGCTCAACCCCTTCAGGCTTGAGGTTCTCATTGAACATGGCAAAGAAAAAGGCCTCCAGCTGGGTATTAGCCCTCTTGGGGGTGCCAAACCCGAATACCACATGAAACATGGTGTTCAGATTATGCTCCTGGGCCAAGGCAGGCGTGGTAAACTCTCCATTTCCTGCACTTGGCCATCCAGTCTCAGAGATCACAATGCTCACATTAGCAGCCCCAATCTTCTCCATGGCTGAGTAGACGGCATCCACCATAGCATCAATCATGCAATCATAGGTCAAGTCCCCATCCTTAACCGTTGTAGCATTTCGCCGGCACAAGGCATAAGACAAGTCAATCCGCTTAGGGCTTGAAGCATATGCAAAGTAAGGGTACACATTGACCATAAGTGGAGACCCTGTTGAGGCAAGGAATGATACAATTGGTTGCATTTGGAAAAGTGTTGCATTCCTGAAAGCTCCCTGCGATGGAGGGTAGGATACCATTAGGGCCTTAAGGTAAATGGCAGTGGTCACCTTGATGGTTGTCAAACCAGCCCCCACCAGTGCATTGTGGATGTTGATCATGGCTTGGCTGATGTTGGTACTGGTGCCTGGGATAACCTCGTTGCCGACTGAGATGTAGCCGAAGTTGATATCATCGTAGGGAACAACATTGTTCCCCACCTAGTCGACGGCAGCGTCCGGGTCTGCGGCAATCCTGGCCAAGTCATCGTTCCTCATCCCTAATGAAACGAGAATGTCAGAGCCCCGTAGAGCGTTTAGGGCTTTGGGGAGGGGCTCAAAGAGGCGAATCTTCTCTATTCCGATGTTCTTGTACATCGCAATGACATCGGCTTGTGGAGGCAGATTATCACCTTGTGTCCCATAGCAGACCCCTATAGGGTACTTAGCATCTTTGACAATATATCATGCACCAACATACTTGAATCAACTAATCCAATGGCTGATCAAACTAATGTATTGCCTTATTCAATAGTTAATAAACATACAAGCATAATTATCTTACATGTCAATATGGCGTGATCAGATAATAAGACTTCTAAGTTCTAATGAACGTAAAAACATTACTTACAAGCTGTAACTCAAAACTGAGGAAAAAATCTTGTGATCTTGCCTGTGCAGTTTAATGGCTGTTCTGCAATACGTATCCAAGTTGGATGGATCAAACATATAGGATAAATACGAATATGAATATGATATGAAAAATCTATTGCATTGAATACATACTGCTTCTACATATATTCTTGCAGATTTTCATTTGTGAGCACACACGTGGAACATTACTTTGTACAGTCAATGATCGGTATTGGGTGTACTATAACTACTTCGCATATATAATTGGTATTGGGTGGAATAAAGGGAGAGATCGATTCAAAATGTGAAGAATCTTACTTGCTACATTTAAAGTAAATAAGTACTGTCAGTAGGCATATTTAAAACCCTACATGCGTCTCGTCATTTGGCTTATAACTGGAAAATGCATGAGTACAAATCACAGTCTGACCCTGTGATTTCCAAATGCTAGTTATTAAAATCTCACTCGCAAAATTACACTATTCCCAAACTTTAAATATCTCAAATGCAAATCTCCTTTATGTGATTTAAAAGGGCATAATTTTATGAATCACACCTTTAAATCCAAATCAAGGTTGTCAAACGCACTCTTGCACCCTTAGGGGCTGTTTGGTTGCCACTTCTGCTAAAAGCAAAAGTAAAATCCTGGGAAAGAGATGCCATGGGAATAAGTGAAAAGGAACCAGCATAGCTTTCCCTTGAAAATCTCCTAATTAGGAGATTTTCCAAGAAGTGGAATATTCTCTTGTTATTCCCTTATTTTTGACTTCTTTGTCTACATCACTACAAATTCTGGTTCTCCTTCAAAATTACTGATTCATGGCAACCAAACAGGTTATTCTGATTTTTAATTTCTCAGTCTACATCACTTCAGATTCTCCTAGAATCTCTTCATGTAGTAATAACCAAATGGACCCTTAGTATAATGTGACTTCTCTTTGCTACATCGGTATTGCATGTATTCTTATCCTATTTTCCTAAAATAGAGGACGTTGACTTGAGAGCATGTACATGAAGCATTTACTTTGTTCATTCAAAGGGACTAGTTTTTTTTTTTCAAGATGAACGGTCTGTATTAGTTGTTTGAAAAAATTCTATCATTTGTATATGGCTTAAAATGGAGTGGAAGGATTAGAATTGTGAAGAATCTGTCCTTGTTACGTTTGAGAGACGCACGGAATGTTTGGAAATAGCCTTTCCATTTAGTTTTCATATTTATAAGTTCATTACTTATCTAAACTTATTTTAAAAAGCCTTGCAATCGAGTTTATTGTTTTTCTGTTATTTATTGTTTTTGGAAACCTATTGGACAATGGAACCGGATTATGATGTGTAAATGATGCAACCTAGATTAGACAACTTAATGGTTTTATTGTCCTCATACTTGTGGTTACCAGTAGTTGCTTCCCTATTGGGAAAAAGGTAAAAATATCAAAAGCATGGAGAACAAAAAAGCAAAATTAAAATAGGAAGTTGATCTGCCTTTTTATTTGAAAGCTTTGGCCAACAGTTGTAAAACACATGGTCCAATACACTAACAAGAATGGTTATCTTCCACAGTTTCAACAAGAAGAAATCTAAAATCAGAAGAAGGGGTAGACAGGAGCTTTGTTAGGAAAGAAGAAACCCCAGTTCTGCTCAATCCCAGCAGGCTTGAGATTTTCGTTGAACATAGCAAAGAAGAAGGTCTCCGGAGGGGAATTTGGCCTCTTGGGGGTGCCATTGTGGAGAACATGGTTCATGGTGTTAAAATTATGTTGCTTAGCCAAATCCGGGGTGGTCTTGTCCCCATTCCCAGCAGATGGCCACCCAATCTCAGAAATAACAATGCCTACATTAGGACCTCCAATCTTCTCCATGGCTGAGTAGAAGGCATCCACCATGGCATCCACAAGGCATGGATACACCAAGGCTCCATCTTGAACAGGTGGGGCCCCTGGAGTACACAAGGCATAGGCCAAGTTTATTTCAGTTGAATGCGCAGCATAGGCAAAGTAGGGGTACACATTGACCATAATTGGGAACCCTGTTGTGGCTAGGAAAGATACAATCGATTGCATTTGCGACATTGCAGCCGCATTGAAAGCTCCTTGTGATGGGGGGTATGATATTGCTAGGGTTTCAAGGTGAACCACAGTGGTCACCTTGATGGAGGTCAGGCCGGCCCCCACTAGGGAATTGTGGATGTTGACCATGGCCTGGCCGATGTTGACTCCGGCTCCGGGGACGGCCTCATTTCCGACGGCGATGTAGGTAATATTTACACCACCGAAGGCTACCACATTGTCGTGCACCCAACCGCCGGCGGCTGCAGGATCTGATGCAATTTTTGGTAAATCTTCGTTCCTCACACCCAGGGCGACTTCAATGCCTGTGCCTTGGAGGGCTGATAGGGCTTCATGGAGTGGCTCAAAGAGACGGATCTTTTGGATTCCTAGACTTCTGTACATGGCTATGACATCATTCGTAGGCGGTAGATTATCGCCCTGTGTGCCATAGCAGACGCCAATCGGGTGCAGTGAATCTGAAATATTGTAACAAACAACACCATCCATGCATGCATTACAATCTCATATTTTGAGCCTTATATGATATGGGTAGCTTTATAAGATATAAGCTGTGGCTGATCTTACATGTCAATGTGGTCTGATGCACTAGTCCCACGAGAACCAAGGCAAGGGTGTAAGCTAAGCTTGTGGTCCTCATGGTTACAGGTAGAAGTGAATTGATATAGAACTGCACCAAAGATTTTGAGAGATGTTAATACATAGGTGAGAAAGATGAAAGAAAGTGATAAAGAGCTTGCAATGCATATTACATAAAATAACTTGGAAGTGGAAATTATGAAGCAAGAAATATTGGGTTGTCTTACCTTTGCAGGGTGGTGCTACAATAGGTGGTGGTTGCACTTATATAGAGGGCGGCTACCATTTGAGTTTAGGATATCTGGATTTGTCAACTCTAGATTATAAAAAATGATACACCTTCTATATATGTTTTATTCTCTGTTATCTACATAATCTCTTTTTACATGTGGCAACTATTTGATGCAAATGGAGAGAAATGGCAAGCATATGCATTTAGTCATTTGTATTCCCTCCCTGTTACAAAACTACTGCATCCAATCTCTTAAATTTCATACGTGACGAGGCTACTTCATCATTTAGACCGTTGATTGTTGGGTCCCAATGATCAATGGTGTTTGAATGATATAGTACCTTAGTCACATGTAAATTATAACGTAACTAAAGCATTTTTAATGCTTTAATTATACATCCTATCTCGATTAATTGATTGCATCCCTCTATAATCTCTTCTTTAAATTGGTAAACATCAATATATATATGGCAGGAAATCAAGAAGGGGAGTGACTTGATTTGAATTATTCGTTCAGTTTCGCGGCAGGATAGACTTACTTCATTCGCTAGAGTCAACTGAAGTAACCGAAAAACATCATGAGATATTGTTTTTCATTACGCTTTGAAAATCAACCGCTAAGTAAAAAATAAGAATGTGGCAGCAGGAATCAACCATGTTACAGTAACAAAGTAGTGTTTTAATTTGTTTTATCTTCCAGTAACAAACTAGTGGCTTAATTTGCTTTAATCCTCCTCTTATTTGTGCAATTGGATGTGTCATCAATCCAACTGACTGCGCAATCCATTTCCAGTTCGAAAGTTTTAGTATGCTCAAGCGATCTTCTAAGAAATTTACAAGAATGTTGTGTGATAATTCACTATACTTTCCCTCACGAGTCGTGAAGATGTATGGTACTATACATTTTGAGACATGAATAGCAAGAAGATTACTCTTTAACAGCTAGACCTCAAGCTTCAACTAGAACCAGTCATTTGAGGCCGCACCATCGAAGCTGCTAAAATCATGGGGGACTGTTTGCAAATTATGCATTTATATTGTTCCTATAGCTCAATACTCCTGTAAAAACAAGCACCTTTATTATCCGTTTTACTTTAATTATTAATTATGTGGATCTTATAGTTCACGCGATGTGCCTGGAACATATTTTGGAGTATGCACCTTAGCGCATATAGTTAAATCTTTGCATATGATGGTACCTTTTCTTCAGTCACACCAAAATCTGTAATGTTATCAATAATTATCATCAACCTTAAGGTGTGTTTGAAATGTGCTTGGAAGCTGGCCTTGCCAACTATTTTATTTCAAATCTAATTTGCACACAGCTGGGAAGCTAAAATTTCCATAATCAGTGTAGCTAACTTGCTTTAATCCTTTCCACTAGCACGCAGCTGGGGAGAGAGAATATCCTCTTCTGCACGGAAGAGTTTATTATCCTCCAAGTTACATCCTCCCCACAAAAGGTATTATATTAAGCTAGTTGGTCCAGCTTGTCATAACCCGGTGACAAGGCAGCTATATAAAGCCATCCTGTCGAAGTTAAGCTCTCTAGCAGCAATACTGAATGGGAGAGAACATTTCTAGTTGGACGTCCACAAATGACTTCAATGATGTCTCTCCATTGTTGCCTTGGGAATTCTTATTGGATGCCAAGGACTAATTACAGGACATTAATGCTAATTTGCACTAAAAAACCTATCTAAACAAATGCAACATTATTTGCATTTGATATACAGTCCTTTTGTTGTACAAATACTATATCACCATGATCCTAAAATACGAGATATGTTCAACAGCCCCATAGCTGGCAGATGCACCTTGTTCATGGTTGCCCTCTCTAGCGGATCCACCCCGGTTAGGGATGTCGTCATCTAGTAACATGGATGGCTCCGGGACTCCATAAGCGATGGTATAATATCTTTTTAGAAAAGAAATAGTGCATTAATCTCTCTTATGTCACCAACTGCATAGACAATAAATACATACCATTAACCCCTTGTTCACTGGTTCAATCAGCCCCCAATCTCTCCCTCCTCCATATCGTACATCAAGTCTTCCTGCTCATCTTCCAGATTATCATCCTTCATAAACAATCCGAGCCGTTCCAGAGGATTTCCCATGCTGCTGGCAGCATCACTCATGGCTGTGTCCAAACTGTCTGCTTGGAAATATCCAAACATCTCCAGATCTTTCAAAATCTCCCTGTTCTCATCAATTTCCACAGTCCTCTCCATCTGAATTAGAAAACAAAATAATCAGCTCTAAACCTAGAGTACAGAACCTAATTTGTTTCCATTTAAGCTTACTTGATTATGATTATGAAAAGTAGCTTACTAATAGAAAAACAAAAGGTGAAGTAGCATCTATGGACTTGTCCGAAGAAAAAGAGTATCAATTATTATGACCATCACACCTGCTGCAATGCTAAGCGTGCTGCTTCTCGATCTCTCTCCAGTTTCCTCTTCATCTCAATTTCAGCCCTCAATCGTGCAGCTTCAGCAGCTTTAACTTTTGCTTCAATCCTGGCCTTCTCTGTTTATATTCAGATAAATAAGAGATGAGCTTATCATCTAAAGAAAACTACATATGTGCTCAACTATAAATCAGTAAAACAAACATTCAACGTTTATCCTTGGTCCGCCATCTTGTAAAGAGCTAATATACTTTTACAAAAGATCATCAAAATAAATATTCCACATTAATCCATGATCTGTCATCTACCATATAAAGAACAAAAATGTTATACATCTATAAAAGTAATATAGAGCTACTAGTTCTACATAGACTACTGAATCTTGTTCTGATCTAATGCCAAATAAAGCAAGAACTCTTTTTGTCCGATATCAATTTCCTATTTGGTTTTCCAAAACTAAGATGCAGTATAAAAGAAGCCACTTTCATTTTACACATTCTCCAATCTGACAGGCATGACAAGTGAATATATAGAAAAATTAAAGCGTACAGAGAAACATTAGCCATTTCCACCACCCACCGCAACATTTCAGAAGTATTAAACGTTTTTGCACCAACATTGAACAAAACAAATGGTGCCTGCCGCATGCAAAATCACCACCCAAGATTTTAAGTTTTAGAGAAATAGAACGGCTGAGTAAAGATAAAATTTCAGTATTTATTCCGGTTTTTATTCTCTATTTTTTTTTAAGTTGTTGAAACTCCTTGGGCTATCAAGAGCGCACATGGAAAACTTCCATTTGAACTCCAAACGAAAATGGAGCGATATTTAAAATCAAGACTTCCAAAAATCAGCTACAAGCCTACAATCAACTGGGATACTCGCATACAGCAATTTATAGTTTACGAACCTCAAAAAGAAAGTTGCCTTGTATTCATTTTCCTTCTATTCTTGCTTTTCATCCAGTAGCTTAAGGCACAGTACCATAATCAACAAACATTTGTGACTTTCAGCAAATAAATATACCAAAAATTGACAATCATTCTCACTAGAATTTACCCACAGTATTTATGCATTTCTGGTTCTCATTATTCTCCAGCTATGCTTCACCAATAACCAATTGACCCTACAACCAGTACACTTTTCCCCAATGCATCATGGACAAGTTTCTGAGGAAGACGTGGAAGATTTTTCTTAAACCTAGAATCAATGGACTACCCCCATCCTACTCATCGTCTTTAAAAAACATGAACTTTATACTTAACGCACCAACATTCAGAGCCACAGGTACAAGTTGGACAACACAATAGTCCAAAATTATTAAAAAATAACTAAAATTGCCCATCAAACACATCACTAAATTCATTTTAACCAACAAAAACTATCAATACTAGAAGCCACATAGCATCTGACAGTGAAATTTTTCAACTACTTTCCTTTGTTCCAAAAAAACCCGTCATAGCAATTATTTGTAGAGTGTAAACCTATTTCATCATCATCATCATCATCATATGCCTTATCCCAGCTATCTGGGGTCGGCGGCATGGATTATATACCGCATTTGACTCTTATCGGAATCAAAATGGTACAAAATCCATACAAAGAAACATAGTGGCAAGTTTTTATGCCGGATGCCCTTCCTGATGCAACCCTCCGAAGAGGGGACAATGATAAGAAAGATTCAACATCATCATATTCATCATACACCTTTCCAAATATGTGGATTGACTTCATGACATGATGGTTGCACATGAAATATTAATATAGCCATCTTCAATCACAATCAAAACTATTTGTGCAAGCTACAAAAAAGAAGAATGATATGATCAAAAAAATCCTGGCAGGTTTCAACATCTGCAAAATCATGATCACGCAAAGAGCCATCACTTTCAAGAAATGTCCGTTACCAAATGGAAAACAAAACAATTTGTCACTCTAGTGTAACAACTCATGGAGTACATTTTTTTTATTAACTCATGAACTACAATTTAAGAGACAGTAATAAATCACCTTCAAGTTGCTGCCTTTCCAGCTTTTCTCTTTCAAGCTGCATCTTAACAGGATCCCTCTTCTCACCCTGCACCATTACAGAATGACTGTTGATGACTCGAGAAATAAAACCAGCTTGCCTGTTGTCAGCATGTATACTGATAAAATGAAGTTTACATCTGTTGCTTCAATTGGAAAAAAAAAACTCGATGTTGTGAAAAGAATACAAAAAATTATCTTCTTAGTTACATTAACATCATTGTAGGTAGAACACAGCTTATTTGTCCACAACATATATGTCTAATAATTTGATCAACCAATGACCATTAAAGACGCATGAAGTCAAGTCAGAGCTTTCAATCCAAACCGAACCAAAATTTTTTGCATTCAAACCAAGGTAAAACCTGAAGATATTAGAACTCAAATGAACCAAAATATGGCCACCATAAGAACCAAACTGGTATTTCAGTTTAAAGATGATAATATAATTCATTTTAAAAGAAACAAGCTGAACTGAGATTCATGAGGTTTGTCTTTCAGGAAATGTAACCAAGAAGTGTCCCCTTAATGGAAGCAAACTAGTTTCTCGGAATAATTCACTTCTAATCAAAAAACAACTTTAATACCTGCAGCTATTGTCGCATCTTATTCTTGTAACATATAAATATGATTTAGAAACAAAAACCAACAGTTTACCTAAAGCACTAAACTTAACTACTGTACAGACGATATATATTATCGGTAGCAATCCACCCAACGATTATGTTCTTAGAAGAATGTAAATATACATAAGGGCTACATCATTATAAAACGAATGTCTTAATGTGCATGTCTAAAGAGAGAAACAGAGGAAGGGAGACCTGATTTAGAAGCGTTCTCTCGCGTGCCTTGAAAATGGTGTCGGCAAAACGACTCTTCAGCATGGCAGCACGGAGGGCTTTACTAGGTGACAATTGTTCATCATAAGAAAGATCATCGCCCCCACAATCGCCAGAACCTGAAACAGAATTTTTTTTATAGCCCTCAGACAAATTTTATACGTGATCAGAAAGAAGGGAACTACAAAAAATAACCTTCTCTAGAGGAGGCATCAGGAGTATGAGATCGAGAATGTAAATCTTCATTATCCCCTTTCATGGTTCCAGTAATCCCTACATGAAAGGCGGTGAATAAACATTAAAGAGCAAAGCATATGCAAACTTATTCTGGAAAGTAAACTATAAACATGAAATACATTCCTCACCATCTGATTCAGAAATGGAAAAGTCCACCATCGTGCAGGATGTGGTCCCATTAATTGCCAGATTGTCCTAGGATCGGACACAATCTTTCAATTAAAGCTTTATATAGTGGATGTAATAGATAAAGTACTGCTTCCTCAACTGAATATCTAAGATACCAAAAAGTCTGTGATATACACACCACTTTGAGTGCATCCTCACAGCGACTATGGCTCTCATTTCTCGGCAGCCTTCCACTATCTAAATGCATTGATATCACAAAAATAAGTCAACAACAGTAAGCTTCCCCCAAAGCCAAAGCTAAAAATTTTTAATATTAGTAGCACACAAAGCAAAACAAACCCGCTTGGGACTCCACTAATCTTTGCTTCTTGCATTTAATTAACAACAACCGCGGGCCACGATCCCTATTTTCTGCATCTGAACCCTGTCCATTTAACAGAGGCAACATTCTTGAACAAAAAAAACTACAAGAGGAGCACTTTCCTAGTCAATTAAGAAATCTAAAATTTTATACTCACCCAAGACCAATCTTCCAGCTAATAAGGGACTAAAAGGAAAAAGCCATACCTTTGACAGTCTCTCCTCCACACAACTTTTAACGATCCTATTCAACTCCCACGCTGTCTCCCCATCAAACACATCAACATCCACTTCAATTCCCCTTTTATTTTGGCCAACAATTCCAAACCTCTGCAAAAATGTAAGTACAGGACCCGGCATGTTTCCATCAGACATAGCTGCCAGATCTTTTCTTAATTTCTGCTTCTCTACAGAAGTCAGCAGTTTCATTACTGGGGACACTTTATGACAGCACTGCCTAGAGTCTGGGAATTTCTTTTCTGTTTTCTGAATAATGAGCTTCTTTGGGGTCCCTTCACTTTCCCCTTTGCATTTTGCCTCCACAGCGTTCCATCTCTCATTAAAGATGTTCTTCAGATGCAGTGCCATGCGATGCACAGGATTTCCAGGAGGATTATATGCCATGGCATTTGAAAAGGTTAATCTTACATCATAAGCAAAATCTTGGAAATCAGTGTACGCTCCCTTTTCCAGATTAGATTTTATAGTACCCAGGTCCATTGGTTCTGATATGAAATCGAAGTAATCAGGAATGTTCAAACTTATAGGATCAACTGGCTGGTTGAAAACATAACCATACTGATGTGTCATCAGCATTTTCAAAACACTTGCACATGCATTCGCCCTAAAACCATCTAGTCTCAGCCTTTTCTGCTTTAATTGGGAGTGAAAGCTCTCTACAGCCGCACATTTACTAACACCTGTCACAGCAATATCACGGTAAATGCTCTAGCAAAGCAGCTATTCCATATACGTTTTAGCAACCATCTAGATCTGATTTTAAAACGGAACTTCATCATTTAAGCTACAGATATCATACTAACAATCCTTTCTATTGATCTAACATACAGTATTAACCCTTCAAATGAATGAAATAAGTGGGACAAAGCAAAAAAGTAAGACTAGAAGACTCACCTTTCGTAACTGTCACCATTGGTTCAGCAGAGTAAGAAATTTGTATAAAAAACCTGCAGGTGAATAGCACACTAATAAGCTAATCGCCAGAATTATAGCACCTGTCTCCCACTAGGCTTCTAGAAGGAGGTACAGTCTAACTCATAGATAAGAGTTGTACTGGATTTGGCAATCAAGAAACTAATCCAGCCTAAGAAATAATAAAGAGTAAAAGAGCTACAAGAATAACCAAGAAATATAAATCATAAAGAGACTTTCTCGTTATTATAAAAAGTCCCCGGTAGTCAACAGAAGTAAAGTCCATAAAACTAATTCATCTAAAATATCTACAAATTCAGACGTAACTTAGCTATGTCCGACTGCATTTATATGGATACAAATAATTTCATGAACGTAAAAGGTAGTTTCCTATTCACCAATTTCCAAAAATCATCGGTAGTTTGAAACGGACCATTGCCAGAAATGAAGCTCTTACCTTATGCCTTTTTACCGTCTCATAACTCTCTGAGCCAGTGTCCAGTCTCTCCTCCCCCCAAACACCCTTCCCTCTCCCCCCCCTCTCCTTCCTCTCCCCCAATCCTCCACTCCACATACACACAGCGCGCACACACGAAATTTTGAAACCACAATAAAAGACGTTAGCAAGCCTGTTTCCATCCCTTCATCATTCCCTCTATGATATTCCCACTCAACGATCAGTTTCTTTTAGCTTCCAAGAGAAAACAGACACAAAATATGACTAAAGAACAAAAATAAAACACGACCCCCACAAATTTACTGTCAATCTAATGTTTTCTTATAATTATAGAGCACGAGACAGCTCTTTGTTTTGGCCAAGCAAGCAACGGCTTATTTCTTGCTTCACGCAGGTCGCCAAACCAACCAAGAAACAAGCTGAACGACCAGAGCAAACGAGTAAAGCGCAAAGCGCATGCGCCAAATGAGCACATCAGAATGCTCGAAGCTGAAGCAAGGCTTATTAATCTATCCTAAACATCTGCATACACCCACTCAAAGACTTAACTAATCACCATTAAACCAAGTATCCTCCTTTATCTCAAATCTCATGCAAAACAGCCATATCCACGCAAACCCGCCGAAGAAAAGCACAGTAAACAAGACCCATGAAGCAATAACCACTACACTGCTAAACACCGAAAATGTCCAAAAATCTTCAAATCCGAAGTTTTAAAAAACAGGTAAAAACGGGTTGAAGATCATCCCTTTCCATCGCTGGGACATTTCCAAACCTAAGTTACTCCATCTTCGCCCACACCCAACCCACCAGCATAGCATAAAAACACTAAAAAATTACCTAATCAGAAACCGCATGTTTCCGATACGCCGAATAACACGAAAAAAAAGTGAATTAAAGGAAGGTCAACCCGAAGCGATGCCAATTCCTACCAATCCGCATCAGCAAAAGGAGATAGAACGAGCGATTGCTTACAGAAATTCGCTGCGGTGCTCGGCGGCGGCGAGGAGCCAATGGCTGAGGTGGTCGGAGGATGCGGCGGAGGAGAGCCGTACCCCCTCTCGTCTCCGGCGAGAGAGGGGTGGGGGGACGGGAAGGGTTTTAGAGGAGCAATCTGTGGCTTAGCTTCGGGCAAGTCGCGGGCTTTGGAAGGGCTTTGAACAAGAAATTTGGGCTTGGGCTGGGTTGGTTCGGGCCTTAATGGGCCTTTGTTTTTTTGCTGGGCCTTTGGATGGGCTGAAGGCCGTTGGCCGTTATTTCGTAACTCCCTCCGTGGAATGAAGCTCGTCTGCATTTGTATTTTATAACTCTCTTTGGGTGGGGCCCGAAATCGATATATCGCCGATATGGAATTCCTTGGACTCTAGTGCCCGTACAAAAAAAAGTTTCCCTCCCCCTTCTTCATGAACCCGTGTTTTTTCAAATGCAGACAAGCTTCACAGTACCTTTTTTTCTAGAGGAGGCTGTTCATTATGGGACTGTGCTTTTTCTCGAGTTTTTTAACCCCGCAGGTTCATGCGAAAATAAAGATTAGTGTTTCTTCCCAAAGTTCTGATTACAGCCAACTATTCCATTGCGTATTGTGTGCTCGATATGTTCCAACTTCTAGCATGCCATAGCAGGCAAAAACTTTAACTTAGGGCCTGTTTGGCAGCCGGAAAGAGGCTGAATTTTAAAAGAATCCAGCTTCTTTTGGATGTGGAGGAGATTTTCCAAAAGAATCTAGTTTTCATTTCATTGACTTTTTTCAATAGCAATTTTTGTAATTTAAAAAAATAATAAGGTCAATTAATAAAAAAATACAATTTCATGATTGAAACTGCATTTTTTCTTGTTAAATGGCTCTACCTTTCGTCTTTATTTACAAAACATGTCATCGAACCCTAAATTCTTCTTTAAAAGCTACTTATTTTCAACCAAACATCCAGATTCTTCTTCCAACTTATTCTCTAAAATCCAGATTTTTCACTCCTAAAATCTCTAACTAAACAGACCCTTAGGTGACTTTGGGGCGAAATGCTGAAGGTTGGGAATTTTGCCAACATTAACCATAATTGCGTTAAGAGACTCCCATTTTCTCGGATCTTTAAGAAACAAAAAAAAAACATATCAGAAGTGATAGTCTTAACTCTTAAGTGCACATGTCACGCTCCAAATTTCCACAACCCCAATATGCGCAGAAGCGATAATCCAATTAAGGTTATAAGGGTCGGAATCTGGGACGGACCGAATACTCGAATCATCACATACCCATTTACATGCTTGGGTCATACTGGATCGATAAGACTTAAACCATATCCGCATACATGAGGTAGAATAACAAAATGAAGTTCTAATTTAATTATTACATTATTCGACAAGTCTCCACAAATCAAAATAAAATAGCGCACAGGCCGCAAGTTCCACAATCATCAACATAAACATTAAATTAAAAGTAACTTGTCTTCTGACTCCAGCATCCAACATCACCAAAAGTAATAACCGATCACTTCCGTTCCATCTTAATCCCTGCATCAGAGGATGCATGAGTATTCCATAGTAAATACCCAGAAGGATACAAGAAAACCCACGATAGAATTATAATTTAAATGTCAAAAGATTCAAAGATTGAAGACAAGTACAAATAGGCTCAGGATCAGCAATTATACAGTTCGCTTACCAGGAAACCAATCATCATCCGTGACTCTCAAAGGTCAAGGAAAGATAAAATCAATATTTAAGATTCTAAACTTACAGAGAGTAAGGAGATGTCACAAGAGTATCTACTCCAAACATCCAAAGGGTCGGAGATAATAATTTCTGCTCTCAGCTCTGTCCACTTCCCCTATGGACATCAATACCAGAACATCCTAGAGGTTCTACAGAGGAACCCGGCCATGCGTCTAGGGATGCTGGCCCCATCGGTGCTTACGGGCACAATGGGTGGAGATTACAGACCTTCCATAATGTCATACAATCTAAAGCGCACGCGATTGCCATCATTGGCTGAACTACAGAGGTTCAATAAATCTGAGACCACCATGGGTCTAGCTATGTGTCGTGAGCATATTATGATTCTAACTAAGAGTTCTCATAAATGACTCTTAGTGGAGAAACAGATATTTCAACCAATTAACACTGAAGACATCTGAGCCCTCACATTAAGAGGCTTGAAACATAACTTTCCAAATTCGACTCTTCGTAGGAGTGTAAGACCATGTTTGGACATAACTCGAATTGACTCAAAAAGGAGTGTTCAATATATTAAAACGATTGAGTCTGAGAACTCAACTAAGACCCGACAAAATGACTCCGCAGCGAGATACGCCACAAGATTCACCGAAGATCACGTTCTACCACGTTCACCGTACCTAGCCCGAGAGTTGACAATCCCTGACACTGAACATAATAGATCATATCATAGGCATTGAATATAGGTCAAGCAATGAGGCCTCTTAAACAAAGGATCGTTCAAGATATGAGATACATAGGATAATTAATTACAGACAGATGTTCTTAGCTCTAAGACCCAAAAGTAGACTTTTATGATTACTGCTTCAAAGGCCTTAGAGGTCTTATCACATTCAATTAGTGTTTTAAATATTGTCTTAATCCACAATTCATAGTAATATTATGGTTTAGGGTTTTTAGAACCAAAAATAGTGTTCTATCCCAAACAAGACAGTCCACTTCAAACGTTTGCCACTTCTTGTACAGAGCAAGTTAACCTATGAAATTTTTATTATGAGTAGTCCTGGGAGTCTAGTTTACAACTTGATAGACGGCATAATTTTTAGATTTTTATACAATTAGTTATCATTTTCTGATTAGGGTTCGTCAGTGCAAGACTAGTCCTGGCTGAGAATAATTAACTTAAGTTATATTAATTAACTAATGATATATACTTTATTAATTCATTAATGACCCTTTCTAACATTATCATTGTCACGCCCCGAAATTTCAAGCCTCGACGGAGTGCGGAAGTCGACCTTAAAACGAGAAATTCTTGAAGCCAAATTTTGGGCACGCAACTGAATACCCATTCACCAGTCAACCATAACATCTCAAAAGGATGTGTAATTGAAACCACTCAATCATATGAATCAACATCATTAAACCATATGAAATAAAAATTCTTAATCTCAAATTATCTCAAAATAAAAGTCATTAAAATATCTTAATAAAATTACTAAAACTTCTTGGCACACAAGCCATTAATGTCACAGCTATTTATTTCAAAGGCAACCTAAACTTCGTAACTTTCTGATTGCAATCCTTGAGCTTTTCCTGCTGCTGCAACGTTCTCCAAATTTAATCTTTATCCAAGCCTGCATCACAGGATACATGAGTATTCCGAAGAAATGCCCAATAGGATGCAAAACCCACACAAACACAAAATATACAATAAATAACCATGCATAAGATTTCAACAACAACTGACAAATCAGCAATACCGATATCTAATATAAGGAATTGCATTACCAGAAATCATCATCAGTCACTAAGACTCCAAAACATCTAGAATGTATGGAGCGAATATAATTAATCAATGATCCAAACATTGAGAGTGCATAAGAAAAACATCATTCACAGAGACTTCAACTATCACAAGTGTATGGAGCTACAACTCTCACTGTCATATATACCACTTCTATGTGGTTTCTTGCCAGACTATCCTAGAGATTCTCTCCTTGGAACCCTCAGTCATGTCTAGAATACTGGCTCTATCAGTACTTATGGAATGCTTCTCTTTGGGTGGGAACCTAACAAGGGTCCAAAGATATACTGTCACGCCCCGAAATCCCATACCTCGATCGGAGTACGGAAGCCAATCATTGGAATACATTTCGAGGTAGAGATCCCGGGCACGCGATCGAACAGTCGATTTCTCCACCGATTACAATCATCTCAAAAGGACGTGTAACCGATTATGCCCGCAATCAGTGTAATATAATAATAGACATCAATGAATATTATGAAATGAATTTACTTAATAATAATCCCTTTTCGAAAGTCAAATAAAATAAACCTATAAGTCTATGGAACACAATTGCCAATAATGTCATAAGCATCAATAAAAGCAAAAATAATTAACTAAATAATCTTTAAACTTTTCTCGGCGCCTTCAATCCGCCATTCCACTACTGCACTTCCTGATCTCACTTTTCGTTTGCGCCTGCATCAGAGGATGCATGAGTATTTCATAGAAACACTCAGTAAGATGTAAAAACCCACTGAATGAAAACAAGCAGTAAGAAGAGAATAAGAATAACAAGGGATGGTGAACATCTCACAACATCTAAACTGAACCGAGGTCTATACACCTGCAAGGTTAGTCGACAACAATTCCAACTCGCAAGTAAGGAAAATAAAAATAAGGCTCCTACTACACATATGAGTAAGGAGAGAATAATAATCATATCAAAGGCTCCAGACATCGAAAGTGAAAGGAGTTACAATTTCTGCTCGCTAACCTGGTCGCTCGCAAGTGACTAAAATATACCAGAACCACCCTAGGGGTTCTCTCTTTGGAACCATGCCATGCGTCTAGGATGCTGGCCCCACCAGTGCTTACGGACATGATGGGCGGAGACTGAGGACCTTCTGTAATGTCCACAATCTAACGTACGTATAGTTCCTCCCTTCGGGCAGTATGGAATCGCAATTTCATAATTATAAGTGACCTCGCAAGATCTAGCAATGGCTTAATTGAGCATACTATGAAACCACCAAGGGGAGAGTCTCGCAAGGTCTTCAGTGGAAGAAACAATCATGTAATCAATATGAGCAATATCTCAAAGGAATAGAGGTCTCAACACTCTAAGATTATAAGGTATCTCTTACCAGAATAGACTCTCTCAAGGAGTATGGATAGAAGCATCAAAGTCTTTGGTCAACACATAACTCACTCATTGGAGTAGCATAGAATAACAAGACAACTCACACAAGGAGTAACATACAATCAATACATACTTTTCATGCTCAACTCTAGATAGGAATTCCTCATCCGCATTAGAGTTTATAATACCAATATCAGAGATAAGAAATCAGAGAATCTTAGATGATTTGAATTCCAAGTAGAATATCAAAACGGCAACAACGCTTTTTAAAATAGATAGTTATGAATCACTTGTTCAAAGGATTATCCCTCATAATTGAATTATATCTAACCCAATTCTTACTGTGATATATCATAAGTATATAGTCCAATTACCGTTATTAACATATTAATCGTTATCATATCATATTACATGATGTTATTTGTATACTTAATATTTTCTCTCAAATTTTGCTCATTGTCTTTTGCACAACAGTCCTCTTACAACGGCTACTGTGCTCTGTACAGTAAGACTTAACCTCTGAAATTTTTACTGATAATACCCTAGTGAGCTAGTTTCTAACCCCACTAATTTTATATTTTTCCGATTTGATTTGAATTAGTTATGAATTATTTAGCACCGACTGTCAGCACAGAAACAGTTCTGGCCGAGATTAAGATTCTTAATTAATTTGATTATCTTACTTAACAACACATTATAAATGATAATACATTAATAACAGACCATACACTCCCCTCCTAGACCAATTACAAAACCTAGAATTATCTAGAATTACTAAAGTTCACTCCTTTCTTGTGTTCTTCTATATATAACATAGTTTGTAATCATTAATACACCCCAAACAAGACAAGTAATGTAAAACACACCTTAGAGTCACAAATTCAACGTGGATAACAATCAATCAAATAATACCAGAACTTTTAGTCTCTGTAAAATTAATAAAGCATTAAACTTTATGTACGAATTCCCATCTAGAAGTGAAACATAAATGCACATATGATTAGTGATGCACTACGCATAGAAATATTGACACAATTTATTCATTTCGCAAGAATCCAAACAATAACTAAGGTATTAACTCAAAACACTTGTCATAAGCATATATAATCAAAAGAGAGAAGAGGGGAAAAACCATCCTACTTAATCCTCCAAAGATTTTGCCTTTCTACGCGTTACTCGTCTCTTCCGCTCCTTCCAAAGCTCCCGCTCCAAGCTCTCGCAAACTCCCACTAGAACAAGCCTCCAAGGAGATGGGTGAACGTGGGAAGAGAAGGGAAAAGTCTCTGGACGTTCTAGGGTTAGCACAAGCCAATTCTCTAGTGTTATATAGAGTTGGGGGAGAATCTATTCTCAAACTAATCTTCCAAATCATAGACACTTTCAACCAATGGGAAGGCTTCACAATCCTCCTAGAGACGTGCAAAACAAGTCCAATTGGGATTTGGTATCTTTCCCAAGCAAATCCACCCCAAAAATACGCTTGAAAACACAAAACCGCAACCGGCGATCGATCGGCTATACGGCGATCGATCGTCGTATGCACTGTTTTACACTACCACGCTACAGCCGATCGATCGCTATTACTGCCAATCGATCGCTTTACGCGAAACACAACATTCACAAATCACAGTAACTACGATCGATCGTTTTGGTAAGGCGTCGATCGGTTCAAGCTTGCCGATCGATCGGCTCTTATGGCGATCGATCGCTGTCACGTTCAATCAAAATTCAATTTCTCATATCTTTTTACTCCGAACTCCAAATCGGGCATAATAGGTGGCGTTGGAAAGCTCTTCTCACCAACTTTAATTTCTATGGGCAAAGTACGACCAAATCAAACATTAAGAGGGTCAAATTTGGGTTTTAAAATACTTACTAATTTTTTTGGTGTTACATCCTCCCCTCCTAAAAAGAATATTTTTAGGTGTATACTTATCTGGGTGTTACATTTCCTCATTTCACTTTCCATTTCCCAAGTCGTTTCCTCAGCTAGCTGGTTTTGCCACAAAACTTTCACCAAAGGAATAGTCTTTCTTATAAGTACTTGATCTTTTCTGTCCAATATTTTAACAGGTTTTACCGGAAATGTCAAATCTGCTTCTAATTCCATTGTTGCGAAATCCAAAACATGTGATGGGTCTAGGACATACTTCCTCAACATGGAGATATGGAAAGTATTATGTACTTCGTCCAACTGTGGCGGTAAAGCCAACCGATATGCAACTGGCCCAACTTGCTCCAAAATTTCAAATGGTCCAACGAACCTCGGACTCAACTTTCTTTTCTTACCAAATCTCATAATTCCTTTTGAAGGCGATACTTTCATAAATACATGGTCTCCTTCTTGAAATTCCAACTCTCTTCGTCTATTGTCCGCGTAATTCTTTTGGCGACTCTGAGCCGTTTGTAGTCTCTGTCTGATCTGTCTTACCTTTTCTGCACAGTTTCCACTCTTGTACTAACATGTGCGCAATCATCCCAGTCTTTCTGCTTAATGCATCTGCTACCACATTCGCCTTGCCTGGATGGTAATGAATGGAAAAATCATAATCCTTTAAGTACTCTAACCACCTTCTCTGTCTCATATTCAGGTCCTTCTGGGAAAAGATATACTTCAAACTTTTGTGATCTGTATATACTTCAAAAGTTTCTCCATACAAATAATGTCTCCAAATCTTTAAAGCAAAAACTACTGCTGCTAATTCCAAGTCATGTGTTGGGTAATTTTGCTCATGAATCTTCAATTGTCTCGACGCATACGCCACAACATGTCCGTGTTGCATTAGTACACATCCGAGTCCACTCTTTGAAGCATCACTGTATATAACAAATCCTCCAGTTCCCGACGGTAAAGTCAAGATCGGTGCTGATGTTAATCTCTTCTTCAATTCCTTGAAACTTTTATCACATTCATCATTCCATATAAACTTCACTCCCTTTCTGGTCAACTTCGTCATTGGCAAAGCTAGACTTGAAAATCCTTTAATGAATCTTCTATAGTAACCTGCCAATCCCAAGAAACTTCGAATCTTTGTCACATTCTTCGGTTGTTCCCATTTTAACACTGCCTCTACCTTCGTTGGATCAACTGATACTCCATCTTCTGATATGACATGTCCAAGAAAATTCACCTTGTTCAACCAAAATTCACACTTATTCAGCTTAGCATATAATTGATTATCCTTCAATATCTGTAACACAAGAGTCAAGTGAGTTCTGTGTTCCTCCCAACTTGCCGAATACACCAAAATATCGTCCACAAAGACTATCACAATCAGATCCAATAAGTCCACAAAAATTCTGTTCATCATGTCCATAAATGCTGCTGGCGCATTAGTCAAACCAAAAGGCATCACCAAGAATTCGTAGTGTCCGTACCTTGTCCTGAAAGCTGTCTTGGATATATCCTCCTCCTTAATCCTTAACTGATGGTATCCAGATCTCAAATCAATCCTCGAAAATACTTTTGCTGATTGCAACTGATCGAATAAGTCATCTATTCTAGGCAAAGGGTATTTATTCTTCACCGTAACTTGATTCAACATACGATAGTCAATACACAATCTCATCGATCCATCTTTCTTCTTTACAAACAATACGGGTGCCCCCCAAGGGGAAACACTAGGCCGTATGAATCTATTATCCAACAACTCTTGTAACTGTACTTTCAATTCTTTTAACTCAGCCAGCGCCATTCTATATGGTGCTTTCAAAATAGGTGCTGTTCCCGGTATCAGTTCTATCGTAAAATCAATCTCTCTCTTTGGTGGCAAACCAGGTAACTCATCAGGAAAGACTTCAGGAAAATCCTTCACTACCTCAATATCCTCAACTCTTAGGGTAGGCATCTCAACAGGTGTCACATTAGCTAAATAGGCTCTACAACCTTTAGCCAGTAATTTCTGAGCTTTCACAGCTGATATCAAACAATCTCCTTTTCTATACCGGATTCCCTGAAACAATAGTTCTTTCTCTCCAGGAATTTTAAAATGAACTCTCTTTTTAGTACAATCCACTAGTGCACTATATTTTGATAACCAATCCATTCCCAAGATTACATCAAAATCACACATATCAATCAGCACAAGATTAGCAAGCAAAATTCTATCTTCTATAAGCATAGGAGAGTTTTCAATATATTCGGTTGCTATCACCGAATCTCCCATAGGAGTAGAAATCACCAAATCATCATTCAGTCTAGACAATATCATATCCAGACTTAAAGCAAACACCGAAGAAATAAAAGATCGTGACGCTCCCGGGTCTATTAACACTCTAGCAAAACGATTGAAGATAAGAAGAGTACCTTCAATAACCTCATCAGAACCACGCGCATCTTCCGATGATAGGGCAAAGATTCTCGCCTGAGTCTTCTTATTCGTATCAGCTCCGGTCTTCTTTCCACGGTTAGGGCAATAAGGAGAGATATGCCCAACCTCATTGCACAAGTAGATCTCCGTGGATCTTGAGGACACGGCTTCCCTCTATGCGAATCCTTTTATTATGTTATATAACATATATCAATTAACCTCTACATCTTCACATATAAGAGCATGATCATAATCAACTCATGAATAGAAATATCACACATATTCATTCCCAAACAAGGTCACATATTTGACATCAAAACTTGAATCATAAACATTTATATGATTGAAATAAATCACAAAGAATAGTGGTAAAATCATCCTACTTTTCGTTTCACAAAAGTCTCGCCCTTTACGGGTCGTTCGCCTTCTTTGCTTCGTAGCGATGCCTCCACTCCAAGCTTTGGATGAAAACTCACACCAAGAAGAGGCTTGAGAGAAGGGTGAACGTGGGAAGGAGAAAAGCACAAGATTTATAGAGCTAGGGTTTGATATGAATCGCACAAGCCCTCCCCTCTTATGGGTTTATATAGAGTTTAGAGTTTCCACCTCTTATGCAAATACTTCCTTATTATGTACTCTTTCCTCCAATAGGAATCCTCTAAAATCCTCCAAAATCTCCTCATGAACTTAATCTCCAAGTTTGGTTAGGATTTGATATCTTTTTCTCAAAAAAATCCACTTAAAACGCAATTTTCGTATTCAATCCGCCGTTGCGATCTATCGCGTACCCCGACGATTAATCGCGTACCCCGTCAGATCGATCGCATACCCCAACTGCATACCAAAATTCAAACTAACATAACTGTATGCTCCGAACTCCGATTTATGCACCGTCGGTGGCGTTGGAAAGCTCTCTTCACATACTTTAACTCCAAAGTTACAAAACATAGCAAAACAAGCATTAAAATTTAATATTTTTAGATCAATCAATTTTAGTAAGCCCATAAATTTTTTGGGTGTTACAATCATAACATTCTTAACAACTTTTATAGAACCCAAATAGTTCTGAAATTTGTTGATTTAATTCATTTTCTGCTACAATTTCACAACCTGATTAGTGATTCTCTCCACTCAATCCGTTGTTCACATCATACCAAATGTGCCATGTATTCCCGGACACTGCTGTGAACAGGGACGTATTGACATGATGTCAAACCTCATTCGGTATGACAGAGAGAAAACTTATAGATTTTGTGCTAATTAATTCATTATTTAGCATGATATAAACTTAGATACATTACTCGATTTGCTAACATGCATTCTAGTATGATAGTCTCATGTAATCATAATTAGGAAACCTAAACTCAAACATAAAAACATTCTAACATGCTGGACCCTGACTTCAAGATTACAACTTTCAAAGATCAGAGCTTTAATTATGGCTTTAATCTATATTTTAAAGGAGTAACACAAGGAATCATCCTGATTAATGTTTACCTTAGGTTAACGGTTACATTTAATCCAGCGTAGTGTACAATCATCATTAAAAAGGGACAATAAATTCTGGACAGACATTCAACATCATGTTCATGCATTAAAGATTATATCTTTACACAATAGAAAAGGGTGGGGATGTCTAACTAGAAGCTAGTTATCTATACATGAAATATGTATTTTATTATCTCCTAAACTTATGTTT
Organism: Houttuynia cordata; assembly: GCA_039654745.1. Lineage (NCBI taxonomy): Eukaryota > Viridiplantae > Streptophyta > Magnoliopsida > Piperales > Saururaceae > Houttuynia > Houttuynia cordata. Next base: position 3,644,493 of record CM077508.1, on the reverse strand, counting down.
CTACTAGTGTTTGATTAGAATAACTACTACTTTAATATAATTTTTAGTTTTTGTAAGAAACAAGAGTAATACACAGAAATGAGGAGAAAAGTAACTCAAATAGTTAAATCATCATAACTTCGTGTACAAATGTCGGATTAGACTGATTCGTGTCTCATGGGCGCTTTGATGCATATGAGAATGTCAAACTCTACAAGATGAGGACCAAAGCCATACATGATAAGATGATATTTAGAAAGTCCTTTCAGCTTGATCAAAAGGTATTACTTTACAACTCTAGGCTGCACATATTTCCTGGGAAGCTCCGATCTCGGTGGTCTGGGCCTTTTATTGTCAAAGAAGTATTTCCACATGGTGCTATTGAGATCAAAAATCCAAAAGATGGGAGTACATTCAAAGTTAATGGCCACCGTCTAAAACCCTATCTCGAGGCTGCTGGTGATCTAGATGACGGGCTGGTGTATTTAATTGATCCGATAATTACAGAATGATTGTGGCTCTATCTGGCTGAAGACGTTAAACTTAGCGCTTGGTGGGAGGCAACCCATGTATTCAGGTGTATTCTCTCCTTTATCTGATTTTCTTTGTTATATGCTCATTGTCATGCTATATTTTGATTCACATTGAGGACAATGTTCATACTAAGTTTGGGGGAGAAAGTATGCTTAAAAAAAAATCGAAGAACAGTAGATATGATCGATCGAATATAGCGATCGATCGCTATCTGATCGACGCATTATCTTTGCGATCGATCGCTATGCGATGCATCAACACCATTCATCTTCAATCTAACGGGCGCTGTTTCTCGATTTATAAAACGATCGATCGGCTAAAAATGCGATCGATCGCGGGTCGTCTTCCTTGCGCGGCGAGAGAAATCTATTTTCGCTCGCTGCCACCGTTTTCGACCCCTGTTTGAGCTGAAACTCCGGCCCTAAAGGATTTTTGCACATAGAATCCAGATCCGGTATCTGTTTTCGTGATTTCCTACTCCTTTCATCGCAATCACTCATTTTTCTTCTGATAAGCCGAAACTTAAAAACTCGATTTTTCTTAGTTTTCGGTAGTTATTGTTGCGATTACTCTCATGCATTCCCTTATATTGATTATTGCGATGCTTATGCATGACTTTCAGCTTCTAATTCTTCGATTTTAGATGTTTTATTTAATTTTTAGGATTTGTGTTCTTACGATGAACTGCGTTTTGCTATTTTTTTTAAAAAAAAAATTTCGAAATCTGATTTCGGGGATATATATCCCTCTCATGCATACTTCTATATTGATGATTGTGATTTTTGTTATGCATGATGATTCCTTTCGATTTCCTAAGTTTTCATAAAAATTTTATTTTATTTTTTTTATTTTTAGGAAATTCATTATTATTTTCAAAAAAAAAACGGAAATTGTGAAGTGGATATGCTATTACATGCTTGCTGTGATATTTAAGTTTGCAATTATATGCTGCATATTCTTGTACCTTGATTGGATTTTCACTATTATTTTTGGTTTTCAGGTACAATGCCTAAGAAATCAGTCGCTCACAAACGCTCAAGGAGTGAAGCTTCTTCATCACGCCCTGTTCCTTCCACCCCTCCACCTGAACCTGTTGCACAGCCATGCCCCATACAATATGAGAGGCAGGTTGTCCTGAACCCGTCTATTCCCGATCTTCCGACTCAGAGATGGATCGAGGACCGGCGGGATTGGGTGAACTATTTCACCCATATCGCTGTAAAAAGGCAGAATGCATTTGCAATGGTCCACGAGGACCCGCTTCGGGAATTCTATGCAAATGGCACCATTGAAAACAATGATAATCCAGAGCGGGTGACCATTCAGAGCATTGTATGTGGTATCCCTATCTGGGTCCGGGTCGCCGATATTGCTAGCGCCATGGGGTGTGACTGAGGTACGATTCATCACCCTGATTTTGATGGATATCAGTTTCCTCCCTACCGAAATATCACAGGGCGGTTGATGGGATCTGCAGTAGGACCTGGGACCTCTGCCTACCTGACTGCCATCAGCATGCGAGCTGAGTTCCGCTTTGCCTTTTTAATTCTACAGCATGATGTATGGTCGGCCCGGAAAGAGAAAGTCGACCGAACCATGACTGATTTACTCTATGTATTCGGCGACGATACTCGGCACCGTGATCTTGACTTGCCTTCATTCGTCTTTGGCCGGATGAAGCAAATGATGGTGGGCCAAAAAGATGAGAGGTTGTCGTACCCCTACATTTTAGAGCGGGTATTTCTGACCCATGGGGTGCATTTTCCTGAGCATTCTCGAGTATCTCATGGACTGGGGCCCATTGGAGTGGATGTGTATAACCGTATGATGGGCCATACACGACGCGGGTGGCCACGAGCTCCCCGTCTTGAGGAACACGCTAAGATACCTGAGGGCGAGCTTGCTCAACCACCATGGGCGACGATGCAGCAGCAGATCAGCGATCTCACTGGCCATGTGCAGGAGATTCGCTAGTCCCAGCAGGTACTTATGGACTCCCAGCATGCTATTACGGAACGCCTCGACTCCATAGTCGATTTTCTTCATGCATGGCGTTTTCCTCCAGGCAATGGTGATGGCGATGATCGGGATTTCTAGTCCACTTCCTCTGGTGTTTTCCTTCCTCTTTCTCTTTTTACCTTTTTGTGATCATTGTATTTTGTCTTTATTATGCATTGAGGACAATGCTTATATTAGGTTTGGGGGAGAGGATGTGCTTTATTGTAAAATAAAAAAAAGGAAAATAAAAAAAAAAGTTAAATTTGTTTGAGTAGTTTTAAGTTATTTGTTAGTACTTTTTCTTAGGTTTTCATAGTTTATCCCGTAATAATGCATGTTACAATTCTTAGGAGATTAATTAACATTGAAAGTGTGAGTAAGTATACTGGAGGATAGATACACTTAACTGAACATATCTTTTTGTTACAGTCCTCTTGGAACAGGTGCTTGAACTAAGAAAACTCACTCACACACACTAGTACATAAAGTAATACTATCTAGAGATTTGTTGAATGCTAATTTACAGTAGGATGTTTTTAGTCAGAGTCATTGGATGATGTGTAGTTATCTGTTGAGTTTAAAAGATCATGATAGACCATTTACATGGCTATGGCAAGGGATTGGAACCGGAAATAGGTTGAAAGTATAATACAGCCTGGACAAAATAAAGATGTGCTTGAAAATATATGTTGAAAATGAAAATGAGAATGCGAAAAAATGAAAACAAAATGAAAAGAAAAGGGGCTGCTTGACTTTATAGGATTAACTTAGGCTGATGCTCAGGCCCGAAGCGGTCTCTTAAAACCTAATGCCTTAAGCCAAATTGGTTGGGAGTCATTGGCTTGAGTCATTGCTAAACCTAAGCATCTTGAAGTCAGGCCTTACACAGTCCTAGCGAAAAAAAAAAAGGTCTATGTTGTATTATCCTCTCAAATCTAGAATGTTGGACCCGAAGGAGGCGCGCAGATCTGTGCTATCATGAACCTAAAGATTATGATGACTATGTAGATTCTGAAGTTCTTTGGTTAATGGGTAACACTGGATATGTATAAATAAAAATTTAGAATGTATTGCTACAATGTTCTACACTTTCTACTATTTATGTTATCATGATATGTAATATTTGAGTAGAAATTTCTAAGATGAAAGTGTGGAATAAAACCACTTACTTGAGGGCTTCTATATTCCTGTTGATTATGAACCAAGTACATGTGGTTGATTTTCTTAAGCATTGTAGTTTGCATTTATCGGGATAATAGGTTTGCTTGTTTTGCACTATTTTTATTTTTGTTTTATTTGAACTTAGGTTAATTAGGTTTATAAATACATGTTTGTGGGCTCACGAGACAACACTCGTCCTACTAGGGACACCTAGAGGTTTAACGGCTTGTTGCATACGCTCAATGCAATCGTGTTCCCTACGAAAGTAATGTTTATTTTTATGCATTAGTTCCTTAGTTTGATTGTTTCATTTTGATTTGTTTTTGTTTTGCTAGGGACTAGCAAAATCTAGGTTTGGGGGTGTGATCTATACATGAAATATGCATTTTATTATCTCCTAAACTTATGTTTCTGCTAGTGTTTGATTAGAACAACTACTACTTTAATATAGTTTTTGGTTTTTGTAGGAAACAAGAGTAATACACAGAAATGAGGAGAAAAGTAACTTAAATGGTTAAATCATCATAACTTCGTATACATATGTCGGATTGGACTGATTCAAGTCTCATGTTAAAGTTCAAGAAGTCAGCTTTCCAATGCCACTAACCACATGCAATTCGGAGTTTGGAACAGAAAGTTATAGCCATTTGAAGTTTGTAAACAGTAATTACAATTAAGGGTGCTCACGAGCCGAGCCAGCTCGTGAGTTTTTTTGGCTCGGCTCGACTCGGCTCGATTTTCAGCTCGACTCGAGTCCAACTCGACTCGAGCTCGATTTCTTCGAGCTCGAGCTCGAGCCAACCTACAGCTCGACTCGGCTCGACTCGAAAAAGCTCGACTCGAATTAGCTCGAAGCTCGACTCGAAAATCAGCTCGAGCTCGACTCGACTTTCTTTTCTAAAGAAGGCCCATATGCTTAACTCATTTTGGTTTCCTTTTAATTAAATTAAAGGACTACCATTTCTTTCCTTTTTATAGAGCATGTATTATACATAACCTGGACGATATATAGAGGCTCTACATGCTTCCATATAGAGCATGTATAGCCTTAGATTCATACTGTTAGACGATATGAAACTCTCATATTAATTCATGACCCCTATCGCCCACTGCTGCTGCCCCCATAGCCCGCCATCGTTGCCCCCCCCCGCCTCCTACCTTTAGCCACCGCCCCTTGCCGCCCACCACTGCCATTGCCCACCACCCCCTCCGTCGTCACCTCCCACTGTCGCCCATTGCCTCTCCATCGCCGCCTACCAACACCGCCGCTTGCCGAATGCCGACACTGCCCCCGGCTGACACCGCTCCCCGCCCACCACCCATCGCCACCGTTGTCGCCCACCACCTATCGCCCCTTACCGCCACCACTGCCGCCCACCACTCATTGCCCCTTGCCGACCGACACCGTCACCGCTGCTGCCCACCACCTATCGCCCCCCGCCGCCCCCACTGTGGTGGGTGATAGCAGCGGGGGGTGGCGGTCGGCAAGGGGCAATGGGTGGTGGGCGGCAATGGGCGATGGGTGGTGGCGGGGGGGGGGGGGGGGTGTTAGCGGGGGGTAGTGTCGGCAAACGGCGATAGGAAGGCAATGGGCGACAGTGAGAGGTGACGACGGAGGGGGTGGTGGGGAGCGACGGCAACGAGGGTGTTGGGCAGTGGTGGGGGTTGTGGTGGGCGGCGAGGGGCGACAGCGGCGGGGAGCGACGACAGCGGGGGTGTTGGGTGGTGGACCGGTGGTGGGAGGCGATGGGTGATAAGCAATGGCGGGGTGAAGTCCACCTCAAATATGTATGATGGGTGGGCCTTATTATGCACCCAAGGGGATTGGCGGCGGGATGCAGTGCTCTAAGGGATTAGTTTTCTTGCCCCTTCTAGTTGGGTTCTAAGGACTTCGACACCCTTCGTTATAAAAAAAAATTATCAGTGAAGCCCACTTCAAATATGTAATAAATATTTTTTTTGTACATAAAGAGTATAAAAATATTTGTAGGTCGACTGGTTAAAGCCTTGAGAATGCTCCTTTGTGTTTGGGTTCGAATCCCACCAAAATCGAAATATGAGTTTTTGCATTGAGCCGGCTCGAGCTCGAGCCGAGCTCGAATTATGGATCGAGCTCAGCTCGCGAGCCCGAGCCGAGCCCGAGCTCGAGTTGTCAAGCTTTACAACGAGCCGAGTTCGAGTTGATAAATCTTGGGCTCGACTCGAGCCGAGTCGAGCTCGAGCCCAGTTTCTAAACCTCGAGCTCGAGTCGAGCTGAGCCAAAACTCGACTCGACTCGGCTCGTGAGCAGCCCTAATTACAATCGATCGGCTATCAAAGCGATCGATCGCCAGAGCCGCAAAAGCAGTGTATTGAAGGAAACGATCGATCGGACCTCAAAATGATCGATCGTATCTATTGGAATTTTTCAATCGACGAAGACAGTAACTACGATCGATCAGTATCATGCGGCGTCGATCGGCAAAGCGATCGATCGGAGGAAAATAACGAAGGAATTGCGATCGATCGGACAGCGAACGATCGTCAATACGGAGTGATCGATCGCCGTATGCGGCAAACCGAAATAAGACCTATTTCGACTTAGATTTAGAAGGGGACTTCGTGGTTTCTCTTCACTCTTATAAATAGGCCTTATGGGAGAACGTTTTGGGCACCATATATTCAACCCTTTGAGACTTTTGAGCTTTATTGGAGGCTAGAGCAAAGGAGAGAAGGAGATGAAGAACATGATGGTGATTTCTCTTCTAATGCGAGGCTAAACACTTTTCCAAGGCATAGATGAAGCCCAATAATTTGGTTGTGTAGTTTCTTTTCTTTCATCTTATATTTTTACTCTAGTTGGTGTATGGATTTTATTGTGTAATCACCGTTAATTCAATAAAGATTTGTTCTTTGTACTCGAGAGAGACAAGAGTGAATTCTTGTGAGTTTTAATCCGAAGAATACTTGCGTATCCGAGAGGAACGTAAGTAGACTGAGGTGTTATATATCAATAAAATTTTATTGGTTTATACTCGAGAGAGATAGATCACAATTCCATGTTTTAAATTGTTTTATGTGTTACATCCGAGAGGAGAGAACTATATTTTGAGTTGACAAGTGTATGTCCGAGAGGAATATGCTAGCCAATTGGAAATCTTTATTCAAAAGAGTGAGAGAAACGATATACTAGTTTATTGTGGTGGATTCGAAGCCTTGGTCTTCTCCATATTGATTAAATCTCACTTAGTTTAGTTAAAGTTCATTGCTTTCTTAGTCTAGAATCAACACTACTACTTTCTTTTAAATTTGGTAAATCATTCATCCGTCCCTGAGGTTTGACAACCCTATCAATACTCACCGTAGTATAATTGCCTTGTGCACTTGCAAGGGTTTAATTTTAAACGATCAGCTAGGACGATAAGAACTAGGCATGCAACATACCGAATATGATATCTCACTTAAACAAGGTATGTAACATTATAACATATAACAATGACATCCAATATGAACGTGGTATAAGCCAAATATCAGCAACCATTCACTCATGATCATACAAAATCAGAGAAAATAAATTGGGGTAAAAGATTATCCTACCTTGTGGAAACCGATCCCTATTGCTTGTAAATCGGTTTCTACTCGATCTTGAGACCCTTCTTCTTTGCGAAAGCACCACGAAAGCCACCAACGGACACACCACCACCTTGGACGAATAGGGGAGGAGGCTGGCTGCTCTGCCCTCTTGCTGGCACGTCTCCCAAAGTTCACCAAAAAAAATGCCGGTCTCTCTTATGGAAGGTTTAAATAGAAAAAAGCTTAAATCTCTAGGGTAACCTCCACTGTTGATCAAACTCTCATCCAAGGGCCATAAGTTGACCACCAAAGGGGGGAGTGAGGCAATTAGGGACATGATCCAATCATCCCAATTAGTTACACACTATAGTTGGTAAGTATCTAAACCGAATCAAATAGTTAGAGGTGAAACAAACCCAAAATTCAAAATCTTTCCCAAAATATTCCAAGACAAAAGGGCGCCCTCCATGTATATGGAAAAGCCTCTGATTCCTTCTTAATCATGCCCATAAATTCTCCCTTAATTAAGCCCAATTAACTGAAATTAAATCCCCATTTAAATAAATTGCTAATTAGCTATTAATTAGGGTTTTCAAATTTGAAATACTTACCAAGATTTAGTCAGTTGATTGCGGCAATTCCAAAGGCCACGTCTTCCACAAATCTGATAAGTCCAATCAACAAAATCTCTAATTGAAAATATCTAAAAAATCACGTAATTAACGGCGATCGATCGGTTCCGTAAAGGCAATCAATCGTCCAGCGATTGATACGCTACAACCACGATCGATCGGCTACTGCAAAACAGAAAATCAACGACACTCAAAATATCCAGTAGATACGATAGATCGTACAAAATGCGATCGATCGTCTTCCGATCGATCGACCATAAAAGCGATCGATCGGTCTAGCGGAAAATAAATTTTTTAAATTTATTTTTAATGAGTTTTTCAGAACTCAAAATTACTCCATTTGACCAATAAAATTCCTCTTTATTAATATAAAATTTTCGACTCTTACCGCGCATGCCTGCACAAAATTGGTAAAAAAATGATGCTCATTTTCCTCATCATTACATATGGATTTCAGGCCAAAAAAAAACTTTCCCTGTGCAGCTTGATGAAAGACAAAGTCCACATTGCACTTTCTAATGCTCAGCTGGCATTGACAACCAGTCCCTCAATAACTATCCATCCATTCATTAAGCAAAATAAATTAAATCTAATGCTCAAACCACTTTCAACCAAACCATTAAAGATTACAATCATCCAAAAGCTAAGATAAGTGTCTAATATACTGTAATCCAAACAAAAATAAGTGTACATTAAAACAAAAATCTCAGCTCTTCTATATCTTGGACATCATTGAATTCAGAAGCTAAGAAGAAGAATAAAAGAGTTTGAAGGACAAGATGGTGGTGGAAGACGACAGAGAACATCCTCGATCTGATTACCCAGGTGCTCAAACATCTCCATAAGCATATGTTGTCTACTTTGAATATTTTCAGTTGGCCCTGCATCTGCACAACCATATCTTCTGAGCTAGAAGACGTTGAAACTTTCAAATTTTGTTTGGGGTGTTCGCGATATTCAGCAACTTCATTATCCCCAGCTGAATCTTCATCCATCACATCAGCTGCACTCTCTAAATCTGGAATTAAAGCTATACCTATCCTCTTGAGAAAAGTTATGTTTAGAGGAACTGAGATGCTAGTACATGGTTCCTTACTCAAATCAAGCCCAAATGCTGCAAAGATCTTGGTTAATAAGCACCCATAGGGAAGAGGCTTATCTGGAGTATCGGCATAATCAAGCATGCATGCCAATATAACTAAAGGGAGCTTATGTTTGTCTTCAACTACCATTTTGTGAAGCAAATACATCTGTAAAGGAGTGAGTAAATCCCTATCACCGCACTTTGGCAAAATGTTGTAGGTGATGAAAGTTGCTAAGAGTCGAAGATGTGGTTTGAGAGATGTCACCAGAGTCTTTGTTCCAAAGGAAAGTGTGGTCATAATAGAGTTATCAATTTCTGCACTACTCGCATACTTGAAAACATCATTGTAGTCCTTGAAATCAACTATTTTTCCTTCATCCTTCCACTTGGCATAGGATGGGAAACAAATGGGAAACTTAATTTTTACAGTAAAAAAAATATCGCCAAAATGGAAAGATACGGATTTAAAACGCAAACACATATTTTGAATTATATATGCATTTTTAATAAATATTCTAAAATTTATGCTTATCTAAATGAGTATCACTCATTTTAAAAGTTATATTATGAAAATATATGGTAAAAACTAATTTTAAACCACCAATATTTTTTTCTCTTTGGAAAGATACAGATTTAAAACGCAAACACATATTTTAAATTATATACGCATTTTTAATAAATATTCTAAAATCTATGCTTATCTAAATAAATATCACTCATTTTAGAAGTTATATTATAAAAATATATAGTAAAAACTAATTTTAAACCACCGATATTTTTTTTGTCTCTTTGGTTGACCGATATTTTACCAATATCCGATACGACATTCTTGCGTACAAGTAGTCTGTATAAAAGGATTTGAGATCCCAGCTCCAAACAAGCTACCAACGGGCAAACATGTACCAGCATGAAATACACAATAGAGGTTCCATGAACTCAATCCTCTACTCGAGAGGGCGAAGATTAATCTTTCCAACCCCAACTTATAAAAAGTTAAAAAAACATAACGCTAAAAACTAGGGGAAAAAAGGCTATAGACTACAGTAAGACTGTTCAGATATCATTTCATAACACTTCTCAAACTACATTTTGATCATGTAAGCACCATTCTTTTCAGTCAGACTGTATAACGGCTCCTAGGATGCCCCCTCTCCTGTTTCTTTGCATCATCCTGCAATAAACAATAAAAGTTCGTTACTGCACCTAAGTTACCTCAATACTGCATTCAATGAATGAAAACAATCTGATATGACTTACATGGACTATAAAACCAATGCTATCTTTGTAATCCAGAAACTCCTTCCATTGTTTCCCAATGCTAACCTGCAAATAACCTCTTAAAAGTTTCAACTCTGGATGTCTCAATAGATTTATAAAAGAATGGTGCTCCTTTAACTTCTCTGTGCACATCAGTATCTGGCCAGAAAAGTGTACCTGTGCAGCTTCATTTGAGGCATTCTTGGTCCAGATTGAAATTTTTTCCTGTTTGGATCGCACATTAACAACCGCACCACAAATTTCATCACCCTGGTCAAACTGCTCCCCAATCATGGCTAATAGCTACAAAAAGTCATGGACATAAGTACCTCAAATGTCCATATTCTTTTCAGCGAAATTAAAAGCTAACTATAGGAGCACAAGAGCATACCGTATACAACCACCAGGTGTCAAATTTGCCCCTATTACAGCTTACAGTCCACTTCCCTCCATTAGCACAAACTGGATCCTCCCATTTTGGCTCAATTTTGTTTTTGAAGCAGTGGAAATCAGCACCCACTGCCAATTTGCTTGGAGGAAGGATGTTATTGAAAAGGCTGGAAAACAGGATACATTGTTCTGTTATAACATTGTCCACTCAAAACAGAGATAAGAAGACCATGAATAATAAAACCTACTATGCCAATTGCGTTTATAGAGGAAGAATAACAAGAAGGCACCAAGTTAGAGTAATTTGACTTTCACATAAGCTAGGACAACATTTAACTTACACTCAAATTCAATAAAGATAAAAGCATCTTGATCAGTGTCAACATTAACCTATTTTGTGTTGATTTAGACGTTTCCGATAGTCAGGCTGGCAATTTGATCCAGCCCATCTACTTGGAGTATCTATTTTTGCAAAAACTATAATCAGAAAAGGTTTTTGCCAAATCAGGATATCTTGCATGTCAGATCAGAAAGTGCTTTTAAGATCATTCAACTGATATTACAAGCTATAGCTTCTTTTAAAGCATCCAAATGACACTAAAAGTTATGTATTCGTTCCATTGTGGAAAACGAAATGTCAAAAATAACGAAGATACTTGCCATGCTTTCTTTTCCAAACCCAAGCTAGAAACTTGCATAAGCTTTCTTATCCGAACTTTACCAAAAGGAGTAGCATTTCCTTTGTATAGTCACTAAACAGGTAGATTCCAACGCAATAGAACACCTCTTGACGAACGGATGATAATATAAATTGTTGTACAAGAGTGGGAGGTGGAGGACCAGGTTGGGCTGGAGGTAGGTTTGGAAGTGGGACTTGAGGGTGGTGAGGAAGAAGATGCATCACCATAGGTGAAGGGGAAGGTGGGAGAGGACTTCAAGAAAGCTGACAGAAAAAGGATGGCATTCCAGTACTTGCAGATGCAGTGGCTCCAGAAGAAGGCTGGCAGCAGAAGGCCAGGACTCGGCCCACCAGCCTGGCACAGGAGCACCACATCAAGAAAAAGTCGTTTTAAAATGTTTCAAACTTATTATTTTTCCCCTTGTTTGTGTTGGGTGAACACCATAAGTTGTCACAAAGTTGAGAGCAGAGATCAACTAGGATTAAAGAGAGAACGTCTTATTTCCCTTTTTCCATGAAAACGGAAAATAAGACTCCATGCCAAGTGCGAAGAATAAAGCTACAATAGCAGATCTCCAATACTGGCAACTCTGTACCACTTCCATGGCTAAAGAGGAGTTCAATCCTGCATAAGTTTGGCCCCATGTGTACTACATGTCAAGGAGTTGCAAAGCTAGATGTTCACATTTGGTAAATTTCTTTTCGAATTGTGTCACTTGTAACAAGTTCCTACATATTGATTTTTCTAATGAAAAATAAAAAATTTTATACCTAAAACTTAACAAATGATACTCCTTACCAGTTTTGCCATCTACTTTATCATACTCCCTCCATACAATGAAGCTCGTCTGGATTAGAAAATAGACGAGTCCTACATTCGATTGCTGACTTTGCTCCCTCAAGAACAAAAACACAAATGATGAAAAAAACCGAAGTCCAATGAATTTCACTCATTTCCCAATATAGACGAGCTTCATTGGACGGAGGAAGTATGTTCTTTGTCCAAAGGATCACAAAAATGGAAATCAACGGAACCTCCGAAATAAATATAAGGTCATTTTTATGTTCTGTCGCCAGAACATCTATAACTATTACCCACAAAAAACGGCAGCATTTCCTACACAGACAACTCCAATATACTCCCTTCATCCAATGTAGCTCGTCTGGATTTGTAAAAAGGCAGGTCCAACATTACATGGCTGGGTTTGCTCTCTCAAGACCAAAAACACAGGGAGAGGTAGAGAAACTCTGTTTTTTTATAGGCGCCCTAAGAGACCCGATAAATTTCCCTCATTTTGTAATGTAGACAAGCTTCATTTGACGGAGGCAATAGGTCAATTTAATTCATATAACACCTCCAGCACATCCCTAACCACGAACCACTACGATCAACAGCAATTCAGACACATAGCTCGAACCCCCACTCTGTTGGCCCTACTCGGGATTATTTTCTGATTTACCAGTGTGGATGATGGGCGGGCCTTGTATGCATATGAGGCGGTGGGATACAGTGCTCTAAGAGGTCGGTTGCCCTGCCAGTTCTAGTTGGATCCTAAGGACTCGGACACCCCTCATTATAAAAAAAGGAAAAAAATCAGACGAACATAAATCCAATATAATCATCAATTTATGTGCGCCATCGCCATAAACAACCAAATAATCCCACACGCAAATAACCCCATAACAGAACTCACATCAAAATGCTACACTCTAATTAGGTTTCCGTTCGGCCTTACCAAAAAAATCAACCATAAACAAAACCTAATAAAATCGAATTGCATCTTTCCTACCTTTCAATCCACGAAAATCCTAATTGCCAATTCAATTTCATACTTTCTCCATTTCATTAATCTACAAAGAACACTTGCTTCATCATAATTTGCATGTCAAATCATAAATTAGAGAAAAAAAGGAAAAGAGAGAGAGGAGGGGACGAACCGCCAGAAGTCCTCGACGGTGGAGAAGGTGTAGACGGGGCTGATGGAGCTTCCCCACGCCACCTGCTTCGACTTGGTCGACGGATTGTCGAACCAGAACGTCCACGCGTGCTCCAGCGGATGCGCCTCCGGAGCCGTTTCTGCCGCAGGAATCGGACCCCCGGATTCCTCCCCGATCTCCTCGCTCTCGACGCCCTCCGCCGTCTCCCTCGCCTCCGCCGCCTCGCCGACGCTGACTGCCACATCCGCCGCCACCTCCGTCGCCGTCGCCATTTCCGAGTATCTCTGTCTTCCCCGACTTGATTTCTGGCAGCTTCTTCATTTTTCTTATGGTCATATGAAATGACAAAAATAACCTTTGAGTTTTGCGACTTACGAGTTACGACAACACCCCGTACTTTGAAGATTTACCAGAGGCCCCTCATTTTATCTTTTCTTTCATGCATCAAAATTAAGGTTTTAAAATTCGGACCGGTCACTCACCCGGAATTAATACGTCCAACTGGATTCAATCGGGGCCGTGCATCAAAATTAAGGTTTTAAAATTCGGACCGGTCACCCACCCGGAATAATGTGGAGTAGGTTCAATCGGGGGTGAACTCATAATTAAAAAAACAGGTCAATCTCCCTTCTTCCATTTTTATTTTAACAAGATGATGATACGCAGTTAATATTGAATCCCATTAACATATCACTGGTTGTTGGGGAGGAATTCCTTTGATTCTTCGAATTCAGACATGGATGGGAATGAAGATTGAAGGGAGCTTCCTCTTCCTCTGATTCGGCAGATGAAAGAGCTTCTTATTCTTTCTAGGCACTTGCTGCTTCATTCCCATCCAAAACCCACCCACCGCATATGAAAAAGCAACAAATTCCTAAGCTTTTTCAGTCATCAAGTAGAGGACCTATCCTATCTATATCTTGTACCCTCTCCTTTAAAAAGTAGGCAGGCACTCGGCACTTTTGTGTTTGTTGGTGCTAAAGTGAAAGCACAAAGCTTCTGCCACTATTACAAAAGAGGTACTGAAACTCTCCAAAGTAGGCTTTTGCGGCCAGGGGGGACCCTTCTTATGCCCTATCTCCTTAGTATAATAAATAAAAATATTCTCAGATGTTGAATTGGTCTAACAATAGTCTTAGTATGAGATACTGCCAAGGTATTGTGAGTCGTTGGCGAGGTGAAGCAGAAATGAATCACTAGCCGCTTTGAATCCTAGAGCTAGAGCTCTAATTTCTACAATGTCCTCTCTTCCAACTACTTGGATAGAAACATGCGAGAGTGATGCTCTGCCGGCTTCGTGCTTAGCATCTCCAGCACCAATTTACTTTGGTCGATTTCTCTAAGCGAGTTTGTAGAATTGGAGGAAATGCCCAAATTAACTGAGCCAACGGAACAAGAAACTATCAGAAGGCGAAGGCGGAGCCGAGAGGTGAGGTGAAGGTGAGGGTGGTGCAAGCGGAAACTGGAAGGCGAGGGTAGAGGAAGGCGTATTTATGGGATATCGAATATATTATGGCACAACTATAAATTAAATGGGTTTCAAAAGGTGGGTTCTATCGTATGCTTGGGAGTTTTTTCCATATTACCTGGCGCCAAAGTTCATATTCCCATATTACCAGGTTTTTCCCGTGAAATCTCATATGACCCGGAATCTGGACTTGATGTACCCAAAATGCCATTTCTTCTATTTTTTCGTGTTAACACTGTGCGAAGAGGCGTGTTGTGTACAACACGAAAAGAGGGTGAAGTTCTCCGGCGATTTACATCGGCGACGTCACCGGCGACCGGCGAGTTGGAGCGGCGATTCAACCGGCGGAATACACGGACGAGTTCGAGCCTATTCGCGTCCCCCATCTCGATATCGAGCTGTCCCCCCTGCTGGATTTCGACGACACGACTGAGGGAGAGTGGACAAAGGCGGCGATTTGAAGCGCATCCGTCAGGATTTCTGATCTTCAACCTTCAGAAGACCCCCGCGGCTCCCTCCGCCTGCATGCAACAGGCGGATTGACCGGATTGAGCTTCGGTTGACGGCGAGGAAGACTGTGAAAGGCACCTGCGAGGAAATACACACATACAGACGACTAAACTGCGGTAAGTTACAACTATCCTTACTGATTTTAGTTTCATAAGGTCCGACATTTGAATTTTTAATTTTTACTATGAACTATAAAGTCGTGTCTATAGTAGACACGACTGTGTATTTAGTCGTGTCCGCGACGACACGACTTTTATATTTTCGTGTTGCACCGAGGACACTTTTCTAGTGACCACTATACCTCACTCCTTGCAGATGGATAAAAAAGAGATGAGTCTATGGAGGAAATACCATCGGAAGAGGAGGAGGATCATGATTTTGTCTTCGCACCTCGGCAGTGAAATCAGAGGGGCAGGAAAAGGAAGGCTCCGATGGACCGACCAGTGAAGAGAACATATAATGCACGACCGGCGCTGAAGACGTGTTGTCAACCGGGAGCGATGAAAAAGTGTGCGGCCCTCCTACAGCGTCACCAAATATGTGCCCAGGTGATCAAAGAGGCTGGTTTCGCTGTCATTTTTGAAGGTGAGGACGTTGTTGTATCTCGGAACCTCCTCGACCATTTGGTCAGGTACTGGGATGAGTCGGCGAAGGTCTTCAATATCAAGGGTAGGAGGCTACATTTCACAGAGGAAGATGTTGCCCTTATCACCGGATTGCCCGCAAAGGGCGACAGAGTTGAGGTCCTCCCCTCCTTGACACGCCGACCGGAAGGTCAATTCTTCAGAAAGTACTTCGCCGCAAGGAGAGCAGACATTCCACACATTGAGGAAATGATAGACAAGCTTAGCGCGGGCGAACTGAAGATGGAAGAGGAGGACATTGCGAGGATGATCATCTGCCTCCTCTTCTGCACGGTGTTGTTTCCACACAGCACTAGAGCGGTTCATCCCTCTTTGTACCGTTACATTGACGACCTCCCAAGATTGAGGTCATACAATTGGGCTGGGGCTATACATAAAATGTTGGTTTCTGGTATAACCCATACCAGCCGCCTAGTGGGAGCGAGATCGCAAGGAGAGTGCCTGGGCGGTGGATGCCTAAATGGCGCTGCATATGTCCTTCAGGTATGTAGCAATCATAGTCTTCCATCGGGAAAAAGTCTTATACAATACCACTATATATATAGTCGTGTATGATAGAACACGACTATATTTATAGTCGTCTATTATAGAACACGACTACGTATATAGTCGTGTTCTTGACGACACGACCATAGTTTAATTCGTGTTGAACTTATAGTCGACTAAGGCAACCGCGCATTGTTATAATGTTTTCATCTGTTTAATATGCAGATTTGGTTTTTCGAGCATACGACAATCTTCCATCCTGTCATGGGCCCTACCAGCCCACGGGCGAAAAGATGGCCAGGCAGTGGGGCCCTCATTACAGAGGTGAAGAAAGGTGCACAGAAGAAGCACCGCATGGCCGACTATTGGACGGGAGTGTTCCACAATCTTCAAATAGGGGAGGAACTCGTCGACGTAATCAGCCCCATGGCCGGAGAGGCATATCTCCTTGCTTCGTCAACCTCAGGGCCCCATCCTCCACGACGGCAGAGGCCGGAGAGGCCGGAAATGAAGAGGACTCCCAACCAACCTGCGTTCACTTCCTCGAGGACGGCTGCCCAGTCGACTGCAACTGCAATGGGCCGATTGGAGGGTGCCCTTCAGGGCATACAGTCACTAATAGAGATAGCTCTGTCTTCCTATGAGGAGATGGGAAGGAGAGTCGGACCTCTGCGAGAGATTCTCCACTCTATGAAGTCCTCTGCCGCCTCAGCGTCAATGCTGTTAGAAGGTCAGATCATTGAGCATCCGAAGGAGGAGATGACTGACGAGCCGACGAAGAAGCCGAAGAAGCGCCCCGAAATGGAGCGAAAGAAGTCATCGGTGCATCAGATGGAGCCGAAGAAGCGGCCCCAAATGGGGCCACAATCGTCATCAGTGCATCAGATGGACCCAAAGAAGCGGCCCCTTGAAAAGGAGCATAAGAAGAACACTCCTATCGGTATGCGGACAAAGGAGCTGGCAAGGAAGTCACATCTGGATTCGACGAAATGGGGTAAAGGTAAGTTGTAGACGATGATTTATTTTTTCGTGGGTTATTATACACGACTACTATATTTGTCGTGTTTAATTGTACACGACTATGTGGTTTATCGTGTTGCATGCAACACAACTATGTTTTTTATCGTGCTGCTACTACTGACATGAAGAAGTAAAATGTCATTTTAGCTCCCATCAAACGCGCGGATGAGGAAGACAAGATGGAACGGGCTGCAAAGAGATCCTCTGCCAAGATGTTTTTGAAGAAGCTCCAACCAGAATTCAAGGAAGATATGGAGCTTGCAGAAGTCGAGTCCCGTCCGAGGTACAGCCGGGACATATTCCCCCCTGGTGTAGTGATAAGGAAGCGAATGAGGACTGTCGGCTCGACAGAATTGCAGAGGATTAGAGAAGAGGACCATATACGGAGAATGGCGGAGGAGCAGGAACGAAGGAATAGGTCCACTCAGCCGAAAGCCGACTCCGAACAAACCATATCCGATAGAGAAGCGACCTCTATCATCGATGAGGTCATCTCTTCCATACGGCAGTCGGATATCGAAACCGTCAAGGAGGAGGTGAAGGAGGATGTGAAGGGCGGGGACATCGTAGAGGAGGAGGTGAAGGCGGATGTTCTGGAGAAGGAGACGAAGGAGGAGGAGGGGAAGGAGGAGGAGCCGAAGGAGGAGGAGGGGAAGGAGGAGGAGGTGCAGGCGGACGAAGAGGCGATGGCGGAGGAGAAGACGGAGGAGGTGAAGGAAGAGGAGGCTGAGGAGGAGAAGGCGAGGGAGGAGGAGGAGGTCGCGGAGGGCACTGGCTTAACCGCATCACAGCCGGTTGACGTTGATGTCCTCCTAACCCCTCAGAAGTCTAAGTCTGTAATTGCTCTCCCCGACAACTATGCCGATTCGGAGTTATGCTTCGACATGGGGGTATTGTTAGAGCGGGATAGACTGGCAATAGATGGATGGATCGCCAATCCGAGGAAGGCTTATCCAATCCCAACGCTATGTGATGACGACTATTTATCCCTCCTACAAACAACAGAAATAAACACCAATGTAAGTAAACCTATGCTCCTCATATCTTTTTGTAGACGTAAAGTGGGTATTCGAAGACACGACTTTGCGCCTAGTCGTGTCTATGAAATACACGACTATATGCATAGTCGTGTCTATCGAGGACACGACTAGCATGAAAAACGTATATATAGAATAATCGACTTTTAATTGGAAGTTGTATGTTGCCTTACCGAAGTGTAATGACTCCTGTGGATGTTTTCCATAGGTTATAGATGCGTTTTTAAGTCTGTTGAGCCAGCGCAATGAGAGAAACCCGATGAAATATCCGTGGGCATTTTTTGGTTGCCACGCATTCAAAGAGATATTCGACAACGTAAGTGTTCCCTGCATAAGGAGTGATGAGTAATTAAGTATGATATTACGAGCATCGTTGTCTAAATCTCTTTCGCTTTCGCAGGAGCACCAGGAAGGGGGAAATAATGCCAAATTGGTTAAAAAGCTCGGGAGGATGCTGGACGGCTTGAACAGGAACATGTTCTACGCATTTTTCCCAATCCGCACCGGCTCCCACTTCTGCCTCGTGTATGTCCATTTCCCGCACTGTGTATGACGCTTCTACAACCCGCTGTCTGGCAGATCCCAATTATATCCGCATCACAGAAAAGTTGTTGACAAATTCACGCAGTTCATGAACGTCGTGATGGCAGGCAAGCTGGGGTGGTTTGGTTTGCTAGACTGGAAGATGACTCAGATATCCAAAGCGCCGTGGCAACAAAATTCGAAAGACTGTGGCATCTTCATCATGATGTACGTCGCGCATTTGGCGTCCAATGTGAACCCCCCGGAGTTTGATCAGTCCACAATCACACGACTGTGGCGACCAGTCATCGCTTCAACCTTGATTCGGGGGGTTATTAACAGCGAGTTTGACGACGATTCCGGACAAGGCACAAAAGATGCTGTCACAGTTGCGGGTTTTTTGCGGCTTCCGGATAAAGAATAACTTCAAATTCATTTTATTCACATTATTTTAATGTACAAAGTTCATTTGCTGTAAATACCGTACTCTTTCACTGTACAAAGTTCATTTTAATGTACAAAGTTCACATACTTCCAATTCTTTTTTTGACTCATACCAGATGTAGACAAAATATCGCTAGCATGAATGTGAATACGGCCTTCATACAACAGGTTAGTTTCATATAATCGTCTCTGATGGAAAACGACTACGCATATAATCGTCTCTGGTACAATACGACTACGTATATAATCGTCTCTGATTGAACACGACTTTATATGTAGTCGTGTTTCACAATACACGACAGTATAGAAGTTAATTTGGGTAGGCCGTCTGCGCTATACAAGAATTTGACTAGATCCTAAGTGAAGAATGGTGGGGGCTGAGGTAAGCCGGAGCGGCGTACATCCGCTGTCTCGTTCGTAGACAGTTTGCCTTGTTGCGGAAGTTTTCGTTTCCTGCGCGTCCGATGTTCTTTCGGAACGGGGCTTTTAGTGCACTTTGTACGGTTGTGACCAACTTCACGACAATTCCCACATTTCGCACGTGGCCTTGCAGGTGGATCGGGCTGTGACTCAATTCTCTTTGTCTTTCTCCTGACCTTCTTTGGAGCTTCAAGCCTTGGCGGTTCGCATTTAAATAATACACCATAATTTCCCCACTGACTTCTGTCTAAAGTAGGGAACACTACTTCTTCGTACGTGCTGCGGTACGTACTTGCGCAGTACCACTTCTCACAATATTCTACCGCTTCCAGACTCCTCTCATCAATACATGCCATGGCGTGCTTGCACGGAAGTCCCATGCTCTGGAAGAAGCCGCATGTGCATGTTCTATGCGTAAGGTCAACAACATCCTGATGCGAAAACATGAACAACATCAGTGTTTTAGAAGGATACTCGTGTCGTCGAAGACACGACTGTATGACTAGTCGTGTCTTCGACGACACGACTTTGTTATAGTCGTCTCTTACAGAAAACAAATTTATGCTTACCACATGGTATAAAGATGTCACTTCAAACTGCCGTAATGATAGCGGTTGAACTCGAACTGTTCCAGCACTCTGATTCCTCATCTGATTGATATGATTCTGTGCATATTTTGTTAACGGAGTCGGTAGGCCGTCTGCCTCTATTCGGCGTCTCTGAAAATGGACGCTTGTGGTCGCCCGCGTTTGCTCGATCAACCGAGTTATTGGCCAAAACCTTGCCTTTAGAAGCATATTATTTACACTTTCTGACGCGTTCGACGTGAGAGTGCCGTACCTTTTACCCGAATATTCTACGTTCGCCCAATGTGTTTTCGGAATATTGTCAACATATTTCCAGGCCGCCTCATTGTGTTCCTTCGTCGACAACACGACTGTAACAATAGTCGTGTTTGATGAAACACGACTCATAGACGTTGCACTCATATACGGTTTTCAATATATCGTGTCTCACGGATTTTTAACTTATATCGGTTTTTTAATGGCAGGTACGGATGGAGAAGATAGTTCTTTGTTTACACTACGATGGAGTTTTGACGAATTCTGGTAAGTACGTGGGCGGGATACGGAAGCTCCTGCCTATAGATACACGAGTAAAGTACCTGGAACTGTTGCAGCTAGTGGAAGAAAGATTACCGCTTAAGTCTATACCTGGTACATTAACTTTGTCATATCATGTTGACTCTGAAGAATACACATTTCTCCTTGAAGACGATAAAGACGTGGAGTCAATATTTATACTTCACAAGAGCAAGCAAGGCACAAATGGACTACTCCGCCTGTACGTGGAGTGGACTTCTACGGGCAATAACATGGAGACATCGACTCTCAATAAGGAAATAAATGCCAATGCGAATAACAGCCCGGCCGAGAGGCTACCAAAGGCAGAAGTGATGCCGGGCAGTAACACACCGCCGGAGAGGCTACCAGAGGCAGAAGTGATGCCGGGCAGTAACACACCGCCGGAGAGGCCGTCCAGCCAGGGCAATAAGACACCCGCATCAGCAGTCGAAGGAGGAAGAGATGGAGACAATGCGAGGTGAGACTTCTAAGGCGCGGATACAGGCAACTGGTGTGCTATTATAGTCGACTATAATAGTACACGACTAAAAGTTTTATCGTGCCGTATTGAACACGACTATATACCTAGTCGTGTTCAATCGTAGACGACTATAAATCAATTCGTGTTGCATAAAACAATACCTCATAGTACGTGCTATCGTTTTGTCAAGTCCATTCATACATGTTTTTTCCCGCAGTGTCGGAGATGGAGAAGAAGGTGAAGATGAAGAAGAAGATGAAGATGAAGATTCCAGTCCAGATGAAGAAGAATTGTTGGATGAAGATGAATTACCGTGGTCTGCAGATGAGTGGGATGAGCCTCTTACAGTACCACATTTCAGCCAGCCATATCACACGGGAACATCAACTTCTAGAGGTCCAACGGCAAGAGACACAGGTAAAGGGAAATCTGTCGCGTCGGAGGACGATGACTATCTCAATATTGAGGGTGATGGTGGTAGGGATTGGGGTACCTATTCTGCACAGGCCGGTCCTTCAAAACATTGTGAAGAGGAGACGATGTTGACCGGAAGTTTGCAAGCAGAAGACTACGAGGCACAACTTACCTTAGGGGCTAGATTCGAAAGCGTCAAGCAGTTCAAGATGGTTCTAACTGATCTGGCAATCAAGAGGAAGTTCATGTTCAAAGTAGCGGATGAGAGCAAGGACACATTCGCTGCAAGTTGCAAGGTTTCGGGGTGCAAGTGGTACATACGAGCGTCGAACAGACTTGATGGAGTCAGCGTAACAAGGAGGGAAGAACGGCATACATGTGACACTTCTCTAAGTTCGAAAGATCATCCATTGGCTTCTCACCTCTGGATTGCGAGGAAGTGTCATGGCCTCCATAAGGATTCAAACTCCATAAAAATCTCAAATATCCAACAATACATTGAGAAGCATTGGGGCGTCACAGTCAACTATAAAAGGGCATGGAGGGCGAAAGAGGAATTGATCCGATTGATCGATGGCAACCCTGAAGACGCTTATCATATTTTGCCACATTACGGAAGGGAATTAGAGCGGTCTAACGCAGGTACACATGTGGTCATCGAAAGATCAGCTGATATACCTGATATCCCAATTGAGTTAGCCGGCTACGACTTCAGACGTCTGTTTTGGATGTTCGGCCCGGTTGCGAACACGACTGTAACAACAGTTGAAAACTTCCTAAGTTTTCAACTTTCTTCTCTGGAACCAACTTTCATGATAGAAATCGTCGTATTTTAACTTCACCTACCAGTTTTTCGATGTACCTTGCCTCTGTTGAAGTTGTTTTCTAATACCCGATCTTTCCCGCTCGTTTTCCCGCTTGTTGCCGCGAAGATGACCTTTTCGGAGTTCGACGGCGCCGGCGATGATATGGGCGGAGCGGCCGGACGGAACGCCTTCTTCTCCGACTAGCGGCAGCTTCTCCGGGTAGTCGCTCCCTTTCCGGGTAATATGGAAAACCAAAGTGTGGGTGCCTTATACCTAAACCTAAGGGCATTTTGGGTACTTTCCGGGTCATATGGAAGGAAGAAAAGGATTCCGGGTAATATGAGAAACCCGTGTTTGGCGCCATGGGTTGGGCTGCAAAATGGCTGTCTGGGTGTGGGGGTCACTCAGGGGAGTATTTTGGGTGAATTCTGTAAAACTTTTTCCTTCTAACAAATGGTGCCTAAAAGTAGAACACAACAGAAAATTTTCTTATCAGGGTCCAAATCTTGTTGAGTTCCCTGTCTTGAAGTTCTTGTTTTCAGGAAGATGGAAAGAATACACTCTAGATACAAAAATCACAATAAACATATGAGTTTTGGTTTGTGCGATTTCCATTGAGCGGTACCTATAATGCAAGGACAGTTAAGTTTCTATAATCCACCCGCCGTGTTCTCCATTAGACTTCAATGCAGATGGTGCAGGATGAGCCTCAGCGTACATTTCAAATATGTGATGTGGCTCATGTTAACTGATTCTTAAACATAACAAATAGAAGTAACTGCAGTAACGAGCTTATTTAATAGTTCGCATAAGTAGTTCATTTTGATTGTATAAAGTGGAATATTCAATGGGACGGAGGGACTATAAATATATATAAATAGAACTTTGATACATAAGCAGTAATATTATTCGAGAATGCAGCGATCATACTAAGGGTGTGTCCAAGGCTATCTCGTTCTTTTTCAAACAGCATAGAGTAATAGAGTATAAAGCAGATTATATGAGAAGTATCATGATGAGCTAATTTCATAAAATTTATTCTCCCTCCATCCCACTTTAATGGTCCAATTTGGATTTTTAAATAGAATTCAAGTTGGACCCTATTAAAATAGAAGTGTAATATCAGAATATGCTGCAAAGGTTGTAATGAGACTAATGTCACATTTCACCAGGATATAATCATCATTGTGCCAAAAAAAAGGTATATTCATGATAAGCCACTTAGGAGGGAAAACTTGAGTTGCACTCCTCTGAAAAAGAGAAGAAGCCAAACCCAAGTGACTGAGGTGATATGATGATCATTCACAGAGCAAACTTCTTTAAATTAAAAAAATGATAATAATATGGAGTGCAACAACGGATACATTGACCTGATATTGTAAACCGAAAGGTAAATTTAGATGTGTCTTTTATTGATACGCAAGCCTCCTTTCACTAATGAAGTGATATAAATGTTTAATTTACACACAGGACATTAATAAACAAGAGGCTATTCGTAAATGGTACATAGCATTTGTATTTGACATTACTGCAAATAGCATGATCCAGGTCCTTCTGGAGGTCTCCTGGCATACCTGTTTCTTACAGGAGCTGCAGGAACTCCCCGCTGGTTCAACAAGCATCTGAAGTATTCCAACCTCGGCAACACACTAAAGGTCACATTAACGGTAGAAGTGGCCTCCCTTGAGCTCCACAGACGCTCTGTAAAGTTAAAAAAGAAATATCAGCAAAGATATCTACTTTGTATTCAATGCAATGGGACACATCCAATATGATCCTAGTTAGCTGCTTTGTTTGGCACACAACCCAACTACCTGCAGCTGCGGCAGCGCGTGGCCATATGGTTTGCTGGACATCTGAGGTGTCAGCAGTCTCGCCCCACATGCACACTTCTCCTCCCAGAAAAAGTTTCTGTTGTATTGCATCAGTTATTCCTTCTATTGGATCACTGTTATAAACATCTTCCCAGGGGACATCCAAATGATCTAGATACCAAACACCTTGATTGCTATAAATACATCTAAATCCCTCTGCGACGGCTTTGGGACAAACTCCAGGACCTAACCTGCAGACCAAATGAGGTTAAAGGTTCCAATATATTGATTCGAAAAGGGTAGCTTTTCCTAGAAAATCTGGTGGAAGCCCTACCAATTATGTACAACTGTCCTTGGATTGAGATTACCCTTGAATGCGTTGAAGGTTTCTTCCCTGGAAAAATTCAGAAATGAATGAATCATCGTTAAAACATGATTGAAATATGCAAATGAAGATGCATAAGCCATTTAAAAGCACATTTTAATTACCGACAATGATAATTGTAGAACAGATGTGTACAACAAAATCGCATAAGCAATTATAAAAGCACATTTTAGTTACCGACAATGATATTTGAACAACAAATGTGTACAGCAAAATCCACCAACCATAAGATGGCGGGTTTTGGTTGGATTTAGAAAGAGTGGGGGCCCTGCAGAACCTATTTTCTGGTCCAATCAAAACCTGCCATGTCACGGTTGGAGAAATTTCTTGTACAGTTTCATTGTACCGTTATCAGCTTCCTTTAATTATAGGTCACCACCAGGAAATTATGCTGTTTTCTCAGTTCTCAAGCTTTCTCATTAATCAGAGCTGAAATGTGTTATGATAGTGATAATAAATAGATTAAAATACAATTGAGCCAAGGAAAGTAGGACATACCAGTTCACTGGGGTCCAGTTTTGACCAAGTGCAATCTCCTGAGCTCTCAATACAAAGTACTGATAAGCATCTTTTGTAGTCATGTTTTGGTCACGAAGCCTGCAGACGTACAGAATCAGTGTCAAGAGGATAAAATCCTTAGTTAAAACCTAACCCCCCAAAACCAAATGTAGGAAACTTGTACTTGAGAGCTGAAAAAATTATAAGAAAATTTCAAAACCTAGCAAAAATTCAGATCTCGAAAGAAAGGGAGAAAATTTTCGTCCTAATAAAAAGCTGAGAGTCATTTCCATGAGTCAGGTATTGAAAGTCCCAAAAAAAAGTAATGAATTAAATTAAATGTATATGAAGGAAAAGTTTGAAGTTGAACAAGCAGTTAGCAAATACAGCAGTATAAGCTAATATACTGAGACTTTATATATAATTAGGCAAATGCCTTAACTGTCAGACTTTAAGGGTAGTTACCACTGAACATATTCTAGGTAATTAATTTTTAAGTTGTACAAAAAAAATGTTAATTTTGTGATTCCAGTGCCTTCTCTTTATTAGTAAGATCGTTGAACTATCAACAAAAAAGATACTGGCTAAAAGTAATTCAATAAGTTTTCAGATGTGGGACCCATAAGCTGTTAGAGACAAATATACACATAAGCTACTTCCTTAAATGGAAATGGGGCCAGAAATCTAAGAATTCAGACTACATGCATTTCTTTCCGTCCCTTTTAATAACGTTTTCTTCTTCCATAAAGTAGAAGCAGAACAGCAGCAGTAGAAAGTCAACTGAAGAAGAGAGGGAAGAGGGCCTACCATTGGTTTACATGTGGCGTAGAATTCCAGCAATCTGTTAATAATCAAAGTCAAGTCAGTCAAGATCAGTTAGGAAGAATGGGGAATTATAAAATTAAAGATAACTTCTCTGCAGGAGAATAAGAATCATATTGAACCGGTTTAGTTTTTGACACTGGTTCCCAAAAAGGAACCTTCCAAAGTGAAGCAGAGGGACAGAAAAGCAGATTACAAATCAATATATGGCAACTCCATTAATTAAATACTCCATTTAGTAACAACCTGTATTGACTTCATCCCCACCCAAATGGAACAGCTCAAATGGAAATATTTTTCTCATATCTGCACATTAAGAAATTGTCAATCAAAAGCTTATTCGTGGAAAGCAATAAACATATCCTTATCCTTTTAGGAAAATTTGATGCAAAACACAAGCTGACACAACAAGGGGAAGAAGATGTGGTGGAGCTAGGTTTCAATTCCATATGACTCAAACTTCAGTTTTCTAACAGGATATAGGAAACTTAAGTATGGCTGTTCTAATTTGATCTACAAGAAAAATGTTGTTGAACGCTATCATATCCAACGAATTAATAGTCCCCCAAATTACATGTTACAATGCTGCATCATGAGTAGTCAATTTCAGCAAGAATAAACAATACTAAAATGGCATATATCCTTCACCTGCCAAAATTCCTGCAATCATCTCAAAGGAGAAATTTTTTGATACATCAAGTGGCTCTCTACAAGAAGAAGATGGCCAAAGATCAGGATATCCAACCCCCCTGCAACAAAATCGAACATTAATTTTTGCCACAAGCTATAAGATCCTATGGATGATACATTTTATTAACTGATTGTAGATGCTTTGAAAATGGACATGGACAAAACAATGTCACAGTGAACTGTTTTTTGGATGTTGATTTTTAATGCTAGCTGCACAGTTGTTTAAAACTCTGGACTAACCCAACTTTTAACGTCATGAGAAGCACTTTTTCTTTGGAAAAGATAATGAAAAAAGATTTATTTGTTTCAGATGTATGAAATCAAATTTTTATTGGATGATATTTCCATAGTGCAAGAAAAACCCGGCCATTACTGATTAAAAAAATCAGTTTTTTGTGGGGAAAAAAAACCTAACTGATGCCACTTCATCCTTCAGAAATGCAACTAAATTGAGGTGCTGACCTCTATAATTCATTGCACCAAAAACACTAGTGTAATCTGTTTTGTTATTGTGTGTGTGTGTGAGAGAGAGAGAGAGAGAGAGAGACCAAGCCTCTGCATGACCAGGGACATCGACCTCTGCCATGACATTGATGCCTGAAATAACCATGAAATGTATTCACAGGTACTCTTGCATTCATAGAAACTCTTCCTTTACATATAACACTAAAATAATTACATTCTGAAAGAGGCATTCATAATATTATTATGCTAGAAGACATCAACCATTTTAGATACAATAATATCACCTTAAAACATACCTCTCACTTTGGCAAAACTTCACTCCATAATATGCATCAAGAAACACAAAATAAATTAGTTCTTTTACTTTCTCATATGACAGGAAAAAGATGAGTACATAAACATGGCCATTTCTTTCTAAATTGGCACTATAAGAACAGCATACCCGTATATGAAAAAAAATATTAAAACTGAAAAAAAATAACAATACCAAACACTTGTAACATGGAGAGCTGAAGAAATATTCAAGCTTTCCAAAATACACTTGCTACCCTTGCTATGTCATATGCGGTCAATCAACTCAGCAGCTGTGATAACCAAAACCTTATCTTCTTCTGATGAAACTATATATTCTTTGTATATCTTATAGAAACAGCCCCTGCTCGGCACAACTGCTAGAGTAGTTAAGTTGTAAACAATTCAATGGCACGTGTCCGGTTGTATAATCTAGGTAAATAGCTTTTACTTTTACTCTTCAGCTTTCTTTCTCCATCATATCCAACTACATATTCTTAAAATGTTCAATTTTATGGTTCAACCTATTAAACTTGCATATCACTTTTAGCCTTCATATTTTATTAGTATAACAGGCTAGAGACGAAGGAGGGGGAGAGGGACATTTATAAGATAGCTAAGTTAAAGGATAGGAGGAGTAGGGACTTAGAGCAAGTTAGGTGTATTAAAAGTGAAGATCAAAGGGTTTTAGTGAAAGATGAAGAAATTAGGGAGAGATGGCGCGAGTATTTTGAGCGTTTATTGAATGAAAAGTGTAGTAGTGGGATAGATTTTGAGTCTAGTCCTGTTGAAGAGAGAACTTATTTTAGGAGATTCTCCATAGAGGAAGTAGGAGTTGCGTTAAGAAAGATGAAGAGAGGCAAAGCTCTTGGACATGATGGAATTCCGAAGGCACTAGGAGGTGTTGGCTTAACTTGGTTGACTAGTTTGTTTAACAAGATTTGGAAGTCTAAGAGGATGCCAGAGGAGTGGAGGAAAAGTACCCTCATACCCTTGTATAAAAATAAAGGGGATATCCAAAGCTATACAAACTATAGAGGTATAAAAGTTATGGGATATATTATGAAATTATGGGAGAGAGTATTAAAAGGACGTTTGCAAAAAATAATTAAAGTGTCAGAGAATCAATTTGGTTTCATGCCGGAAAGGTCAACAACGGAAGCTATATTTTATTGCGGCAGTTAGTAGAGAGGTACAGGGATAGAAAAAAAAAACCTCTATATGACCTTCATAGATTTGGAAAAAGCCTACGATAGAGTGCCATATTTTTATTGCGGCAGTTAGTAGAGAGGTACAGGGATAGAAAAAAAAAACCTCTATATGACCTTCATAGATTTGGAAAAAGCCTACAATAGAGTGCCGAGAGAGCTTATTTGGAGTGTTTTGAAGAAGAAGGGTGTAATAAAAGGTTACATAGATATCATAAAGGATATGTATGAGAGGGTTGTGACTAGTGTGCGGACTATTGGGGGAAAAACTAAGGAGTTTCCGGTTATAGTAGGTCTTCATCAAGGGTCATCCTTAAATCCTTATCTTTTTGCTTTAGTTATGGATGAACTGACTAGTCATTTGCAAGATAATATACCTTGGTGTATGCTTTTTGCAGATGATGTAGTTTTAATTGATGAGAGTAAAGTAGGTTTGAATGAGAAACTGGAATTGTGGAAGGAAGCTCTAGAATCAAAAGGTTTTAAAATTAATAGGACTAAGATAGAGTGCGTAGAATTTATTTTTAAGGAAGGTAGAACTATAGATAGAGCCTTACTTGAAATAGATGGGCAAGAAGTGCTAAGGTGTGATAAATTCCTTTACTTAGGATCCATTATCCATAAAGAAGAGGATATTGATAGTGATGTGGTGCATAAGATTAATGCGGGGTGGGTAAAGTGGAGGGCAGCCTCGGGAGTGTTGTGTGATAGGCGTGTTCCGAAAAGGCTTAAATGCAAGTTCTACAGGACAGCCATTAGGCCTATAATACTCTATAGAGCGGAATGTTGGGCACCAAAGAGTAGTCATATAGATAAATTGAATGTAGCTGAAATGAGAATGTTAAGGTGGATGAGTCGGATAACCAGGAGAGATAAGATTAGAAATGAATATATTCGGGAGAGCCTAGGAGTAGCTCTTTTAGGGGAGAAGCTGAGGGAATGTAGGTTGCGTTGGTACGGGCATGTGCAAAGAAGACCATTAGATGCCCCTGTGAGAAGATTAGAAGGGATACAGGTAAACGATGCTACAAGAGGGAGAGGGAGACCTAAGAGAACTTGGATGGAGTTAATAAAAGAGGATTTGATTTTACTATCTCTTACAAAAGAGGTAGCCCAAAACAGGCTTGAATGGAGGAGTAAGATCCGTGTCGCCGACCCCAAATAGTTGGGAAAAGGCGCTATTTGATTATGATATGATTTTATTAGTATAACATTCACTCGAAGAATTTATTATGAAGTCAAATAAAGTAAGTTCTAGTCTCTTCCTACCAAAGGATAACATCCACTTATATAATTATGGGTGAAATTCAGAGAAATCAAATTACGAACATATTGGGTTAAGCAACCTAGGAGGGGTCAAATAAGACATATTCAACTTTAAAGTGGGTTTGAATGATCACATCGGAAAAATCAAAATCATGATCATTATGAAAGGAAAAAAATTCTGTCAGATTAAAAAGATCTTACTTAACAACTTCATAAGCATCTTCAACCGTGTAGCGCTCCCATTTTGAGTAAGACCCCTTCCACAGATCAGGATATGATGGCACTTCTAAGGGAAACGACTCTTCATCAATGATGTGCCAATGAAGAACATTCTACTAAAAGAGATGTCCAAAACAATGGCAATGCATGCATTGATGGGGAGTAGAAGACGAAATTCAGCATTAGTAGCTCTCAGGGGTTAGACTAGTTGCAGAAAAAGAAGTACCAATTAGAAAGTTGAGAGATGAATCTTACAAGTTTAGCATAAGACATAGATTCAATTACTTGCTTAATCACATTGACTGGTAAATAATGCCTTGATGTATCTACATAATTTAAGTAACAAGAGATTCGATCATTATTTAGTTGATACTTCTCTTTACCAAAAATAATAATAAAAAAAAGTGGGAGCCACTAACGAAAAGACTTGCAATACATGGAAGCACATCATACCAAGAAGGAGCCCACGAAATGCAAATCTTGGTTCGTCATGAATATACCATGGTACATTATTTATTTCAACTATTTTGCTCTCATAGTTAAATGTGCATAACTGGCTGAATGTCTGCACAAAAATACACAATATCAGTTAGCTACATGAAGCATTTTCGCCCATTACTAGATGAAATACCTATCCACACTACGAAGCTTGAATTTTGGAAGGTCCAAATACAGGCCACATATTTCGCAAGCAACTAGCAAGATTCCATTACAATAAACCTTGCAAACAGAAGATCATATCTTTTCAACTATCAATCACACACCAGAAATAGAGAAATTTCAACTAGATAGTTATCCATACCTCTAGACCACGCAATGCCCCATAAATAGTATTTGCCTGGAGGAAGACAAACATACCCATGCATTAATTGGACATTCTAACATTGCATTCAGTAAGTGTCATAAAATGTGAAGTGCCAATTTTATTAAGGAGCCATTTCATTGTATAATTCTATTGCAAAACAATGATTCCCACTGCAAGAAAATATATACACTTCCCACAACCAATATGATTATCAGTCTCATCAATGACTAAGCCCAGAACCAAATTTATGCTCCATCTGTTCCACATTAATAGTCCTATTTGGCTTTTCAAAATGAATTCAATTAAACCAAACAGGACTCACAATATGGAACTAAGGGAGTATATAACTGCAAATCCTCAATTTCTTCTGTACAATTTACATATTAAATGCTGAACAAGCTTTCCACACACCTCTACAGTAGCGTCTCCCAGAATCGACTTCCCATCGCTTTTCGACACGAATATCGAATAGCTCTCATCCACACCAAGCTGGAGCTGCAACCAACCAAGCAAAAACCACCATTCAAACTCAAATTCCCAACAAAACCACCCCCCAAAACCAAAACTCTCCACTATCCAATTGCAAACACACTAACACCACCCACAGTTTCATCGGCAGACTCCACCACGACATTAACCGCACTAACATCATAACCACCCGACGGCTCCCTCCTCTTGAGCAACCTCGATCGATCACGGAATATGACCTCAGCGCACCTCCGGAACGCCTCCCGGAGGATTTGCGAGCCGGCGGCGGGGCCGGTGGCCGTGAAGGAGAGGGTGGGGTCGACGGAGAGGGTGTGGTTGCCGTGGGTGAATTCGCGGGGGAGGGGCCAGATGGTGACGAGGGGGGAGTCGGCGAGGGCCGGGAAGGAGACGGGGGTGGAGCAGAAGAGAAGGAAGATGAAGAGGTAGCTGCGGGGATTCGTTATAGAAGAAGAGGAAGAAGCCATAATAGCAGCTAATGGAGTTGGATGAGATTCAACGCCATGGGAGGGATGCCAAGTGAGCATCTGGAGGTCTGGTCTTGTGACTCTTGTCGCTTTCCACATATGTATGTGGGCTTCAACTGTTCAACATGGCCCTGTTAAGACATGTCTTTCAAGTTTGAACATGTTCGGAAGAGGATATCTACAAGCCCACACATTCCCAACATGGCCTGTTCTTCCTGTTCAATAAGCAAGTTTTTTTTTTTATATGTAAGTAGGAAGGGCTATTTTAATACTCCTTTGGTTCGGAGTTACTCTTTTCTATTTGATAAAAAAATTTGTTCTACTTTACTCTTCCTATTTGAGGATTCTCATGTGACGGGAGATGTAGAATTCTGTTATGAACTGCTTTGCTTTATGGAGGGGAGAACCAAAGAATGGTAGAGAGTTTGGATATATTACAAGAATGTTTATTCTTAAGTAGTTTATTTTATAGAAGTCATGTCTTCTTCGTGGAACACCGCAAAGAGGAATCCAAGCAGATTGCATTTTGAATTTTATCTTAAATGGATGCTTCAAGAAGGCTAGTGCAAAATGTAATTGTAAAACCAGCAGCGTAGTTCTTTAGTTTCCTGAAAATACTAGTCTGGTTTCATGGAAATAAGTTTTCAAGTAGATGGTAAATCGTAATAATACTTGCAAACTTACCTAGAACCACATTTGGAAACAAAACTAAAATCTAATTGGAAGAGGTATTTTACGTTCGAACTCCAATTAAGGAAGCTGAAAATTTTCATTAGTAGTTGGCAATATTGCTTAGTTGAACTAGCTAGCTAGGTATATTGATTCCATGGCAAAGGCATTTTTCAGTTAGTAGAACCAATTAAATTTCTACTTTGTTTTTCACAGATCTCAGGCAGGCTTTAGGCCAACGAGACCTGTAAACAGTACAGCATCATTTGTTCAAATAATCAAGGAGGGAAAGGGACAAAGAAACAAAATTCACAACAGCCTTAATATATATATATATATATGGGAAAAGTTTAAATGAGATCGCTCTCATATTGCTTATATGGGCCACTTTGAATTGTAGCCGTTGGATCTTGATCTGACGGCTACAGATATTCATAATGATCTCACCCACTCTTTGATGTGACACACTCTCCTACCCACTGATTTGATATTCACCCTCCGATCGAAATCTAACGGCAATAAAGATTGGCCTCATGCTCCTTATATGAGAACGATCTCATGTAAACTCATCTCTATATGTATATATATATATATATAGGGAAAAGTTTATATGAGATCGCTCTCATATTGCTTATATGAGGCCACTTTGAATCATAACCATTGGATCTTGATCTGACCGCTATAAATATCCATAATGATCTCACCCATTCCTTGATGTGACACACACCTACCCACTAATTTGATATCCACCCTCCGATCGGAATCTAACGGCAATAAAGATTGGCCTCATGCTCCTTATATGAGAACGATCTCATGTAAACTCATCTCATATATATATATATATATATATATATATATACACATAACGCCATTGCTAGATGTAATAAAATAAGATCACTAGCAAATGAAGTGGGTTTCTTCCTATTACTCTATTGAAGAACCAGATTTGAAATAGTTTCTAACTTACTCAACATTACCGTTGGAACACTATGAATCGAAACTTCCAAAACTTCTGCTTGTAAACATGTTCCAGTCTGTAACACAGAAGTAGAGTTTGATGAATCCTCAACTTCTTCCTATCTTCAGACCTTCCTTCTTTGGTAGTCTCACATAATATAGTGGCTTCTTATTTGCACAAGATAGGCAATACCAATCATCCATATCTAGATTCTCGACTCTTGGGTTGCAGCAAGAGACATGGTAAGCTTATTCACAATCCTCACAGATTAGCATGTAAGGTTCTTTATCAAGAATGCCACGTTCTTTACAAGGCTGCTTCGCACTTGCTTGATTCCTATTGGAATCCAACTTATCATCCATAGTCTTTTCATCCATTCTGAAAACATTCAACACATTCTGTAACCTGAAATTCAAACTTAGCTTTTATGACGTCAATCAAATCATTCATACAGATAAGGAAAAAAAATTTGTTTAAGACCATCTTCTATGCAAAATTTCCACTGTCAATTACTCGAAAGCAAAAACAGTCCACCAAAAGGGAAGAACAGTTAACTACTAAAATTGGCCATTTTCAATCACCACAAAATTAAAAGAAAATACATGGTTAATGAAGAACAACTGATCTTTTAACTTTGATCCAGGAGAGATTCCTGATGAGAGTTTCTGGAAGGGAAAGATTTGAGGGCTTGGGTTGGGGCTCTCATAGGTAGAGCTACTTCAGCAAGCTCAAGCTCAGAAGTATAGAGCTTCAAGTAGAGCCGTTCAAACCACCTTTGGGCTGTCAGTGTGATGTGCTTATAGCAAAAAAAAAAATGATGAGCACCACTGAGGATCCACCCTCTCCACTATGATGAAATTATTCCCTTCTTTTACATTTTTAGTTTAACTTTACCTTGCTCCACTTTCATCTTATATTACATATAATAAAATGATCTAAATTTATTTTTCTGTCTTCGACAATGGTATATGCATCTTTCGGCCGTTTGGGGCGTTATAAAAAACAAAACATCTACAGTGGATGTTTCACTTCATTATTTATTTCCTTTTTTTTTTCACTTAGCTGAGACACGTCAGGACGTATTTTAGATATCCACAGTGAAAAATCCAGAAATAAATAGTGAAAGTGAATTTTTCATTGTAGATATTTGGGATTAATCACGAACCAAATTAAAGGGAAAAAATTGAGTGAGATCTGTCTCATTTAGCTTATATAAGCCCAATTTAAACCATAGTTATTAGATCAAGATCTGACGGCTCTCGGATAAGCATGTGTCTGTCCCTATTTTAAGAAGAACTATCCGATTGGAATCCAACGGCCAAAAAGGCCAGTCTCGTATCCCTTATAAAAGACCTGTCTCATATGAACGGATCTCTTTCTTAAAAGAGTGGAAAGAAGAATGTTAAAACTTTGCAAGCATAAAAGGGATTAGTAGACACAACGTGTTAGCGCTAAGAAGATTCGAACACACTCAATATCCTCCCTAATTTCTGTATTTGTTTTCTTGATAGGTAAGTCTCACACACATATTGTATGCCAATGGGATTCAATCATTGGACCTCTCCCACAGGCCACAACTGCGAGAGATCCAACCAGCCCGACTAGGCTGCATTGGCTACAACAGGAACGTCCTCTCCAATCTTTTGATGATTAAGGGGCTGTTTGGATAGTGAAAGAGGGCTGAATTCACTGTCAATTCAGCCCTCTTTCACATGAAAGAGAGTGAAACTGGTTTGTTTGGTGAATTTCAGGTGAATTAGAAAATTCACCTGAAAGAACAAATTCAGGGTGAAAGAGCACTTTCAGGTGAAAGTCCTCATGAGGACTTTCACCTGAAAGTGAATTCAATTCATCTGCAAAAATACAAATCTGCCCTCATTATGATTCATGAACAGTATTCCCTCCATCCCAAATTTGTACCAAGATTTAATTTTCCAAATTAAACTAAAATTAATCCATTTTAGAAAATTATATGGTATTACTAATGTCGGACGGAGTGTAAAAAAGAGGTCATGTAGGGGTAAAATGGTCAAAATGTAAAAAATTACTTACTGTTTCACATTCACTATCCAAACACATGACCAATTATATTCATCTTAAAAATTTCGCTATCCAAACGAATTTCACATTCATCATGAAAGCCAATGAATTTTTTCACCTGAATTTGATTTCACATTCATTGCTCTTTCACTATCCAAACAGCCCCTAAATGATTTTTGCCTTCTCCTGAAGGAAGTTTGTCAAATGAACACCGTGCTGAATGAGTCCTATGCAGCTAGGCCTACTCTCAGTACCCAAATGTAGACCTTATGTCTTCATTCTAGCACATGTTAGTGGGAAGCATTTATTATCCGCCCCATCAAATGGGAGCCGTGGATCATCAAAATCGAAGGCTTCCATTTGATGGTGGAACTTTAAGCAGAAATCTGCCAAGCGGATAAAAATGCATCCATGTTAGTGACGAGTGGTTGTAAGCATGGGATATTGTCTCGCCGATATATTGATATCGGGCCTTGCCTGAAACAACAAGGCCCAATAGTATCAATTTTAACTATTTTTTAAAATACTGGCGATATATCGGTATTTAAAAAACTATTTTTTAAAAAAAAATTATCGGCTACATATCGCCGATATATCGATATTTAAAAAATAATTTCTTTTTAAAGGAAAAGAAAAAAAATAAACTTTTTCGTTTGTTTATCATCCAATGCCAAGTGAAAGGATACGGGTTTAAAACGCAAACATATATTTTGAATTATATTCGCATTTTTATGCATATTTTAAAATTTATGCTTGTTTAAATTAGTATTACTCATTTTAGAAGTTATATTATGAAAATATATGATAAAAACTAGTTTTATACACAATATCTCTGATATATATCTGATATTTTGTCTCTTTGATCAACCGATATTTTACCGATATTCAATACCACATTCCTTAGTTGTAAGTCTTTTTCTCCTCGTCCACATTGATAGTTTGATTTTTTTAAATAAATAATTCAAGTAAAAAATATATGCGAGGTAAGCAGAGTAAAAAAAAGAGTAGCCTCTTAGTTCATGATTGTCCCATTGGAAGAAATTATTTAGTGAAACCAACTTGCCATGTTTGATCCATACTTTTTCTTTGGTACATCGTGAAACACTCAAACCTCCTCCCTAACCCTACCTTGGAGAGGCCCTACCACCTCGCCACGTGGGATTTATACCTATTTTACGTGATATTTGTCCTGATGGGAGTCTTCCACTCTTGCACTAACATGTTCAAGATCGCCGGCTCCTCTAAACAAAACTCGTCGCAATTCCCACATGGCAATGCCGGGCACACCGAATAATCTCACCCTAATTCGACCTAACTCGGGCCCTACCACAGCGGCCACACTCCTCTAACTGCTTCCACATTAGATAGCTCATTCATGGTTCAAAAATATACATTGAGTGCAAATTGGATCACCTCCACCAGCAATAATATAAAAATCAAACACTGGACACACCTCTATTTCCAGGCAACCCTATTCACATGGCCTAAAGAAGAAAACCATTAGCCAAATACTGGATTCTTGTATCTTTGTGCTTTTTGCCTTTGCCTTTCTCGCAAACCAGCACAGCCCCGATTCAATAATTAACTACCAGCCGACCAACCCATTTCGCTGTCCAAATCCAGGCCCACTTGATGACCTTCCCACAATGGGCCCAATTTCCTTTTCCACCACAACGGCCCAGAAGCTCACACGAGTAAACCGACCCCAGTCGCCACGCGTCCAGGTTTCCCTCCTTCTCGTTCCCCGCCAAAATTTCAATATCCACAGGCACATTTTCCTCTCTTTCCAGGCAAGTTCTCCCAAACCCTCCCTGGGATTTTCAGGGGGGGCCTTTCCTATTTTCAAAATACCCAAAATACCCCCCGTTTCAGGCCACTATTTGCTAAAATTCCCAAAATACCCCATTCAGACATTCCCTCTCCCAATCCCCAGTCCCCACACAGGTAAAAGACAACAAATTTTAGCTTAAATACCCATAATACCCCTATAGGCATGCTATTCCCACACTAAAGGCAACAAATGTTGGCTCAAGTACTGAAAATACCCATACGAACATCCCATTTCTGCCGGGTAAAGGCAGCGTTAGTATTAAAATACCCAAAACACCCCTCCCGACCTCCACATCAACACCCCTTCACTCTCCTGCTCTGATCAGTGTAAGCAGATAACCTTTCCCAGACCAGAGCACGCGCCACCGGAGAAACATCCCGCCGTCCTCCGCTCCGATGGCCAAGGAGAAGGACCACGCCGGAAACCTCTTCGTCGGCGTCGTCTGGAAGTTCCCCGACGTCAAGCTCCTCCTCACCGCCGTCCTCCTCCTCTGCTCTGCCGCTACCATCCTCCAACTCGCCCCCCTCCGCCTCCCCTTCTTCCTACACCTCTCCTCCCCCCTCTCCCCCCTTCCCTGCGCCACAACCGGTACCACCACCACCACCACCGCCGCCGCCGTAGACTCCTCGCCACCGACCGCCAGATTTGTCACCACCGGGGAGAAGGAGGAGGTGACGGATAGCGGGGCGGTGAAGCGGGTTTTCGATCCGTACGGCTCCGCAGCCTTCCTCTTCGTCCAGATGGGCGCCTACCGGGGCGGCGCTGAGACGTTCGCCGTAGTGGGCCTCGCGTCGAAGCCCCTCCACCGCTTCGGCAAGCCCACCTTCGAGTGCCGATGGGTTCCCGCGAACGGGACCGGCACGGTTAACACCACCGGAAGCCGGATTCTCCCCGACTGGGGCTACGGCCGTGTCTACACGGTGGTGGTGGTGAATTGCACCTTCCCCACCGCCGTCGGTGCCGACGGCTCCGGTGGCCGGCTAGTCCTCGTCGCATCGACAAACGACCCGGCCGACCTCCGCCTCGCGGAGATCCCAGCTCTCTCGGAACCCCCTGGTGGCAACCCGCTTGCCGCCATCTCTGCGCCGCCCAAGTATGACTATCTCTACTGCGGCTCGTCGCTTTACGGGCGGCTGAGCCCGCAGCGGGTCCGGGAATGGCTGACCTACCATGTAAAACTGTTCGGGCCAGGCCGAGCCCACTTCGTCCTGCACGACGCTGGCGGCGTGAACGGCCAGGTGGCGGAGGCGCTGCGGCCGTGGATGGAGGAAGGGTATGTGACATTGCAGGACGTAAGGGAGCAAGAAGTGTTCGACGGATACTACCACAACCAGTTCATGGTGGTGAATGATTGTTTGCATAGGTACAGGTTCGCGGCGCGTTGGATGTTCTTCTTCGACGTCGACGAGTACATATACGTGCCGGCGGGGAGCACCATTGATGCAGTGGTGGCGAGCTTCCATAACTGTACACAGTTCACCATTGAGCAGATGCCCATGTCCGGCAAGATCTGCCTCCAGAGGGACAAGGCCAAGGCTGCCAGGTAATGCTTCTTTGGCTTTTCTCTGCTTCTAATTCCAATTCCAATTTCAATTTCACTAGTCTAATTTTAGAATCCCATTTATATGAGCCGCTGATCATTCGCCCATGCGCTGCGGACCATCGGATTTCGATCCGGCGGCGCGCATTAATATTCGGGGCTGGCACATATTAACTTTTTCCTTAATTTTGTTAGTTTATGTTAGGGTTTGGTTGGAGTATTAGGATATGTAATTGGGCAATTGGTTTTTAGGATTGAATTATACTCCCTCCGTGTCTGAACTTGGGAAAACACCTTGTCCCATGTTAATTGTCCTATTTCATCTATTTTCCTTGGGTGGATTAAAATGGTTAATAAATTTGACTGACTCGAAATAATTTTTTTTCAAAAGTGGACACTTAGGGGCCGTTTGGGGCGTGATTATTGCAAAATATCCAGACTGGATATTGGATATATACTGTAGCATCCATGTGGATTTTTACATCCAGCTGAAACACCTCCTGAGGTGTATCAGCTGGATATATAAAATATCCGGATGCTACAGTGTAGCAAAACATCCCATCTGGATGTTTTGCTTTTAATCATGCCCCAAACGGCCCTTTAATGTGGGACGGAGGGTGTAGTAGAAGAGTATTCGAGAGTGGCATATTTGCAGATTGGCAGTAATACAGAATTCTGTAAATGGAGATTTGTGAATAATTGAGATTTTGAAATGGTTGATTAAGATAAGCAGTTAACTAAAATCAGAAGATATAGCATTTTTTGTCAATAAAAAGAAAAAAGAAAATTGGGCAAGGGAGCCTTGGTGGGATGGTAAGGACCACTTCTCCAGAAGGGGAGGTCCCCAGTGTGTATGTGATTTTGGTGTTTCATGAAATAATGAGTCGAAACCGAGCCCCCTATTGCAGAGGCGCGCGGCGCCGGCAACTGCGAGGGTCACTTGGCACCGGCAGCGGGGCTACCGCCGGTTGCCCATGCCACGAGATCCCTGCAATAGGGGCTCATTTTGGACTCATATTTTCAGGGAGTGCTACAAAATCTTCGATAGGCGACGGTGCTTTAAGTTTCTCATCGGCAGAAGACAGCGCTTTATGTCACAAAATTAATATGCACCCACCCTACTAAATGTAGGATGAATTTGTTGATCTCAAGTCTAGGCATGCTATGGGCAGCTGGGGTGGCCAAATATGGTTATAGTGGTTAAATCCATATGTAATGCTTGCAGGATGTGGGGAATGGAGAAATTGTTGTTCAAGGATGTGAAGAAAGGAGTAAAACGAGACCGCAAGTATGCAATCCAGCCGAGGAACGTTTTTGCCACCGGCGTGCACATGTCTCAGAACTTAGTGGGCTGTACTGAGCACCGAACCTACGGCAAGATCATGTACTACCATTACCATGGCTCTATCACCGAGCGGAAACCATGTCAGGTGTTCACCAACTCCACCTCACTCACCGTCGATGGCACCACCTTCATCCTAGACGACACCATGCGCAAGGTCGCCACTGCGGTGAAGAGGTTTGAGCTCAAGGCCATTGGATCCCGTCTTAAACGTAACCGCCAATAATCAAGCCTGTTCTACGCTTGCTAGACGGGACTCAGTTTGAATCCAATCTTCACTTATGAATTAATTGATTTTTTGAAATTTCTTGGAGGGGATACTAAATAGTTTACATATTGAAGAGAAGTTACCTTTGTTGTATAGAAACATGTTCATGACAGAACACCGAGACATAGAAGGCGAAAGTATAGATTATTTTTATTCATTCCTTGTGTGTGTTTATCTCATTCATGCTCAATATTTCTCTTAATTTTTTCCCCTCCAAGGAATAATCTCCATCTCCCTTGTAATACTTGGTGCTTGTGGGGGCGTCAATAGGTGATAAGGAAGGCCGACGATGACCTACGGCATCTGCCTCTGTTGCACACACCAGAAGAGAGCTTCTTGTACCTCCTCCCCAAGTGGAGGAGGGGACACCATAATTTGTGGCAGCGGGGATGTGCGGCCCCGGCCCTTCAGACCCGACCGAAGGGGCAGGACAACATCCAAAGCACATCTCTTGGGGGCAAAGGTGTGGTCTAGACCATCCTACCAACACTTGTTAGTCTGATGTGCTAATTGTTCTACATGATTCTCTTCTACTCATGTCTCATTTTAAGTGTCCTATTTAGTTTTTCAAAATGAACCATAATGGACATTTTGGCTAATTTTCAAAAGCTAAATAGGTAATATAGGACAATGGAAGTATAAATTTGGACTCAGGGTGGTAAGGAGTTAGGACCACGTAAAACATAATGAAACAATGAATGTAGGTATGGACTCGTTGGTGGTACAGTTATTGGCGTTCTTGTTGTTCTTATTTATAGTTTGTGTGGTGACCTCTCCATATGGGCATCATGGACCGTGGGAGCTGCATTGGTCAGATACCCTCGAATTATGTTCCTATAATGTTACTCAAATATACAATTAATTCACATGCATTATAGGACATTTAAGTGCAATGTTTAAATCATAATTTTTGTTAATGTTCTCATAATATGCATGGTGTGTTATTGCTTGACAACTTTGTTTTTTTCTTTGGCAATGTGAATTTCTGAAAGTAATATTTATGATTAAATATAGTGCAAAACTTGCTTTCACTGACAATAAGAAAATTTATGAATGTATGAAAACATTTAGGCCTTAATTAGCCTTATCAATATCAGGATTGGCCTGTACCCGTGGGCGGAGACAGGGATTTCCATGGTGCAAAAATATTCCTCAATTTTTTTCCAATACAAATGAAAATAATAAAGTATCACCTCTAAAATTCTAAAGCATAGCGTATTTAAATAGTGTATGTTTCCGAGTGATTTATTTACAACCTTCTACATTAATAGTAGAAAGATGGAGGCAATGCGATTGGTTATCTGTAGTAACAATAAAGAGTAGGCAAGTAAGAAGTTTTGTTTACGGTTTTAGCCCGTACGAGTGGTAGAATTGCATACACTTTAAACACTAAGGCTTGCTTAAAAAAAAACACTCGTAGCTAGGCTCTAAGTGATTGCCTTAAGCAGTAAATAAAACTTGTTCTTGTACAAAAAAAAAGACATATATACACAACAGCTAGACTCAAGCACTCCCAAGATATTTTGTACTCTCTCCATTTCAAAATACTATATATATTTAGAAATATTTACTGTTCTAAAATATTATATACATTTTGTCAAATCACGTGACTTCCTCTTTCCAAAATTGGAGGAGATTTGAAAGGATTGACTTGAACTTGGTATGTGAACGAGCATACGAGTTGGACGGAAGACCAGGAAGAATGAGTCTTGTGACTTCCTTGTGGGCTTCATAGTCCAATAAAAATGGAAATTTTCCCAAATATATATAGTATTTTGGATTAGACGGAGTAATAGAATATTACTCTATTTTGTAGTAATTTCCTTAAGACGATCAGCCCAACCCAAGCCAAGCCTAGCATCACTCTTTTTGTCTTCTTGTAAGCCCATAGTCGCCTAGCATTACTTTTTCGACTTCTTGTAACCCCAAAGTCCAATTGAAAAGAATAGGTAAACTCTTTACCTTAGTCCTTACCCATTGTCAGGAGACTCAAGAAAAGAATACGTAAACTCTTTACCTTAGTCCTTACCCATTGTCAGGAGAGCCAAGAAAAGAACAGGTAAACTCAGGGATTGAGGAGGGACAAAGTAATTACAAAAATACCTTACAAGGGGGTAGTCAATCAGAATTTTTTAATCCACATGGGTGAATTCTCAATATGGCGTTAGTAAGTTAAGATTTTGACTACTATTTGAGTATAGCGTTAGTCATTTTAGTGGATTCTTAATATGGCGTTAGTGGATAAGTATTTATAATAAGATATTACTAATATATCGTTAGTTAAAATAATAAAAAAATTTTAAAGCCGAGAGATTTCAATCCCATTTTTAGTTAGAAGTATATATGGAGCCGTCAAACTTTCAATACCTCCTCAGGATGTGGTATTGAAAATCTGATGCTTGCCATCTTCTCCTTCCTAGATGGCATCGGTTCTCTTATGCAACTTCTTCCCTCCTATGCATGAAAATAATTAATTTTTTTATGCTTCAATGGTTAACATATGTAAAAGTTTTTATTTTTTTACCTTTTTCATAATGACAAATTTTATTTTTTATACTAAGTTTTATTTGCTAGTGAATGGCTATTTCTTCCTATTATGAAAGGCTTGAGTCCATATATCAAAGTTAATTAACCTATTGGCGTGATTGGGCAAGGGGGTAGTTGAACAAACCCAAACTCATGTCATGATGATAAGAAACATAGTTTTGAAAATCAGACCAGTCAAAGATTATGATTAGATTCATGCCTTTTATATCGATAAGAAAAGATTAATGGTTGTTTAACATAGAAAACTAGATTTACTTCAATTTTTAGACTTGATTAACACATATGAATAAGCACCTAGCAGAACCTAGTCATGATCAATCTTGTATGATCCAATTTTATCAAATTTTGAGTTTAAAACTTATTTGTTCCACAAATTCTCTGATTTAGGATTAAAAATCCTGAAAAATTATGCAATCCAAC
This sequence comes from Houttuynia cordata, assembly GCA_039654745.1. Taxonomy (NCBI): domain Eukaryota; kingdom Viridiplantae; phylum Streptophyta; class Magnoliopsida; order Piperales; family Saururaceae; genus Houttuynia; species Houttuynia cordata. The sequence continues at coordinate 3,600,882 of CM077508.1, read as the reverse complement.
ACTGAAAATTCTAACGCATATTTTAAATATGTAATATGGGATTAAAAATATATTCTTCTACCGTACTGGATTGGGGAGTCCTAGATTTCAATCTTGTCATTCTCCGATCCAGAACGACTACCCCCTGTTAGTAATATAACATGATTAGCGGTTGTTACGTAGAGGCTGCATGAATAGGAAGGTTGGGGGAATAATGCCAACATGACTCTCGTCTCCCTTCTTTATTGGGGACCAGCAACTATTTGGACCATATAATGGCTGAATGGAGAATGGAGTTCCAAGTTGCTGCACCGAACATCAAGAAGCGGGGAATCAGGGTTGAAAAGGAAAAGACTCGAATTATGCGGCATTAGGTTGTGTCCATGTCACCATGTGGTGTGATAGATCTATTTTATCACACCACTTTTTCTTTAAGAGAACAAGAAAGTGCCACTGAGAGGGCACAAAGAGATAGGTTTTTTCGGTATCATAGAAATCACGAGGAAGAAGAAGGGAAATTTGACATATACATCCATCATTTAGCAGAACATTTTGTTGATATATTCATCAAAAGAAGATAAGCAACCAAACAAAAGGGATTACAGAAGAGATGAGACTATCACAGAATAGGAATATGCCTGACTGTACGTAATAAGCACCCTTAGATGAGGATCAAAGGGTGCATGGCCCCCCTTGGAGGCTGCATACATGGGAGCGTTTGTGCAACCAAAACTGCTTTGTTTAGAGCCATTTTCCCTTCGTTTACAACCCTTTCTCACTTTCTGTGTAACAATCTTCTTGAGGAGATTTGGGCGGAATGGAGTTGTAAATGAAGCACTTTGGCTGCGGAAATGCACCGCACCTTCTTACTGAAATAACATTCATCCCCCCAACCTTTCTTTCTTTGGGAACAACATTTATCTCCCAGCCTTTTGTCTTTCCTCATTTTCTCACAAAAATACTTCAAATGAACAGTTTTTGTTTTGTTTTTTTTTTCATTTTCTGAGCAAATTAATAAATAGTTAATACTCCTTCTGTCCAAAAAAACTTGGCTGCATTTGAAAAATTTTGGATCCAGAATTAAATGACTAGATTTACTCTGCGTATGCAGTATGATATTCATGAAGATGCCCTATAGGCCAAATCCAGTCATTTAATTTTGGATCCAGATTTTTTTGGACAGGGGAGTATATGGGATCATGTCCATTTTCCTCCCCCAAAAAATTTTAGATATAAATAATTATGTACAGATTTTGTAATATTTTGAACTCCTTCCTATCACTTTTAATCAAGATAATTAATAAAAATATATATCAAAATTAGATGATACCGTTCTCTAATTACTCTCAACTCCAAAGATGCCTCTGCTCAGGCTTATTTGCACCAAGAGCCTTACCTCTCCCTCCAGACACTTCCTATATTCAGAGCCCTACCTTCTCCGCTCAAAACCAAGGTTTTTAATGTAGACCCCACATCTTAATAAAATTGACCAATTATGCGAATTAAAAGTGACTTGGAGGGAGTATTTTTTTTGAAATACATATATCTCATGGGCGTGAAGGTGCAATTTTCAACGAGCCTCCCCAAGGCCCAAGCCCATCATGTGCACTTGATTATCATAATTTCCTCATCCGTTTAGCGGCCCATGAGTTTCAGAAATTAAAACCTGGCACTTGCTTCCCGCCACCAGAGGGTCGCCGCCGAGATGAGCATGGACCAGCTCCTCCTCTGCCCTCCGTCCTCGCCCCTCGATCCCAACTTCGTCGCCGTCAAGCACATCTCCGCTGATTAATGGGTATGCTATTGGCGGGGACGTTGCTTCGGCAAGGAAAGTGTTTGATGGGATGTTTGAGAGGAGTGTTGTTTCTTGTTTGGCCATGGTTGCAGCATATGCGAGATCAGGAGATGTTGATTTGGCTCGTGAACTTTTTGATCAAATGCCAGAAAGAAATGTGGTTTCCTGGAATTCTATGATTGCTTGCTATGCCCAGAATGAAAAGTTCTCCGAGTGTGTTTGCCTTTTTCAGCACATGCAGCTAGTGGCTCGGGTGGTACCTAATGATGCTACGTTTATAAGTGTTCTATCTGCTTGTGGTCACATTGATGCACTTGATCTAGGAAAGTGGATTGATAGATTCATGAACAAGAGGAAGATGTAATTGAATCTTTCCTTGGGAAATGCACTCTCGGACATGTATGCAAAGTGTTGGGCCAAGAGGGTGTTCTATGCAATGAAAGACTGAGATGTTATTTCATGGACTATTATCATCAATGGGCTGGCCATGCATGGTTTCGCCAATGAGGCATTTATGTTCTTTGCCAAAATGGTGAACGAGACCATAACACCGAATGATATTACATTCATGGGGCTATTATCAGCTTGCACACATTCTGGACTAGTTGATAAAGGGCTTGAATATTTCCATTTGATGAGTGAAGCATATGAGATCTCTCCAAAGATTGAACATTATGAATGTGTGGTTGATCTGGGGCTATTATCAGCTTGCACGCATGCTGGACTAGTTGATAAAGGGCTTGAATATTTCCATTTGATGAGTGAAGCATATGAGGCCTCTCCAAAGATTGAACATTAGGGATGTTTGGTTGATCTCTTGAGTAATGCTGATCGACTGCAGGAAGCCGAAGAGTTAATCAACAAAATGCCAATGGCACCTAATGGTATAGTTTGGGGTGCTCTGCTTGGCGGCTGTAGGACATACAAAGATGTTACAAGAGGGGAAAGAGTTGTCCAACGCATACTGCAGCTAGATCCAGACCATTCAGGAAGTCATATTTATCTTGCAAATGTCTATGCTCTGACGGGCAGATTGGATGCTGCAGCTCAATGTAGACTAAAGATGCGGATGAATAAGGTGAGTAAAGTTCCTGGTTGTAGTTGGATTGAAGTTAATAACACAGTTCATGAGTTCTTCAAGGGTGACAAAACCCATCCTTTGACAGATCAGATCTACTCAAAGATACGTAAATTAGGGCTAGCTGGTTATGCTCCTATGACGGATCTTGTCTCCCATAATGTAGACAAGGAAGAGAAAGAGGATATTCTTTTAACACATAGTGAAAAGTTGTCAATCGCCTTTGGGTTGATTAGCACTAGTGAAGGAACTACGATAAGAATCGCAACAAATTTGCAGGTGTGTAATGATTGTCATGAGGCTGCAAAAATCAAATCCAAATTAATGGGACGAGAGATCATCTTGAGGGACCAGAGTCTCTTTCATATGTTCAGCATGGGTAAGTGTTCTTGCAATGATTATTGGTAAGTAAATAGCAGAACAAACATTTCAGAACTGGGGTAGGCAGCAATTTGGTAGCACAAAATTCAAGATTGATTTTTCTGACATTGGAAACGAAGTTGTTGAGCAAGTAGGCCCTTTGCATTCAGAGTGGAGTAATGGCTGCATTTCTATGTAGTAGAAGAACACTTCTATGTGGGGGGAAATTGGGACCCTACTAGTGTGTATAGAAAATGGAGTTACAAACCATTTGCATGATTCATTTTTGGCATTCAGAAGGAAGTAATGGGTGCTTTTATATGAAATAGAAGAAACACTTCTATGTTGGGAGAAACAAGGACCCTTCTAGTGAGTATACTTGGCATAGTAGGAGTTATGAACCATTTGTGATGTCTTTCATTGATGAACATTGGAATAGATTTGGCGATGGGTAGGCTTCTCTTTTGTACAGATGCTTGAGTTGAATTTTGAACTTTTTGAACTGGGTTCCGAAATTAAGATGCATCCCATAGGAGGCTTGACGTTCTGCACATAGTTGAAGTACACAATGCTAAATACATGCGCATTTCAAGGGAGAACCATTTGACCTGCAAAGTAAAAGGCTGATATGACAGAATCTCTAATTTCCCACAGAACTCATTTATCAAGAATACTTATTTTACATTCCATTGGTACAAAACTGGATTCTGTTTATGGAAGATGAAAAATTTAAAAATCTACACTTTTTGAGATTTCGTTTTTGGCAGCCTACAAATCAACCACCCAGCTCGAGGGTCCCTCTTCAAGAATCAGTATATTGCAGCCTATAGAAGATGCCAGAAAAGAATGGTACTCTAGAAGATTATGCTTATGAGGTCGTTGAATATAGCAGAATTAAATACCGTGAAGAACCTTTGTGCTCAAATTGAAGTTCACCAATGGGGAATGGTGCATTTGCATTTGCCTGTACTTGAATTGAAATTGAGGCTGATCATGACAACAAGCGTGAACCACCATTCTCAGCAGGTATACGAGGATGCCCATGAATGGGCGGCCGCCCCAGTTGCACTTCATGTACGTGGGTTTTAGCCTTGGCATATGGAGCATCCCTTGCTGCAAAATCGAAAGTTGAAGTGATAAAATAGGTGTATGACGTTGGTTAATTTTTACTTGTGAAACAAATGTCTTATTTTATAGGTTCCTTCCATGAAGAATGACATGAACCTTCTACATACATTACAACATTCAAAAACTATATTCAAACAGTAAGCAACAGTAACTGTACTGATGCATTTGTATACATGTGGTGTATTTTACCTGCAAGCTTCTTAGCTCGAAGAATGTTCTGCCTTCTTTTCCACCAGCATACAGAACACAGGATAATGAGTAGAACTGCTAGCAGGGCACCTGATGCAATGCCAATCTTTGAACCATTTGAAAGGTGGGGCCCACACGAGGGCAGTCCAGGTATGCCACAAAGGCCTGCATTGTCAGTGAAACTGCACATGCAACAAGAATCAATTATAACAGATTGGAAACTTATGATTGGAATGTAAATTAGTTGGTGATAGACGGCAGTTACTTGAAGCTAGCTCTATGGAGCAGCTTTCCTCCAAGCGTCTCTGGAACTTTTCCAGATAGAAGATTGCCATTTAGATTTCTGATGAAGAATAAGATTGACTTTCTTTATCTCTTTAAATCCTGGTATTAGTGGGAAGAAAACTAGGTGATAGAAATTTCTTACAGTATCCTCAATGACTGTAGCTCGCCTACGTTTTCAGGAATTGTACCATTCAGCATGTTATATGAGAGGTCTCTGCATGGTAAATATCTCATCTCATTATTTTTGCAATTTCTCTATTACAGCTTCGTGAACACTAAGTCAAGCTTTTTTTTTATGAAGATACATGGCAAAAACAGATATGGCAGTTGCAATCTCAAATTACTTTTGCATGTGCATAAAGCATAATAAATTTGATTGAATCAGCATAAGCTTTCTGAACTTACAGCGTTTCCAGTCCAGCAATTGTACCAAGTGAGAGAGGAATGGTACCATGGATGCTGTTTCCACTTAAATTTCTGAGAACAAGCAATATTTGGATAGTTAGATAATGTATCCGCTATAAGAACTTGAAACTCCATCAATTGGAAAATAGGCAAGTCCTCTCCTATTTAATGAACTCGACAGACATACATGTTCTGAAGGTGTTGTAGTTTTGAGATTTCTTGTGGGAAAGAACCTCTAAGACCTTGATTGTCAAGACTCCTGCAAAAGAGAATGCAACATTTACAATTTTGAACTGGAGAGAATCTACAAAATCCAAGATGAAAAGAGAAGACTCTACTTGTAAAAAAAAGGAAAAAAAAGAAGAAGTTAGAACAAGAGAGGCATAAGAGGTAGAAGGGAAGTGTTCTAATGTTGTAAAACCACATATTAACATGTCAGACTGATTGGCTAATTCTTATAACCACTTTGGAGAGGACACAATTCTACATGGGTGCTTAAATCTTATAACTATCATAATTTAGAGAGAGGTAGTAAGGAAGGTTATTACAGGCCATCAATGACCCATGAGCCATTGTCCTTGTTAAATTGGCACTCTACTCCACTCCAAGGATGTTCTTGTGGAACACATGGATCTCCATTCCACCCAAGACGAAGAGGAAGTCCCAACACACTCTTCAAAGTTTGCAGCACCATGACTGTAACAGGATACCAACAATTCAAAATAGAAATTACCACCAAAAGTACATTTAGCACTGAATATGATTGAAGTGTAAATAGCACCACAATGCCCTATACGCAAAGAACATAACTTGTGTCTCGAATATACCCTGGAAGTGCATTAAACTGCAGATACAAGCAGGATTTTCTTTTTTGCAAATCTAAAGTTCCATAAACGGCATTTTTAGGTTTTGTAAATTATTGATGGTAGTTGAAGACTTCTCAAAAGAAGTTCAAGTGTATACTGTGATCAATCAAAAAGATTGATGCAAAGCATGGTTATACCACATTGATCACAAAATGTCTAAAGCCCTTTTGAAGTAAAACATTCACTCATTTCTTCTTAAATATCTAATATTCTTCTGGGATAGCCAGCGCAAAGAACTTTCATTAGAATTCAGCACTGAATTAACAAATTCATTTTTGTTTTATACTTATTCATTGACTCATATTAAGTTACGAATGGCAAAGGATATTTAGAATCAACAGCCTCACCTTCTCCAAGTGAGCTAGTATGGCATACCATCTGCTGCTAATATCGCCAACAAAAAACAGTATATTTAGAGAAGAAGGAAATTTCCATAGCAACAGAACTCTCTACATAAACCTTTGTCAAGCCAACTGATTGAGAACTTCTAGAAAAGTGAGGATATAGTAAAAAGGAAACTACCGAATGACACTTGAAATTACCTTCTTCAGCTGCAGTTTTGAGCTCTGAGGGAATGACTTCAAAGACTTCTATGGCACTTATAATGCCATAGTGTCCTTCAGTTGGATGAATGATTATGGCTAAAGTCCTCCCATCAACTGCCACAGTCTTGTTCAACACAAAAGCAGCAAAAGGCTTCCCAGTTAAACCAACAATATCCACATTTTTGAACACAAGATCACCATTTATCAGAACATCAAACACCCTTTGGCCTTTACTAGTAATTCCAGCCTCAATCTCTGCAAAGTGTAGCCAAATGGAATAGTTCCTCATGGGGGTCACTTCCATGGTGAACAATATATCCGGTTGAGAATCGATACTTACAATTGCGCTTTGATACAGCCCTTCCGGATAGTAATTAGGTGGTACAGAAGTTTGTTCAATACTCTCTATCGTAGATATATTCTGATCAGAACCTTTACCAAAGGTTTCAACCCCAAGCCAAAATCTGTCACCTCCCCAATGATCCGCACTATAATCCTCGCCGAAGGCTGGCTTATCATTCCCACATGACAACCTTTTGGCTGTTCTAAGAATTGTATCTTTACCCCACTGTGGCCCAACACTGTACTCATTTTCATCAACTTGAAGAATTTCAATTGAAAGGACTGAAGGGTCACCATGGCCAGTGCTATGGAAGCATGCCGATGTGGACTTATCAGTAACAAACACCAAAGCTTCAAGAAAGGACTGTTCCTCATAAAGGCTCCACTCCGGTTTCAGAGAATAAACCTGTGTCCCTTGTATGGAGATGTCGAACAGAGGTTCACTAGCTATGCCAAAGTCAGCAATTATAGCAAAGAAGATCCTCACAGAGTAGTGGCCATTAGGCACATCATTGAAGGTGTAACAATTCTCAGGACCATCAGAGAGTGGAAAATAGCGAATAGTTTTGAGAGTAGGAACAATGTAGCTAGTCAGTGATGCGTTTGCAGGCCGCCCCCCACTGTAAGCGAAATCTTTGAGCCACACTGCATTGCTTGGAGGCGTGCGGACATCATGACTGCTCCCACAGCTTATCCGAATTGCATATGGCTCTGCCCAAAATTGCAGTCTTTCAGCTCTCCAATATCCAAATTATTAGGCATGACCAAATTAATAGATAAGAAGAAGACAACATTTTAGCCTACAGTACTAGCACTAACAATTACCCATCACCAGTTACTAATAAGACTATAAATGCTTCATTATATTTCTCCAGAAAAGGATGGTAATATATTTGCAATCACTGATTTTCCCATCTCTTTTTTTTTCAGTTCAATTGCTTATAGGCCTTATTATATCAATACATAAACTGAATTTGGAAAACAAACTGACTGCAAACAATGAGGAGTCCAGGTAGCCTAATGTAGGAAAGAATTTTTCATCAAACAGTCAATCAAGGCCAACCCAGGTAGCATCACCCATACCCAAGTCTTCCTTACAATCAAATTTCCAAGGAAAATCGCCAAATCTCAATTGAAAAAGCTGATAAACCCCACCTCAAATGGCAGCAATTCAATAAAACCAAAATGACCCACAATCCAATTTTCTTCATAGAAACCAAATTACGAAAAGATGAAAAGAAATGCAAAGTGGCTCACCTTTCCTCTGAGAAGAGATGCAGTTTGCAAGCAAGAAGAGAAAATACAATAAACACAAGGGTCTGAGTCTGAGCAACATGTTAACCACCTTCCCTCCTCTGCCTCCTCTGACAATGCTAATTGCTACGTATGTAGAAAGGTATCTAAGCCACTTATTAATGAGTTAGATATGGTAGATCCAAACAGAGTTGGAGGGTCAATGGTTGTACTGAACCAAAATCTGATGGCATATATCACAATCTTTTGTTAACAAAATGGTTTGAACTGCAAGAAATGGAGCTCCCCCAGTAGAAGTAAGCCAGAAAAGAAAATCAGTTTATAAAAAGTTGGGGGGAAGTCGTTGGCCTACGTGAGCAAGGGTCATTATTTTTTCCCTGGTAGACGATACTGCCCTCATGAGGAGTTGATCGAACCGGCTCTAAGGACCGGACCGTCTAATGGGTTGAGTTGGGTCAGGTTACCGCGTTTTATGCAAGGTTTTTTTGTTTTTGTTAATGATGCAGGAATAATTAAATGAAAATGGAGAAGTAAAGGAAAAAACAATGCTCCCTCTGTCCGATATTACTTGTTTACATTTGAAGAATGTGATGCGTAAGGAAGCCAATTTATTGATCTTTTTTACTCCATTCACTAATTATTATGAGAAGGATAACATAAAGTAGGACAATTAACATGGGAGAATGTTCTTTTTCAAATCCCAATAACTAATAGGGAATTGAAAGGGAATTTACTAAATAATATTTAAAAAAATTACATATGGGGAACATTTCATAAATAATTCTTGATTTGGTTATTTGACCAGCCACGTAGGCACCAGCGTGGTGCTGGCCTGTGCGGGTTTTTTTTAAACCCTGACCCGAAAGACGTCGGTTCATCTAAAAGTGACGCCTAAATCCTAAACTCTGAACCGATGTTGGCGCCTACATGACTGGTCAGATAGTTGGATCGGGAATTATTTTTAAAATATTTCTATTTTTTTAAAATATTATTTATAAATTCCTCTATTTTTTATGTTGCAGAATCTTTTCATAAATGGTAAAATTCACAAACATATAATAAAATTTTAACCATTCATATCCTTATTTGAGCCCGTGATCATGAGCCTGTATGATTCAAATATGATCAATCCATATTTTTATTAGTGATAGAAATATATTCTTATTAATATCTTTGTAGATTTTATTGATTGTCACCCACTTTCAAAAATAAGATTTATAAACTAATACTAATATTGAGGGTTGAATTTAACTATATCCAGTTATTGTGATCATGGTACCATGCAAAAGAACTAACTTAAAAGTGAGAATTAATGCTATATATCCCTTTCTAAATTTGTCCTTATCAATGTCTCTCTAAACCTTTGATTTGGCTGGTATCATCTCTTAACATTTCTTTGGTTCGATGTGATGACTGTTAGATTATAGGACCGATGATACCATCTAATGAGTGAGCGCAAGGAGGGATCAGTGTAGCAAAAGAAAAGTGTAATGAGGGATCATAAAACATTACTCCCTCTGGGCACCTTCCAAAGATATCATTAATTCTCAAATGAACTAAAAATTAGTTCATTGAAAGTCGACGGTATCTTTTAAAAGTGTCTAGAGGGAGTCTTAAACAGAGATAATGCACCTCGATACATACTAAGCCAAGTTCGTCTTGTATAGTGTTCTTCTCCACAAGGCATACCCATACATATGATAACACCATATGCAGTTTCTTCATTTCAATTATATTATTTTTCTCAAGTCCCGAGTTCTAATTTCTAAACCATGTTTCGAACATTGAATACAACATATAAACATAATGATGTGACCAAATTTGGGTTTGGCAAGGATTGAATGAATTTTGAGGGATTAAGTCAGGCTTAAATTACTAGTTGGTTTTTTGTTGTTGTGGTTTGGTTTAAAAATATTGCGAAATACCTATTAGATCTTAATTGAGTCAAATACCAATTAGTATTCCCACACCTTCTCACCATTTTATTTGTTAAACAAATTTAGGGTGGTATCTCTATGAGCCCTGACAACAAGGCCGATCAATATTCGATTCAGGGGTGAACGCCTAGTACAAGGGCAGGTAGGTTTTGAATCAACCCAAACGTGTCGTTGGATCTCAACCTGGCTGCTCAGATCGTCTTGGTTCATGCCAACACGCGTGCATATAATCTTTTCCCCCTAAATTTATCTATTATGAAAAAAATTACTATTAATAACCCCTTAATGCCTAGAAAGGCCCTAAGTTTTTTTCTTTAGCCACTAGGAATCCCCGAGGAGAAAAATAAAATGAAGGGAAAAACCATTGGGTCAAGTGGAGGACATTTGAGTCAATTAACAATACGAAATGTGATAGTGACGTGCGTGCTAATGAATAAGCCAGCAACGAAGGCGTGGACCTAAAAGCCTCTTTTTCCACCTCTCTCCCCGGGCCGAAATATCAAAGTCTCCCACCCTACTAATCATGCAGCTTTCTTACATGAGAATCAGATCAGACACCCCTTTTCCCAATTGATTTCCCTCCTATATAGTTGTCTTATATGCTTCTTATTATCATGATATTGTCTGTGAATTGAAGCCAATGCGCAATCATCGGCGAGAGGCACTCTCGCTTTACTGTGACCCACGCGGACAACCTTCGTCTAGTGGGCCTATGGGCCGTTGTTGTAAGATTGGGGGAGGTCCATTTTGTGTGATTAGTTTTCGACCCTATTGTATATAGTTAGGGTTCCGTTAGCATGAGACATGGCTCAAGTTGTCACTGCTTGAGCCGAGGTACCTCGAACCAGTCGGATTGTAATCCAACGGATTACGGTACATCGGCTCATTCGGACATGCATGAGTCATCATAAGGAAAATTTTGACGTATGCCAGGATATTCTCCATTAATAGGAGCCATTGATTCTTATGGTCGATGGCTCACATGCATGTACTGTGCACTCCAGCAAAAAAGTTCCTGTGTGCCATCAATCCCGATGATCAACAATTTACATCTTTTGGAGCATGTCCCAGCGGACACCCTGTAGACACATCAAAATATAAATCCGTAAGGCATGATCTAACTAGAAGAGATAAAATTAGAAATTATTATTTTTGAAAGTTTAATAGTAACTTCTTTAACGGAGAAATTGAGGGAATGTAAGTTGCGTTGGTATGGTCATATGCAAAGAAGACCAATAGATGTCCCTATGAGAACATTAGAAGTGATGCATATAAATGATGTCAAAAGAGGAAGACGGAGACCGAAGAGAAATTGGATGGAGTTAATAAAAAAAATTAACTTTACTATCTCTTACAAAAGAGGTAACCCAAAACAGGCCTGAATGGGGGAGTAAAATTCATGTCACGACCCCAAATAGTTAGAAAAATGCCCTACTTGATTGTGATTATGATTATAATTATAATTATAATTATGATTATGATTATGATCTAACTTCAAGGGGTAGGGCAATAGACCTCGAGTATTCCACTCTCGATCTCCTTGGGCACGTACAACTATAAGACCCGCACATAATGCACACTCATAAATTGCGATACAAGCCATCCTTGAATCACTGGGATTTAATTCCTTCCAAATTAAGCTTGTCGTTTGAACTTGTTTATCTGACTGGTTAGATAGTGTTTTTGGTTTCACTACTCAAATAAGTCTAAACATGACCTCCAAATGGGCGGAACTTGTTTATCAAGAATGTTTTTCACACACAACGTAATTGACCAAATGCCCCCATAAATTTGATCCAAAGGACAAAAAACAATTTTTTTTGCTAGTTCTCTGAGGTGAACCCTCCCAAGATTTCTTAACAAGGATTAATATTCAGGAGTTTTTTGTATGAGAATTATCCTTAAGATATAACCCAAACAGGGTTTTTTTTAACCAAAAAACTCAACAAGATTCCATCGTACTCTTTGAATGAACAAGAATAGCACGCCCGCCACTAGCATATGCAACCAATAATCTCACAAAAATAGTTGCTCAATTTTTTTCAGCTAGTTCGTTCTTTGAATGAAACATATTTTTGGTGGTTTAGTTGATGTTTTTGATTCAATTAATGACTTTGCTAAATCAGCGAGTCAAACCGGTGGTTGAGGATGACACTGACCATTTTATAAAAACAGGATGACACTAACCACGCATGCATACATCTATATGTCATGAATTTCACCTAGTATACTTGAAAATTTTAAAAACTTTGCAAATAAGAGTTGATGACAGGGCTTATCTTATCTTGCCCATGCTATAATTTTGATCTATTTACAGTCTTTTGTGCATGGTGGATTGATAAACTGCTTTGTCAATTTCAATCAGTGCACTTCTCAAGTGGTAAGCGCGTACATTCGGAAATCGGAATGACATTTTTCTTCAAACAAATGACACAAAATGCCTGCTGAGTATAGTTCATTTTGAAAAAAGTAGGACAATTAATATGGGATGAAGGAAGTATTATCTTGAGAGTGGTGACCGCCCTTCCTCCGGCAATGATCATGGTACTTTTGTAGCAAAAAGCAAAAGAAAATGAAGCCTTAGGGGAGAAGACTAAGAAGCTTCGGTGACGCGAATCCATACTACATACCAAGAAAAAAAAAATTAAGTTGAGGATTAGGCTATGTAAAGCAAGTCGAAAAACAAATGAAAGTTTGGTAAATGCGACTAAAGAGGCCTCATTTGAAAGTTGTAGCATCAAGGCCAACCTGCTGCTTCGTTGTTCATTTTTGCTTAAAAAAGAGCTTGATCCACATTGATCAAACATGGGGCAGGCTGAAGAATAATTGTAACACATTTGCCATAGGGAAAAGTTTAAATGAGATCGCTCTCATATAGTTTATATGAGGCCAATTCTATTTGTAACCGTTGGATCTTGATCTAACGGTTATAAATAGTTACATAGAATTCACGATGTAACACTCACATACCCACTGATTTAATCTCTACCCTTGAATCGGAATCAAATGACCCAAAATATTGCCTCATACTTCTCATATGAGAACGATTTGTAAACCGTCCTCTTTGCGATATTTCTTGCAAATTTATGGGACCCAACGAATGATACCGAAAGTCAGGATCGAGTTCCGCCAAGATTACGGATGACTTTTAGTCTTCCTCCAGCTGTAGGAACATAGAACAAAGATTCAGATTTTGATGAACCTATTTTCTTTTTGGCATTGATGAAGCTTGTTTCTTTTGTTTTAGGATAATAGATGCAGGTGAGGGATGATAAAAAATAATTGTCACCACTTGTCGAAGATCGCTGGCCACCATAAATTAAGGTTGTTTTTCCTGGGCATATTCATTGTAGCAGTGGGATGTGCTAGCCTTAGACAAGTACAATTTGAATTAGCAAATCTACCCCATTAATTGGTCTTTTGGCCCATGCTAACTGCCATTAGTCATTAGCGCTGATCAAATCTTAAGTGCTCTTCATTTTCCTTCCTCAAGAACACTTGTAGCAAAAGGACATGTTTAATCATATACTTCCTCCGGACACTTTTAATAGATACAGTTGGTTTTTCAAATGATGTGGACTTCTTTGATCTTTCCTCTTTAATGGGCTGCTTGCCGTAGAAGGACAGCGTTTTCCAATTTGGGCCCACTAATCCAATATGAAGTGGCACACCGAACAATTAAGCTACCGCGTATTCAGCAGTAAGTCTCCAACTCTTTGAAAATGAATTAAACGTGCACCACGTGCAGAGGCTGCATTCTATTTCACACGAAAAAGATTTATATTGTGCGGGACTACTCAAATGCTATTAATATTTTTTTTTTCATATATATAAGTAGTGGCTGTCCTAGTCCTTAGGACCCGACTAGAAAGGGCAGGCCAACCGACCTCTTAGATCATTGTATCCCACAGCCAATCTCCTCAGGGTGCATACAAGGCTCACCCATTGTATGCACCACATAAATCAAAATATAATCTCGGGTGGGTGGTCAACAGAGCGGGGGTTCGAACCTGCCATTAATCTTCTTTTTACTTGGATCTACTTCTAATTCCAGCTTCAATCAATGGTCCATCCAGTGATATACTGTCTCCGTTGAGTTCAGCATGGTTGTTGTTGGTAGGGAAGCCAATGGAGCGGCTCACGCGTTAGCGAGTATCGACCGACCTGCTTCCTTCGTCGTCTTTGGAAGGCATGAGGTCCAACTTTTATTGAGCACATGTTGAACATGGATGTTTGCTCGGACCTAGCTTTGTAATTCTGGATTTGTTGGGTTATTCTCCGACCAATCTTTCATTTTTCACAAAAAACAAAGAATGCTTCTGCTGTAGAAACATAGGAAAAAGATTCAGAGCTTGATGAAGCTTGTAACCTATTTTTTCCATTTATTTTGGGAAAATAGTTGTAGGTGATGCATGACAAGAAATAGTTGTCACCTCTGGTCAAAGATCACTAACCACCATAAATGAAGTTTGTTTTTCTTGGACATATTCGTTGTAGCAGAGCTACCTGGTACAGTGTTCTTACGGTGCTGTATCCGTAAGCAAGTGAAGTACAATTTGAATTGACAAATCTAACACATTAATTGGCCTCCAACCAATGCTAATTGGCATTAGTCACTCGCGTTGAGCAAACTTAGGAGGCGTTTGGGCGGGTTAATCTCTTCTCTTGCCACTGCTTTTCCCCAAGATCTCCTTAGGAGGAGGGTTGGGTGGAAAGTGGAAAATGGCTGCACTTGATTAAGGGAAAGCAACTTCAAACCAAGCCACTTCTTTGCCTAACCGTGCTCTTAAGACACAATACTTTGTACTCCCTTGGCCTCCTTAGAATACTAAAATGAACTATGAAAAATTAGTTCAATTTGGTTTTCTATTAAGGACAGATATTTTGGACTGAGGGAGTGGCAAGAAAATTCCCATTACCTTGTGTATTGGCTTGCATCCGGCGGACAACTGTCGACTTGCGATGCTGAGGTTGCACTATAGCATGTGAGTCATGGCGCATATGAACTTTTCCCCAAGAATTCCAAAATGAAGCAGCCAAAGTTACCGCGTAGGCATTCTACTACTCCACACGAGTAGCAGAAGTCAAATAGCAGGAGTTCAACACGCGAGTACCGACACATATTGGACAGGATCACGTGAGCTAAGCTTCGTAGATACACTCATCACTGTCCGTCTCGGAGCTTTTCCATATTCCCTGGTGCCAATTTTTATATCCCCATATTAACTAGTTTTTCCCTTGAAATTGCCGAAAATACTCCCAGGAGCATATATAAGCATGGTTGCAGCAGCAAAATCTACATTTTAGGCATTTGCGGGAGCTTTCAGTCGGAGAAGAAGGCGTGTCTGACAAGTTCCGTCCACCATCTCCGCACGGGAAATTGGGAAAGATCATCTTCGCACCCAAAAGTAGGAAAACGAGCGGGAAAGAGCAGGAAAGCAGTCTGCAAAAACAACTACAACAGAGGCATCGTACATCAAAAAATGGTACGTCAAGTTGAAATACTATGATTTTGATAATGAAAATTGGTTTCAGAGAAGAAAGTTGAAAACTTGCCGAGTTTCCAACTTGTCGGCAATATCGTGTCTTCGACGACACGATTGTAATGCAAAGTCGTGTCTTCGACGACACGACTGTAATGCAATGGTCGTTATTGCCGATAGTTTTCACTCATATACGGTTTAAAATTTTACGGTTTTTTTACTTATTTCGGTATTGTAATGTCATGTACTTATAGAGAAGATACTTGTGTGCTTACACTACGATGGAGTGTTTAGAAATTCTGATGGGTACGTGGGCGGGAAACGGAAGCTCATGCCTCTATATACACAAGTAAAGTACCTGGAATTGTTGCAGCAAGCGGAAGAAAGATTATTGCTGAAGTCTGCATCTGGTACATTGTCTTTGACATAACTTGTTGATTTTGGATTCTCATACGTCCTTGAAGATGATAAAGACTTGGAGTCAATATTTCTTGTTCACCAGAGCAAGCAAGGTACAAATGGACTACTCGACCTATACGTGGAGTGGACTTCTATTGACAATAATATGGAGACTTCCACTGGCAATAAGGAAATGAATTCCAGTCCAAATAAGGAGGAGGAGAGGATACCCGAGGCAGAAGTGAGGCCGGTTAGTCCGGATAATAATACACCTGCATCGGCAGTTGAAGGAGGAAAAGATGAAGATTATTCACTTGAAGCTGCGAGGTAAGATTTGAAGACACAACCTGACTACAAGTCGTGATATTGACTACACGACCTGACTTCACGTCATGTTCTCGACGACAAGACCTGAATTCAAGTCGTGTTCTCGAAGACACGACCTGACTTCAAGTCATTTACACAAGTTGTGATATTATGCAGTCCATTCATATAATTTTTTTCACGCAGATTGGGAGATGGTAATCAAAATCTGAAGGATGAATTTTCGACCCAAGACGATGACCAATTTCAAATAAATGGCTTGAATGGGGAAGAAGGTGAAGATGAAGATGCAGATGAAGAAGAATTCTTCGATGTGGAAGAATTACCATGGTCTACCGATGAGTGGGATGAGCCTCTTGCACTACCAGATTTTTGCCAACCAGATCCCACAGAAAGACACGATACATAACTCCAAGATGCAGCAAAAGCATCCATTTCTAGAGTTCCCATGGGAGGAGACACATCTAAAGGAAAATCTATTGCGTCGTAGCCATAAGATTTAGAGGACGATGAGTACCGCAATATTGATTGTGATGGTGGTTGGGATTGGGATACCTATTCTGCACAGGCCGGTCCTTCAAAACATTGTGAGGAAGAGACGATGTTGATCAGCAGTTTGCAAGCAGTCGACTACGAGGCACAACTTGCCTTAGGGGCTACTTTCAAAAGCATCAAACAGTTCAAGATGGTTCTTACTGATCTGGCAATTAAAAGAAGTTCATGTTCAAAGTGGTGGATGAGAACAAGGACACATTTGCTGCAACGTGCAAGGTTATGGGGTGCAAGTGGTACATACGAGCTTCGAACAGACATGACGAAGTTAGCGTAACAAGGAGGGAAGTAACATATATATGTGACACTTTGATAAGTTCGAAAGATCATCTATTGGCTTCACACCTTTGGATTGCAAGGAAGTGTTATGGCCTCCATATGGATTCAAACTCCATAAAAATGGCAAATATCCAACAGTACATTGAGAAACATTGGGGCATCAAAGTCAACCATAAAAGGGCATAGAGGACGAAAGAGGAATTGATCTGATTGATCGATGGCAACCCTGAAGACGCATATCGTATTTTACCACATTACGGAAGGGAATTAGAGCGGTCTAATCCAGGTATACATGTGGTGATCGAAAGATCTTGTGATATATTTGAAACTGAAATTGAGTTAGCTGGATTATGGAAAATCGTCTCGCCGATATATCGGCGATATATCACCGATATATCGGTATCGAACACAAACCGATACATCGATACCATATAGTTTCGGTTTTAAAAAATTTTCCAATTATCGCCGATATATCGGCTATATATCACCGATATATTAGTTTCGGACCGACTTTCATGTTTGTTTTCTATCCTAATATGCATTTTTATGCATATTTTGAAATGTATTCTTTGTTTAAATTAGTATAACTCATTTTAGAAGTTAGATTGTGAAAATATACGGTAAAAACTAGTTTTTAACGACCGATATTTTTTTACATAATATCTCTGATATATCTCCGATATATCTCCGATATATCTCCAATATTTCGTCTCTTTGGCCGACCAATATTTTACCGATATCCGATACGACATTCCATGAGCTGGATATGACTTCAGAAGTGTTTTTGGATGTTCGGCCCGGTCGCAAGAGCATTCTGAAGATTCCTGAGGCCACCGCTCACTGTTGATGGAACATTCCTAAAAGGAAAGTACCATGGAGTTTTATTGGTTGCTACAGCACTCGACAGGAATCAATAATTAATGTGTCTTGCATATGCAGTTGTTGAAAAAGAGACTATACAAACGTGGTAAGTATACAAACACGACTTCATGATTAGTCGTGTATACAAAAATACGACTTTATGCGTAGTCGTGTCTTCGAGCACATGACTACTTATGAAGTCGTGTTCTTTTATACATGACTTTCTGACAATATGAAGCCTTCTTTATTTAATATGCTTTGACTCTCACTTGTGACTTACAGGACGTGGTTCTTCTCCTTACTAAAATCGTTTCTTTTTACGGACCCCCGGCCTCTTTGGACACAATTGTTTCCGATAGACATAAAGGATTTTTGATGAGGCATATGGCAGCTAATATGCTTAATCAGTGGAATGATAAGTACCTGAAGGAGCTACTATTCCGAACTACTGCATGCTTCAGGAGACCAAAATTTGAAAAAATCATAGAGAAGCTGAAGGAACATAATGAGACGGCCTGAAAATATGTTGACAAGATTTATAAAAGATATTGGGCTAACGTGGAATATTCGGGTAAAAGATATGACACTCTCACATCAAGCAGGTCCGAAAGTGTAAATAATATGCTTCTGAAAGCCAGATTTTGGCCAATAACTCGGTTGATCAAGCAAATATGTGCGACCACAACCGCCCATTTTCAAAGACGTCGAATGGAAGCAGAAGGGCTAATGACACCGTTAACAAAGTATGCACATAATCATATCAATCAAATGAGGAATCAGAGTGTTGGAACAGTTCGAGTAACCGCTATCATTACAGCAGTTTGAAGTGACATCTTTATACCATGTGGTAAGTCATTTTCAACTGAATCGTCACATTTTAAGCATGAAGTCCAGTCTTCATTATCGTCGTGTCATCGAGGACACGACTATTCATAAAGTCGTGTCGTCGATGACATGACTATATATAAAGTCAACACGACTACTCATACAGTTGTGTCTTCGAAGACACGCTATTAATGAAGTCAATGATGTTATTGATCTTTCGAAGACACTGATGTTGTTGATCGACCTTACGAAGAGAACCTGCACATGTAGCTTATTCCAGAGCATGGGACTTCTGTGCAAGCATGCCATGACATGTATTGATGAGAGGAGTTTGGGCCCGGTAGAATATTGTGAGAAGTGGTACTACACAAGTATGTACCGCACCACGTATGAAGAAGTAGTGTTACCTACTTTAGACAGAAGTCAGTGGGGGCATTACGGAGTTTTATTTAAATACGAACTGCCTATGCTTGAAGCTCCAAAGAAGGGCAGGAGAAGGACAAAGAGAATTGAATCACAGCCCAAGCCACCAGAAAGGTCGAGGTCGAAATGTGGCAATTGTCGGCAAGTTGGTCACAACCGTAAAAGGTGCACTAACCCAACAGTTGTGAAAGAACAAAGGAAGCGCAGGAATCTAAGACTCCTGCAACAAGGCAAACTTACTACAAACGAGACATCGCAGATACATCACTTCGGCTTGCCTAAGCCCCCACCATTCTTCACGTAGATCGTATTGAAATATTTGTAGAACAAAGAATATTTGTACCGAAATGTATGCCTATACAGGAAAAAATATTAGAAATGCAAAAAAATATTAGATGCAACAAACGTTTAATCTTCGTTATAGTTGTGTCGTCGAATACTAGCCATCATCAGTGATCTACACATGCATTTTATTATCTCCTAAGCTTATGTTTATATTAATGTTTGATTAGAATTAGTACTAATTTAATGAAGTTTTTGGTTTTTATAGAAACAAGAGTAAGATGCATAAATGAGGTGAAAAATGACTTCAATGGTTAAATTTTCATAAATTCGTGTGCATATCTCTTGTTGGACTGATTCAAACTTCATGTGTCAAGAAATCAGGTTTCCAACGCACCAACCGCGCGCAATTCGGAGTTTGGAATGGAAAGTTACGACCATTTGAAAATCATGAACAGTAACTACGATCGATCGGACACGATCGATCGCTAGAGCCGAAAAATAGTGTTAGTGAAGGAAATGATCGATCGATAATTAAAATAATCGATCGTATCTACTATAGTTTTTAGATGTGCACAATACAGTAAAAATGATCGATCGAGAAGAAAAATGATCGATCGGTAAGCGAGATGAAACGATCGATCGGCGCGACAACGCAGAAATTAACGAAGGAAAATGATCGATCAGGAAGCGATTGATCGGCAATACGGAGCGATCGATCAGTTTATGCAAAAAACCTAAATCAAGCCTATTTCGACTCGAATTTGGAAGGGGACTTTGGGGTTTCTCTTCAAACATATATATTGGCCTTGTGGGAGAACGTTTTGGAGGATCTTGAGCTATTTTGGAGGCTAGAGCAAATGAGAGAAGAAGAAGAAGATGATGATGAAGAATTTAATGGGGATTTCTTCCCCAATGCAAGGCTAAACTCCTTTTAAAGGCGTAAATGAAACCCAATAGACTGGTTGTATAGTTTCTTTTCTCTCATATTATGTTTACTCTAATTTGTGTATGACTCTTTATTATATAATTAAAGTTAATTCATTGAAGTTTATTCTTTGTACTCGAGAGAGACAAGAGTGAATTAATTGGATTTCAATCTGAAAGAGCACTTGCGTGTCCGAGAGGAACGTGAGTAATCTGAAGTGTTTTATACTAATAAAGTTTCATTGGTTTATACTCGAGAGAGATAGATCACAATTCCATGTTTTAATCGTTTTATGTGTTACGTCTGAGAAGAGGGCACTATATTTTGAGTTGACAAGTGTATGTCCGAGAGGAATATACTAGTCAAATCTTTCTTCAAAAAAGAGAGAAAGATGATACACTTGTTTATTGTGGTGGATTCGAAGCTTTGGTCTGTTCCTTATTGATTAAATCTCAGCTTAGTTTAGTTAAAGTTCACTCCTTTCCTTAGAGTAACTAAAAAACTGCATTTTTCTCTTAAATTTTGTAAATTATTTAACCGTCCCTGAGGTTCGACAACCCTTAATACTCGTTGTAGTACATAATTGCCTTGTGCACTTGCAATCTGCTGGTGTGGCTTATACCAGAAATCAGCACCTTATGGATTGCCCCCCACCCAATTGTAGGAGCTCAATCTTAGGAGGTCTTTTATGTATTGGTAAAAACATGGCATCACCGCTCTAGTACTGTAAAGAAACAGAACTGTGGAGAAGATGAGGCAGATGATCATTTTTGCCATGTCATCCTCTGCCATCTTCATTACGCCAACGTTAAGCTTCTTAATAATTTCCTCTATCTAAGAAATATCCAGTCTCCTCACGGAGAAGTACTTCCTGAAGAATTCCCCTTGCGGTCAGCATGACAAGGAGGGAACGATCTCAACTTTTTTGCCCTTTGCAGGCAATCCAGTGATAAGAGCAACTTCGTGCTCTGTCAAATGTAGCGACCTCCCCTTGATATTGAAGACCTTGGCCGACTCATCCTAATACCTCACCAAATGGTCAAGGAGGTTCCTAGAAACTACAACCTCCACACCTTAAAAAATGACAAAAAAATCCACTTCTTTGATCAGTTCACCGAATCTTTGGTGACGCCGTAGGAGGGCCGGGCCGCACACTTTTTCAGCGCTCCGGGTTGACAATGCGTCCGAATAACCAGTCGCGCATAGTAAGTTCTCTTTACAGGTGACTCTATCGGAGCCTTCCTCTTCCTGCCCCTCTGTTTTTGCTCTCAAGATGCAAACAGAAATTCCTGATCCTCCTCTTCCCTTGGTGTTTGCTCCATTAAGTCATCTCTTTCTGTATCTATCTGTAAGGAGATGGTACAAAAAAAATGAAAAAAAGCGTGTACGACACGACTTAATATCATATAGTGTACATAAAAACACGAATAGAATAAATTCGGCATTTCGCATACATTACTTAAACCAAATTAACAAATCGAAAAGTTGGAGCTATACTCAAAGAAAAATCAATATGGATTGTAGCTTATCGGTAATTTTATGCTATTTTCTGGGTGTATTTCAGTAACGATGAGGCGTCGTCGCCGGGGAAAATGATTTTTGCCTCTGGTTGCCGACAACAGAAGGACGCTTTGGGAGTGTTCTTCGCCGTCTAGCCGCCAAAAAACTAGCATGCCGGAAACCCTAGCCGGAATACGCTCCATACGCGTGTAATGGTCACTTTGCCGGTTGCATGGAGCATAGGGAGCTGCGAAGGGACGTCGATAAGGTCGCCGCTTGAAATCGCCATGGGGGGCCACTCCAAATCGCCGTTTTTGCTTTTTTAAACCGAGCCTTTCGTGTCGTCTTCAACACATTCCTTTCTCATATCTAAGGCATGAAAAAATATAGAGAAAGGGCATTTCTAGTACTTTAAGTAATGATTTCAGGAAATATGAGATTTCTTTGGAAAAACCAGGTAATATGGGAATATGAAAAGTGGTGCCAAATAATATGGAAAAAGTTCTCGATCTTGAGGGATGTTGGGTACAATGGTCACCCGCCTGAGTACGTCACTTTTATGCCAGGATGCCAAGAGCCATTGATTTTTAAGATCGACAATACATACACTTTACGCATGCGCTCAGTTATTTAGAACCAAACAACTAAACAACTGAGTACACGCGTAAAGTGTGTGTGCCGTCGATCTCCAAAATAGTGTGCCAGGGACACCCAACAGTTGCTGCAGCTTCGTCATTTGACAAAATGACTTTGGTAAGAAGGTTGGCCCCAGAACTCGACATGTCAGCGATCCTTTTGACTGTCAGTAGCATTGGACGGACATGAGACCAGATGTGGGGCCCGGTCAGAGGTGAGGCCGTTGGAGATTCATTATGTGAAATGCATCAATATTGCACCGGGGAATTTATATAATAAATCGTAAAAAAAATTATAAAAATAACACGCTGTAGAAAATATTTACAAAATAGGGTATCTGACAAGCCACGCAGGCGCCCGCATGGTGCAGGTGCTTGCGTGGCTTTTTTTTTTAAAAACCAAACCGAAAGGCGTCGGTTCAGCCGAACAGAGGCGTCGGTTCGACCGACGCCTTTTACTGCCTTATAATTTTCCGTCCCATTTTAAATAGGCAGTCACTTCAACGATACATATCTCTCTCATTTCTAACCCATTTTCACTTATTTTTTTTTCATTCTTCCTTATTTTTAGTGTTCTTTCTAGTCATTATGATATCACAAGGATGTTGAGCCATCACATACTATTTATTGTAGTTTTTGTAGTATCATTGAAATTTGTCCCACTAAAATAAATCTGTCCCATTTTAAAAGGGTGATAACTTCAATGATGCATATCTCTCTCATTCTTTATCTATTTTCGCCCATTTTTTTTCATTCTTCCTTATTTTTAATGGTCTTTCTGGTCATAATGATATTGCAAAGATGTTGATCCATCGCATGCTATTTATCGAAAAAATACTACAAAAACTACGATAAATAGTATGTGATGGCTCAACATCTTTGTGATATCATAATGACTAGAAAGAGCACTAAAAATAAGGAAGAATGAAAAAAAAATGAGTAAAAATGGGTTAGAAATGAGAGAGATATGTATCATTGAAGTGACTGCCTATTTAAAATGGGACGAAAAATCATAAGGCAGTAAAAGGTGTCGGTTGAACCGACACCTCTGTTATGCCTTTCTCTTTTAACCGAGAGGCATCGGTTGAGCCAACGCCTTTCGGTTTGGTTTAAAAAAAAAAGCCACACAAGCGCCCGCGCCACGCGGGCGCCTGCGTGGCTTGTCAGATACCCTATTTTGCAAATATTTGCTATAGTGTGTCATTTTCATAATTTTTTTTTTACGATTTATTATGTTATTTTCCCTATTGCACCAGTAGCATATTGGCAGAAATTGGGGTGTTAGGATGAAAAAATTACTAGTTTGAAGCGGCGTTCCATTACCACTCGCAGGAATAAAATTCTAACTTAGGGGCCGTTCCGTTTGGGGCGTAAAAAATCAGTTTTATCCACTCCCAAAAATCCACCTGGTTAACGGATTATCCCAAAAATTACATGGCCGTTTGGGGCGTGATTAAAAGCAAAACATCCACTGTGGTTGTTTTGCTATAGTGTAGCATTCATGTTTTTTCCACTTTCAGCAAAAACACCTCAGGTCATGTTTTACGCTGGGTAGTGAAAAAACTGGAATGCTACAATGGACGTGAAAAATCCACTGTAGATAGTTAAATTGGTAAGTATGTTGTGTGGCCGTGTACACACCCGAGTAGATTGGCAGGGGGATACGTTACTTTGAGAGGTTGGTTATCCTGCCTCTTCTAGTCGGGTCTTAGGGACTTGGACACCACTTGTTATATAAAGAGTTTACTTCTTCCATTCCAAATAGGACTACCAATATGGAACCTATTAACGAGGAATGGAGGGACTAAAATACATACGATGAGAGGAAATCATAGTAGGAATTGGTCTCCGAATCAATGCTCGGCTTTCATTTTTACTAGGGATGTTAACTGTTAAGCAAGCAGGGCCAACTTGATTGGGCTTAACTAAGTTCGACTTGAAGCAGGCTTTTTGGAGCCAAGTTCGAGCTCAACCCTGCTTGTACATATTGGCTCAACTAACCTGAGATTGTTTAATGTTTAAAATATGCAAAATAAAAAAAAATGTTTGAAATATGTTTCTTCAGATATATGGGTATATATTCTTAAGAACAATAACATTATATATAATTTGCATACAATATGAGTCAGCTGGGAAAATCAGCCAGGCAGAGTGTAGTCGAAATCTAATCAGTAAAAACTTTAGCTCAACGAAACTGTAACTAGCAATTGAGATTAATCTCCACATGGCTTGAATTACTTGGCACCTTTACTTTAAGTAGCCAAGATCATCCTTGTTGATTAATAAGGCAGGTCAAGTGGGGGTTAACTTCCATTAAAAGATGTAAATGATTGCTTTGAGAAGATTAGAAGGATAAAATATATCACCTCGTAACTTGATATGGAGCACTTTTCTTTTTGTTGCTCTCTTTCTAGAGCACTTTTATGTATGCAGTTTGCTCTAGGGCAGGGTTAGGGTGTTCTTCTTAGTTTTGCTTAATGTTCCCTCCAGCCATTATTACCTGTCTACATTAGAAAACCAAAATGCAGTTCATTTTGATTTTCAATTATCCAAAAAGAGATTTGTAGAACCTTTTCTTTTACTAAATGGAATCATGTGCACTATCTTATCAAAGGATCACCACTTAAGAGGATAAATAGGGTTGAGGGATTTTGAACGCTCAATGGCCTCCCCAGCCAACGTGAATTAATCAGTTCAAAGCAGTGTTTTAAAAATCGGCCTTGCCACCGACCCAGAATGGTGGTCGGGTCCAGTTACATCATTCAACATTTCAACCATGCATAACCTCATAAAACTATAGCTAATTGACCCGATCGGAAAATTGCCCGTGGTCGATGGGACCGGGTTTAACCGGCCGAGCCGGCCTCGTTCAAACCGGCTCATAGGCCTAACTTGAGTTCATGTAAACCCAAATTCTCGTAATAATAGGGTGGTGCAAAATCAATAAGAGAATAGGTTAGGGATTTTGGCTGTAATTAGTGGAAATATTGGTCAGATTAGCTTTAATTTTTACTGTATCTTGTGATATTTTTACTTTTTAATCATTATCTTTTTACCATTGTTTATGCTTAACGATGCACCGACTCTGCCCACCTCACGTGCGCACGTGCCACCACCCAATAATCTTTTGTTTAGCCAAAGATCCCTTCTTCTGACACTTGTTGGTAATAAAAAGCATGTTAGCAAATCTCCAAACTAGCCTTAGTTAAGTGAAATTAATGAAGGTACCGTCCACGTAATCAAGGGTATTTTTGTACAATCAGGTCAATCGCTTTAATCATCTGTTAGCCTGAGGTAAAGCATCTTAAAGCTGTCTAATCTAACATATAAAAATGTTGACAAAAGATGGAAGCACTGTTGAGAAGCTTATGAGATTCTCGGTTGTTTTATGACGAAGCCTTATTTGCGAAAATACATCACACTTCTACGTAAAAATATACATCATACACGTATATACAATGCAGTGGCAGTTCCACCATGCCTTAATTTTTTTTTTTTTTGAAATTTACTACACCTTAAAATTGATCATGGTAAGTAATAAATTAATTAAGGGATGTAATTGAGGTCATCCATTGCCTTGGTAAAATCAGCAAAATTGTACGCATAAGCAACAATTGGATAATGAAAATGCTACTTGTGCTCGTTGCATGTGATTGGAGTCCGCACATTGTGGGGACTAGGTGAGGTAAGATAATTCGAAGAAGAACCAAAGGCCAAAGTGGAGGGAAAATTTTCAACTTAATGTATCTATTTGCGGGGTCAACTTTCTCGTTTTTAAATCCGCACTATATTAAATATTCAAAATAAACAATGTTGAACAAAAGTAAGACTTTCCAAGGTAGTTCAATTCTAGAACATTCCTAAAAGTAACACACGAGTAGGGCTTTGCTATATCGGTTTGAGGGAATTGGATGGAAATAAATTTGCCAATAAAGATATATCATTATATTACTGAGATTGTATTGACAGTTACATATACCTATAGAGGCCCTTATGCCATTTGTTCAAACTACTTTTAATTTTTCATATATTTTTAATAACATGGAGTGTTCGAGTCCTTACGACCTAGCTAGAAGTGGCAACGCAACGGCACTACGTAAAATTATTTCTATTTGTGATGGACTAACGACATTAAAGAAACTGAAAAGAAAGTAGCTATGTAAATGCCAAGCCGAAGCTTTATTTCCCCATAGGCATTTACATTGTCAATCCCGTCCGCTCTTATCCCACTTGATTAAGATCTTCGGAGCTAGCACAAAATCCCTAATCCTCTCTCCATATAGTTTTTTCTTGGGTACAATGCCAAATGATAAGTAGTTTATTAACACAAATATATACCCTTTATTTGGCAAAATTAATATATTCTACCTAAACTCAATACACCAATAAAGTATCTAGCAGAAAGTACACTAATAAAAGTAGTAAACTTTTTTTTTTGGTACAAATAATAGTAGTAGACTTCAATATCATCCCAGCTCTAATGATTACTAGTGAGGAGGAAACCAGGAAGGTGCCAACCTGTTTGGCCTGCTAAATTCACAACCCAAAGGCAAGGAATTCCATACGGTAAAATTTTGCGGATATATCGATTTTGGGCCTCACCTGATACATCATAATCACCAAATATTATTTTTTTAAAATCTTATAATATCAGCAAAATTTTGTTATTAAAAAAAACGTTTTAAATTTTTTTTAAAAAAAGAAAAAAAACAACTTTCCTATTGTTTTCCATCCTAATATGCATATTTTGAAATCTATACTTTTTCTAAATTAGTATAACTTATTTTAAAAATTAAATTCTGAAAATATATGATAAAAATTAGTTTTCAACTGTCGATATTTTTACAGATATCTCTAATATATCTCCAAAATTTTGTTTCTTAAGGTGGAAATTCATGAGTCTCACAGGCTTCTTACAACAGAAAAAATCTCCTACCATCATCCCACTTCGCAAACCTTCTCCCCAGTCTTCCCTGCACTGCACTTCCTTTTCCCACTTGACAGTACAAGATCAGGAGAAGATTACCTGATACACTTGTTACAGAGATAAAAAAGACAAGTAAAGAACAAAGACAAGAGGTGGGTCTCTCACACCTCTACTTCAGTTCTCCTCTTCTTTTCACTTACTGAGCTCATTCTAAGCTTCTAACTGCTGTTTGCAGTCTTGCAGATTGTCAAAGGAAGCCTTAATGTCACTTGACAAATCGGTTTCTGTATAAATTTGAAGTGATAACACGTACAGTGAGATAGGAAGAGATAAAGAGAGAGATAAAAGAAGGGAAAAGAGAAAGAGAGAAAGAGACATGGTGGGCTCAGGAGGCTCTGATAGGAGCAAAGAAGCGGTTGGGATGATGGCTCTCCATGAGGCCCTCCGCAACGTCTGTCTCAATTCAGACTGGACTTACTCTGTCTTCTGGACCATCCGCCCCCGCCCGTATGATCCCTTCTCCTCCCCAATCAAACTCTGCTCTCATTCCAGCTCTTAATTTGTATATATGCTCAGTCTTGTATGTATGTTCCTTTTGTCTAGTTTGTTGAGCTTGTTTTTCTTTGGTTTTTTGCATTGCAGAAGGTCCAGAGGCGGAAATGGGTGCAAGATTGGTGATGACAATGGCAGCTTGTAAGTTCATAAGTGTTTCGGCTACCCTTTTGCTTGATTAGTAAGATTTGATGCAGTTTTTGTCAATTTGGACTGTTTATGTGTAATAATCATTGTTTGTTTTTCAGGATGTTGATGTGGGAAGATGGGTTTTGCCGGCAAAGAGTGGCAGAGTGTTTGGAAGAGATTGAAGGAGAAGATCCAGTGAGAAGGGCCTTCAGCAAGATGTCCATTCAGTTGTATAATTATGGAGAAGGGTGGGTACTGGGTAGGTGTATATGTATTTGGTTTTCACATTTTGATAGTTTTGTTGTCGGTGGTCTTTCTAATCTCGGATATTTCATGATTGATTGATTTAACAGGCTGATGGGCAAGGTAGCTTCAGATAAGTGTCACAAATGGGTGTTCAAGGAACCTACTGAATCAGAGCCCAACATCTCCAACTATTGGCAGAGCTCTTTTGATGCTGTAAGTTCAGGAAATGTCACTGATTTTCCTCCTTTTTTTTGTTCATTTGGTTTGGAAGAAGTCATGATTGGCCCAATAACTATCTCTTCCATTTGAACCAAATTGCAGCTTCCACCTGAATGGATCGATCAGTTCAATTCTGGCATTCAGGTAACCAAAATGCAGTATTCCTTTGTGGTAATGTTGCATTCAGCTCTTTGCAATTATTTCTGAGCTCCTTCATTGGCATGCCCTCCCTTTTTTATGTAGACAATAGCTGTGATTCAAGCTGGTCATGGACTCCTCCAATTGGGTTCTTGCAAAATTGTAAGCCTTTGGCCCCTCTTTCCATTTCTGCATGCTAATCTGGATCAGTTGCTTATTTTCATAAGTATCTTTTGCAGATACCAGAAGATCTTCACTTTGTGTTGAGAATGAGGCACACCTTTGAGTCCCTAGGCTACCAATCTGGCTTCTTCCTCTCCCAGCTCTTCTCTGCCACAAGGACCATCACCCCACCACCACCCTCTGCACCATCCAAGCCATTCCCTACAGGCCCACCTGCCCCCATCTTCAACTGGAGCCAGAGGCCCGGCCCTCCTCCTACAGCCTCCACCCCTTTCCATAATTCAGCTCAAATGGGACTCTCCACCAAAGATGAACCTCACCACTTCCTCCTCCCAAATGCAACCAACTCTCACATGCAGGACATGATCACAGAGCATGACAATGAGCTGAAATGGCCCCATGGTTTGTCCTTCTTCAATGCTCTCACAGGAAGGCCAGAGGAGTCGAAGCTTCATTTTGAGATGGATGCTTCAGGCAACAAACTTCCCCAGCATCACCAATTTCCAATTGCAGCAGGAAAGAGCCCCAACAATGGGGAGGAGCACAAGGTGGTCACTGAGGGGACTACTCTGAGTGGTGGTCATGAACACATGGTAAACAGTACCAATCCAAGTGAGCACCTGAGCTTGGAGAGCCACTCAAACAATGCGAGGAAGATGGAGCACAAGTTCAAGAGAAGCTTCACAATGCCTGCGAGAATGGTTTCCTCTGCTAACTCTTCCTCTTTGGATCTCCATGTCCATCATCCTGTGGAGAGCTATAGGAGCTCTGAGGGTGGAATCTACTCAGACATGATGGGGACTTTCTTGGAGTGAACCTTTTAAAAAATTAACATGTTTGGTAAAGAGGAGATTTGTTTGTGTACATAAGGATCCAACATGTTAACCTTTGATTTTCTTTTGAGTCAATCATCTTGTTTATGAGTTCTCTCCATCCATCTGCATCTAGTGGCATTTTTCTCAGGTTTGTGGTCTTTTCCAAATGTCATTGGTGTAATCATTTTTTCCTCCAAGAACTTTTTGTTTTTTAGTCATAATGTGACAGAGTTATGATGCTGTTTCTTGAATCTTTGTTTTCTTCGGGAGTGCATAGCTTTGGCCTTTGAGCTGGTAAGTCAGCTACTAGCCTCTCTGGATGTTGATCCTCTCTGATTTCTTTGTAAGAAAACCTATTGATTGCAGAGGGAGGGTCAGATAGTAGTCAAATCTACTCCACTGTTGTCTTCCTTATCTCTTTGTTTGCTAGTGAAATGAGAAGCGTGTTGTATTGGGAATCATCTTGCTGTTGCAAAACCTTAACCATTTGTTGGCTGCAAGTTGCAGACGAATCTCAAACAGCTACAATTTCACGTTAAGACTTTAAAGAGAATCCTTGTAAGAAGAGGGGGGGGGGAGGGGGGGGGGGCATATCAGCAGACACCCAACAATAAACGCCAAGAAACCGAAGTCCTTTTCCAAGTAACAGGAGAAGTGCTTCCCTACATACCATATTATCTATGAAAGAGTGACCCCATTTGCAAGGACCTTCCTTCATTACACACAAGCAAGGGCAACCAAAGCCATTGCTCATTGATGAGATTATGCACATCGTTAGCTGTTGGATTGAGATTGGATGGCTCGCGGACTAAATATAGAAGGTAGTATTAGGCTATAAAGGTAAAAGAAGTAAGTCGTACTTGTGAGAACTGAGAACTAGAGAAGGTAGCAGACTTTCCTGATCAGCAGTTTCAGAAAAGCACAATCATTGTGCATGGGTGCAGGAGGCCACTCTGAAGTCTGAACTCAGATTGGCCCAAGTAGAGTCATCAATTGTAGCCACCGAGCCTCTGAAGCCCACTATGAGGAGGTCTTCAATCCACCTACCTCACCCACCCACCCACATTAATAATTGACTTTTGCATGTACAATGGATTGCCATTTTACAATCCATGTTTGATTGGAGCTTTGTAAATGCCACAATAAATTTTTATACATCTAGAACGAGGTTTTTAGCATAATACCATTTGTAAGATATTTGTTTTTTAACAGTTAACATCTAATGCATTACAAAATGGCATCATCTGTGTCAACTTCCTGCCTTTCTTTAGATGCCCATCTTCTTTCCGGAGTAAAGGCTTTCCTATGTCCTCCAGAGGAAAGCAGATGAAACTTGTAATTTTACTTTTTGAAAAAAAAAATGAATGAATGCTCTGTCTGTAACAACTAAGAAGGCAACTTCGGCCGATACATCAACACCTGCAAAAAACGAAATTTAACATCGTGACAATTCAATGTTGCTGTATTACTAATCTCCAAATTCATAAAAGAAGCCATACTAGATTGCCCCGACTGGAAGAAGAGCTAGCATGCAACCCTTCAAGAGTGTCTTCTGCACTAAGTACTTGCATCTTGGCATCTTCCTGTGTAGCTTCATGGTTTGATTTCCCAGCAGCATTGTTAGCGGAAGTTGCAGGCCTCTGAGCTTGCCCAAATGCGTCTGGGCATTTGGAAATTTTTGCTAATATTTCAAGATCATCTGCTTGCGCAGGTATTTGAAGAGATATGAACTGCATGTTCAATTGACACATGAGAACGCCATTCCAAACTAAGCAGTATACTGTAAACATGTCAAAGAAGATATAGAATTTTCACCTGGCAAAGATGTCTTATGGACAAGGATGGTCGGCAGCAGAGATAGGGCCGCTCCAAGCTTGGAATGTTTTGCTTGTCTAAGGGAAGAAGTGTGAGATGCATATCAAACTGATCACACATTTAGATTGGGTAAAGATCAGAAAAAAAATATAAAACCAGATATTTGACACAAAAAGAAAAGAACAGCAAGAAAAAAGATGTGGAATCCAAAAAGCCTACTTCATTTTGATTCTCATCTAAATTTCGAAGGTGATCGAGTAGTTTTGCCAGCCTACTGTTCCTTGAATTCTTTCCATTTGAACCACTTAAACTACCATATCGAGTATGACTACGCGTGCCTCCTCTGCCCCAAACAAGCACTTCAGGGGTTCCTTCTCTGAGTGGAGACGCACTGGCACTATCTCTAGCTATTCCTACATCATCAATCTCATCATCGCCTCCATCTGCAGATGTGGCTGATGAAAACCGATGTGAGGACCATCTTCTGCGTCTCCTTTGTTTGACTTCCGGTGTGGGTTCATCAGCAGAAGATGAATCTTTCTCA
The DNA here is from genome assembly GCA_039654745.1 of Houttuynia cordata. NCBI lineage: Eukaryota > Viridiplantae > Streptophyta > Magnoliopsida > Piperales > Saururaceae > Houttuynia > Houttuynia cordata. Next base: position 3,568,660 of record CM077508.1, on the reverse strand, counting down.
GCATCATTATCATTTGCATCATCAACATCATCATCATCTGACCGAACTCCACCATCTCGACTACTACGATTTCTCCGTCTCAAATAACTATTTTGACCATGTGAATTCCGGTAACTTCCCTGCAATCTCCTAACATAAACAGGCAATGTGCCTTTAGCTGTAATACGTCTCCGACCAAGTGCTTCAGATTGTCGCTGTACAGTCTGAGCAATAGATGCTTGAATCTGCCCCAATGAAACAGGAGAATTATATTTGATACACAACTTTCATTTTATTAATTACTGTAATCATTTAGCCTTTTCATATCATCATACTTATGACAACAAGATACTCGAAATTCAGACAAAATATAATGACAATGACCATTGGTTTTTTATTTGCTTTATTATTTAGCTAGATTACATGGCACCTCAATCAGTACCAGTCTAGGTTGCAGAAGGTGGTAACAATGAAAAATCATATGCAAGAAAGCCGTGTTGGCATCAGTACGCTCATTTAATACTCAAATACAGAACATTTCACAAGAGGTACTCTGTATCGGACCAACAGGGAGGCAGAGACCCGTCTCTCTGTTTCAATATGTAATCTATAAACGTAAACAGCAGTAAATCTAAGTCACCTGCTTGTTGCGATCCCTTTCCTCTTCATGGAAAGCTAATTCCTGAATCCCACAGCCAGATAAGTCATGATCTCGATGGAAGTGATGAATATATAACCAACTTCATGACAAAAGAAATGACATAAAACCAATGGAAACATCTATTAACATACCTCCACTTCATATTTGTCAATATCTGGGTATAAAATTGCTATCAGAGTATCAAAATTTGGGTCATCTCTTAAAGATCGACGACTTGCACAGTGAGTTCGGCATGCTGGACACTCATTGTTTCTGGACAAAAGTCAGTTTTCAGTCAAATCACAAGTTATGTTTTGTTGCTATATTTTATATTTTCAACTATTTAAAACTTCATGTTAATAAATGTACCCTAGTCTCATTGACTTGTCGATACATTCCCTGCAAAATCGATGCAGACATTCCATTACAGTTCTTGTCTTCCGAATGATGCCTGGCAATAACAGATCCTGTATCATTTATCACTTACAAGAAGCCCGTTTAAAACTTAAGAATCACAGTAACGAGTTCCTATTCACTCTCTCAGTTCAAATGCATAATTGAATCAAGTCTAATCTATTCATCCAGTTGCACAAGCAAGACTATCATTTCTCATTACTAGATAACATATTCACACCATTACCAAGGGCAAGCGTTCCACCTGTCATTAAAAGATTAACATAAGCAAAACTAAATATACCTAGGCAAATGGGGCACTGAACTTCTTTGCGTATGTCTGACAGTTTTACAAGAACAAATCTGCAAACAAAAGGTATAACGATTATACACTCCGTTAGTATGATAACCACAATTGTAAAGGTTGACATGATTCTAGATATTAATCAACTGAACAAAGCAGAATCCATATCTGGGCAACTCATTATTAACAACACAAAATGTAGCACACTTTGCAAAAGCACAGAGATGTTAACTTCCAAAAACATAAATGCACTTTATTCTTTGTCTTAATACAACATGCATACATAGCAAACAGAGAAGATAGAGAGAACATTAACAATCCTGAGTTGAAGAGGATAATTGTCTAAACCAGGGATATGCTCAAACAAGTATACGTAATAACTTCAGACAAAAAGATTTACATAGCATAAACTACAAACTGATAACAAACATTTTTTCAAAAAAACCTACATGGTAGTTAAAAACTCCTCGAAAGGGTAGTATGATGAAAGGTAGAACCACATTACAAGCGTGTGGGAAGAGTTTGTAGCATCAAACAATATAAAATTTACCAAAACCAGCAAACTTTCCTGCCGAGTAATTTAAGCCAAACTATATGGATCGAAACAAGCTTCAAGAAATATTTTTTTTATTCCAATAGTAGTCTCTTGTGATTAAAAAAATGTAAAGATAGACAACTCGGATTTTCTTGTGGGTAATTAAGATAGACAACTTGGATGCTGTTTCACTTTTCTCAGCTGATTTAATGTCACAAGTGAGTTAGAAGAAGAGTGGCATACACATAATCGGAATTGCAGGCAAGAAGCTAGAGTAACTACCAAGAAAATCAGAAAAAAAAAGTTTAAAATGAGAGAAAAAGACAAATAAATGAACAAAGATCACCACAATGTTTGCCAGTCCTGCAACTCTCAAGAAAGCAGCTCAAGAATGTTTGCCAGTCCACTATGTGAAATCACATGCGTGGACCCTAAGAGTCTAACCATGAGAATTAAGATCTGAGCACAAAGAATATACAGTTGTCAATTCTTTTGCAAGACTACAGTCCCTAAATATAGGGGTCTATCCCAACGGGAATTGGTCTTTGGTGCTGGGGTAGACTTTGAGCATTCGAGTCCCACCCCAATGTCCTCTCCAGCTTAGTGATCTGCCATCCGTAGGCAATGCTACATAAAAAGATGATAAAACAAACTACGAAATGATAATCTGAGAGAGGTCCTAACCTTGTTTCTTTCCTTCTATAAATCCGATAAACAAACCTAAAAAGAATTACACAGAAACCTTCATCTACAATGACATGTTCAGCAGGCAATCATTGGATCTTTTCGTCATCTTTTACATAACTAGTTTCTTCAAAGTTGAATTAACACAATCGAGTCCTCATTGTCCACAAATAGCGTGCAAATTAAGAAAAAGATGAAATGTAGTATCGCTAATATAGCCACACATAGTTTTAAAAAAAAATCACATGTTATATGGCAAGTTCAACCACTTTGCCCAACAGACAGAAACAGTATCACAGGTTGCCATTTTTAGTATTCCTGAATTCTATACACTTCGAATTTAACTATTGCACCAGAATCAAATTGACATGAGCAGTGACAACTTTGCAGGACCTAAGTAAAACCTAACACGAAAACATCTACATTGACAATGACATTCATATTCAATAGGTTGTTAATAATACAAACTTTTACTTTGACCAACATAAGTAATAAAGAGCACCTGCACAAGGAAATAGTATCGGTAGCAAGTTCATTATTCCTGAATTATATACACTTCAAATTTAACTGCTGAGGGCAGGGCTCAAAATGGACAGAGCAGTGACAACTGTGTAAAATCTAATCAAAACCCAACCCAAAAACAACTATATACGGAGTATCAACAATGGCACTCATATACAATAGGCAATTAAAAATACAAACTTTTATTTGACCCAAATAAGCAGTAAATAGTCTGTGTACTACTACCAGAATCCAAGAAATGTTAAAATGGTAAAGTTGTCCAGAAATCACTTGCCAATTGTTAATTCCGCAAAATTAAATAAACATTCAGGCTCAATTCTCTCCCTCCAACCAGCTATATCTTAAACAACCATCTTGACAGAACATGTACAAACAGTGAACAAGTACATGCAGATCTCTCATGCACCAAATCAGAGAACTCCACTGGAGAGCATCTCACTCCCTTCCAAAAGACCCTCCAGACATTCGAACACAACGACCCATCAAATTTGCAAGAGAATGTCAACAAATTGCATAAAAAAACCTCCAAAAAAACTCGTCGCCCCGCCCAGATCTCTTACAACTTCCTCGTAAATAAGGAAAGTTCAAAATGCATGGAAATCCAACGTAGAATCCCATGCCCCGCAACCCAAAAGCAAGAAATACAAACCCACCACCTCAAAAACAGATAAAAGCAGGCCAATCATGCTCAGACTCAAGATGGTCAATAACAAGAAGTCAAACATAACAACAGACAACAAAAAAAACAGCAACAGCCACCAAAAACAGAGAAGCAAAAGCCATCAACATGCTCTACAGCTCAAGTCTCCATCTGGGCACTCCTCAAAAAATGCAGCAAGTTTCACTATTTGCACATGAAACCAACAAAACAGCCCATGGAAAGCAAGAAGAGAGGAAGAGCACATACTCGTCCTTGTCGCCGCTGGAAGCTGGGCTGCCTTCAGCATCTGCAAAACACAGAGACAACAGACATGAATCCGACGAACAGAATTCGAAAGCCAAGAAGATAGAAACGGTGAAAATCGCTGCTTTTTCTTCATGGGCGGAGCTTGGAAGAGGTTGTTCTTGTTCTTACCGTCGTTGGTCTGGTGGTGGAGCTGGGGGTTGTGGTGGGCGGCGGCGACCGCGGCGGCATCTTCGGCCATGTCGCCGCCGGAGCGCTTCTGAGCCGGCATTCTTGCCTTGTCGCGGGAGCGAGAGGGGAAGTCTTGGGGATGGTCTTTGCTTGCTTTGGTGAGGGAAGGGAGGCCGAAAATCCAACTAAGGTAAATTGTAACGAGGAACTTCTTGCCATTATTTTGTCTATGCATATATGAATATAATACTCGCATTGGAAAGGGAGTGTGGTGTGTGAGAAATCCCTTTTGTGAGATACATGTGCCTTACTTGTGAGGGCAGGCAAGAAGTTCTTAACTAATGGTAATTATAATTAAATCTTGTTTATATGATGCGCGTTGGAGTGAGATCGGGTGTTTTGGATAATCGGAGTTTGATATGGCGGCATGTATTAATATTGCGATTAGGCGGGTTTGAATCATCGCCTGCCTTGCATGTCATCGGGTGTCAATGCGACTCTCATATCGTCATGTGAGCCTGGGCTCACATTAACATCTTTCAATCAAGGTTTTAAAGATCGGACAGGTCATCGACTCAGAATTCTTGCGGAGTAGGTCGAACCAATCAAAGTTTCAAAAACATTATATGTCATCTACTCAAAATTCTTGCGGAGTTGTCCAACCAGTCAAGGTTTAAAAAACAGAATAAGTCATCTACCCGGAATTCTTACAGAGTAAGTCCAATCGAAGGTCAACCCGGATTAACCCGGTTGCTGACATCATTAATACAACACTGAAATATATTACATTTCATCCTCAATCTAAAACTTTTTGTCTTGCTTCACCACCAAATCTCGATCTCATCGACTGCCAGAACCTCCACTCTTAAATCCTTATCTCTAAAAGTTTTAAACAACAACAATAGCGTGATGTTGTGATCTTAAACCTCCTCTCCACTATTCGCTGCGAGGGATGGCCGAAGGAGGTGTGTGAGGGCTGGCTGAGGGAGTGTTGGGGCAAGGGAGGTGGTGCGAGGGTTGGGCATGAGAGCTAGGGCGAGGGATGGCGAGGGAGAGCTGAGGCGAAGGAGTTGGGGGCAAAGGAGTTGGTAGATGGGATTAATGATTGAGGAGAGGAATGGATCTTTCGGGGAGAGGGAGTCGGCCAATTGAGGAGACGAAGAAAGAGAATCGGGATGAAAGAGAAAAAAAACATGCATGCTTGGTTAGCCGAGTCACTGGTTTGAACTGGGCGAGTTAAACGGAGTTGATGCGATCGAACCGGTCGGGGCGGGTTTGGTTTTTAAAACCATGCTTTCAGTACAATATAGAAACCTGAAGCCTTTGAGTCCTTTTGATAAATTAGTATATTGTGAATAAATGATATTCAGTTTCTCATTAACTTTCTTTATACATTTAGTGTATTTATTAGTTAATATCTTTGAATTTTTATAATATAAGACCTTGGAATGTTTATTTAAAAGCCATCCCTTCCAAAGTTGATTTGCGGAATTAATGTTAAAAATGTGCTTCTCATTGGTGTCTCATATGAAGCGTCTGAGCAATAATGATGAACAACCTTCATTCAAACTTGCACAGCTATTGTAATTTCCTACGGTCCTGCCAAGGCGCAGTCCTTATTATTCCTTAAGGCCAGAGCCCCAAGAAGCAACCCCACACATATCACTAAGCAAATTGCCTTCGAACATACAACTTCATTATCAATTATTTTCTTTAAAGTATTAAAATGTAGATTAACTCCTTTTCAATTCTGATTTTTTTTTGCTAGTTTCCAATTCCATGTCCACAAGGTTGAAGAATTACTGACTTATAAATTCTAATTACAAATAAACATTTACTTCCTTCAGTAAATGAAATTTTCTTGATCACAGTTATGGACGTCAAATATTTTCTTAATCACAGTATAAAAACTACTCTGCACATAGTAGCCTTTCTATGCTTGCCACTACACCGGGCGATGGCAGCCGTGGAATGCAAGCTGGGCAAACAGTGAGCGGCCCCCCCATTGTTTTGCAAGCTTCCATTGACACAATCTCACTGTTGTTATATCAGTGAAGGCCATGTCAATGAATGAAGATGAGGAATGAACATTTGTTGATACCAGAAACATAAACTGAATTTGCTAAATTATTAGTTAATGTTGGGAATCGGTCACGGACCTAAGATCCGGTGCGCAGGGACGAGACCGATTCCCAATGGTTATGGAGATTTGGTCAAAGTATTGGTTAGATTTGTGAAAAAGTTTGGCAGCATTTGATGTTTGCGGAGGATGAAGAACTTGATTTGCTTGATCGTAGTTTTGGTGTTCGATGTGGCTCGCACTTGGTGGAGATTTGATCTTTTTGGATGCTTGCTTGTCAATGTGATTTGCTTATGGAAATCAAGTTTGAGGTGGAGGAAGTTAGTAGTGATATGGCTTGGATCGCTATTTTTCGATTTGTTTGGAGCATCTGTTTAGTTTGTTCGTGTTTGGTACTCCATTGGAGGTGGAGCTTACTTGTGTGGCTGAGACGATTTCTTTGGGCCTTAACATATGGATTTGCTTGTTGTGGATATGTGCTTGTGCTCATGTGTCTTGGAGATTTCGGTTCAAGGTGGAGGTCATACCAACAAAGGCTACTAGGTGATTGTTGGGTATGGTGGCATGAACATGAGAGGAAGAGGAAGACGGAGAGATGGAAGACAACTGAAGCACCAGCGATAGATCAGTTCCAACTAGCAGTAAAAAAGGAAGTCCCATAGATTGTTGAGCGATAGACCACTACACATTCATGGTAGACCAATGGGGGCAAGACGGATGCTTCCAGTAGACCGGTCCTCCCAGCGGTAGACCGGTCGTGTTGCAGGAAACTACGTATGCATGCTGGAACTTCCATTATGAGGCGGATTTGCTTGGGACTCTTTCTCCTAATATACTAGGGGTCTTGTGCACGTCCAAGGGTAGTCTTATCTAGGCTTGGGATGCTTATGCAAGGCCTCATATCTTGTGGTTTGTGCATGCCATTGAATGTCATTGCTTGTATGCCATTAGGATTGTTAGAATGGCTTGGGATGTATGACTTGTGTGAGTTCTAGAGAGAGGACTCTTGTGTGGCTATGGGCTTATGGCCACTCGTTCTTATGTGCTTTAAGACTTATCTTGCTCGTGAGACATTTGTCTCTTGTGTGGTTTAGGGTTTAGAGTTTTTTCTACATTACCTGGCCAATGAGCTCGAATTTTCATATCGCCTGGCCTTTTCTACAGTTATGCCCGAATACCCTTTTTTTATCTTAAACCCCCAGGAACCCGCACTATGCATCTGCCGAGAGGCTTCCCGGTGAATCCCTTTTGGAAGGCAAAGGCTTGGCAACGTCACTTTCTTGCAGCCTATCATTGTCGTTGGTGTCCTAAGCTCATACGAGCTCTTTTACTTGGTGGAGACCGCATTGAGCACAGAGAAGTTGCTCAACAACACAGGATGAATATTTGCAGTCGGAACATCTCAATACATTACGAAAGTGGTACGACAACTGAATATCCGCCTTATTATTGATTAAAAAGGGAACGAAGAAAGTTGATTTTTTGCTAAGTATTGAAGAAAGGCTAACATCATGTTATCGTCCACACGATATTCACTTAAGTCATGTATTTGAAAACGCAATATTTTTACAGGCTTTAACAATTCATTTCTTATCAAAGGGGATCATTACTAATTGGTAGTAATGGAAAAAAGTAGATGTTTGTTTACACTACGATGGCTTGTTTAGAAGTCTTCATGAGTATGTTGGTGGGAAAGTGACACACAGGCAAAATTCTTAGTTTTGCTTATGCAAGTTGAAGAAAGTTTAGGATGCAAGTCTACAATGAGCAATGTCTCTCTCAAATATCTCGTGGCATCTGCATCTCCATGTATATCATACATTATGGAGGATGATGAAGATCTAGAATCTAGCTTCAATATTCATAACAAAGCAAGGAGGGAAGTGTTGGACTTGTATGTGGAGAGGAATTCCCCCTTGTGAATAAGGAGAGAATATCCCCATCAAGTCACCCATTTCAGGCCACAAATGATGAGCTCAAGTCATCTGTAGTTGGAGGAAATGTTTTAGATTTGGTATTTCTAACAGCCAAGTAAGAACAAAACTTCAAGTCGTGTAGTTAATCATACGAGTTTGTTTGTTAGTTTTGGACATCATATTTATTCACATGGTTTGGCTTCATATCATGTAGTTGACTTTATTCACATCGTAATGTGCCACATCATATCTTTGTTTACACGACTTTGGTAAATATCGTGTTCTTCAGTACACGACTTGTCATGATATTCATAATCTGTTGATGCAATTTGGGAGCAAGTAATGAATTGGTAAAGTCATTTAAGATTGAAAATCATACAATAGATGGTGTAACAGTTCAAGAAACACGAGGAGAAGAACAAGCACAAGAAATGAGGAGCGTGATCAACGGGAACATATAAGGACATATGAAGCTTGTCGAGAGGTGGTTGAAGATAAGAACAAAACAAATGAGTTTGCCGATACTGATGATGCAATGGTCGGGGATGAGTGGCCTTTACTGTTACACTTTGAACCAAATGAACGGGAGAAGTTTATTAGAACTAACCCTCTCATAAAGAATGGATTGAAACAATGGCTCTAGAAAAAACAACAAGGATGAAGAAAGGTAAGAAAGTGGTATGCAACAAAAGACCACCTCCTCCATCACAAGACGAAGAAGTAGATATAGTAAGTGATCGTTTAAATATAAAATCCTTGCAAGTGCACAAGACAATTGTACTACAGCGAGTATTAAAGGGTCGTCGAACCTCATGGATGGATTAATCTTTTACCAAATTCAAAAGAAAGTAGCAGTGTTGATTCTAGACTAAGAAAGCAATGAACTTTTAACTAAATTACTAGGATTCAATCAATATGGAGAATATCAAGGCAGAGAATCCACCATTATACATGCAATTACTACTCTCAATTATTATTAAGCATAAGTTAATATGATATGGTAATTCGTGTTCTTGATTGGACACACGAATTACTAATGAATTTACTAACGTTCTTGATCGGACACGAAAGTTCATCCACTATTCTGTAATCAATCCTATCCTTGATCGGGCATAGAATCAATCACAACTCTATTATAATGTAATTAATCTTATCCTTGATTGGGCATAAAATCAATCACAATATCTAATTCCATTCATAATCAATCAAGTTTATGATCAAGCACTCAAAAGAATACTCATGAAATCGTATTAAGCATGAATCATAATCAACTTTATAAAATTAAACTATCAAGAGTAGCAATACACATCTAGGCTTCATCAAGCCTTGAATAAAAGTTTAGTTACACATAGAAAGAAAGAAAAGAGAAGCCTGTTTATGTAGATCCATCATCATGAATCCTTCTTTTCTTTGCTCCAAAAGACTCCTTCTCTTGGTCCTCTCTAGCCTCCAATAAAGCTTTAGATTCTCCAAGGGTTAGCCCAAAACGTTCTCCAATAAGGCCTATTTATAAGTTTGAAGAAAAATCACAAAGTCCCCTTCCAAATCCGAGTCGAAATATGTCTTATTTCGGTTTTCCACACACGACGATCGATCACTCCGTATTGTCGATCGTTCGCCTACCGATCGATCGCAATTCATTCGTTATTTTCCTCCGATCGATCGCATTGACGATCGACGCTGTATGATACCGATCGATCGTTTCCTTCAATACACTATTTTTGCGGCTGAGGCGATCGATCACATTGATAGCCGATCGATCGTAGTTATTGTTCACAATCTTCAAATGGTTATAACTTTCTGCTCCAAATTCCGAATTGCGCGTAGTTGGTGGCGTTGGAAAGCTGACTTATTGAACTTTAACATGAAGCTTGAATTAGTTCCATCAGAGATGTGTATACGAGGTTATGTTGATTTAACCATTGAAGTCTATTTTTACCTCATTTCTGTGTATTACTCTTGTTTCCTACAAAAACAAAAAATTATATTAAATTAGCATTTATTCTAATCAAACACTAGCAGAAACATAAGTTTAAGAGATAATAAAATGTATATTTCATGTATAGATCAGTAAGCGAACCACCTAGTTAAGAGAACTTGAGATGTGATTTTGAAGGAGATGGAGGTTGGGATTGGGGAGCTAATGATGGGTTGGATGAGGAGGTAGAGCAATTCGACGAGGAGGTGATGTTGAGTGATAGCCTACAACCTAGAGACTATGAGGGTCTTCTTGTTTTAGGTCTCGCTTCTAAAGCATCAAACATTTCAAGAGAACACTTGTTTCTTTTGCAATCAAGCATAAGTTCAACTATGTTGTGATTGATGAGAACAAAGATATGTTTTGCTGCAAAGTGCTAGGAGAATGGTTGCAAGTGGTATATAAGAGCTTCAAACAAGCCAAACGGAGTGAGAGCCACAAGGAGAGTAATTGAGTATTCATGTGACACAAGGCTGGGTGTAGTTGATCACCATTTAGCTTCACACAATTGGATTGCAAGGAAATATCATGGCTTACATAAGGATTCAAATAATATCACACCATATAATGTCATTGACTACGCTGGAAAGCATTGGGACATCGTTGTGAACTACAAGAAGGCATGTTGTGCAAAGGAATTTTTATTCAAGTTATTTGATGGCAACCCAAATGATTCATATCAAATTTTGTCTGCCTATGACAAACAATTAGAAATGAATAATTCGGGAACTATAGTGGTGGTAGAAAGATCTTGTGAATCTAAAATAGAGTTAAGCGGTGACAATTTCAGACAGACATTTTGGATGTTTGGGCTTGTTGTAAGAGCTTTCAAGCGATCACTTAGTCCTCTATTGACTGTTGACGAAACTTTTTTAAAAGGCAAATATCCCAAACAACTATTGATGGCTACATCTGTTGATGGTAATCAATAGATAGTGTGTGTTACATATGTAGTTGTTAAGAAAGAGACAATTCATATATGGTACGTTCAATTAATTTTCTACCACATCGTGTGTTTGTATACACAAAGAAAGGTTAGCATCGTGCGCTTAATGGCACTCTTACTATTAAGTTGTGTGTAGATACACGACTTTGATTCATTGTGTATTCGATTATACGATCTTATATGATTTGATTATATCGTGTATTCGTACACACGAAAAAGTTATTATATCATGCACTTGATATACGATCATTGTGATTTTGACATCGTGTATTCGTAAATACGATAAATGCATTACAGCATGTATATGGTTAGACGACGATTATTTTACCCCTTCTAACTGAGCTTTCAGGATATGGTTCCTCTATTTACTTCAAAAAAATCTATTTAAGGAACCTCCAACAAGACTAGACACCATTGTTTCTGATAGGTTGAAGGGCCTTCAAAAAGTTGTTGAGACAGTGTTCCCAAATTCTTATCACGAGTATTGCCTTCGTCATATAGCACAAAATATCCTTAACATTTATAAAAGCAAGTACTTCAAGAAACTATTGTTTAGAGCAACTGAGATATTCAGAAGTACATATTTTGATATGGTGATGCAAAAAATTAAAGTTCACAATAAAGATGCATACAAATATATATATATATATAGTATATACAAGATTGGATATAAACACTAGGCTAATGTGGAATTTCTTGGTAGAAGATATGCTATTTCCACCTCACAAAGATCTGATAGCGCAAAGAACATGTTCTTAAAATCAAGGAGTTGGCCAATCACATGATTAATCGAACAAATGCGTGCCACGACAACTGCTCACTTTGAGAAGCATAAATATGAAGGCCAATAGCTAATAACTCCTTTAACCAAATATGCTCGGAAATTCATAAGTTCCAACAGGGATATGGTTGCGTTTATTCGAGTGTTGCCCATCTCTATGCACGGATTTCAAGTGAAATCACTCCATCATGTGGTAAGTTCAAGCTCCATCTCACTCATATCATGTTATGTGTTTATGAACCTGATATATCCCGGATTCCGTCATATATGTAATGTTGTTGTTGTCATGTAGTCATGCACACAGTGATACTAACCTGTCATTTGATTGTGCACACGACTTAAAGAACATGGCCAATCTTCTTAAGAAGACTTATACATGTGGAGAGTTCCAAAGCATGGGACTTCATATTTATAATACATCAAAAAATTTCTACTCTTCCACATCATACTCCTCATCAAAATTTTCCCACGTAGCAGAATTGCAGCTATATGCAGCCGAAATATCATGGTAATGGCCGTAATCGAATGCTAGTTGTTCTATCTCATATGCCAATTGAGTTGAATACATCATTATGAAGATTCTGGTATCGGTGGAATTCTCTTAGAAGGGTGCATCCTTAATCTGGGTCATCTTCCGTTGCTTCGCATCCTTGATTTTGAAAAATATTTCAAGAAGTTCATTGATGAATTCCACTACAACAGCCGCAACTGCCCTGTGGTGGGGGTACGAGGATGGTTTTCCACCTAGAGGATTGTAGAAACACAAGTGTTGTGTGGGGAAGTGCAAGCTATTCTGACATCTCGGTGCCACGAAGATCTACCTTCTCAGGCAGTGGGATAATGAACTCCACTACTTGCTCAACAACATTTAACTGGTCGAATAAATCAATGTAATACAACTGAAAATGATGACAGAGAACACACATTTCCTCACTTCCTCTTCAAGATGACCTGGTCCAGGCCATCTTCTACATCTAGGGCTACAAGGGCCCATAATGGAGAGCTAGATGGTACTGTGCTCAAAGAACCATATCTCCACAATCAAACTCCATTTAAATAACTATACCATCGTGTATAACATGATATAATTCCTAATCGTATAAGCAATAACACAATATCAACAACACTATCGTATGCACAATAACACGATAAAAAATCATCATGTGTCCGATTACATGATAATGCCCGTAGGAGTATTACAATTTACTACATATCGTGTGTTTGATAACACGAATCATAGACAAGGTCGTGTGATCAAACACACAATGTTACAATTTGTCTTAAAAATTTACAATTAAAATTACCTGCAGCACTTATATTGCTTCAGCAAGATAACCTTCACTGCTCTTATCTCCCTTAGCTCTTTCTTTTAAAACCTTACATGTGTGTGATATCGCCGTCAAGCATTTTGTAAATAGCTAGCACCTAATCATAATTTGGCAAATTTGATAGGTGATCAAGATAATCAATGAGTTTCAGCTGCACCGTTATGGTACTTTAGGTAAACAATACAAGGTGGAACATATCAAGAATGACTAAGCATACAATGTCATCAATAGGAATTTCTATCTTTCCTTTTTCAACTTTTGTTAGGATCCACTCAATGTACTGTTTACCAGGCTTCCTCTCAGAGAAATACTTTTTGTAAATTGTCCCTTCGGCAAGGAGAGCCTTACCATCCATGCATACTTTCTGACTAGATGCCCCCAACCCAGTGATGAGGGCAACATCTTGCACTGTGAATAACACTCGTTTACTCTTTATGTTGAAGAGCTTTTCAGAGTCATCCTAGTACTCCACCAACACGTGAGGAGGTTTCTCACCACCACTACTTCCATGCACTCGATTATGCAGGCAAAACCCATGTCCATATTTCCTTTTTATTCGTTCTGCCTTCTCTGCTTCATCGGCTTCTTTTCCTCCTCTTCCATTATGATGTCCTCATGCTTCTTCTATTCCATTATGGTGTCTTTGGTCAGGTCCATTGATCTATCTGTTATGGAATAGTTGTACTAGCATTTAGGATAGACTAAAAGACATACAACTAGCACATCGTATAAGCATCAACAAGATAATGCTCCTCATTGTGTTAGACACTACACGACCAGCTTACTTATAGGCATCTATCGCATGTCCAACTACACGATAATTCTCATATTGTGTAACAACATACATGCCGGGAGAAGTGTACTTCCAATCTATGATAGCGTCGTGTATTCAACTACACCATATGGATCTTAGTCGTGTATTTGTGCACACAATGTAAAGCCATAAGCCCCAGTCCATTTTTTTTTAAATCCCCAAATTCACAAAGGTTCAAAGCTTACCACAAATCTTGGGGGAATTGTAAAGATGTGTTTGCACATGTACAAAATAGAAAAGTTCAATGCTTGGTGTAAATGTTACAAGCTTAAAAATGTTAAAGGGGTGACATTGATGCATGAATTAAACTACTTCATTTGTTTGGAAAGATTGTTGTAATATGTACAATCTTTCGCATGATTCATGGTGAATTGACGTGATTTATATCAGAAGGCTATACTAAGCATGATTGAGATTTTAACTCAAAATGTTTGAATGTGTAGCAAAATCTATGATTTTCTACGGAAAAGAAAATGTGTTTATGTGGTTGTTCAAAATTTACTTAAATTGACTAGATGGAGCATCTTAAAAAAGGACTGTCCTGTTTTCCATATGGAGCATCTAAAACAGGACAGAGGGAGTATATGAAGAGGTACCACATAATTTGCAAGTGAGTCTCACTTTCCCATTTTTAAAACTAAGAGGCTCTTTAAGATGGATGAAGATGTGAGGACTGCAAACAGGTGGTGCACTACGGCACGTCAGACCACTCCTCTCCATTAGAAGCACCCTCTTTAGCAAACCTTGTTCGGAAGTGCCTTGAAAAATGAGGCAAGGCAAATAGCTTGAATGTTTTCAAGCTATTTGTAGTAATAGCTTGATGGTGCGAATGCCACTCTGACATCGTCGGTCCCAAAGAGTAATGTCATTTTCCCTCACTTGAAGGAGGTATGTGTGTTCAAGAAAGCATCGTTGGCCCCTCCCTTGGCTCATTGTATAGGTTCGATCATGCTGGCATAGGAGGCCTTAAATACAAGGCTCGCCTTATGAGCCCACATATAATATGCTTTCAACTTTTATCTATATGTAAATATTTAAGCACTTAAACGAAAAAAAATCTCAACAAACTATCAAATAAGTTAGGGGTCAGCACCCAATTTTTCTCGGTAACACCACGTGCTTAGTATAACACAAAGCTTTTTTACATTGCCGAGTGACACCACACCATTCTCATTCACGATCTTGTCGGTAAGACTCCACTGTTGGATAGAGAGGATCTGACAGTAGGACCCTATGTCAAATATATAATGGTGGATCCCTACCACTAGATTGAACTTAATAAAATGGTTGACATTAACTATCATTTCTGAAGGTAGAATGCCACTGTCAATTAGTGAGAACTTTGTTCACAATGTAACATTGGGCTGTTACTGAGCATGTTAGAAAACATGATTTTTTTCCAACCCTTCTTATGAAAGTGGGTGTTATTGAGAAAGTTCTTAGGGTGCGTTTGGATACTGATATTGAAATGTGAAAAAAAAAATGTCAGCCTGAAAATGAAAATAATCAAGGTGATTTTTCCTAATTGGTGAAAACCCGTTTGGGAACCTTAAATTAATCATATTTTCAGTCTTTTCTCGTCAGCATGATTCTTTACTCTTTTTTTGTCAGTTTGATTCAGCATTTTCACCCCTTTCAGTGGTGATTTGCTGATTTTTATCAGTCACCATTAGGAGTGAATATCACTCGTGCATTTGGAAATTGATATGAAAATGTGAAAAAAAAAATTGTTAGCCTCAAAATTTTAAGAGTGATTTGTAGGTGACTTTTTTTATTGTGGAAAACCCGTTTGGGAACCTGAAATTAATCATATTTTCAATCTTTTACCTTAAGCCTGACTCTTGATTGGTGACTTGTGTTTGAGAACCTGGAAAAAAAATCAGGTGTGATTTGTGTTTGGCGGAGTAGGTGAAATTTTTTTGTTTTGGGTGACGGTGGTGGGCGGTGGGTGGTGGGTGGTGGCGAAGGCGGTGGCGGTTGGCCACCGTCGGTAGTGGGCAGTGGCGGGGGAGGTGGTGGGGGCTGCAGCGGTGGGCAGTGGTGGTAGTGGGCGGTCGGTGGCAATGAGAGGGCAATAGGAGGTGACAAGGAGAACATTTTCATGCTGATTTTCATTCAAATGATAATCAACATTTTCACTTATTTCAGGAATGATTTGCTGATTTTTTTCAGTTTTCACCGTCAGGAGTAAAAATTGTTCATTTCAGTTTCCAAGTGCACTAACAGCTGATAGGTGAAATTGCTCATTTCAGTTTCCAATTGCTCATTTTCACCATCAGCTGTTCCTGTCAACTCTTTCACTAAACAAACACATTTCACTCCTATCAGGCTCCACTTTTGGTTGCCACCGTTCAGTACTCATCAGAGGTACAGACTCAAGCAATGAGTTTACTTGTTCAATTGACTGATCGATATCAAATTCACAACCAAAATGTGTTAAGCATGCCTCTAAAGGATCTTGGGAATGTGTTTGAAGAAATGTTTCATGGACAAGTGTTTCAATCAGGTTTATTTCATTCACATCATCCATGTCAGGTGGTTGTTTACTGATGTCAAAAATATTCAATTCCACCTTCATATTCCCAAAAGAAATTTGCATCACTCCATTTCTGCAATTAATAATAGCATTAGATGTAGCTAGAAATGGACGACCCAAAATGACAGGTATTTGCCCACTTATGTTTGGAACAGGCTGAGTATCAAGGACAACAAAGTCCACAGGGAAATAAAATGTATCAACCTTTATCAAAACATCCTCAACAACACCCCGAGGAATTTTAACCGAACGGTCAGCTAATTGAAGTGTCATTGAAGTGGGTTTTAGCTCTCCCAGACCTAATTGCACATACACAGAGTAGGGCAATAAATTCACACTTGCCCCCAGATCTAACAAGGCTCGCTCAATCTGATGTTTCCCTATCATGCATGAAATTGTGGGACAACCAGGGTCCTTATATTTGATAGGAAATTTACATTGAATGACAGAGCTGACTTGTTCTGCTAGAAATGCCTTTTTAGGAACATTATTTTTCTTTTTAACTGAGACTAGATCTTTCAAAAATTTTGCATATGAAGGCACTTGTTGGATTGCATCTAGAAAAGGAATGTTTATTTGTACCTGTTTAAACACCTCTAGAATATCTCCATATTGTGCACCTTTTTTAGGATTGACTAGTCTTTGCGGATAAGGTGCCCTAGGTACAAAATTCCTAGGTGGAGAATCACTGTCAACAGTTGGAGAAGAATCCTTAGTCTCTATTTCAGTCTTAGTGTTCTCACTTTCTTTTTCAGACATTTCAATTTTATTATCAATTTGCTTTTCAGACCTAAGGGTAATAACTGATTGAACATGTTCCTCATTCTGTGAAGAATTGGAGCTACTACCAATGGAGAATTGGCCCTTCTGGTTAGGCACAGGTTGACTAGGGAATCTCCCTCTCTCTCTGTCTGCTAATTGAGTAGCCAATTGACCAACTTGAGTCTCTAACTTGGCAATTGCTTGAGTATTCATATGTGTAGAGTTTTTCATTTCAAGCATAGCTTGGTTAGTTGACTGAATAACTTGGCTTGTGGATTGGATGAAAGATTTTAGAGTGTCCTCTAAAGAGGATTGTTTTTGTGTAAGACCCTGAGATTGAGTGACAGGTTGTTGATATTGGGTAGGAGGTTGAGACAAGGCTGGATAAGGTGGGTTGCTCTGCCTAAACTGATTATGCATGGGTTGCATAGGCTGCCCACCTACATTCATAGGTGGTTGACTTTGTCTCCAGGAGAAATTTGGATGATTTCTCCAACTTGAATTGTAAGTTTCAGAGAAAGGATTGCCTATCGGCTTCCCATAATTGTTTAGAACATTGACTTGTTCTGCATAACACTCTGGATAAGTATTCATGGAAGGGCAGTTCAGAGATGTATGCATCGGGCTAGCACACACAGAGCATGCTTCATTCATGTTGAGAGCATTAATGCTTCGGTTCAAACTCAGGGCATCTATTTTCTTGGTTAGCGCATCAAGTTTGACTTTAACATCTACGTCATCTTTGATTTCGTAGAGACCTCCTTTCTTAGGAGCTTGATGTTGTCTCTCCCTATGACCTGCAAAATCCCACTGTTGGGACCTTTCAGCTAATCACTCTAAGAAGTTATAAGCTGCTCCACCTCCTAAGTCTAAGAAAGCACCGCCATTCATTGATTCAATCATGTTGCGGTGTGTTTGAGTTAAGCCATTGTAAAAGTGTTGTATTAACCTCCATGTTTCAAACCCATGATGTGGACATTTTAGTAAAAGGTCTTTAAATCTTTCCCAACTCTCATAAAATTTTTCATTTTCATCTTCCATGAAGTCAGTGATTTCTCTCTTTAATTCGTTGGTTTTAGCCATTGGGAAGAATTTGGACAAGAATTTGCTCACCAACATATCCCACGTTGTGACAGAGTCAGCGGGAAGAGAATTTAACCATGCCTTGGCCTTGTCCTTCAAAGAGAAGGGGAAAAGGCGCAGACGAACAGACTCATCAGAGAAGTCTGTGAACCTAAAAGTTGCACAAATTTCTAGAAAATCCTTTACATGCATGTAAGGATCCTCTCTGTTAAGACCATGATAATTGGGCAAAAGTTGAATTATCTGAGGTTTTAGTTCAAAATGTTTTGCAGAGGTTGCAGGCAACACTATGCAAGATGGAGGGTTGATTGTGATCGGAGAAAATAACTCCCTCAGAGATTTCTCAGGTTGATCTTCCATTTTGAATGAAAGATCAATTTTTGTTTCACTATTCTCTAAAGGATTAGAATTGTTGCTAACCAGACGCAGTGTGTGATCACGTGTCCACGTGGTCATCCACCGTCAATCAACTCTCACGTGTTTAAATTTTTTTTAATTTTTTTAATTTTTTTAATTTTTAATTTTTAATTTTGACCTAAAATTAACTGCAAGGGTAAAATTAGTCTTAGAATTTGATTTCCTACAAGTCCCCGGCAACGGCGCCAAAAACTTCTTGTTGTTTTAATTAATCTCTTAATTTTACTCGCAAGTGTACGAATCGTGTTTGGAGTATAGTCGCACAATTCTTACGAGGTCGAACCCACAGGGACTTGTGTAGCGGAAATCTAATCGAACCCTAACTAAACCCTTCACTAAACTATGAAACTTGTAGAAATTGATTAACTAACTAACGACTAATTAAAATCAATTAACGGAATAAAAATCTAAACTTTATCAAATTGACAAAATACTAAGGCTTTGGAATCGGCATGCAATAAATTGTAGAGAACCCTAACCCTTCAATCATTTATCATTCTCCAAATACTCGTAACAATCTAGAATCCTATTCACGTTGTTACGGAAGATTTTTACTTTAATGCACAATTACTCATATAAAAATCACATCCTTCATGCTATTTAAATTAACAGCTCAAATTACTAGATGTATCCACTTACGAGTAAATCACAACTAGTATCCGATTTGTTATTTAATCAATTAAAATAAGCATGCATTGACGATAGTAATTCCAAATCATAGCAAAAACATGATTAATGCTATATCCGAAACTAACTACGCAATTAACACAAGGAACGCATAATCAATTAACACACAATTCTATAATAAAAATATCAACTTTCATGAATATGGGAATCCCTACAATTACTACAGCCTCATCCTAGCCCTAGCAACTAATTTAACCACACATATTAACTATAACACATGCAAAATTCATAATTAAACTCATTGGAATAAGAAAATTAACTTACTTGACTTGAAGAAATAAATAAAAATGTCAACTTTGATCTTCCTTTGAATCAGCCACAAAGTGTCACTCCTTGCACTTGAATCTCCGGAATTACAATTGAAATCGAATTACACAATTGGGTAATAAAAATCTAAAACTGAAATTAAAAATTGAAAAAAAAACTAAAAACTTATGAACTGTGAAATGAAAACCTCAACCAGAAGCCTCGAGCAATTTACTGTTCATAATAAATTCATTACATCCTCAACTCAACAAAACACTGATATGAAAAAAAAGTACAGAAAGAACTGTAAAAAAAACGAAACTTTGAACTGTAAAAATGTCTGGTCGTCTTCCTGTCGCTCTGCTCTGTTCTTCTGTTTTTATACAGACTGCCCGACCATCTTCTGTTCTTCTAAAATCGGAACCTTTTCCAAAATTAATCTCGTGTAGAAAGTGAAAATTCCAATTGCTGCCATTAAGTCTTCTAAATCCAGCCAGTTTTTTAATTCGAATTTCGTCCAAATTTGTAAGAAAAATTCGATCTTTCCTCTTAGAACAGGGCCGAAATCACCCAAATGTTCTTCTTTCCCTTCTGGTGCACGAATCGGACTTTTCTTCTTCTCCAACCAAGGCAAATTTGGACACTTACCAATTTGAAACAGGTCTGTAACTTGCCTTACCCGATTTGGCTTTGTCACCCGCGACCTTCTAAATTTAAGCTTCTGCTGTTTCTCACCGCCGTCGAGCTTCTGCTCCGGCCGCCTTGCCTTAACCGCCGCCGTCGACCGCTCTGCTGGTCTCCGTCGAGCTCAGGTTGCCGGAACCCAGCCGCCCATCGCCAGCATCGTCAGCTCTGCTCTTCATTGCCGTCGGGTTCTTCACCGGGACCTCGGAATCGCCCCATGGCCGTCAATCTCCTCTGCCGTCGGCCTCCACTGGGACCCATCCATGGCCGCCGTCATCCTTCAAGTTGCCAGAGCCCAGGGCCGCCGTCATGCCGCCTCGATCCTTCGTCGGCCTCTGCTCGAACAGGGCTCCTCTGTCCCGACTGAGCAGAACACCCGAGCCTCGCTCGGGTGTTGTTTTTTTATTTTATTTTTTTCAATAAACCGGACCATTGAACCGGTCCGGATTTTCTTTTTTTTCTTTTTTTTTCTTTTCTTCCAATTAAACCCGTCGAAGCAATCTCGTCCGCTGGATAGAATCTGAATGACTCTTTATTTCATTATGCGCCCGTCTTCTTCATCAGTGAACATCAACGGATCAGATCTTTTCTGCGCGTGATCTCAGATCTTGGGTCGCTTTGGCATTTCAAAACCCGTCTAACGGCTTTACTTTTGGCTGTTCAACAGTACGAGCATGCGAACCTATACAAAATAAAACATGTCCCAAATTAGACGCACCAAATATTTATAAAATTACGGAACAATGTTAAATTGAGCAATTTAGAGAGCCTTATTTAATTAATTCCTAATTACTTAGAAAATTACCAAAATTCACTTTATTCCTCATTTTAATTAGAAAACATGACTAACAAATAGGTAAAAAGGCATATAAAAATGTGTATTTTTCATGCTTAACATCCAGCTCAATCAATATTCAAACAATTTTCAACATTTTCACCCCCTTTCAACATGAAAATAACCTAAAAAGTATAACCCAAAGTTAGCAATCGGATTGTGCGCCTGTGGGCCAAAGCACAAATTAAAGCAACTGGGCAAATCATTGGCCATGGACCACACCATACGTCCGCATTTTATGGGCCAGTTAAAGACCTGTATACTTGTGGGCACTAGGCAGTAGGCCCTAGCAAGGATTTATCTTTTTTATACTTTTGCAAATGCCATCGTCTTTTTTCTCATTAGAAGTGACATTATAATGTGAAGAAACTGTACTGGACGAATTTTCCCCACATGAACTATCATGCAACCTCAGATGATAAAAGTCGCATTGGAAATAACTTTGTTTTATAAGATCCTTGGAAATATATTCGCATAGAATTGGGAGCTTATCTTCTTCCTTGGTTAAGACAGTTGAAAATCACGAAAATGGTGCAAAATAATTTTTACTTAAGAATCTATGATCCAATTTCTACCAATCCTGATGAAAAGACGAACCATGATTTTGTTGGGCTATACCATATGCATCGGTTCTGGAGCCTTGATAGTAACTGATACTCTGGCTGTCCAAGAGATTTCAAGAGCTCTAGAAAGTGAATTCTACAAATTTGCCCAGAACAATAATTGTACATCCTAATTGGCATGAAAGAACAGCATATACATGACGAAATTCACCTATCAAAAAAATTAGAAGAAACTTTAATATATCTCAAAAAATGGAAGTTCCCTCTTCAGAAAGGAAGCAAATATGATGCTGAACAGAAAAAAAAAAGTAATCTGCCATGTTTAAAATTTACAAACTGCAATAGCAATGCAACTGTCGGCATTCACATCTAAGACAAATTTACACTATAAAATTAATTATGAAGTAAAATTGAAGACCATGAATCTTTCTCTAATTTTCAGTGAAATGTCTTTCTGCAAAATCCACTGTAACCAGTTTATGACTCGTAACCAATGAGATACCTCTAGCGCCTAGGTAATTATATCCTAGCAAGAAATTAATTGAAACAAAACGGCAAGCTCATAGCCACTTTTCTTTCCGGTATCATGCTGTCTAGAAGTAATTGGCTCGTATCCTGGGCACCTTCTCTATGTATACCAAAAAATTTACTGAATTCCAAGGCGACATATAGGGTTGGACTTGATAAGGCTGAGATCCACCTGGACAAACAAAGAAAACAAATCATTCAAGACCACCAAATGCCATAACTGTGGAGAAACCAATCAAACTGCCAAACTAGGCGATACCTTGTGGCCAAAGAGATCTCGAATGTTGTCAATTCCATATAATATCATTGTCGGCCTGGTTCACAAAAATTTTATAAGATAAAATCAGCCTTTCCCCTTCATCTGTCGTATGCAATATATTCATATACATAAACTGAATGTAGCATGCACTCTTAGACTGAATTTCTGCACGCATGTCAAGCACCATTGGATTTTCAGCCAACAGCACCTGAAACAGGGGGGCAGGCAGGCTTTAAAATCCTAGCAGCCCCTGAATTAAATGGGCCACACAATCTAAATTGGGTAGTATATCAGGCGCCCCACAGGGAGTTACAGTATTCCCAACATCTGTTTCTACTTAACAAACTAAATGCAGCAGGGGTCACACATCAGCCAAAGGAAAAAATTTGAAAATCACTTAAGCAAGAGGTCACTTGAGATGGCCACTAATGTGAAGAGTTATTGACCAGTAGCGCTGGCTCAACGTGAAGCATGAAAAGCGAGCTCATCAAGCTAATCTCAAGGTTGACAAATCAAATTGAGCCAACCTTGACCTTTACCATTACAGATTCTGCTCAATTAGGCATAAATAAACGTACTTCCAAAAAAATCTAAATAAATGTACTTTGCCAGTTCGAAGATTACTCATTCAATCTAAAAGTTAAACACAAAGGTATGCCATACTACATCAAGCCAAGCTCATAACTACCTTGAACGGCTCAACTCAGCTCATTAGCACATATACTAAAACAAATGATAAACGCAAGTCAACTGCATGACTTCTAGCACCTGACTAGCTTAGTGTGTGCCCAGTTCAATGGTCGCATGCCCTACTACTGTTGTGTGTCTTCTCTTGCAATAATTGTTGTTTACCTTTCCAGGGAAAGTCCCCATGCAATCACAGAAACATCCTCCGGTAGCCCCATAGGAAGCAGCATTTCAGGCCTAAACATGCCAGAATTCCCAACCTCCACCCATTTCTTGAAACCTTCATGATAACTGGATATTGGACAACACATTTGAGGCAGCAAAACATGCAAACGTACACAAAAAGTGCAAGTTAACTGTATCTATATACTTACAGCAGATGACTAACTAGCCTACTCAAGGTTCACACTGCTGCCTGAACAACAGAAAATACAGACAAGAGACACATAATAACAAAATTTCCATCACCTGAAAATCTCCATGCTCGGTTCAGTGTATGGGTTGTAAGCAGGTTTAAAACGTAGCTTTGACATTCCTACAACAGAATCAAATAAAAAAATTAGTAGTAATTGAGAGCATAACATTTGAAGAGTTATGGAAGACAGCTAACATACGCCAGGATAGTGCCTAGTATAAACACAGCAGAGACTCTTAAACATATAAGCAACCTATTTTCCAGTTTTGCAGTTTTAGGAGAAACATGTAAATTACCTAATCGTGCAAAGAAATCATTCAGAACTCCAATAAGGTCACCAAGAGTAAGACCACGATCACAAACCAGACCTGTGACATAAATTTAATCACTATTCAGTTGCATATAGGTAAATAACTGTGTCCATAAAGTCTCATCATAGCAGGGATTAATACCTTCAATTTGATGAAACTCAGCGAGATGAGTTCGGTCAACAGCTTCATTTCGGAAAACACGATCAATTGAAAAATATCTTTTTGGGCTGAAAGGTTTCTGAAAATGACCAGCAAAGGAAAAAATGAAGAAACTAAAAACTAGTTCACTGGGATAGCCTAGTTCAGTGCTCATAAAATTCAAAACCAGATTGACTACGTCATCAGCACATGAGTTTCTTTAATGGACCAAATTTACCCTTTAAGTGGAAAACAGGGGTCAATTTCAGTAACGCCAAAGATTGCATTCTTTGGTTGCTGCTTATTTAAAAATGTAAGTTGCACATGCTGAAAAATAAAGCAACAAGAAATTGATAACAGCACCCCCCCCCCCAAAAAAAAAACACCAAAAGATACGAACTTGCATCAACAAAAGCTCACAAATTAAAATGAAACCTTGAATAATAAAAACCTGCGCTAGCATGTAAAGCATTCTTGAAGAAACTGCAGTAGTGTGAGTACGCAGCACATTTTTATCTGCTTCTTCCCTTTTCCAATCATAGCCATATCTGTCATCAAAAACATATGCAGATTTCAGATGCTTATCTTCTGTCAAACTTGTTAGAACATAATGATAGCTTATACCCTTTAGACCCATAACCACCAGACTCATGGACTTGCTTTACTTTCTCAACATAATCTTCAGGCAACTTTCTCGTTGTGGAAGGAGCTGTTAAATGAAATCAACTAAATATGTCAAATTGTATAAAAAAAATTAAATATATCAGAAAAGGTTTCGATAACATATTTAAAATTACTTATTCTACATTTGGCATTGCTCATGGAAGCTTAAATATTTAAAATTACTTATTCTACATTTGGCATTGCTCATGGAAGCTTAAAATCTAAGCAGCCCCGAAAAACCTTTTAGCATAAATGCAGCTGACGGACTTCTTAAAGTGTATAGTAGGGTACATAATATAAGAAGTCTTCATTTTCATAGAATAATAAGGAATGTGTTCTATAAAACAAAAAATAATCATAAAAGATATGCCCTAACTCTTCTCTATCTTTTTGATAAGCTCTTGATTTCCTTTAGCTTGTGCAACTAAGAGCACAATCTGTGCAAATCATCTTTATACAAGCCCAAATCTGGAGAATGGAAAAAGCAGCACCAATGAAGCATCAGTTTTGTTAGAAAATGTTCCTACAGCCCGATCATTGTACAGGAACTCTAATTTTGAAATCTTCATCTTTATCTTTTTCTTTACAATTCAAGACTAAAAATACACTTCACAATTGAATATTCACCATACAGCCCACAACTACAGCATTGCAGTGCAAATGACTAAACAAAAGGATGAAAGCTGCCAACCTAGGAAACTTATCAATGCCAACTGGGACAAGGTGTATGGCTTATTAAGTTTACTCCACCAAAATCTGCCTAGGCTCCATTGATTTCTCAAATGCCATTCCCACCACTAAAATGCATGATTCATTGAACAATGACTGAAACATATAAGAGTTGATAGAAGTCAAACAATTGACCTTGTAAAAAGAATGTATCATGAGAATCACGAGCAGGATGCTGCTGTGGCTGAAACAATGCATCAAAATTCCAGAAGCTGTGTTCAAAGACGATACTTTTTAGAAGGCTGAAGTGTACACAGTATACTAATCAAAAGCGCGCCTAGCCAATAAAAACAAAATGTAAAACACACTTGTATTAGCAGCATTTATCAGCTGACATTTCCAAGGTAACCTCAGTCACCAAGACTTAGACACATACCTACTTTCAACAAAATTGTTGGTTGGCATCTCCTCAAAACTGTTCCAGGATAACAGACAATAGTTAATAATAGGATTAAATTTGATGCCCATTTTATACGTCTAAATAAAAAAACCAGTTACGCCATTATGTGAAATATTTAAGCCAGAAAAATCTCCAAGCATAATCAAGACAGGTAATTTAAAATAACAATGCAAAAACTTCATATTCTGCTCACCCCATTTCAAAGAAAATCTTCCTAAATTGCTCCCTAACCTGGCACAAAAAACAAATAAGATCTTCCAATAGTCTAGAAAAACAATAACAATATAAAAGGATAAACAATTGCTTGGCACTTCACTTAAATAGAAATCAAGAAATCTTAATGCTTCAGAATATGCTAATTCAGTCTATGGAAATGAAGTAATGTACAAGCATTCTAGTGACCTGACATATTCAAGTCCTAAGATATTCTATCCACAATCTATTTTCATTTCTAACCATGTCATTTGCAACTCTCCATTGTCATCATCAATTCACATTCAAAGGTTCCTGACATGCCTGCCCATTATTTGTCCACAGTATAGATTATTTATTTTTGCTGCTTATTGATTCTTCTAAAATTAATCAGTCATCCTTCTCAAGCCTAAATGTAAGCATTCAAATATGATTTGTTTCGAAGAAGAACAAAAATTTTCTAGAAAATTATTTCTCAATGTTTGCAATGACTACAAAATTACTTTCAATATGCCATAAAATGAACAAAAGAGGATAGGGAAAAAAAAAAGCGAATCATGCCTTGAGCAGAGGATGAAGATGGCCACCTTCCATGGTCTGCCCCTTGGCACTAAAGTTGTACTCCTTAAACGTTATATCCTTCCACTCACCCCTTACAACAAGCAATTAAACAACTTTTAGCATATAAAAGTACATGTTTAACATATTGTCATTTCGGCACGTGCTTAATCACATTAGCATGACTCAATTCAAACTTCCCAACTTGAAAGCAATCATATAGGAAGTATCTAAAATAATCACTGCTAGCTGGGAGCCAAAGAAAAACTGCAGGTGAAGACAGAGCCAGCATGATTTGGAAGGTTCTAACAAAAAAAAAATCATCTAACTATCACATATACCTCTGCATTTGATCCCGTGTTAGATCTGTTGCCGCTTTTGACCTCTTCAGCGTATACTCTGGACCTTTTTTTAATGAGTATCCCTTCCATGTCCTGGAAAACAGAAGGTTCAACTTTTCCAGTAAATTTAAAAGGTCATTATGAAGCTTCTTTCATTTGCAGATATGTTAACCCTCACAGAGTACTATGAAAGCTACATGATTGCAATGGTTGATACTTTAAAAATCACTAAAATATGATTCTTTTACTCAGCAATTGATTTTGAAGTTTTATTAATAAAAAGAATAAAACTTTCTGATAGAAAAGATAAAAGCAAAATGCAAATTTAGAAACTGAGACACCAAGAGAATAAAAGGTAACATAGATTAAAAAAATGCCTGGTGATGTTCCAAATTGCAATAAAAATAATATGTTCATTATCAAAGCAGTAGACTATCCGTACATTAACAGCAACGAACCTAATTCTTCTCAAAACACACACAACAGGAAGGATATCTAGCCAAAAAGAATACCATCACAACTTTAATGATTTAAAACGAAAAACTTGCATAGGGAATTTCACCAATATCAACAACTGATTCAGTACCAAATACCTTGCTGCTTGTCAGCTAGACAGAAAGTTATATAATACGAACATAGACTGGATTATTACTGGCAGCCGAAAACAGTGACAATCTTGCCATTTCCAATTCAAACCTATTCAAAATTTGATACCTTCATGAAGAAAAATGATAAAAAGAGATGGGGTTAAGAATTACTGCAGTGCAATGAGCTTTCTTCTCTTTAGATCGTCAACATCTTTCTGCTCAACAACCTGAAACAACCATTACATAATTGTTATAAAAATTTAGAAGGGACCTACAAGAAAAAGATTACAGTACTACCAACTGAAAAGACAAGATTACTTGTCAGAGAAAATAATGCATTTATGCCTTAGAAAATCATGCATAAATGCATTTATGCCTTAAGAAAAGCACACAAAATGAATTTTAAGCTGAAAAAAGCATACACAAATGCATTTATGACTTCAGAAATGCCATCTATGCCTTGAGAAAATCATACAATTACACTGCAAAAAAAAAAGAAAACATACACAACAAAAAATCTTAGCTTCAGGAACATTTGGAAAGAATTTAGTGGATTCGCATAAAATTTGGTTTCGTACCCAAGTTCTGCACAAATCTCAAATTAGGCTAGAATGAGGATTTAACCATTTGAAATTTCCTCTTGATGGGATTTTGTTACTGGGCCTATTTTTAACTAGGATTCTACCAAAACTAAAGTTGGTCAAAAAAGTTAACCAAATGAACTTCTGATTTTTACAATTTGATCAGAACTCATCATCATTATCATCATACGCCTTATCCCAGCTATCTGGTGTCGGCGGTATGGATTATATACCACGTTTGATCGGAATCAAAATAAATCCATACAAAAAAACAGTGGCAAGTTTTATGCCGGATGCCCTTCCTAACGCAACCCCTTTGAAGAGGGAACAATAATAAGAAGATTCAACGTCATCATATTCATCATACACCTTTCCGAATATGTGGATTGGCTTCATGAAATGATAGTTGCACCTGAAATATTAATATAGCCATCTTCCATGACAAAGCTGGTAACAATGAAAACAAGTCTGCTTTTACATGGGAGCATGGCACTTCCTTCACAGAGAACTGATTTTGCTAAAATCTACATTCTAGCGTAGTGGTCAATAAGAATTCCATCAGGTCCTAGAGATTTACTTTCCTTATCTTCTTTAAGGCAACTCCTACTCCTCCACAGAGAATCTCCTAAAATAAGTTAAAACTTTAATAGGACTAGACCCAATAGCCTTACCACTACCATAATCTTCAATCAATAATTGCTCAAAATACCCTCGCCATCTCTTCTTACTTTCGTCACCTTTCACTATACATTGTACCGATTTATATTAGTGGAGAAACTGAATAGAGAAGGCTTGCAAGTGGGAATCCTTAACTAACATGTACAAATGTGATGTAGTACATGATGAAACTTTAACAACTTTATAATCAAAACCCATCACTAAATCTTCCACAATCATAAATTAGGTGAAATAGAGAGATACGTTTAGTTTCATAAGTATACCAAACATAAATCCCACAGCTATCATAAGCAGCCAATTGACAGAGCATAGTCTTCCATCCATAATTTGGATTAAGGAGTTATTCACTAAGTTTACCCACATTTGTGTCTTTGGTATCCAAATGTCTAAGGTCCAGTACATAGTCCTAATTAAAGTCATTCTAAGTTTCTATTTCAAAAAGAAAGGCACTTATCAGTTGGGTTTATAAGGGCAAGCATTGCTTTCGAATCTCCATTCAAAGAAATATTTTTTTATTTCTCTTCATCTCGACTTCTGTAATTTCAAGTTGTTTCACTTGTAATCAACTAACTAACGGCTTTCGCGTTTTCCAGTTTCATTGTTTCCACTCAATTTAGTTGTAAAATGTTATCGGCCACCATGTTAGAAACTAAAATTAATCCAGAAGACATTCATTTACATCTGAACGGCATATCCAGCAGCATAACTTTGTTTCAAGCAATAAGCCTTTCCCATGAAGGTCCATTACAAAAACATGAAAAGGTCAAATCAGCAGTCACATGATCAAAATTAAAGAGGATGCTACACTTAAATAAATGGCATCAGCATAAAAAATCATAAAAAAAAAAAATCAGAATAAAGAATCAAATCATTAACATAATCCCACCGATCCATTTCGTATTTGCACTAGCAGATCCTGGACCCTGTCCTCCACATGTTGAACCTAATACAGAAATAATAAGATGACAAATTAAACCAATCAGTTATAAAATTCTTCAAATATCTAAACCATCCAAATTCTTAGAGGAGTGTGCTCTCTTATGTTATTTGTTTAAGTCCTGAGTGCTGGGCTTTATATGATAGAGACACTCTTGATTCTCAAGATCCCACTATCAATCATATCTTTTAATTGAAAGACAAATATCAAAACAACATAGTTCAAAGAAAATACCTTTCTAGAAACCAGCTGCTTTCCGATCTCAATCCATTTATTTTTTATCGCTTGAGAACAGCCTATTTTGTAAATTGATGGTTCAATTCTTTTCTGTAAAAAAAAAATTAAATTAGAGTGGTTATATGCTTATCTCAGGAATAATTAATGTCCTAAACATTATCAGTCAGCATTTGTGAAACATCAAATGATAAATATAGAAGGGGATACAATTCTATACTTCCTCTGTCTAAATTACCTGGCTACATTTGAAAAATTACGATTTCAGAATTAGGTGACTAAATTTGCAATATAGGCGAATAGATACTCATGAACGACCATGTGCAGGGGTAAGTGGAGGCTTGAAATGATGTGAGTCCTACAGACCAATAAATTAAACTAATTTTCCAATGCTGCCAGAATTTTTTGGATGGAGGGAATACTACCCAACAACAAGCCCCAGACAATAATAATAAAAATGCAACAGGGAAACCAATGTCTAACAACAATGAGTAATAACTAAAATGTTAAAATAGCGAGGAAGCACGGATATGGATACGGGATATGGGTACGCTACGATACGGGTGCGGCTAGGAAGCACGGATACAAATACGGCAACACGATACGGACACAGGGACACTGCATTTTTCCAAAAAGTAGGATACGACACGGCTACATAACGTGTCCTATCCTAATTTGAAATATATATTGATATGTATTACATTTTTTCCTCATAACTTTGTAAATTAATTACAACTTGAAAGTCTTCTGTAGTTCATAATGTTAGAGGCAAAATGCTTTTGCCACAAAAAATAATATTGCGTTTGCCTAGACTCAAACCCGCTACTACTGCTTGAAAAAGCATTACCTTAACCATTAGACTACAGACGCCTTCATGTTAATTCAAACGCGCGAAAAAAATATATATTTTATTTCAAATACGGCAGGACACGCATGCAGCCGTGTCGCTCCCATATCCATGTCCAATACATATCGGATACGGATATGACAGTAATTTTGCCGTATCCGTGCTTCCTAGGGGTGCGGCAATACGGCAATTTTCAAAAGCTCAGGATACGATACGGGGGAGATAGTTGTATTAGAATTGGATATGATATGAGTTCGGCTCCCATTTCGTAGAATCCGTGCTTCCTAGTAAAGTAGATAACAATAAGACAGTGCTTGAACTAGGAAATGTACCTACAATAACATAGTAGGTACATTTCCCTTTTCTTCAGTGTTTGGAAAAGTAGGTACAGTTAGTCTTAATTTGTAAGCCACCGAGGCCTTTTCCCGTTGGGGGTTCACTATGGCTCAAGAAAACCGACTTTTCCACACTATACCTCCCTTTCTCGGATTACTCCGTCCAATGAAGCCTGTCTGCATTCGAACAAACACACGTCCATCATTACATGGCTGACTTCTTCACACGATCAAAACCACAGAAGGGGGGGGGACTCTGATTTTTGTACGGGCCTGACTTTTGAGTCCAATAAGTTTTCTCATTTTAAAAAAAAAATGTATTCATTTCAAATGCAGGCAGGCTTCATTGGATGGAGGGAGTAAAATCTAGGCAAATTTATGCAAAATAATCAAATTTTGCAAGCTAAATTTGTTGTCAATTCAATCATTTCAGCTAAAAATATCATTATCTAACGCCTAACCAGATTATTCTTATTCTGTCCGCTGAATGCAAATGAAACACATTACATAACACGCAAGCAAATTTAGGCGAAGAATCAATTTCCGTAAGCTAAACTCATTACCAATTCAATAATTTCAGATAAAAAAACCCAATGCTGTCATCATCACACCTGCAATTCGTCCCGCGCAATTCCCTCCGCGGGCACGGCCAAGAAGAACTGCACTTCCGGTGACCCTGCATCGGCGTACGACTTCCCCTCATCCGTAAGCACCCATTTCTCCTCTTGATATCCTGCACCCATTTCAACCCTAAAAAACGTCACTACTCCACCAAATCGCAGAAGTGGAAAAGAGCAGAGCGAGAGCAGACCTGGGCGTCGACGAGGCGGAAGCCGTGGAGGCTCTTGACGGCGTTGACGATGTCGGCGTGGGGGATCGCTACGGAGACGGCGAACTCGCCGGAGTCCGGGATCTCGTCGTTGGCGTGCAAGTGGCTGAGCACCGCCTCCTGCGCCGCCTCCATCGCCGCCTCCCAATCTCTTCTGCCTCGTGGCTTTGCTGCCCAAGCATTTCTAAAACCTGAATTTATAAAGACACCCCTCTATGTTCGGTATTTGTAACTAACCTTGTCCTAAAGGCCTGAGTTAAATCCCTCTTTTTTTGTTAAGTGCAGTAAAGCCCGTCGTTATAGGCTTTCCTAACGATAATTTCTCTCTTAAAAATCCCAAAAAATACCACTAGTAACAAAAAAATCACTGGTTTTTCATATTGTAAAATTCCAAAAACATGATAACTTGTATCAAATTGGATTGATTGATACGAGTTGATTTTCTATTACGATGGATTGATGAAACAATAGCTAGTCCAATAGCTACAACAAAGATAGAGAAAATGTCTCTTTTTAATTGGCGACTATCAGATAAAGATCAACATTTTACAAGCACATCTATTTGTTTTTGTATTTGTATTTGATGGTTGAAGATCGTCCCTCTTCAGAGGGTTGCATTAGGAAGGGCATCTGGCGTAAAAACTTGTCACTATATTTCTTCGTATGGATTTTGTACCACTTTGATTCCGATCAGAGTTAAACTCGGTATATAATCCATGCCGCCTATCCGAGATAGCTGGGATAAGGCATATGATGATGATGGTTGGATAAAGTTCTACATGCGGCATTCGATAGGTGAGGTCGTCGTAAGAGCCAAGGGGATGAGAAGCGGGAGAGGAAGTAGGATGAACTTAGTGAAAGTTTTTCTTGTTTTCACTAAGTTAGGTGATAATTTTTGTAGATATAACACGGACAATCCTCAAAATATAATTCTTACAATAAAAATATACCCCATAAGAAAATTTATTTTCCAAACAGTGGTTTTGACATGCCATATAGGTGCCATTCTGGTCTCTTCCACTAAAGTTGTCACTCTATGTTCTATTAGATCTCTATGACAACTTAACACGCATGCTCTCATGGAAATAAAGTTCTTTATCTGCCGTTTGAGGTATATTTTATTTTAATAATGCTCCCTTCATCAAATAGTAGTGGCGAATTTTGAAAATGGGGTGAATTTATTAGTTTATGGGGTTCATAGCATTTCAATGCTTACCACTACACATGCACATTGATGAGGATATATTGGCATATCGGGGTCATTTTCTTTTATCTCTAATTTTTAAAATATAATTACTATTTTATGAACGGAAGGAGTATTATTTTTCAAGTACTTTATCCTTTACACAATGAGTAGGGCTAGTCTGCAGTGGCTGCCTGGCTACATCGCATGGGCGCTAGAGCTAGGGCTAGTTTTTTCCTTACACAATAGAAAAGGTTTGTTGTCTCCGATCTCCGATCTCAGTCTCGTTTTAGTTGGCCAAAGAGATGAGAACTGGGAGAGATACTATAAAGTATCATGTAGAATGATCTCAGTCATCTAAATACATAATCATGATTATGTCACAAACTAATACTCCCTCTGTTCCAAAATACTATGTATATTTAGAAATATTTATTTTTCAAAATATTGTGTACATTTTTCCAAATTATGTGACTTCCTTTTTTAAAATTCGAGGAGACTTGGAAGGATTGACTTGAATTTAGTTCGTGAACGAGCATATGAATCAGACGGGATATGAGGGAAAAGAAGTCATGTGATTTCCTTGCGGGCTTCATGGTTTAATAAAAATAAGAATTTTCTCAAATATACATAGTATTTTGGAACGGAGAGAATAGTAATAATTTTTTTATGGTGATAATTAAACACATTGAGATTATTGAAGTGCCATTAAACACAACGACACTATTTAATTTAGGTTAATAATGTAAATTTTATTTAAGAAAAAATAATTAAGTAATTAAAGTTATAATTATAATCAAGTAGTGCGATTTTTCTAACTATTTGGAGTGGGCAACATGATTAGATGCAATAGAAAACCAGAACAGGAAAAGTGAGTGACTCGATGGGGGCAACGCTGAAGCAAAAAAAATGGAGCTTTTGACAAAAAAAAAATTGGAGAGGTCGTCTTCAACCACAAATCAGGAGCTTTTAGCCCGCAAACACCTTCTTCCATGGGAAACAATACGTGTCATGGGCAAACTTAAAACTCCTTTCTCAACCCTGTTTTTTCTTAGGATCTGCCCTTCTAAAGTCTCAACTCAGGGGCCGTTTGGGGCGTGAAAAGTCATAAACATCCATGTAGATTTTTGAAGGCTGGTTAGTAGATAATCCCAAAAATCCCTGGTTGGTGGATTTTTTCACAGTGGATTTTGGGGATTTTTCACGCCCTCAGTCGCAACCTACCGATGGGAAAAAAAAAATTGCCAATCTTAAGGACTAGCGAGTTCTCGGCTATCTCGCACAATCTCGGCGAGACCATGTAAAATGTCCAACTCTAAGACCGAGATCCCGGCGAGATCCCGGCGAGACGGCGAACGATGACCCTAACATGACGAAATTCAAAGAGGTTATTTGACTGACATCAATACTAAAAGTCAGGTGGTCTTTTGTAAATAGCCCAAACCATAAATTTGCCAACCGGTTCGAGTTTTAGACGAAAAAATTCAACCTAAACCCAAACCGAATCTGCTTGGGTCAGTTACAAAGCTGTCGCCGGCCGATTCAAAAACACCACCGCCTCCTCCGCCGCCGCGGCCACCTCCGGACCTCCGCCATGTCCTTGAAGAGCTTCAAAGAGTCCCTCAAGCCCTGCTCCTTCGCCTCCTTCCCTTCCTCTTCCTCTTCCTCCTCCTCTTCCTCTTCCTCTTCCTCCTCTTCTTCGCGTTTTTGCGATTTCGAAACCGAGCCGGTTCCGCAAAGGAGGCCTCCCAAGTCCTCGCTCTCAAAGCAGCTCCAGCGGCTCCAGGAGGGCTCTCTTCCTCCGCCGCTTCCGCCGCCGCCGTCGGCCAGGACGCAGAAGCTACCAAGTGAAGATGAAGAGGAAGAAGACGGAGAGCCTGCCGGACACAGTCCGCGCCGAACCGGGTTCCACTGACCCTCTTGTCGCCGGCGGTCCTACGGGGCCCTTTGAGCCCTTGGTGCTCTCCTCTCCTGGGGAATCCCTCTGATCCAGGTTCTTTGCTTTGGTCCCTGTTTCATAGGAATTGGATTAGAAAGTTTTTTTTTCGAGGTTATAATTGGTATGAGGTTCTTGGAATTAGCTCTTTCTTGCTGTATAACCTTAGACTTGCAGTTTTAAGTTGAATGATTTTAGGGCAATAATTGCAACTAATTGGATATTAGGGGAATGAAACAATTTGTTATGTTTGTTTATGTTATTATTCGTTGCAGAGAATTTTAGTTAGAATGGTGAAATGTTGGAGTTGGCATATGATGAAATGTTGAGGGGTGAAAATATAGTTCATCTCTTGGAGGAGTGATCAATTTTCTTTTTAAGGACAAAGATCATAGCTTGGAGTTGATTGGCCGATGACAAAAGATTAGATTTGATTGGAATTTTTTTGACTAATAGATCATAATTTGGAGTTGGTTGAGTGAAGATAAAAGACGGAAACTTATATGCTTGAATTCTTTTCCTTGTTATTACTCCCTCGAGTCACTTTTAATTGAGACCGTCACATCATTGGTCAAGTTTATTGAGATGTGGGGTCCACAATAAAAGCCTAGGCTTTTTGAGCGATCGAGTCACCTTTCACTGCAGAGGCCTCTTGACTTCGACCTCGACCTCGACCTAGGGTCGCTGCTTTGGTATGCTTTTTTTTTGCTAATTGTCTCAATTAAAAGTGACCGGAGGGAGTACATGTGTAATTTTGACTCCTAGGAATGACTATTGTTTATTAAGCAAAAGTAAAACTTGACTTTATAGTGTGGACGATTTGTCACTATTAGATGAAGGACACATAACTTGAAACACTTCAGCTGTCAATGTATATGGTTATAGACCTCACTATGCATAAACATATAGTGCAAGCGTATAACTAACACCTTCATGACTAACGTTTCATTAAGATGCAATTTGCCAGAAGCTGGTCAGTAACTGCTTACGTGAAATCATTAATTCTGGATGGATTCCATTTGAGCTACTTTTAGTTGTTTACACTGAAAGCATCATTTTTGTGATAAATGGTCCTCATGTTGTATTCAAGGCTATGGTTGATGCTCTATGTATTCGTGTGACAGCTTTATGATTGTTTTTCTATGAGTTACTTTTAGGGAAGAAAAATCTTTTCATATACAAATTTTCAGTTGGCATTTCCATAGGTAGTTATGTAGCATTTTGTTATTCAATGATTTTGGAAAACTCCGATAAGGATAATTGATGGTAAAAGCTAGACTTCTTTTCTTGTAGGTTCCTGCATCTATTAATTGTAGGCTCTTTGAGCATCAGAGGGAGGGAGTGAAGTTCTTGTATGGTTTGTATAAGATGAATCATGGAGGTGTTCTTGGAGATGACATGTGAGTTCTAAGCACTTTTCTCCTATATCACTTTTTCTATTGATCTTCAGCCTAGCTGGTGGAATATTATAGTAATGTATGCTTATCAAGCTGGATATTTCTTGGGTACGAGTCATGTATGCTGTTAAGTCAACGTTAAAAATAGATCAGCTGCAAATAACTTTCTAAAGTGCATATATACCCTTCTATAATTCTGCAATTCCATTCATATATTGTCTCACATACACTCATGACAACCCTCTTCATCTAGGAACCCGCCCCCCTAATCCCCACAAGGTCTCTTCATTTCTTTGACATTGAATATCTGTTAGTCTTGAGATATCTCTTTCTGTGTTGGATTAATACAATCTATACTTGCTATTTTCGAACAGGGGCCTTGGTAAGACCATTCAAACAATTGCTTTCTTGCTGCTGTTTTGGGGGATTGACGAAGAACATGGAATGCTAACATCACGAAGGCTGGTAACGTGGGCCCTGTGCTTATAATTTGCCCCACTTCAGTTATTCAGAATTGGGAGAATGAATTTTCTGAGTGGGCAACCTTTAAAGTCTCTGTGTATCATGGCCAAAATCGCGATTTGATTCTTGACAAAGTTGAAGCATGTGAGGTAGAGATTGTTATCACAAGTTTTGATACTTTTAGAATCCAGAATCAGGTGCTCACTGGCATTCAATGGGAAATTGTCATAGTTGATGAAGCACACCGCTTAAAAAATGAAAAATCCCAACTTTACAAATCCATTATAGGAATTGGAACAAACAAAAGATATGGTTTGACAGGAACCATAATGCAGAACAAAATCCTGGAACTGTTAATATTTTTGATTGGATAGCACCAGGATCACTGGTACACGAGAACATTTTCGAGAGTTTTATGATGAGCCTTTGAAGCATGGCCAGAGGTTAAGTGCGCCTGAAAGATTTGTAAAAATTGCCAATGAAAGGAAGAAACATTTGGTTCGAGTGTTGGGTGGGATTCTCTTGAGGAGGACCAAAGAAGAGACTATTGGACATCTTATGAGGGGAAAAGAGGATAATGTGGTGTTTTGTGCGATGAGCAAGGTACAGAAGAGGGTTTATCAGAGGATGTTAGAATTGCCTGAATTCCAGTGTCTCATAAACAAAGACCTCCCTTGTAGCTGCGGGAGTCCCTTAACACAAGTTGAGTGTTGTAGAAGAATCATTCCAAAGGGTATAATCTGGTCCTATCTGCACAAAGATAACCCTGAAGGTTGTGACTCATGCCCCTTTTGCCTTGTTCTTCCTTGCCTCGTCAAGCTTCAGCAGGTGCACATCTACTTCTTTGTTCTTATCTCTTTATTTTTTTTTTGGCATGTTTCATAATGAAAGTGAAGAAAACTGTAGCTTGGCCCTGTTGACCTTCTAACGACTATAATATAGGCTAGGATTTGTAAGTCTTGCGCATAGTCAGATGATCTTATAACTATGAATTGTATCCATGTTGGGGGATCATATATGCACATGATTGGTGGACTCAGCCGTCATCATCATGTTCCACCATAGAGACTTGCTTATTCTTTCATGCATATGCGTTTGTGCAGTCTTAGGTTATTTGTTACTATGGTTTTAAATTCTAGTCTTGTTTTCTGTCAGATAAGCAACCACCTGGAGCTGATAAAGCCCAGCCCTCGAGATGATAAAGAGAAACAGCAGAAAGATGCTGAGTTTGCCTCGGCTGTGTTTGGTACTGATATTGATTTGGTTGGTGGAATTACCCAGAATGAAAATTTTCTAGCTCTAAGTGATGTCAACCACTGTGGGAAAATGCGGGCTTTGGAAAAGCTTATGAAGTCCTGGGTTTCACAGGGTGACAAAATTCTTTTGTTTAGTTATTCTGTCAGGTTATGCTTTAGAACTTGAACTCAGTGGGTTTAATTTATCATTTAATATGCTCAGCTGGAATGCTAAATGTTTGGAAACAGCATCCTCCCTCCATCCAATGAAGCTCGTCTGGATTATAAAATGAATGAAATTTATTGGACTCTAAAGCCTGTACAAAGAAACAGAGTTTTTCCTCTCTTCCGGTGTTTTGAGTCTTGAGAGAGCAAATCTAGCCACGTAATGGTGGACCTGTAGTTTTTCAAATCTAGACAAGTTCATTGGAAGGAGGGAGTAATAGGTAGAGAAGCGTTAGCCTGCGCACACCCCCTGGGAGCCACGCGATCAGGATCGTGCAGCTATAGGGGCGTGATTCCAAAATCATTGTCAGGACTTCAAATCCTCCCACACCTGTGATTCTAGGCCACCTGAGCCATGCGCAAGAAAATTTCCTGAGCATGCGCTCAGGTTAACTTTTTCCTTGTATACTTTTTGAATGAGAAGTAAGTCGGAGTACTGAGCTGACAGGGACGACAATGAATCAAGGGCTTAATTGCATGAATAATAATTTGAAATTCTTTGCTTTAACGGTCTATCCCACTAAAAAATTTGTAACTACTATTTTGAAGAAAAATCGTATTTATAATGCTGAAGGCAATAAGCTGCTAGTGTCTGTTTTGTTCAAATTTCAGAGAAAAAAATATTGATCTTGGAAGAACTGTCTCCTATGTACAGGATGCTTGACATACTTGAAAAGTTTCTCATAAGGAAGAACTATTGTTTTTCACGTCTTGATGGTTCTACTCCTATGATCAGTCGCCAGTCTCTAGTTGATGATTTTAATCAAAGCCCTAGCAAACAGGTATCAATGGGTTTTTTTCCTTTCGTTGGTATGTCTTCTTTTTTTTCTTGAATTGACATGCATGATTTCATTCAGGTTTTTCTCATATCAACTCGGGCTGGTGGTCTAGGGTTGAATCTTGTCAGTGCAAATCGGGTTGTGATATTTGATCCAAACTGGAACCCTGCTCAGGACCTACAAGCCCAAGATAGATCTTTCCGCTATGGGCAGAAGCGACATGTCACAGTTGTCCGTCTACTTGCTGCTGGTTCTCTTGAAGAACTTGTATATTCACGTCAAGTCTATAAACAACAGTTGTCAAATATAGCTGTTTCTGGTAAAATGGAGCAACGCTACTTTGAAGGTGTCCAGGTAAAACTACTTATATGTCCGTCTCATTTCGTGTCTCATGTAGTTTTCTTTGTTGCATTGTTGTAGATCAAAGGATCTACGGGTAATTCCATCGTAGGAGAAAGGGGAGAAAGAGTAGGATTAGGGCTAAGAGAGACTAACATTAAATTAACTAAAAATAACTATTCCATTGATCAAGCATAATGAATTAGGGAAAACCCTTTACATATTTATAAACTCTAAACTATAATCCTAATTGACATAGGAGTCTAGTCCTACGAATCCAACTAATGAAGGAAAGCAATAACTTATTAAGAATTCTAATTAGAGTAGGAAACTAACAAGAGATCCTAACATAATTAAATTGGTAGACCCAACCCCTAAGCCGGATCATAACATGCATATATCATGCTTACTACTTATTTGTACAGACTTTTTGGTACATACTTTGGTATTTCATAAGTCTGCTTAATTGCATGCAATCATCCTACCTTCTACGTGGTATTTGGAAGGTTTATCAGTAGCTGTAATAGCCTATCCTACTTTAACGTGGATGGTTTGTTTTTTAAAATCTTGTAAGCTATTGACTTATGTATTTATGACCTTACAAACTATGATGAAGTTTAGTAATGCAGACTATATCTTTTTTTTTTTCTCTTTTAGTCTGAGAATGCAGAGTATATCTAAAGCCTGAAGGTATAAAGAATTCTCTAATTTTGAAAATGTAAATGTAGTTCCAAGAGCTAAGCAGGTGAAGTTAGTGAACTCGGTTTTTTTATTTGAATATTTAGGGGTGTAGTTTCTTGGTTGGGAATGGTGGTACAGTTGCTAGCACTAAGCTCTCTACTCTTCTTCCACATTTCTTGTACGCCTAATTCATTTGCTAAGACTTTTTGCAGGACTGCAAGGAATTTCAAGGGGAGCTTTTTGGGATTTGTAATCTATTTCGTGACATTTCTGGTAGGCTTTTTACCAGAGAGATTGTTGAAATGCATGAGAGACATGGAGCAGAGAAGGTTCCTCATGAGGAAATGTCATCTCAGCCTGGGGAGAAAACTGAATCGCCATTGCAGGAAATTGAAGGTGGTAGTTACGACAAGGCAGAGGTATCTCAGAACAAGAAACCAAACCTGAAAGACTTAGGTATGTTCAGGGATGCCTACTTATATCTGTACTATTTCAAGGCAGATAAAGTGATGATTATGTTATTGTTTCTGTACAGGTATTGTTTATACACATAGGAATGAGAATATCGTCAATATTAGATCTGGTCTTGAGCTGACAAATGACTGTAATTCCTCAAAACGTATGCATGCATCTTGCATGAGCATATCATCTGAAGGCAATAATGTATTGAAGAAGCATGTCAGAGTATCTTGTGGCCACCTCAAGAAGCAAAGAAAGAACATTGAATTTGGACTTCTTGCACAGTTCATTGGCATGGGAGAACTTGAATTCAGTAAGTGGTTCCTCTCTGCATCGCCAGATCAACGGGAAAAGGTGCTTCAAGACTATAAAAACTACAAGAGGCGGGATACTATGGGAGAGTGTTAAATAGCAGAGTCGAACTTGTTTCTTTTTTTTTCTGTATAGTTTCTGTTTTCTTCTTATGTGTACAGTGTACTTATTGTAAATTGTTCAAGTTCATACAAACTATTAAATAATCTACAGTGAGGCAATTTATACACGATAATCATTTTTCACGATCCAGAATGAATGTTGCTGTATGTGGATCAGACTTTTTTTATATTATTATTAAAAAAAATGAGGAAGAAATATGCTAACAATTCTTGTTTTAGACAAAATATGCTAGCAATTTGGCTGGTCAATGGTCAAATTTTGAAGTCAAAGTTTCTTCTTTATTGGCACTTAAAAGCCAAAGACCTCATCTTCTCGGGAGTCAGGAGTTTCATGCACATTTTTTGCGTTCTCCAATTTGATTTACTTTGGATAATAGCCAACATATTTTAGAGCAAATTAATGTTTTATAAACCGGGATTTTATGTCACCAGTTCAATTAATTATCTAACTTTTTTATACAGTCTAAACTAGTATTTATGATACTTATGGTATATAGGCACTTGATAAACACAAATAGCTCTATTTCTTCAATTTTCTTTAATCTAAAGCTTTACAATAACATTTTTGTAAAAATAACTTAGTCGGACACTGCAAAACAAAACTCCAGCAGGTCGTGGCCCAGATCAAGCTGATAAGCATCCTGCTCTTGGACATGGGAAGATGATGTTTCTCCCGAATCAATGTGTGCATGTCCCATGTATGCTTGTTGAGCTCTGCAGATGGCAATTCTAGCTTGCACCATGGCAAGCTCGCATCGAGCAGTGGTTATTTCTTGTTGAAGCTGTGCAACAAATTTTGAGTACCCATAAATAGGGTCTTCAACACGATGATGCGCCTCTATGGACATGGTATCAGCTGCTATCATTCTTTGATCAACTGGTATTCTCTGTAAAAGCTAAAGATTAGTCCAAATTCCTCTATTAATCTTATTTCAGTCAATTCACATGTGAAAAATAAGCATCAACTTCAAGATATAATCTAACAAAAAGGAAGATATAATCTACAAATATGTATGTATGTGCCATTTTTATTTTGGATTAGTCCAAAACTATAATCCGATTCTACCATTTTACCTCTATTAGCATTACGTTCATGGTATAATCTAACTTTCATATTGGGAAGAAGCTTCTTTACAATAAAAACAAAAAGAAGCCAGGAAGGGGGGCATATAAATCACAGTTAATCCATCTCATATACTACTATTTAGCGCATAAACAATCTTATCGAAATGTGATTAGATTCTAATCATACTGAAATATTCTGGCAACCAAGCAGATACATGATTTTTGAGGATTTTATTTGTACAGATAAATGTACCCGGAGGAAGCTAATGCAATTGCTGGCGCCAAAGATTTTGTGGACATTTGAAAATCTAAGAGGATCTGCTGCAGGAAAGAATGGAGAAAGAAAGCAATCTTCACTGCATCTCCTTCTCAGATGCTTGCAAGCTGCGCATCTCGAGTTGAATTCCACGCTTGCCATCTTCTTCTACTGAAATCTTCCAAAGATTGTCTGCAATCTCTGCAAAGATTTCTGCAATCTTGGGTCCTTTTACATAGATGTTCAAATCCTAAAAGTGACCGTTGTTTTTTCAAATTATTTCTAGCCGTTGCACTCTATTTTAGGAAGGGTGTATTTCATGCCAGCAATCATCTATTTTAGGAAACGCAGAGAAAAGATTCAATCAATCTATCCATAGATTGTAGCCTCTTTCCCTTCTCCCCCTCCTCCTCCTTTTGTGTTTCTTCTTCATCTTTCTGTTTCTGTGATTTTCAAACGGACCTAGTTCCTCAAAGGAGCCACCCTTGGGTCATTCCTCTCCCAGAAGCTCCAGCGCCTCCGGGAGGGGAACACCTTCTTCCTCCATCACCGCCGCTGCCCCAGAAGCAAAAACAAGCTACTAAATATATTCTCTCCCTCTGATCCAGACTCTTTACTTTGTTTTATAAGTAAAAGCTTTGAAAGTTCTTGACATTAGCATTGTCTTTGTACTAATTTTGGGGCAAATGGCAATGCTTTCTTTTTGTTTCCCTGGGAGGGAAATGCAACTAGTTGGAGATTGGAGGAATGAAACAACGCTTATGTTTATGTTGTTCATTACAGAAATGTGAGTTGGTGTGTGGTGAATTTTATATGGGGGAGAGATTATACGTTAGAATTCAGAAGAGTGATCAATTTTCCTTTTTATGGACAAAGATATATATAGCCTGGAGTTGATTGATTAATTTTTGGTGGGGTGATTAATTGATGATAAAAGGTAGGATTTCATGGTTATGAGGGGACTTGAATTCGGCAAGTGGTTCCTCTCTCCAAAGGAAAGAAGCTATCGTCACTGGACTTGGTCTTAGGGTGACAGAAGATTGGAATTCCTCCAAACGTATGCATGTAACTTGCATGAGCATATTAATCACCAAGCATTTGTTAGAGAAGCATCACTGTGTCTGGTGGTCACCTCAAGAAGCAAAGGAAGAATATTGGATTTGACTTCCTTCAGAGTTCATGGGTACGGGGGGAACTTGAAGTCAGTGAAGTGGTTCCTCTCCACATATGAATGAAGATATCGTCAATACTGGACCAGCTCAGGGTGACAAAAGATTGGAATTTCTCCAAAAGT
Organism: Houttuynia cordata; assembly: GCA_039654745.1. Lineage (NCBI taxonomy): Eukaryota > Viridiplantae > Streptophyta > Magnoliopsida > Piperales > Saururaceae > Houttuynia > Houttuynia cordata. The sequence continues at coordinate 3,524,878 of CM077508.1, read as the reverse complement.
CTGTATAACTTGCACGAGCATATCAAACAGAAATACCCCCTCCAGTCATTTTTAATAGATACGGTTTTTCTCCAATGAACTAAAAAAGTAGTTCATTTGAAAAAAAACTGTATCTATTGAAAGTGACAGGAGGGAGTACTATATTAAAGCAACATGTCAGCGTGTTTGGTGGCCGCCCCAAGAAGTAAAGGAAGAATATTGAATTTGGTCTTCTACCATTGTCCATGGGTATGAGGAAAGTTGAATTGAGCAAGTGGTTCCTCTCTGCATAAGATATCGTCAATGCTGGACTTGGTCCTAGGGTGACAGAAGATTGGAACTCCTCCAAAATAAGCGTGTAACTTGCATGACCATATCAAACAGCAACAATTTATTAGAGAAACATTCCACGGTGTCTGGTGGCCACATCAAGAAGCGAAGGCAGAGCATTGAATTTGATCTTCTTGCATAGTTCATTAATATGGGGGAACTTGAATTCAGTATGTGGTTCCTCACTGCATTGCCAGATCAACGGGAACTTCAAGACTCTACAAATCACCTGCCCTTGAGTCTTAACTTGAGTCTTGTGTAATTAGTATATAATCTAGAGGTATATACAAATGGTGTAAATAACTTCCTTTGAGACAATATATATACATGGTTGACATTTTTCACCATCCTGGATCAGTTGACCGTTGGCGATCTAGGTTGATAGAGAAGATTGTGAATGGAAGTGGGTTAGACTTTCTCTTATTGATGGAAAAATTTGAAGACGAAAAAAACGATAACATCGTTTTTCTAACATTTCAGTTGACTAGTTGAGCCATGTGGGCTGCTGACTACTGATTTCTCCCTCCGTTTGAATGATTATTACTATAAGGTTTTCCAAAATGAAATAATTTTAGTTCATTTTGAAAATCCTTATGACAGTAATAATTCCAGACAGAGGGAGTACAACTTGTTTCACACATCATAGATCCGAATATATTGAACAATTAAAATCTAATTTGAACCCGCAATTGCTTGAACAACCTTAACCACCCTCATATCTGAGTTCCCCTCTTTTCTTATGAGTACCATTTGATCATATACCTGCTCCTCAAAGCACCCTTAAGCAGGCAGCCTCAATTATATATTTTTCTGTCTGTTTATCTTAATACCGGGCAAACCATCTTCTAGACAAGTTGGTTAATGGTATTTGCACTGATTTTTTATATTATTCAAGTGCACTTTGAGTTGTGGGCATTTGATCTCAAGATAGGGAATGCAAATAAAATCTAAAAAATGTTTATCTAGAAAATTGATTTTCTATGCATGTAGTATGTGCTCTAGAATCAAAAGGTTTTAAATTTAGTAAGACTAAGACGGAGTACATGAAATTTAATTTTAAGAAAGGTAGAATTATAGGTAGAACCTTAGTTGAAATAGATGGATAAGAAGTGTCAAGGTGTGATCAATTCCGTTACTTAGGATCCATTATCTATAAAGAAGGGGATATTGATAGTGATGTGGTGCATAGGATAAATATGGGGTGGGTAAAGTGGAGGGTAGCCTCAGGAGTGTTGTGTGATAGGCGTGTTCCAAAAAGACTTAAAGATAGGACAACCATTAGGCATGCAATACTCCATGGAGTGTAGTGCTGAGCACTAAAGATAAGTCATCTAGATAAATTGAATGTAGCCGAAATGAGAATGTTAAGGTAGATGAGTGGGATAATTAGGAGAGATAGGATTAGAAATGAATATATTCGTGAGAGTTTAGGGGTAGCTTATTTAGGAGAGAAGCTGAGGGAATGTAGGTTGCGTTGGTATGGGCATATGCAAAGAGGACCAATAGATGCCCCTGTAGGAAGATTAGAAGTAATGCATGTAAACGATGCTAAAGATAGAGAGGGAGACCTAAGAGAACTTGGATGAAGTTAATAAAAAATGATTTAACTTTACTATCTCTTACAAAAGAAGTAGCCCAAAACAGGCCTGAATGGAGGAGTAAGATCCATGTCGTCAACCCCAAATAGTTAGAAAAGTGCACTACTTGATTATGATTATGATTATATAATATGTGCAGCATTAATGATTAATTCTTCTCTTTCATGGATAATGTGGGGCTCTAGTTTCTAGTACTTAGATAATCAAACAAGATTAAGAGAAAGAAACTATGACATTAAAAAGTTGATAAACAAACAAGAACACCTAAGGAAGCTGAGGTCATGGGTTCGAACCTCCTATCTGTTGGCCACCTACTTGGGATTTATATCCTCATTTACCTGCTGCATATGATAGATGGGCCTTGCACATGCCCAAGGATTTTGGTGGTAGGATATGGTGCTCTAAGAGGGTGGTTGCCCTGCCCATTGTAGTTGAATCTTAAGGACTCAGACACCCCTTGTTAACAAAGAAAAAATGCAACCTTCAATGAGCTAGAGCTCTTTAAGCAGAAAATGTTGCTTTACTATGGGAAGCTGGTCAATATGTCTGTGAAATTTCAAATTAGCTCACTCATCTGACCAGGAAAAATTCACTGAACAATCATAATGAAAAACAATTAGTAGCTAATTCTATTCCAAGTCTGAGTTCAACTCAACCATGTTCATGGTAAAGATATCACAAGCCAAAGTTAGGCCTAATAGGATAACTCTTCCCTCTGTTGACCTTGTCAAACCAGTATCACAACTTGTACCTGACAAAATCAATAGCCATTCCAAACCAAACTCCTAGAATCTAGTTATTGTAATCTTTGTAACAAACATCTATTGTAGTCGAGCTCTATTTAAAGAGCTTTTCTTTAGTAATGAAATCACGGTGAATTACTGTCCCATTTTTAACTCTTTTATCTCGGCATGATGGTGACCTTTTGGACGATCCTTCTTCCTATCGGAGTCTCGTTGGGGCCCTGTAATATTTTACCCTCACACGGCCAGACATCTCTTATGCGGTGCGATAAGTCTGCCAATTTCTTCAAACTCCACGTTCGACTCACATGGTGGTTGTGAAGTGCATCCTTCGTTATCTAAAAAACACTTTATCATATGGTCTTCTTCTCCATCCCAGTTCCCTGTCTACACTAACTCAGATTGGGCCGGCTGCCCCAATGACAGGAGGTCGACTAGTGGGTTTTGTGTTTATCTTGGCCCTATTCTCATTTCATGGAGTGCCAAGAAGCAGCTACCAGTGGCTCGCTCCAACGCTGAAGCTGAATACAAAGGCTTAGCTAATGTCTGTGCTGAAATGATTTGGATTCAAACACTTCTCCGTGATCTACGCATTTTTCTTCCCAGAGCTCCTACACTCTATTGTGATAACATATCTGCTATATATATGTCAGTTAATCCAGTATTCCATGGCTGAACTAAACACATAGAGGTGGACTGTCATTTCATCAGGGAGCATGTAGCTCGCCAAGCCCTCGCTATTTCCTATATCTCTACAAATGATCAACCAGTTGAGTTTTTGCGTTCCAAGTTAACTATCTGCTCCAACAATGTTAACCTGCAAGGGAGTAAGAGGATAACTCTTCCCTCTGTTGACCTTGTCAAACCAGTACCACAACTTGTACCTGACGAAGTCAATAACCATTCCAAACCAAACTCCTAAAATTTGGTTATTGTAATCTTTGTAACAAACATCTATTGTAGTCAAGCTCTATTTAAAGAGCTTTTCTTTAATAATGAAATCACGGTGAATTACTCCCATTTTTAACTCTTTTAAGGCCCATCTTCAAAATGGTAAAATTGTAACTGTGGGCCTGATGACTATACTTTCATAACTCCTTTCGCATACACAAATCTATATTACTACCATCATCAATTATTCACAGAACCTAGCTTGTTTGAATTGGGTAATGGTTTTTATCAAGTTTTGACACTTTCTTTTTGTCAGGTTCACATGGATGAAGTTTTTTTTTTTTACCAATTCAATTTATTTTGCTTAATAGCTAACATATGTTTGAGCAAATTGATGTTTCATAGACCATGGTTTATGTCAGCAATTTAATTGATGATGTACACTCTAATCCAAGATAGTTATACTCCATCTGTTCCAAAATATTGTGTACAATTGAAAAAATTCTTATTTTTATTGGACCATGAAACTTATAAGAAAATCACATGACTTCTTCTCCCTGATATCCCGTCTAACTAGTATGCTCATTCATAAACCAAGTTCAAGTCAATCTTTCCCGGTCTCCAATTTTGGAAAGAAGAAGTTACATGATTTGGCAAAATATACACAATATTTTAGAACATTAAATATTTTCAAATATACATAATATTTTGGAACGGAAAAAGTATATAACATGTCACGATATAAGATGCAGGTTCGCAATTCATTAGTAATAGGTTGATCAAGGATTTGATGATTGGCATTGCCTTATCTCACGTGATGCACGTGAGCACGAGATGTAGCTTTGGCATAGGAACCTCGCCCACATGAAGCACGTGGTAAGAAGTGCATTATTATCACACCTCCTTTTTTTGCACCTTTTTCACTCTGCATGCTGGGCCAACATATCAATGAAATTCCAAAATGTTAGGACAGGTAATGAATTTGGATACACATATAATTAGGATTCACTGTATTTACATTCCAAGCAGCCATGGAATTTGGTTTTACTCTTGTTGGCCGGTATGCGTAAATTGCTTGTGTTTTGGTGCATATGCGAATCTCGAGGATCAACGGCGCACACGCTTTACATGGGCTTTCCAGCTGGCTGGTGCTGTGTGTGAGGGATGGGATACCCAATAATATCTCCATCAAGCAGCCATGGAATTTGGTTTTTTACTCTTGTTGGCTGGTGTGCATGATCGCTTGTGTTTTGGTACTCATAAAAGCCAACTCCCTTAGGCCAATTTTGACCTAAGTCCGAAGACTTTTTTAGGGTCTGAACAGATAATGAAAGCAATGCCACATTCACATCCCACATGTTGCCGGCCTTGAAGACTAGTTGAAATTTTATTGCTTCTGCTTTGCTAATATAAATGCCTTGACTAGCTGACGTGCTGTATTATGAGATGCATACGAGATTCTTTAGTTCATTTTGGAAAAACAAATAGAACTACTAATATGGGATGGAGTATTAGCTCTTCAATTCTTAATTAGTTAATGTAGGAAGTAGGATGGTCAAGGCCACTTCTATTGGCCTCATATAGAGATCATACCCCAACTTACCTAGCACGTGTAGTATGTTAGGCATTGTGCATGCCCAAGGGGTTTAGCGGTGGGATACGGTGCTCTAAGAGGGCAGAGAGGTCAGTTGCATGCCATAAGGAGTGATGCCACTCATTAATCAAAAAAACTTTTTATTAAACAAATATTTTTTTAACCATTCTTTGTGGTGGATGTTGTAATTAATCAGGAGACTAATGCACGAGTGGACAAAATGTGTGATCATCTGCAGTTGAGTTCCATATGTTACTTTCATCATAGTTTTGCAGGCTTGTGCTTTTTCAATCAGGAAAAAATAAAAAAATAGAATACAAATAGCTAACTTAATTATTTCCCTGTTATATACGTTAATGCCTTCTAGATGGTTTGATTTTTCTCTGCTGTTGAAATAACCTTGGCAAGAATAAAATTCAACGTGTGGTCATCCCTAGTTGAGTCGAATACTATTACTCATCTTGTCATGCTTTTGTAGGTGTTTTTTTCTTCACTTTAACACATTAATATACTCCCTCTGGTCATTTTTAATAAATACATTTTTTTTTAAATGTAATAAATTTTTAGTGTATTTGAAAAAGTGACCGGAGGGAGCCTGTTAATAACCGCTCTGATTGATGCTCATCTTTTGTTCAAACAAGACTTCAATCGTGAAAAAAGGACTGTCAATAATGAAATGTCAAAGACTTAGTTAATGTTAGTTTCAGTTCCTAGGCTTCTATTTGCCTTTCTCATGGGAAAAATCAGCATGATCTTGCAAGGACCATCTTAAAGACTAAAGACTGCGTCCATCCACTTAGCGACAAATTTCAGCTACCAAAGTCGTCTTCTTCTTTTCTCTTTAAGAGCTAAGCCTAACTATGCTGCAAAAAGGGGCTAATCAGAAGAGAAATGCCAATGTCCACCAGTGTGCCCCAAGAAAAATTACACCTTGGTTGGTCTTCCACATATCTGGATCATTATCACATGTTCTCTCCGCCCCAATGAAGCCGTCATGCTCCGTCTGTCCCCCTTTCCATGTTTTTGGCTGTGTTTTCAAATGCAGACAGGCTTCATTGGACAGAGGGAGTCATGATATGATTGGGTTTAGAATATATTTATTGATTGGTGTAGAATTTTTTATATATATTTTTGTAGTATATCGTTTAACATGTGACCGAGGAGCAATGTTATCAATAAATAATATACCCTATTTCGGCTGGTTATGATAAGTGTCATAGCAAATACTAGTAACATTGATGAGGAGTAAATATACTCCCTCCGTCTGGAATTATTGTTGCCATAAATTTTTTTTTAATAAATTAATTTTAGTTCATTCTTATAATAATAATAATTCCAGGTAGAGGGAATAATAATAAGAGTAACAATAACAATAAGTAATAAAAATCTCATTTATATATGCTCTATTGCCAGTCTTTTTGGGCAAATTATACTATGATCACGTGGTGCCCATAAAACAGGGGCAGGCAATTTTATATGACCTGCAGCCCTTCAAAATATGTGTGACAGATCTTGACAGGAAGGCATTCGATGCACCGTGGGGCATAAGAAAAGGGTAGTTATCAACTAAAAGAGAATTAAAAGCCCCATTTCATAGTAAAATTGTCCTGAAATTTTTTCGGTTCTCCCTTAGAATATGTGAGTCCACAATTAGCCCCCTATCACCTTTATGCAAGCCATTTTCCCTTCCCTTCCTTGTTTTGCTGAACATGTTACTCCAACTTCATCAAATGTCTCCGAAGATACTAAAACAATACGCACCCCACTCACAAACGTCCCCATGTGCTGGGGCATTGCGAGCCATCAGATCAAGATCTGACAACGTGTGATAATCGATGGAGAGGGCAGGTGATTCAAACCCGCCTGCCCCCTGTACCAACGTGTGCCGCCAGAACGACATCGGAGGGCCACAGTGCCTCGGCGCAAACAAACACGCGTGAGACGAGCGCATGTAAAAATAGCATAGCTATTATTCAAAGTTTGAGTAAAAGTAAAATTTTTCTTGTAGAAGTCTTATTAGAGGATCATATAATTTTTTTCCCACGCGGTAGGGGCAATATCGGCAAAAAGGAAATGTCAACGGACAGTGGGATTTGGAGGAAACAGACGTGAAACATTTGTGTATTCAAATGTGACAACTACACATAACCAAACAAAATTGCACATTTGTGTATTCAGACCTTTCTCATTTTCCATATAAAATCCAAATCGAGGAACACACGACAGCCAATAGAGATCTTCACAGCTCTTCAGCTTCAGACTTTTCTTTAGCTCTTCTTTGATATCTCCTATAAATATAAGCAAGCCATAATAGTTGGAAGAATTAGTGTAAGAAAACTAGATAAGAAGAGCATATAGGATTGATATTTGAGAAGATGGATGGTGCAAAAGCTCCATTGCTAGAGCTTCATGATGGAGGTGATGAGGGAAATCCCATCATGAAGAAGGGATGGTTGAGCAAGTTCTTGGACGTGGGGGAGGCCAAGGACCAGGTTCTTTTCTCTGTGCCTATGATTGTCACAAATGTCTCCTACTACTGCATCACTCTCATCTCTGTCATGTTCGCCGGCCACCTCGGCGAGCTCGAGCTTGCCGGTTCCACTCTCGCCAACTCCTGGGCCACCGTCACCGGCCTTGCACTCATGGTTCTTCCTCTCCTCCTCTCTTCATCCTTTTCCTGTCTTTTTTTCTGTTAGTTCTTCTATATACTTAATATCTTTTGGTGTATAATTATTATAAATAGATATTGATCATGTGTAACAATTGACCATTTTAGCAAATGTTTATAAGTAAATATTGAGCTGTCTCCTTGCTTTTCTCTTACAAGTAAGATCCAAATGATAGCTACATATCAGTTTGTGGTCATAAAATCATCAACAAATTGAGAAGGCTGAAGTTTATTGCTTCCCTCAACTTTAAGGAGTTACTTCAATAGATATGGCATGAATTCTCTAAACTTCTTTCTTTGTCTGTATGGCTCATTAACAAATTGAGAAGGCTGAAGTTTATTGCTTCCCTCAACTTTAAGGAGTTACTTCAATAGATATGGCATGAAGTCTCTAAACTTCTTTCTTTGTCTGTATGGCTTGTTTCAAATGGCAGTTGGCCACACTATCCCAGAATCACAGATCTTGAACCAAATTAGATGACTCTAGTTTACGGGTCACTGCCATTTTAGTCAATGACGATGAATAATTTGTTCCATGTTATATAAATTGCCCTAATTACTATTAATATCAGATATTTTTTGGTACAAATGATCAGATTTCTATTGCTACTTTTACAATTGCTGTTCTTAATCTTCCAACAATAATGAACATTTCAGACTGGTCTAAGTGGGGCACTGGAGACTCTGTGTGGGCAAGGATTTGGAGCAAAGATGTTCAGAATGCTGGGAATCTACCTCCAATCCTCAATCATCACTTCCTTCTTCTTCTCCATGGTGGTCTCACTCCTATGGCTATACTCTGAAAGACTGCTAATCTTCCTCCACCAAGACCCGGAAGTCGCACGAATGGCCGGATTATATCTCACATATATGATTCCAGGGCTTTATGCATATGGGTTCCTGCAGTGCATTCTTAGGTTTCTGCAGACACAGACTGTTGTGCTGCCTCTAGTCATCTGCTCCCTAGTCCCATTGATCTTCCATGTGGGCTTCACATACTTGTTGGTCTACCACACTTCTCTTGGCTTCAAGGGAGCTGCCCTGTCAGCAGCTATCTCCTTGTGGATCTCTTTCTTTATGCTGGCTTTCTATGTCAATTACTCTAAAAAGTTCTTCTACACTTGGGAGGGGCTCTCCTCTGAGGCTTTCAATTATGTGCTTCCAAACATGAAGTTGGCCATCCCTTCAGCTATCATGGTTTGGTGAGTATTTCAGTCTGATTCAAATGAATGGAATTGGTTAAGTTCTATAAATAGTTGATTAGAATCAGGGATTGACCCTTAACTTTGATCTTTCCTATTAGTAGGAATCTACGGTAGATACCAATTGACATATCCATGTCGAGATTTGTGGGCTTTGTATGTGCCCGATATGGTTCTCTAAGAGGCCAGTTGCCTGTCCCTTCTAGTCGGGTGCTAAGGCTTGAACTCCCCTCATTGAGAAAAATAAAAAGATTGCTAAGGATTAGGACCTGACTCACTATCACCTATATGTATCGTTCTGCAATTTGGTCATAGTAGACTGATGTTGATCATACTCATTTTGCTTTGTAAATTTGTCTAATGAAAACTCATTTTTTGTTTTGTTTCAATTATAATCCAATGTAGCTTGGAATACTGGGCTTTTGAGCTTCTTGTCTTACTCGCTGGTCTGATGCCGAACTCAGAAAGCAGCACCTCATTGATTGCAATATGGTAAGTGCCTTAATTCCATACTTGTCATTACAATTCACACATGATTATTAGCCTCAATCTAATTGAAAATTACTTGACTTTTAAAGTCTGATGTCACATTCCTTCTTATAAACAGTGTCAACACTGAGGCAGTCACTTTCATGATTACTTATGGTTTCAGTGCCGCAGTCAGGTAATTTTTTTTAAACCGTCGATTAACAATGAATTTTTTTGTTGTCTCCAGTATAATTATGTAATTACTTCCTAATTGCTGATTAAGTGCATCTTGCTTGAACAGTACTCGTGTCTCAAACGAGTTGGGGGCTGGAAATGTTGAGAAGGCAAAGAATGCTGTGGCAGTGACACTGAAGCTCTCAGTCATTCTTGCTTTGGTAGTTATTATGTCCCTTGTTTTCGGTCACAACATATGGGCCAGCTCTTTTAGTGACAGTGTGGAGATCAAGAAAGAGTTTGCCTCAATGACACCACTTCTTGCTGTGTCCATATTGTTTGACTCTGCTCAAGGAGTTCTATCAGGTTAGCAGAAAGCATTGAAAATTTCTGATTGCAAACAAAACAAAAGTTAACAACATTAGTTGTGACAGTAGCATTGATTGGCTATTTGTGAATTTGCAGGGGTTTCTAGAGGGTGTGGATGGCAGCATTTGGCAGCCTGGACCAACCTAGCTGCATTCTACATTGTTGGCATGCCAGTGGCTGTCCTCCTGGCTTTCAAGTTAGGATTGCATGCCAAGGTGAGCTCTCAATGTTAAAATAGGCATATATTCTACTCGGTTTTGCAGAAAATGGAAGAATTATAGCACTGATGTTATGCATATATTCCAGATTGAGCTTTAATGGAATCTTTTTCATCATCATCATATGCCTTATCCAGCTATGTGGGGGACAGGGATTCTATACTATATTTGACTCTTATTAAAATCAAAATCATGGTACAAAATCAATGTAAAGCAATATAGTAACAAGTTTTAATAGATTTTTTTTCCCTATCAAGAAAAGAGTATGCAGTTTTATATCTGCCCTAAAAATGAAAGGTGATCCTTTTGTTGGGGCTGTGTTGTTTTAATTAGAATATTCATGTTTTCCAGAGACTACAAGATGTGTAGATGAAAGCATGCATACGATTTTTTTCTTCTCTAGTAAGTTGGTAATTATACCACAAGACGAAGCTTATAGCATATTGGACCAGCAAATTTCATCTCATAATAATGTAGTCTTCCTAAAAAATTAACAACATTCGCAATATTATTGACTGAATAATATTTTTATTGCAGGGTCTCTGGATAGGCCTGATTTGTGGCCTCTTCTGTCAGGCTGGAACTCTCTTGGTGATCACGCTCAGAACCCAATGGACAAAAATGGAGCTAACTGTAAGCGAGAAACAAAAGCATACCCTTGTGTAAGGAGCATCTAGTAAAGATACTTAAATTCGAGACTTGGGGCACAGTATAAGGTGAGAAGAGAGGAAAATGAAGACCATGTTAAGAAGTCTAATTCTCCAGCCAGTTTTGATAACTTGCAGTGCTTAAGGGGACTCAATGAAGCTCACAGCTACCATATTGTCACCACCTTTTGGCTACTTAGTGTAGAAATTAAAGCTCTAATGGATTGCACAACAAAGTTTTGAGTTTTGTAGGGACTGAGGATGTAACATATAAAGAGCTTAAACTTTATTTTTGTTGATTCATATAATTTACACGATCGTTAAGGCTGAAACTTATGTTAGTTACATGAGCGCTAAGAATCAAATGAAATTACGTTGTAGGAAATAGAAATGAAGTTCGCAAACCCGGTTTTTCAGTAGCATCGATGAAATAGGGCTTTTTCTGGGGGCACATACTTTCAAAACGAAAATAAAATCAAATAGAGAGATTGGCAGATAGAATTGATGAGCAAGTTCTGCTCTGATTCAGATGTTAACGAAACAACCCATGTTTTCTATCCTTCAGACAGCCTTTTGAGTTTCTTCAATTTCCCGAGGAAATTCACTAATTCATCTTTCATATTTCACTTCTTGAATGTCTAGAACAGGCCCGAGACTTACAAATCAAATATGTAACTTAAATGTTCTCTGTTGACAACTTGATCTTTTTTTAGAAGATAATCAAGAACCCAAGAAACTCCAGTTTAGAACTCAAATAGGCACACCAGCCCTGATACGTATATTATCAGCATCCTTTCTCTTTACACAGCTTAATGAAAAAAATCCATAAAAAAAACAAAGAAAAATAGAAGAATATCACCGTTTCAGAGATGACTGATTGCGCCACAGTAAACAACCATCTGATATAAACCATAGTTAAGGCGAAGATACCAATAGCAAAAAGAAATAATAATTTCTGTAGTCACAGTTCGGGTTCGAATTCTTTTGGCTTACATTCAAGCTGATGGAGGGGAACTTCACTCTACTTTTGTGGCTACACTATGAACCAAGCTATTTCTTGTCTGAATATTTTTGACTGTTATAAGCCACATGTTCACCAAACCCACAAGCCAAAAACATACATGATAACTATCCACAAGTCAGTAGGAAAACCTCATCCAGCAGCCTGAACACCATCACGACCTGGCACCACCTCAACTACCGGGGAAGAGCCAGTACTTCTTGCTTCAGTTGGTTCCTGATCTGGAAACACCTCTGACTGCAGAGATGGAGCGATGTTCTTAACATGGTACCATGTCAATTCCCATAAGCTATCCCCCCCAAGGGCAGTCCTCTGTACAAGGACCCCCTTTGTTTTCATCACTAGGAGAGTGTTCTTCAGAAGTTCAGGCACTAATTCCAGAAGCTTTTCACTCTTCTTACCTCTGACTTTGGCCTTCATATATTTCTCCATCCGATCAAGAACACCACGCCACAATTTGCAGATATTAGTATCCAGGGAGAGTTCGTTAAGCAACAGTAAGAACACCTTGGACAATAATTTCAAAGCAAGCACAAGTGTCCCTTCCATATTCCGATAGTCTTTTGGGGAGTGGCCTTGGGCAATTTCAAGCAAGTCATCAAGCATAGTGAATATTACTTGATCAAAACACTGTGGCCACAATTCCTCAGTAACACAAATTCCTTCTGCTATTAAGCATCTCTGCAAACAAGAAACTGCATGGTTCCTAACTTCTTCTCTTTGGTCTAGGCACACCTTTCTTAGCCCCTGCACTAGCCTCAACCACATATCCCCTATTCCTTGGAACAAATTTGGATTTTCCTCCCCTGCTTCCTTAACCTCACGACTCCATCGCACAAGACTAGAAACAGACTCTGCCATTAGATCCAATGCACGCATTGACCTGTCAGCCAGCCCAACTCGTGACTCAGCAAACTGTCTGGAAGCTTCCACACAAAGGACAAAATTGGCGGGTGAGAGGTGTGCCCCGTCTGACATGATGAATAGAAGAGACTCAAATCCAGCTTCAGAAGCATCTGGATGGCGGGCAGTTATTGAGAGAAGGGAGGTTATGTTCCGCCATCCCATCTGGGATCGTATATGGGTAGCATTTGCCTTCACCAGTCTCATCACTTCTTGTGTAATGTGCTCGCAATAGGCATCAGCCACCCTAGCATCAAGCTTCTGAATGAGCTGAAGTGATCTTAAGAGGTCATCAGCCAGATTTTCTTTATAAGGAAGAAGCCTCTGGCATATGCGCAGAAGCCCAAAAACAGCTTTCTCTACAAGGGCACACGGCATAACTGTGGATGAAACTATGCTAGCTATGTGTTCATAGACCCCTTGCCAGAGAAGAACAATTCGATCCCTATTGTTTAATGTGATAGCGATAAGCAGCTCCAAGCAGAAGACTGCAGTATCTTCATCCTCAGGGGAATTGTGGCCCTTCTGGGGCCTGCCTGCCACCCAAATCAATGCTTTGGCGAGATGTAACAAAGAATCCGCCTGAAGAAATTTGCTTTCGGTAAAAATGCTATCAATATGACATCTCTGAATTGTTTGAAGAGTTCGCTGGTGAGCTGCCAATTGCTGTTCAGTCGGTTGTGACCTCGGCTCTTCAGTGTCAAGAGATAACAGCTGACTAAATCTTCCCATCAACCCCGAAGACCTTCTGGGAGTACCTATTGAAGGAATATGAGAAGCAGATAGGGAACTACCCGTGATGGGCTTCCCCTGGGCCAACTCTGATGACATGTCCAATTCATCGGCTGCATCACTTGCTACACGTGCAGGAAGAAGTCCAAGCTTGTGAAGCCTCAGTATGCAATCCAGAATGTTTCTCCACCCTGTACGGATATAATCACCATATCTGTTAGCTATGGTGAAGACAGTCTCAGTAGCCATCCTTGCTTTCACATCATCCCCAAAGGCAAGAACAGGCTCATCAACAGAAGAGGGATTTAATAAAGTTGTGAATCTGCAAAGAGATATGACTAGATCATCCAAAACGTCTCCAAGGTGGTGACAAGCTGAGATTTTAGCCATGGCTAAGAAGCCTTCGACACATGTGTTAAAGACGTCTTCCTGCTCTGCATGATCAAACACCACCGAAAATGCAGCTATTGTGGGGCCGGACATTATGGCAAACATGTCGCGGTCAAGGTGAGCCCCATCATCGCTCAGAATGAATGGAGCTGTCCTCTTTGATTTGCGCATTAAATCAATCCAACGGCTAGGATTCATTTCTGGGAAGCCAGCGCCCTGTTCTGGAGTAGTCTTGATCTCATTCTTGCAAATTGAATGATATAGCTCAGAAAGGAACTCCCGCGGCAGGTCATTCCCAGCATTGATCCGCCTATTATTGCGGATAAAATCCTCTTCAGTCATTTTCTTCTTTACCTGAACGTTATGCTGATCTGTGTTTAGCATTATAAGGGAGTAAGACAAGATAAACGCAGCATCTTTATTCGCCAAAATATGAGGTGATTGTTCATAATATCTCTCTGAAAAAGCCTCAAGAACACGTTGAATCTTTTGGGACTCTCCAGGTAGTCGAAAAGTTTCTAGAAAAAGTCTCAAAGCAGTATCTAAGTTCATGTCCTGAAAATCAAATGTATTTGCAAATTCTTGAAGAACTTGTACACAGAACTCATCATGGTTTCCCAAGAAATCCCCCACAAGATTTTTATCCAAGCCACTTGTATATCTGAAGAAACAGGCCACACTCTGCGGGTCAAGCTTATCAGGTAACAGATGGGACCCTTGCAAAAATTCCAGCCCTTTCTTGGGGTCCCGATTAAAATTATCAGCACCAACAGCCAACCTCCTTTTGATGTACTTTCTGCGACGAACAAAGCTCACCCAATGGCTAGGGTCGGAGTAGTTTTCGCATTTCACTGTCCAAAATGGAGAATATTCTTCAAGCGCTACTGGGACTCTTTCCTGAACAGGAGCACCATTGCCGATCCTTTCAGCCATTCCTTGAATAACTGCAATTAAACCATCCAATGCAAGAACATGCATGGCAGAAAGAGGGCAATTCACTGGAAATGCACTCTTTGATAATAAATTTGCAAGATCTTCAAACACATTACTACAGGTTATATCACAATCCAAGTTAGCATACATCTCAGCCATAAAATATTTCTGACGGCAAAAATCCACAAGGGCCTCCATTATAACCTCCTGTTGCTGGTAAGAAGAACCATACCTGCTTTGAGCAAGCCTCAATACCACACAAGCAAAGAAAGCCTCAAGTTGCATTTTCAATTCCGTGCGTAAATGATGGTAAAGATTGAGAACTATACTGCAAACCATTGACAAAATAAGAGGGCTCATTGAGAGACCAAACTGCATCAAATTACGAAATAGTTCATCTTGTATCAATGATAATAGCTTTGGGTGCTGCTTGATGGATGGACCTCCTAGCTCAATAGCTGAATTAATCAAGCCCAGAGCAAAAAGAGGAACATCTTCATCATATGCAAGAGGATTTGATTTGGGGCCCATCTCTATCTGCTCCACATAATTCAAGAGGGAACATAAGTAGTGGAATATCTCCACCATACAAGGGATACCATATGGCTCCGATGCAAGGAGGTCATTTGGAGAATCCCTATTGCTGAATGTAGTGTCATCCCCCAAATTAGTTACTGATGAATTTGACACAGACTCAAGAGTGACTGGTGGAGCATCATAGGCAGAACTGTCTTTACCATTCTCCAGTGACCTATCCAATGAAGTATCATTACTATGTACACCTATCTGCATAGAAAAATAAGGATAAGCAGAATCAATAACAGCTTCATGTTGAAACTTAAAATTTATTTAGTATCGTTGTTAATTATCAGGGGAAAAAATGTAATGTTGTTTAAGAAAAATGCTGTACCAGAGGTTTGACAGGAGGCATGCTTCCATTTTCCAGTGAACAATCTAAATTATCAATGTCAGGTACGTGTGAAAATATGCACCTAACAAGTTCATGCATGGTGTGGCGAGCCATTCGCTGCAGCAATTCACCTTTTGTCCCTGCCTGATGAACAATGCGGAAGCATGTGTTTACTATAGTACACACATGCTGGTTATGCAACACGACAGATACCTTGCTCTTCATACAAGAAAGAAGAACCTGCAGTATCTTCATCAACACCACCTCTTCTGAAGTAGGATCTGTTACCTCAAAACGGCAACTTGTCACAGCATCAACAACTGAATGCATTGCGCCAGCTACATTTACTGTGTCAAGGTCAAGAATGTCAAGAGCCAAAATTTTGTAAACTGACGACAGCGCAACCCCAGTTATTGGTGCCCCAGTTTCATCAGATTGAATGACATCCAAGAATGGCTGAAGATAGACATTGGGATTGATTGTGTTCCCCTGATGCTTCCATGAGAAGATTTGTTTTCTAAGGGTCTTAAGATTTTGGATCAGCAAATGTTCCAACTGGTCGTCGCCTGCCATATACCGACCTGCCCACCGCACATTTCTTCTCATGACAGCCAAAACTGCGCCCACCTCAGAGTTGATCATGCATGCTAGCGCACCTCTGTTATTGATAGACTCGGCATCTGAAGGCTCTTCTTCAATCGCCTTAATACCAGACTGCAATTTCAGGCGCCCCATACTTATGAAGCCTCCTTAAAACTACTCTCTATATTAATATTGGTCCAATCAATAACAGGTCAGGAAAAGGATCAACTTATAGGAGCCCTTTAGCGTCTCTCATAAAAGACTGAAAAAAAAATAGAAGGAAAAAAAGATCCATTATTATTTACCCCGGAAAAATGTGGAAAGAACCTGGTAAAAACAAGACTATCTGAATATCCTAAAAGTTTCCAAATTATTGTATCATCCTTACTTTGACATCTACAATGTTTCATGAGATAAGACATCCATTCTCGAAATACACTTGAGGGTTCAATTCGAGTGAAAGTGAAAGAAACAATATGAATCAGACCATCCAAAAATTCTAATCCAAAATGGTTTACAAAAATAAGAAACCAAATCCAGGTTATTACCGAAACCTTATTCCCTTAGCAAGAGATCACATAATAAAACAAATCTCCAACTTAAATATATGTAACGTCATTCATACCCAATCATTAATAATTAATCTGATTCATAAAAGGCAAAAGGACTTTTAAAGAAGTACAAACAGCTATCTTTTTTCTTTATTGTTGCTGCTCAAACAGAAATCATCTTTCAAGTTGACCAATGAATCTGTCAGAAACACAATGCAACTAGAAGGCCACTAAAACACTAGCTCTGGTTGTGTGAATTATGCTTTTAACGGCCAACCAGTCAGTCCAAAGTAACTAACTCCCAAATAGCTATAATTTCTCACCAGCAATAAGCCCAACTGTAAAGTAAAGAGAACCGCACAGATGCTGCGAAAAACTATTCTAAACTTTCACAGCATCTCTTCCATTTTGCAACAAAAAACTATTTTTTTCCCATTCCCCATCTCCCCTTTTCTTTCTCTATTGGTTTTTTCCATAAAGCATCAGCTGCCCTTGGTCGGGGATGGGGATCTCCGCCATCCGGCCAACGTCGGGGATCCAAGCCAACCTTTAATGACACCAACCCATCCCGGCAATCTCATCCACCCAGGCTGGTCAATCCACCGACCGGCAATCTAAACAAAATTTTCACTAAAAATTCCACCAAACTCCAACCTTCCAACACATACACTGAACCATAAACCAATAGGTCTGGAAAGAAAGCACACCCAAAAAAAAAAGCACAAAAAAATCGCAACATTTCTCGCCAATTTCCCGACTGATCGATCAATGGCGATCTAAACTAAAATTATCACTAAAAAATTCCACCAAACTTCGACCTTCAAAACATAAAGTACACCATAAACCACCAGGTCTGGAAGAAGAGCGTACCAAAATCACAGCATTTCTCGCCAATTCCACGACTGATAGATCGATCAAATCTCGCAAAAGAAAGAAGAAGAATAAGACGAACCTGAAAGTTCACCTCGGTTGCCTGCCCTGCCCTGCCCTGCCGAGATTGGATCTGGTGAGAGTCGAGTCGGCCTCGGGGACTACCTTCTGACTTGAGCTGGCTCAGGTCTCCTCCTTCCCTCACCCTGGCTGGCTGGCTGGCTCAGGCTCTCCGCTGCTGGAAATGGGGACGGAGAGCGGCCCATTTTCTTTTGGGCTGCTCAGCTTGGGCCTGCCCCCGTTGGGCCGTGTATCCTAAGTAACAAAGTACGGGTATTACTGTTACTTAACAATAATGAAAGACCATTACTATTAGTCCTCTATTTAATTGACAATAATCCTAATTACGAGTCAAAGTCAAACTCGTGGAATTTTCTATGGCAAAGGACTAATACTCTAATAGTAATACAATTAATTCTATTACTCTTCTGATTATCAGGAATGATCATATATACTTCATGGGATAGTACAACTCAATTTGTTCTGGTGAACAAATAGGGTGTTGGGCCTGTTGGTGTAATGGCCAGGGCACACTTCTCTGAATCAGAAGTCTACAGTTGAACTAGTATGGTAAAATAATCATAAAAAGTAAGTTAAAATGTGGATGTTAAAATAAGCAAAGAACACGCAAAATACAGGAAAAAAATGCAGGAAAACCTGTATAATACACATTGAATATTGAATAAAATGGGTACCATACAAAAAAAGATGTGTACTATTAGAGAATGGTTAGTACGACATAAAATACGGCATCGTCTGTGAAAAACAAAAACGGATTGTATGTTTAATACGCATACTTTGTCAGAGTTACTGTGTATCAAGTAGGTCTAAGATGAACCAACTTTTATTTTATTTTTGGGATAAGCAGATGAACATAAACTTTTAGGTGAACTGAACTACCTCGGTTTAGGAAAAACTTAATATGCACCCGAGGCATGGAGCTGTTCGATCTCGATCGATTCAACCACGTTTGTGCCATCAATCGGACGGCTAGCGAGGCTGATCCAAGTTAGTTGAGGCGCATAATAGTCGACTACTTTTTTATAGAAGGTAGATTGTACGTATAACCAACAATTAATAGCCAAATTGCACATTACCAATGGCATAGTTCACAAATATGCACATAACCCCCACGGAAATATAATCAGCTGCGGGGCCGGTGCAGAAGCGTCAACGGTGGTGATCAACAGGGGGCACATGCTAGCACTAAGCCATGTACGCAGGCGGCGATTTTCTGTGTCACAGTGCACTAGCATGTGCGCCATTCATCTCCCATGATCAAGGGCCGATGAAGCTTCACATAGGTCTCCGAAGTTGATACTTTCTGCTCGTGATATTTTAAAACGAAAGTCCAAACAAAGATAAAAGTGGTCTGGCCTTCCCTTCCTCTGTAAACAAAATTGGTTTGCCGATCTTACAAATGAAACATGTATACTAACGATAGCTTAATTAGCCTTTTTTCCCTCATCTGAATTTTCTTTTTCTATCACACAAGGACCATGTTAGAGACATCACCAATGCAACCTCTACCTTTGCTTTTTCAATTTTTAGATACTTTACTCTTCCATATTTATATGGCTCACACTTTCATATTTTATTTGAGTATCTACAAATATATTTAAACTGTCAAGAATACACTTCAGCTCTTTCATAGAGACATTGTATCAATGAATTTTTTGTTGCATATGAAATCACATTTTCCTTTCACTTTCTTGTACAGGGACCATGTTAGAGACATCACCAATGCAGCCTCTGCCTTGCCTACCTTCATACAAACCATGGCCCCCTCTCACTGTCAAGGACAGAAGCTTAGGTTGAACCCAAGTCTGAACCAAGAAGCAGAATTACAGTGCTGCTGCCACTCCGTAGCAACACAAACTAGGCCTACTCGTATCATTTTACTCATTTTCCATTGCTGACAGTCTTCATCAGATATACAGAGAGAATCCTTGTGAGATATTACAAAAAGAGAAGGATCAGTATTGTTGAACCGGAGAAGCTATAGAAAGAAATGACAGCCTGAAAAAGAGATGGACATGGAAATTGACACAGGATGTTCGACTCTTATCAATCAATCCATAGCAGAAGAAACGCATTTCAATTAACTGTTCTCAAATCGTTGTTGCTAAAATCTACAGGGCTACAGTCCCCATGGTGGTCGTTCTACATCAGAACCTCTATAGAACCAATACGAATTTGCCAACCAATGCCAAAGAACATAGATACATGAGGAACCAACCTCTGGTAAGCTAAACCACTTGTTGTAAAATTATATATGTCAGTTACGAGGAAGTCCTCGGGCAATGTTACCTACAATAGAATGAATGCAGTGAGAAAAAAAAAAGAATCTAAATTTGTAGCAGAAGAGAATTTACAATGTACCTTCTTCCCATCTTAAATGGGAATAGGCCACTATAAGGGCAGCTGCCAAAGCGGAATGCATCACCAAGGCCACACTGCGTTGCACAAACAACAGTATGTTAGCAATAGAAAACCAGAAAAAGACAATTTTCACTCAAAGAAAATGCAGACTCCATACACTGCCACATGC
Organism: Houttuynia cordata; assembly: GCA_039654745.1. Taxonomy (NCBI): domain Eukaryota; kingdom Viridiplantae; phylum Streptophyta; class Magnoliopsida; order Piperales; family Saururaceae; genus Houttuynia; species Houttuynia cordata. Next base: position 3,504,494 of record CM077508.1, on the reverse strand, counting down.
TGACTGAGGATTATTCAGCTTCTCCTGGGTGAGGCCAATTTTGACGGGCTCCTCTGCCTCTGCACGACCACAGGTGCAGTTCTTGCAGGCTTTCCTAGTGCTTCCAACTTCACAATCACCCTCTGCACAAAATAGATTTCTCAATTGTGATCCACACTAATGAAATAAAAAACAATAGATTCATCAAATATATCACCCTTCACAGACCAATTGGTAATTGAGGCTTCTTGTAGTCTTCCTCGGTCAAAAGGCTATCCTCATCAATCAAATCTGAATCATCATCAATGACTAATTGGGGTAGAATTTTATTTCCCTTGTTGATGGAAAATGACGAATCAATATTCCAAGTTGGTTTCCTGATTTTATCTGCATCACAACAGAAGAATGTGAAAAATTAATCAGACCCAAAGTAACAAGAACTCATCACTGCAACTCGAATGACTTACACTGATATGACTTATGCTGATAGAATGAGAATCTTCCACATCTAGAAATCCAGCTAGGAGTAATTTGCGTTTAATGAAAGATCTAGGCTGCAACATTAAGATATAATACAGAGATTACAAATTAAATACTCCCTCCGTTCCAAAATACTGTATACATTTGAGAAAATTCTCATTTTTATTGGACCATAAAGTCCACTAGGAAATCACATGACTTCCTCTCCCTTATATCCCATCCAACTCGTATGATCGTTTATGAACAAACTTTTAGTCAATCCTTCTAAATCTCCTCTAATTTTGGAAAGAGGAAGTCACGTGATTTGGCAAAATGTACACAGTATTTTGGAATAATAATATTTCCAAATGTACATAGTATTTTGGAACGGAAGGAGTAGAATTTATAACATACCTGTTACTAGAACATGACAAATTGACAATTACTTCTGAATACCTTGTCCAAGTTCTCGATCAAAGGGAAAACGTCTGGACTAAGATTATCCCGCCAGGTTTCAATAGTCTGACGAACTCCCCAAACCACTTCTCACCAAGAGATCCAGGTTGTTTCATTATAACAACAATGACACTCGGTGAAGGTTCAACAGCCAACTGCTATGTTGAAAAAACAACCAAAATAAGCAAATAACATAGTGAACTTATAACCACAAAAATCTGGAGGCAGACATTGTTACTTAAAGCAGAAGCTTGGGTCATAATAAGAGTGTCATTTAGATCACACACTTCAATTGCAGCCTCCCTTATGGTAGTCAAAACTGACTTGATCGAAGCAAATGACATAATTGCTTGATCTTTAAGAACCATAGCAGTTCCCTTCATCGGAGTATTCTCATCAATATTAGCATCTGAAGTAAAGCGGCTTGTCCACACGTAAAGAAGATCTAATCGAAATCACTCTAAAAACGTGCATTTATAGTAATTTCATTACAGCTGAAAGTGGATCAACTAATAAATTCAACACTGCAAATATCTCATACAAAAAGGAAAAGTCCACGTAACCAGAAAAAATTTATAGAACTTAACAACATGAAATGCATAAATCGAACAGAGTAAAGTGACACAAGGCATTAATATTTGATAAGCACTTCAGTAACTTTACTAGTGAGCATAAATATTACTTCAGTAACTTTTATTTAGTAACTTTATTTCAATAAGCACTTCTGTAGTAACAAATAAAAGAAATCACTAGTGAAACCTTAGTAAACCCTAAGGAATAACTTTAATTTTTCCCACGAGAAAAATACACCTGATAAATTAGTAAAGAAACTTCATGAATTTCTTTTGGTAATGGATTAGGGAAGACCCATTTACATATTTATAGACTCTGAACAATAATCCTAATTGACATAGGATATACTCTAAACTATAGTCCTAATTGACATAGGAGTCTAGTCCCGGGAATCCAACTAATTAAAGATATTAATCTTAATCTAAGTAGAAAAGGATCATAACATTCCACCAACGTTTCCGCATCACCTCGTCTTCGAGGTGCTCTTGTCTTACTGCATCGAAGGCGAGAATGCGAAAGACTCAACTTCAGCAAAATGTGTTAGGTCCACGAAGGCTCATGTAGACGAATTGTGTGCTGAACTTGAATTCACAAAGGAGTGGACCCTGTTTGGCGTACAATATACCGTCGAGAAAGCTATGAACCAATAATGGGCCACACCAAAAACCTGTTGCAAATTTTTTTTTAATATTGTTGAACCAACCCGAAGAATAGACGTGAACCAAGTTTGAACCAGCCCAAAAGAGTATGTTGTTGAACCATCTTGGTCTGGTCCACTGCAGACCAAACCAACAAAAAGAAAGTTTGTTCGGTCATCTTCCTCAAACCAGATTACCTGAGCGGCGGGAGGAAAGCTGACGGTGGTGGTCGGAGGCATAATCGCAGGTGGAGGTAGGAGGCGACTGTGACGTCTTCTCCGTGGCTTCGAGCAGGAGGAGGCTGCAGCGTAAGTGGATTGGTGGCATCGCCGAAAGGAGGGGGCTTTGGTGGAGGCGGAGGCCCATGCGGCGGCGGCAACACGACATCGTTGGTGGTGTGAATCTCATTCTCATTGATGGCCGTCTCGGGCCGCAGTTTCTCGACCCTATGGAACTGGTGCATGGCTGCAATCAGTCGCGACTTGGGGGGGGGGGGGGGGTGGCAGGATGCACGGGGCCCAATCGACGAGAACAGATGAGGCGGTGGAGGTGGTGGGGCCAAGCGAAAGGATGGTGTCGCCGGCCATAAAGGGCTCAATGAAAGGGCTACAAAGGTGCCACCTTTTTGCGTGGGTAGACCTGAAGGGGGTGATTTGGGTGTCGGTGGCGGCGTAGAGTTGAGAAGAAAGCTCTCGGCGGCGGTGGGCACGGTCATGGGGCAGACGTGCAGAGGAGGTTGCGGTGCTGGTTGGTACGGATGTAAAGACTCTCACCTTTGAACTGGTTTATTTTGATTTTAATTATCGGTTATCTTGTGGTTTAAGTGTTTTTCGATTTAACTCGGTTGTTTTTGAAAAAAAATGAGTTTATAAAGGTTTTACTTCACAAACATGAGTTTTAAGTGATTTTGGACCAAACCTACATTTTTAGGATTTTCTGATTTTTTCACCAATTTTTCAAAAATTAGGGTTTGACGGGACCCCTGCAGGTCCCGCCGTTAAAAATTAGGTTTTTATGACCAAAATGCCCCAGATATTAAAGAAAGTTATTATAAAAATTTTTAGAATTTTTTGGACTTAATTTCGGTTTAAAATTGCCAAATTTTCTAATTTTAGCCCAAAACCCTATTTTCACCCAATATATTTCTTAGGGTTACCCAACTTTTTCTATAAAAGTAAAGTGTTGTGCCCTTTCCCAATTTGGGAATAGGCTTGGCTGGGAGATTAGGAGCCTCTTTCCCCATTGCTTGAAAAGGAAAAGATTAAATGTATTTAGCCTAATCCTTGCCTAATTTCTTTAAAGTTTTCTTAATCATTCCTTAATCTTGATTTCTCTATTTTTCAATCCATTTTGAAAGCATAAAAATCACTATTTTATATCTCTTCTCCAAGCCCTAATCTTGAAAATCTTATTTTTATGTTTCCAAAGCTTTAGATCTAAGGTTTTCTTTTCATAATCAAGGCTAAATCGTGATTAGTAGTGTATTATCATAAAATCGTATTTTTGGAAGGTGTTGGAGGTGATTGAAGGTTCATTATTATCAAGTCAAGGTAATGGGTTCTTCAATCTCAGCCTTATGTAGTAAAAATCTCGTTTTGAATGATTTTATTGAAACGAGTTTTTGTATACTTAGTCTCTAATAGTAAGTTTAATATGTGTTAATCTCATGCCTCTATTTCTTATGGTTATATCTTAGAATGATCTAGATTAGTGTTCTGAAAGGTTTTGTGGGTTTTTAATGATGTTTGATACTTTGGATGAATGTTTAAAAATATGTTAATAGAGTCTCGGTTTTGAATACTTGGAAATTGAAGAGATGACACGTGATCGATCGGCACTATTCACGATCAATCGTTTTCTCGGTTTGTCTTTGTAACCCAATTTTCAAATGGTCATAACTTTTTACTCCGAACTCTGAATTGTGCGTGGTTGGTGGCGTTGGAAAGATGACTTCTTAAAATTTAGTATGAAGTTTGAATCAATCCAATCAGAGATCTTTGCACGAAGTTATGAAGATTAAAACATTAGAGTCATTTTTTACCTCATTTCTGCATCTTACTCTTGTTTTTCTACAAAACCAAAAACTACATTAAAGTACCACTAATTCTAATCAAACACCAAAATAAACATAGGTTAAAGGGCTTATGAAATGCATAATTCATGTGTAGATCATATGGCTTATGAGTAATTGAGGTGATTATGTTATAGTTTATTGTATGGTAAAATAGCATGCTTGTAGGAGTAAGCCTTCAACTCTACATGGATAGATTTAAGCTTGATGATAGAAATTGCTTTGATTTCGGTTTGGAATCGTTATTTTGGAAGGTATTTAAGTATGCAAATATTGTTCAAATGAGTTTATGTTGAAGCATGAATCATGTGATTAGAATATGCATGAGTATACACACACATGGGAATCTATTATGAGATTTTAGTTGATTATGCTTTGATTATGATGCATGAGGGGATGGATTGGGATCACGTTCTATGTGTTGACCCACGTAAGATTGCTTACGGATGTATCATGATAGCATGCATCATGTATCGGACTTCATAGATGAAGTTTTATCGTTGTTTAAACGGAATTGATCGATTGTATGCAATGTGTGAGATTGTATGCGGGATTAATTGATCGATGGATTAATCAAAACTTGGTTGATCCGAAAGGACTCCCTCCTGGAACAGGTTCACTCCCCGAGTTGAGTTTGATTGAGATATATGCCTTGCGGAAATTTAAGAGGTCAAAAACCGGACACTGAGCACCTGGGTGGTAGGCTCTTGTGCACCGGCTACCACGTGTTCTAGTTTATATGTGAAGAGATTCGGGCTCTCCCACGCAAGAGACTGCCCAGGGTGAGCACACCTGCTCTAGTTTCTCTATGTGAGATTCAGGCATCCTTGGCCAGGATTGTCCAGGGCGAGCAGCTTGTTGGGATTGACCACCCTCTTGTTCCTGTGTAGGAACCAGACCATGATACGCCTTCGTGGCCTTGATTGTGTCCCGCCTTCGTGGCAGATTGTGTTACTCCTTGATGGAAGCATTCACCATTATGATGATACATACTTATTGCGATATTATGACTACCGAAGCTCCGACAGTGGGAAGGGAAGCGGCTCGAGGCGTGGGTGGTGGTCCGGCGAAAAACTGAGAATTGCCCGGGCCCAAAAAGCCACCACTTTGGGTGGATTGGAGAGCAGACAACTAACCCGGTAAAGAAGTCACCGGAAAGGATGCAGCTGCCACGACGCCGGCAAACTGAGGGATGGGCGCAGTGCCAGCGAGCCAAAAGTGGGTGATTGGAAGAACACCGGTGTTGAGTCCGCTGCAAAGGAGCCTGACAACATTATGCCCCGCCAAGGTGACATGCCGGGAGGCTGCAATTGCGCGCTGGCGGAGGAAATTCGGTGGCGAAAACAGGGTCGGGAAGGTGCTGAAGCTCGGAGAAGTCAATACAGAAAGGTGATGCAAGTAGAGATGGATCTCCTCAAAGCGACGATCATTCTCCTGCTGGCTCGCATCGAACGCATGCTTCAAATCGGTAAATATTCTATCTTGCTCTTCCAATTGGGTAATAGCGGCAGCAAAGGTGGGTTAGGTGGGAACCGAGGGTCGACTGCTCCGATACCAATGATATAGACCGTAATCTACATGAGAATCCATCATAGGAGAAAGAGTATGATTAGGGTTAAGAAACTAATATTAAATTAGTAAATAAACTTCATTAATTTCTTTTGGTAATGAATTAGGGAAGATTCATTTACATATTTATAGACTCTAAACCATAATCCTAATTGACATAGGATCGACTCTAAACTATAGTCGTAATTGACATAGGAGTCTAGTCCTAAGAATCTAATTAATTAAGAAAACTATTCTTAACCTAAGTAGAATAGGATCATAACAATACCTCACAAGTCACAGGTTATAATACTTCTACGACACCTCTGGTTGCATCAACTATGTCAAACTCATAAATTTTTTTTATACATGGTAAGTCTACTTCAAAAACATATGAAACAAGCAAGCAGGAGTTTGATAAATGGTCATTACATCCTAACACTAATTTGTAAAGGAATTCAATAAATAACATTAAAAAATGTATATATCCGAACTGAAGAATTCGAACCCAACAATTAGATAATGTTAGATGATGTTCAGAAAAAATCCCACATTCATCATATTAAAAACATATGCAAGACCCTCCCTCCATTCTACCTTATGTTGCCTCTTTCACCATAAAGTAAGGGATTAATCAAAACAAAAAACACTAATATCAAAATGTATTTTATGATACAAAAACTCAGTCTCAGGTACCACTTAGTTGGGGTAATATATAGATTTCAGAAATAGCTGAAATGAGAAATCAATTGAAGAAAAAAAAGTGCCGCACAAATCCTTGTATGAACAGTTGGACACCCATTCATCCTCCAGTTTTTTTTTAACTATATTATATAGTTTTCCTTTTGCCTTTAATCTCAATTTCACCCAATCTGCCTCTCATTTCAAAAGCTAATGTGCTCTGTAAATTAATATGAAGTTAACTAAAAATGCAAATGACAACCGAAAGCGAACCTCGTTACAATTAAGAGCAAATATATGATATAGCAATCTAAATCGTCCCCTCATATATAAAGTGCAATAAACCAACAACTGTAATTTTTGTATAACATAGCCACACTGTGATAATGTTTATTTGTTGGGAACTACTAGTGTGGTAATCTTTATTTAGATGATACCTCTCCAGGAATGCACTTTTCCTTCAGGTGCACTTATCTAGAGTTAGTTTTTGGTTTCATGTCAATCAAAAAATGGCTTCTCAGTTTTGCGATTCAGGGGCCGTTTGGGGCGTGATTAAAAGCAAAACATCCAGCTGAAACACCTCAGGAGGTATTTCAGCTGGATGTAAAAATCCACATGGATGCTACAATATATATCCAATATCCAGTCGGGATATTTTTGCAATAATCACGCCCCAAACGGCCCCTCAGAAATTCAGAATTTCATATTAAAAAATATCAGATTCAGTTTCAGAAATTCAGATAAATAAGTTTTCAGAGGGCCCGTTTGTTTGACCTGAACCTGAATCAGCCATATGAAAATTCTGAAAAGCCATTGATATGAAATTTTGATATATGAAAAAGCCATTCATCTGAATCCTGACCACTCTCCCACTTCATGTGTACAAAAGCCAGCCACCACCGTCGATTCACCTTACGGCTCCATGGCCATCTCCATGGCCGTCGCCGCCGCGGCCCTCCTCTCCGCCGCTCCCACTTTCGCTCCTCTCCTCCCCTTCCACCACCATCTCACCTTCCTCGCAGGATGCACCCAAACTCAGCTGCCAACCGCCAGGATGGAGCACCCACGACGACCCTCCTGATGTTCGGACGTTCTACGTCGACTCCGTTGTTGGCTACACCATCATCAACAGGGTGACCGGTTGGGACGAGAAGCGGCGGGAGTGGCTCCAGTAAAAGAGAAAGAAAGAGATGGATTGTTGAAAAGATTCCCAATCTGAGTCTGAGAGACAAAGAGATTGTCATGGACCACAATTACAGTTCTTGAAGGGACGATCACTGACACTTTCTCAACTCCTTCCAATGCCTTACAATCTTCTCAATAAGAGGGACCTCCGAAGAGCAGCAAAGACCCAGTGCATCAAAGTAGCTCTTTTGGAACTTCACTCCTTTGGCCTTGTCTTCATTAGCCATTTCCTCTCTTCACTCTGAGAAAGATCGATGCTTTTAACATGTTTTAATTTGGAAGGCTGAAAAAGAAGCAACACTCAAAGTTAATTGACTTGAACTCAGAGTGAGATCATGAAATGATTTCCTCCCTGGCGGCCAGGGCGGAGGAACGGGTGCTACTCCTCTCCGGCTCCCAGACCGGACCATGCCGGGACCCGGTCAGCAACCACCTCCTCCTCTTGTTCTTCAAGAAAAAGGTCGGCCATTGCCGCATAAATGGCTGCCAGGTCTTCTACAACGCCGCCCTCCTCCAGACCCACATGTTCTCCTTCTGGGCCAAACACCCGATGGTGCGGGCGGTCATGGTGGCCCACTCGGCGGCGGAGTGGATCTGGTGGGTCGATTCCGATGCCACCTTCACCGACTTGGACTTTCGCCTCCCGCTCCACCTTACAAGAACTACAACCTGGTTGTCCACAGCTGGCCGGACATGGTCTACGACTAGAATCCCGCGAGCTGGACTAGCCTCAATGTCAGTGTTTTCCTCATCCAAAATTGCCAGTGGTCGATAGACCTCATCGATCGCTGGGCCGCCATGGGCCCTCAGTCCCCCGGCAACGTCGACTGGGGGAAGACCCTCCACGCCGCTTTCCCCGACAAGATCTTCCCGGAATCCGACGACCAGTCCGGCCTCCTCTACCTCCACCGAACCATGAACAAAGCTAGTTTCTCCAACAAGGTCTACTTGGAGAACGAGTTCTACTTCGAGGGCTACTGGCTGGACATCGTCGGCCGGTTGGCCAACATCAGCTGACAGTATGAGGAAATGGAGAAGGAGGATATACGACTGAGGAAGCGGCAGGCTGAGGCAGTGCGGGCTGAGCGCAGAAAGACGAGACAGAATTAAGACGTTTTCAGAAAATTCAGATGGATTTTTTCATCTGAATTTCTAGGCTCTTTTGTATACATGGCTGAATTCAGGATAGAATTCAGATACTTAAACAAATGGGCTGAAAAGCCCAAAAAAGCTGGGCTTTTCAGCCACTTATTCAGTTCAGATCTTAATAAGAGAAAACAAACAGGCCCTCAGATTAAGAAATGCTATCCCAATGGTAATCTACATTATGGAAATTAAAATTCAAATAAATGTTCACCCTTTCTTCCCCATCAAAAGCACAAGTGTTCTCTGCTTTTTTTTAAAAAAAAACAGTTTGCCAACTGATGCATGGAAGCTCTGTGATGCAAAACGTCTCTACGGCATCACAAACATAGGACATCCCAAAGCTGCAAACTTGGCGCAGTGAAGTTGAACTTTACTGCATCACCAACAGAGGCTATTCCCAAGCTGCAAACTTAGTGGCCGTTTGGGGCGTGATTAAAAGCAAAATATCCAGACTGGATGTTTTGCTACCGTGTAGCATCCATGTTTTTTTTACCTCGTGGAGGTGTTTCAGCTGGATATAAAAAAAAATATGGATACTACAGTGGATGTACAAAATCTACTGTGGAGGTTTTGCAATAATCACGCCCCAAACAGCCCCTTAAGCTCATCATTGATACCCACCAATGCAATAAGTCATTTTGAAAATGTAACTCATGTTCAAATTCTATTTACGCTTTTTGGACAGAGGGAGTATGTGCTAACAGAGTACATAGACACCCACGAGACCCTAGCTTGTTAGGTGATTCGGTGACATACGCAGCCAACTTGGAGTCCAAAATATACTGAAAATTTTCTCAACATTTAAACATGTTTCCACATTAAACACTGTGCAAACTACAACTTCCAAAATTAAAAAATATCATTTGGTAGCCAGGTCAGTAAAAAGGGGGTTTCCTATTGCCTAAAGAATAAACAAGTTTAAATCATTTATTTGACAACTCCTCCTCAAGTCATATTTGCCCACTTGAATCAGTGTAGGGATAGGGGTTATGAAATGAGGTTTGTGTATCAAGCCATTCACCACCTTGTGTCATGCCAAGATTCATAGCTTCATGAGCATGAGATGTATGCCTAATTTATTCCAAAGAGAACTAACAACATCAATAAGAAGCCTTTAAATAAAATGCAAGCTGAGTGCTTAAACTTATTTTCAACTGGGTGAACGTTGGGGTTCGTTGGATGCAAGTATGATGGACAAATCATCTTTTTCATTATCAATGACAAACATTCTCTTCAATTTTCTACTTGACATATTTCTTTAAGAACTCCTACTTACACTTTTGCCATCATTTGCAAAGCTAGACATTTGGGCTTCTTTTTCTAAAAATAGCTCACATATACACACGAGATACAGGATATATAGAACATTTGTTGCGTGAAGTTGTCCTCATTAATGGGTAGTATATGTAACACCCAAAAAATTTGTGTGCTTACTAAAATTGATTTATCTAAAAATATTAATTTTGATGCTTGTTTTGTTATGTTTTGCACTTTGGAGTTAAAGTATGTGAAGAGAGCTTTCCAACGCCACCGACGGTGCGCAAATCGGAGTTTGGAGCATAAAGTTATGTTAGTTTGAATTTTGGTACGCAGTCGGGGTATGCGATTGATCGCCGGGATATGCGATTGATCTGGCGGGTTACGCGATTAATCGTCGGGGTACGCAATAGATCGCAACGGCATTGAATACGGAAATTGCGTTTTGAGTGGATTTTCTTGAGAAAAAGATAACAAATCCTAACCAAACTTGGAGAGGACGTTCATGAGGAGATTTTGGAGGATTTTAGAGGATTCCTATTGGTGGAAAGAGTCCATAATTTAAAAGGAATTATTTAAGAAGAGATTTCCCTAAACTCTATATAAACCCATGAGAGGGGAGTGCTTGTGGTATTCATATCAAACCCTAGCTTGTGCTTTTCTCCTTCCCACGTTCACCCTTCTCCTAAGCCTCTTCTTGTTGTGAGTCTTCATCAAAAGCTTGGAGCGGAGGCATCGCTACAAAGCGAAGAAGGCGAACGACGCGTAAAGGGCGAGACTTTTGTGAAACTAAGAGTAGGATGATTTTACCACTATTCTTTGTGATTTATTTCAATCATATGAATGTTTATGATTCAAGTTCTGATGTCAAATATGTGACCTTGTTTGGGAATGAATATGTGTGGTATTTCTATTCATGAGTTGATTATGATCATGCTCTTATATATGAAGATGTAGGGGTCAATTGATATATGATATGTAACATGATAAAAGGGTATACTTTGGTAATTCTAGACAATCTTAGGATCTATAATTTATCTAGGAGGGGAGTATGGTTGTCTGTTAATAATATATTATCACCTAAAATGTGTTATTAAGTAAGATAATCGAGTTTAATGAAGAGTCTTAATCTCGGCCAGAACTATTTCTGTGCTAACAGTCTGTAGTAAATAATTCATAACTAATTCAAATAAACTCGAAAAAATATTCCGTCTATTGGGTTAGAAACTAGACTCAAAGGACTATATACAGTAAAAATTTCAGAGAGTAATTCAATCTGTACTGATGCTAGGAACAGCCGGAATTCAACTAATATGTAAAAATAGAATACTGTAATTAGGGTAAAAGTTGGAGAAACTTTAGCAAAACATTACCCTATGCTAAAATAAGTATACTATGAAAGTAATATGTGTTATGCATGATCTTCCAGAAAGAATTACAGTAGAATGGACTAAGTATAATCCTTTAATATCATGGGCTAAAGGTGGGTAGTTTGGTGTTTAGTAAGTCCTATGTGTTTCACTGTTGATATTGACTAGATTGTATTTTTAATTGGAAGCAGAACCATCATTCTCTTTGACTAAAGTCTTAAACCTTGAAGTTTGGATCAATGTTTCTATGACCGAGTTGAGTATTGGAATAGTTCCACTGATGTTAAAGCAATGTGTGACACTTATGTTGTTGACACTTTAATTTAATACTTCTATGGTTAGTTGTGTGACGATAGAGATTAAGTAATCTCATTGGTACTCCTTTAGTGAGTCAGACTTTTGAAAGAGTATCGAAACCTTTGTTGTACTTCTTTCATGAGCTAGTTATCAGAATGCATATGTTCTTTATAGAGGATACTTTTCCTTCGAGTAAATAGTTACATCAGAGATTCGTTATAAGGACCTTGTGTGATTTTGCCCAAGAGAGGTAAATTAGTTTCTCAGGATGAGAGATGGGAAGTCTCAATAGTACCTGAGTGAAAACATTCGTAGTATGCTGGTAAAAGCCATAATAGACTCCGTCCAGTTGAGAGTTGTAGAATACTCAAAAGCACTTGGATTAGAAGAGACTCTGTCCGGTTGAGAGTTGTAGAATACTCAAAAGCACTTGGATTAAGAGAAACTCAGCCAGGGTGAGAGCTAATGATACTCAATAGCCCCTGTGTTAAGAGAAACTCAGCCAGGGTGAGAGCTAATGATACTCAATAGCCCCTGTGTTAAGGGAAACTCAGCAAGGGTGAGAGTTAATGATACTCAACAGCCCCTGTGTTAAGGGAAACTTAGCCAGGGTGAGAGTTAATGATACTCAACAGCCCCTGCGTTAAGAGAGATTCAGCTAGGGTGAGAGTTAATAATACTCAAAAGCCCCTAAGTTAAGAAATTCAGCTAGGGAGAGAGTTAATAATACTCAAAAACTCCTAAGTTAAGAGACCCTACCAGGATGAGAGCTAATAAGACTCAAAAGTCCCTGTGTTAAAAGAATATATCTTTGGACCCTTGTTAGGTTCCCGCCCAAAAAGAGGCATTCCATAAGTATTGATAGAGCCAGTATTCTAGACATGACAGAGGGTTCCAAGGAGAGAACCTCTAGGATAGTTTGGCAAGAAACCACATGGAAGTGGTGATATATGAGAGTGAGAGTTGTAGCTCCATACGCTTGTGATAGTTGATGTAGCGACCGTAAATTATTAAGATAAATTTTTCCTTGCTAAATGGGATTAAATTTGAATTCGGGAAATTTCATTAAAAATAAAAAATTTGAAGTTTTCCGTCAGAACCGATCGATCGGCTTCGAACGGCTTCGATCGGTAGACGATCGACCGGCTTCGTAAGGCATCGATCGCGAGACGATCGATCGCGTTATACGTACCGATCGATCGCCAGTGAAATTGCGATTCCCGAGGCAATTCCGTTGGGAAACGTTTTTGACTGATTTTGGGGGATTTCTTTGGGACGTATCTTGCCTGTTTTACCTGTCTAAGGGGTTCTAAACTCAGTAGTTTGGGTTGTAGTCAAAACCCTAATTGTTATCTTTTTGGAAATCCTTTTAATGGGAGATTTAAATTGCCTAAAATTATAGTAAATTTGGGCTGAACGTGGGACACTCTTTTGGGAGGTTGAATGGGCCTCTCTTGTGCTTATAGTTGGCCCAAGAAGAGTCCTTAAAAGTTTTGCTTCTACTTAGTAAGTTACCTAAGTAAATTGGTAACTACTTAAGAGGAGATAAGATCCTATCTTAATTGCAATCAAATCAGAATATTTTGTGGTTAGTGGAGATCTCAATCTAGAGATTTGGATGGGCTGGGTTTGATTTTGGCCCTTGGATGAAGTGGAGACGGACGGTGGAGATTTGGGAGAAAAATCTATATAAACCCTAGGAAAAAGGGGCGCCCATCCCTTTGGGAACCGGCAGCCCTCTTTTCCTTTTTCTTTGGTGATTTCTTCTCTCCCATTTCGTTCTCCCCCTTCTCTCCTAACCCTCAGTAAGCCTCTTCAAGTAGAGTGTGCTTTGGTGGTGGTTCGGTTCGTGTGGAGATCGCAAAGAAGCGGGTTTCGTTTCAAACCGGTTCACGTGCAGATTAGTACCGGTTCTTTTGTAAGATGCTCTTTTTCTCACAGCATATTTGCATGAAAGTTTTGATCTTTATGTTGAGTACCACGTGCTGATGATGTGTGACAAGTTTGACTTATTTTCGTTCGGGATTAATTGTCCTAATTATTGATATCTATTCAATTGTTGCATACCGATCTCTTTATTGTTGTGATTTTCGCATACACTATTCGATCAAGACATCCCCGAGGTATACCATTCTTTTGCTACACTTTGGATCATGTGTTTGCTGTCTATTCCTACTGATTATACCATGTTTCGGGTGGTTTAAGGTTCTGGTCATGAAAAGTTGTTATCTTTCTTGAAATACATCAACCGATGTCATGTTCTTGCATGCTTTGACCTAATCAATCTAACTTGTGTCTAATCCATGTGTTTCTCATCCAAAAGCAGCAATATTTCAGATTTGAATCCTCTGGTATGTGGCGTCCTTGTGTGTCAAAAGTTGTACTTTGTGTTGTGGTTCTTTGTCCGAATAAAGTTGTCCACTTTAGGTAGTATATGCCTTAATTGATATGATATATGAGTAATATGATTATCTAGATGAGACTAAAGGATGTATTGATAAGAGAAAGTGTAAATCCTTGATGGAGCATTGCTCGTGGACCATAAGACCTCTCTAATGGATCTGACCAGGAGCCGAGGTGTCCTGGAATAGTTGTCCAATTCGCGGGTTAATGTGCCATTAAGACTAATTGGTAAAACAGTTTTTAAAAGAGACTTGTAGGCTGATTAATATATATTTAATGGTCTGACCAGAAGCTAATAAAGGCCTATTATGATGTGGTGTTGAGTCTAAAAGACTTGGGTTAAGGTTAGGATTAGTGAAAACAAGTGAAAATTGAGGGATTACTAAATATAGTGCTCTCGGCCAGGATGTATCCTGCACCAACAGACTGCACTCTAAAATCCATAACTAATTGTAGAGAATTCAGAAAATTATTCCGTAAATTGGGTAATGACCTGCGGACATAGGGCTGTCTGCCATAAAAATTTCAGAGACTTTTAAGTTCTGTGTAAGTCGGGATAAATCCGGGAATGGGGCTGTTGTGTCTATAATAGTGACCTTTCTCGGTTATAAATAAAACGCTACGCTAAGACCATATATATATATGATATCACACAAGTAGGGTACTATGATATAAGAATCCCAGAGGGTACTTATGATAGTATCATGAATGCAGTATTGTCTTTATACCAATCACTGAGTTCGTCAATGTTCTCCTCGCGGTGCCTAACATCGCGTATCTTCTATTATTGAAGCCCTAATGACAGGTTAGAGTTATCCTTTTCTATTCTACCAGTAGTAAGCTTTTGAGTCACCTTAAGAGTCGTGAGGACCAGGGATGGCCTTGATTGAAGTAGTGTATGGTGATGACATTGGAAGAGTCTATACCGAAGAGTTCAGTTTCGAGTCAACCCGTGCTTAGGCACATACCTGCTATTGGTTAACCTCATGAGAGTCTGTCACTGTTGAATGCTGAGAATTTCAGTGAACTCCTCTGAGAGTCTTATTGACAAAGATTGTGAATTCATGAGAACACCATGTTGTGTAGACAGATCCAGTTCCATGTAAACTGCTTCTCCGCCAAGAGTCTTGTTGATACTCTTAGGTTGGATCATAGTATGCTCACGAGCCATAGCTAGACCCAGAGTGGTCTCCGATGATTATGAACCTCTGTAGTTCAGCCGATGACGGCAACGCGTGCGCTTTAGATTGTTAGACATTACGGAAGGTCTGCAATCTCCGCCCATTGTGCCCGTAAGCACCAATGGGGCCAGCATCCCTAGACGCTTGGCCGGGTTCCTACGTAGAACCTCTAGGATGTTCTGGTATTGAAGTCCATAGAGGAAGTGGACTGATCAGAGAGCAGAAATTGACATTTTCGACACATTGGTTGTTCCGATCAGATATTTTGCCTATCTCCTTACTCGTTGGAAGTCTGGAGTCATATTGTTTATATTGATTCATTTTACCCTGATCAGTGAGAGTTGTCAGGTGTTGTAATTTTCCAGGTAAGTAAATCCTGTGTTCATTCTGTTCTGAGTCATTGGACCTGATTATCATTGAGTTATCTTATTGCCTTTATTTTCTGTGAGTTTTTCTGGCATCCTACTGAGTATTTCCTCTGGAATACTCACGCATCTTCTGATGCAGGGCGTAGAGCTGAAGAGGCGTGATCAGCATCCTTTTGGACGTGGAGGTTGGTACTCGTAGGAGTCGTGAAGGCTTGTTTGCGTAGAATTTACTTTGCTATTTGTTGGATGTTTATCTTTTTCTGGATAGTTGTGGCCTGCGTGTCACTCAGTTATTATTTTGTTTTCGTAAAAATACTTGGCACTTAGTAAGTCAGTAATTTCGTTTAGTTATTTCAATTCTTTTGAACGATTGTTTACGTCATCATGATCCTGCTATTCCCTTTTATGTTTTGGGATTTGTGGTGATGAATCGAGTATTCGGTCCGTCCCAGGTTTCCTACCCTTGTAACCATCATTGGATTATCGCTTCCGCGCATATCAGGGTTCTGGAAATTTGGGGCGTGACAGTTGAAGTCTCTGTTAATGATGTTTTTCTTATGCACTCTCAATGTTTGGATAATTGATTAATTATATTATCTCCATACATTCTAGCTGTTTTGGAGTCTTAGTGACTGATGATGATTTCTGGTAATGCGATTCCTTATATTGGGTATTGATATTACTGATTTATCAGTTGTTGTTGAAATCTTATGCATTGTTATATATTGTATCTTTTGTATTTGTGTGGGTTTTGCATCCTACTGGGTATTTCTTCGGAATACTCATGCATCCTGTGATGCAGGCTTGGATAAAGATTAGATTTGGAGAACATTGCAGCAGAAGGAAAAGCTCAAGAATTGCAGTCAGAAAGATTCAAAGTTTATGTTGCTTTTGAAATAAATAGCTGTGACATTAATGGCCTGTGTGCCAAGAAGTTTTAGTGATTTTGTTAAGAGATTTTAATGACTTTTATTTTGGGATAATTTGAGATTAAGAATTTTTATTTCATATGGTTTAATGATGTTGATTCATATGACTGAGTGGGTTTCAATTACACATCCTTTTGAGATGTTGTGGTTGACTGGTGAATGGGTATTCAGTTGCGTTCCCAAAATTCGGCTTCAAGAATTTCTCACCTAAGGGTCGACTTCCGCACTCCGTCAAGGCTTGAAATTTCGGGGTGTGACAGTATATATGGTGACCGTTATTCCAAAAAGAGGCATCTTATACTTGGGCTCCGTTTGGTTGCAACTTCTTGGAGTAGAAGAAGTAGAATCTAGAGTATTCTGTTTTTTAGATTTTTATAATGAAGTGATGTATGTTTGGTTAAAAATAAGTAAAAATCAGCTTTTTAGTGAGTAGTCCGTTTGGCAACATAAGCAGAAAGCAAATTCCGAAATACGAAGTTATAAAATTACCCATGAATAACTCCCTCCCTCCCATTCTGCAATAGCAGAATTACCCAAAATTACCCATTCTGCGGTAGCAATAACTACCTACAAGAAAAATTCGAGCTTTTACCAGAATCTTTGGTGACGTTAGCTCCCCGTTAAACACCATTGTATAACTTACAAATTACTCTCTACATTACTTTTAAACAATTTTTGAAGGGATTTCTGTAAACACATAACTCTAAACAACTTTGGAAAGGAATACTGTAAGCCTAGATAGTAGTAAGTACTTAGTCCTTTTCTGTAATTAATCAAATTATTCTGGAGCCTAGAAGAACCATTTTTCTGTCATTACCATGGTCTAAATTTATTTTAGACAAGCAAGTAATTTTGCTAAAATAAGAATAGGCACATTGCAAGCAAATGCTTTATTCTGTTTTATTCATGAGTAGGCCATCATCAAATGTAAAGAATTATAGATCAGAACAACAATGTCACTTGTCAATAGTCCATGTACAATAAAGAATAGATAAATTAAGAATTAGCTTATATGTGTAAATGGGACGAAGTTAGCAGCTTGAGAGGAAATCGGCTTCTCTTTTGTGATCCTCATCGAATGTGTGATCTACCAGCCATTGACCAAATTCCAGTATCACAAACAGGTGCCTGGAGCAAAACAGTATTATTACTTGCTTTGGAAGAAGGAACACTGAGAAGTACTGGTGGAAATTGATATCTTTTTACTGTTGTTTTTGCTGATGGAAAGACGTTCCAAAATCTAAGTGTCTCATCCCCTGCTCCTGTTACTACTGTCTGCAATATGATGGAAATCCATGAGTAATCATTTGAAGTTGCAACCTGTTAAAGTTCAT
This sequence comes from Houttuynia cordata, assembly GCA_039654745.1. Classification (NCBI taxonomy): domain Eukaryota; kingdom Viridiplantae; phylum Streptophyta; class Magnoliopsida; order Piperales; family Saururaceae; genus Houttuynia; species Houttuynia cordata. Next base: position 3,486,619 of record CM077508.1, on the reverse strand, counting down.
GTTGATCAAAATCGACCTTGCAAAGCTCAATGAAATATTTGATGTCACCATAAGCAAGTCAAGACTGGTAAATCAAGAATGAGCAGGATACATATACAACTCTAGAAAAAGGACAGGGCTACTTTTCTGTATAGACATCTGGATAATAGGTTGGAGCATACCACATCTATTAGCTTAGAAACTTCCATTTATTCATTTCTCTATCAAAAGGAGTTCTAGCCTATGGATTACATCAGATATTTCCATGCCAACATGGCTTTAGACCTCGACAGCAAATTTATTTAGCAAATAAGATATTCAATGCCTATTTTTATGTAGCTGACACACAAATAACGCCTAGCATCTTAGCTATATTTTGAAACTGCAGTAGCTAGTTTTTATTTAGTAGATAATTTTGAGTTTCAATTGACAACAAGACCTACCTTTCCCATGGATGGGTACTTCCAAACCATGACTTGGTGCTGCGAATAGCCATGGGTACTGACAAGTTCATTAACATTTCGTGACCAAGCTAGATTGCACACCTGCCAGTAGAAGAGTGTTGAATAACTGTGTTATCTTTTATGTTTATCACTTGTTGTGATATATCAAGAAAGGAAGAAAAGCAAGAACATATAATAACCCGACTGCCAGTGTCCACACAATTCAACTAGTTACCATTTGAGGTATTCCAGAACCGTATGCACCTATCAGCAGTTCCACCCCCAGAAGCTAGAAGTCCGTTTTGGTGTGGAGACCACGCAATGGCTTTTACTGCAACCGTGTGCTTAGTGAGTCTGGTTGCTAAGAATGCTGATTCCACACCAAAAGCTGTTAAAGGTATAAAAAGAACTCACATCATAAGTTGCATCCAAGCAAACCATTCATTGTTTTCTTGAACAATTAGGTTATCCAAACCTGGTTGTCATTGCCTCCGGATGCATAACTGAGGGGTTTGCAAAACAAGAATTGCAAGCAGTTTGTAGAATTAACTCTCAGATTTGTTTTAAGTTTTACACTTGGAAGTAAATTCATGCTCTATGCCGCCCTCATGTCATTTTTTAACGCGGCAGACATCAAAACGATCAGATGTTTCTATATATTTGTAGGTACTGTACAAATTCCATCATATAGTAAAAGATCCATTACAAATCCTTGGTAATTTTGATGAATGGAAACATCTGATGAACACCCTCCCTCCCATTCTGCAATAGCAAAATTACCCAAAATTACCCATTCTGCAATAGCAATAACTGCCTACAAGAAAAATCTGAGCTTTTACCATAATCCTTGGTAAAAGATCCATAACATGCATATATTTGCACTGTACTACACTGAATCAAACTGAAATCCACACACATGCTACATGCTACAGAAGAAAAATCCATACTTCCACAAAAATCCAAGCTTAGACATCCATAACATGCAAAAATTTGCACTGGGCTATACCGAACCAAACCGAAGCTATAGAAGAAAAATCCAAGCTTTCACCAACCTCTACAAATTATTCTATAAATTTTACAAAAAGAAAATGAACAAAAATTTCAAAAAAAGGAAGGAAAGAGGAAATTACAGATTGTGGAGACTACAATCTCCTGCGAGCTTCTGGAATCGATGAATTCCGCTTCCACTGAAGATCTAATGTTTATGAGAAAAAAAACAGATGAAGAGAAGAAAGGGTTTGGAAATCTTTAGACGAATTGGGGAAGGCGGCGGGCTCTCAGTGGCGCTGCTCTCTCAGTGGAACCCCATGGCGGCGAAGCGAAGCGGCAGAGAAAATTTTTTGGAGACGAGCAACGAGGGCAAAACATGGGAATATTTTTCCCGTCTTCAACTGTGGCGCGCTTCTTCGGAAAAATCTCCTCCTGAGGAGCATCTCGATGAAGTCGACTTTTTGGGCAGAAAGTCGACTTCACTACACGGGGAGATTCAGGGAAAATAGCGTAACCAAGGCCCTGTTTGGTAGCGACTTTTCGCACCAAATTCTTTGAAAATCACGTGCTTTCTGCAAAAGCGCGTTTGGTTACGCTATTTTCCCTGAATCTCCCCATGTAGTGAAGTCGACTTTCCGCCCGAAAAGTCGACTTCATCGAGAAGCTCCTCAGGAGGAGATTTTCTCGAAGAAGCGCGCCACAGTTGAAGACGGGAAAAATATTCCCGTGTTTTGCCCTCACCACTTGTCTCCAAAAAAATTTTCTCCGCCGCTTCGCTTCGTCGCCATGGGGATCCACTGAGAGAGCAGCGCCACTGAGAGCCCGCCGCCTTCCCCAATTCGCCCAAAGATTTCCAAACCCTTTCTTCTCTTCATCTGTTTTTTTTTCTCATAAACATTAGATCTTCAGTGGAAGCGGAATTCATCGATTCCAGAAGCTCGCAGGAGATTGTAGCCTCCACAATCTGTAATTTCCTCTTTCCTTCCCTTTTTTTTGAATTTTTTGTTCATTTTCTTTTTGTAAAATTTATAGAATAATTTGTAGAGGTTGGTGAAAGCTTGGATTTTTCTTCTATCGCTTCGGTTTGGTTCGGTATAGCCCAGTGCAAATTTTTGCATGTTATGGATGTCTAAGCTTGGATTTTTGTGGAAGTATGGATTTTTCTTCTGTAGCATGTAATGTGCGTGGATTTCAGTTTGATTCAGTGTAGTACAGTGCAAATATATGCATGTTATGGATCTTTTACCAAGGATTCTGGTAAAAGCTCGGATTTTTCTTATAGGTAGTTATTGCTATTGCAGAATGGGTAATTTTGGGTAATTTTGCTATTGCAGAATGGGAGGGAGGGTGTTCATCAGATGTTTCCATTCATCAAAATTACCAAGGATTTGTAATGGATCTTTGACCATCTGATGGAATTTGTACAGTACCTACAAATATATGGAAACATCTGATGAAATTTGATGGAAACATCTGATGAAATCATGCAACAAAGACATAGTAGATTCTCTTTCTTTGAGCTCAACCTTTTAAACTGTTTACTTATTAGATAGGAAGGGTTACTGAAAGGAAACTGCTTTTAAGGAAATCTTCAGTTTGCATGATTATGGAGATCCACTTTTTGATGTCTGCCGCGTTAAAAAATGACATGAGGGCGGCATAGAGCCTGAATTTACTTCCAAGTGTAAAACTTAAAACAAATCTGAGAGTTAATTCTACAAACTGCTTGCAATTCATGTTTTGCAAACCCCTCAGTTATGCATCCGGAGGCAATGACAACCAGGTTTGGATAACCTAATTATTCAAGAAAACAATGAATGGTTTGATTGGATGCAACTTATGATGTGAGTTCTTTTTTATACCTTTAACAGCTCTTGGTGTGGAATAAGCATTCTCAGCAACCAGTGTTGAGACTCATTGAGCACACGGCTGCTGTAAAAGCCATTGCGTGGTCTCCACACCAAAACGGACTTCTAGCATTTGGGGGTGGAACTGCTGATAGGTGCATACGGTTCTAGAATACCTCAAATGGTAACCAGTTGAATTGTGTGGACACAGGCAGTCAGGTTATTATATGTTCTTGCTTTTCTTCCTTTCTTGATATATCACAATAAGTGATAAACATAAAAGATAACACAGTTATTCAACACTCTTCTACTGGCAGGTGTGCAATCTAGTTTGGTCATGAAATGTTAATGAACTTGTCAGTACCCATGGCTATTAGCAGCACCAAGTCATGGTTTCGAAGTACCCATCCATGGGAAAGGTAGGTTTTGTTGTCAATTGAAACTCAAAATTATCTACTAAATACAAACTAGCTACTGCAGTTTCAAAATATAGCTAAGATGCTAGGCGTTATTTGTGTGTCAGCTACATAAAAATAGGCATTGAATATCTTATTTGCTAAATAAATTTGCTGTCGAGGTCTAAAGCCATGTTGGCATGGAAATATCTGATGTAATCCATAGGCTAGAACTCCTTTTGATAGAGAAACAAATAAATGGAAGTTTCTAAGCTAATAGATGTGGTATGCTCCAACCTATTATCCAGATGTCTATACAGAAAAGTAGTGTTGTGAACGTGTTGTAATCAGTCTAGGAAGATGAAGAGTCAGTCTAGGAATATGAAAAGGTCAGGAATGTTGTAATCAGTCTAGGAAGATGAAGAGTCAGTCTAGGAATATGAAAAGTCACATCTTGTAATCAGTCTTGGAAGACGCGCCTCTCGTTCCTTATAAGGAGGATGTCCTCCTCCTTCTGGGTATGCAATAGTGAATCCAATTTTCCTTATTCTCTTTTCTTCTTCTTCTTTTCTCCCTTTTTCACCATGGCGTTTGATTTTGTTCGTGTTCCATACGGGAACACAACATTGGTATCAGAGCCGTTCCGATCTGCCGGAACGTGGGACGAATTGTTAAACATGGCCGTCACCATCCAAAGGGAGGTGGAACATCTCAGATCCTCCCAAAGAGCCGCCACCGTGACCGAGCGCCTCGACCTTGACCTTCACCCCCTCCGGGATGACCATGGTGTCCGACGACAGGATCGTCTTTCGCCCAGCCGCACTTCGCCCATCGTCGCCTCGTGAACGACACCCACTGTGGTCGCCTCGCCAATCGATTTTCCGAAGACGAAGGCCGATCTCTCCCTGACGCCACCACCGCCTAGCACCATCACCGGGTATTCCGTCCAGCCGCGGTGGGGCTTCCCACAACCGCCTCCGCCGTCTTACGAGCCCCAATACGGCCGCTTCCCCACTCCGCCCTCATCATTCCGGTCACCTCCATCAGCCCCAGCTGCCACCACGACCTCCGCGGTCCTCTCTCCGGTGAAGTCGAGCCATCCACCGCCGCCATCGACTCTTTCCCGGACGCCGCCGCAAAAGTTCACCCTAAAGGCGGTGCCTTTCTCCGCCTCCAGCACCGTCGTGGGCGACATGGTCACCATCGGAACCCACACCGTTTCCCTATCCACTCTCTATTCGTCGAAGGAGACTCCATTAGTCCCGGCGAGCACCATCCTAGCTTCTGAAGATGCGGCTGCCCACGCCGACGGCCATCCGGACTCTTCCACCACAGCCCCGATCGACACTGCTGACATGATCGTTTTGCCATCCTCTGTCACCACCAACGACAGGATGGAGGTCCTCCAGCCCACCGCCGCCATGGCTTCCGCGGGCGTTGGTTCCGATGAAATTGTGCTGTCCGGCGCCGTATCGAGACCTCGAGCGCTTCTGCCACTTCCTTCACGGCCACATCCGGCACACCACAGACGGCTGAAACACGGTTACTCTCAAGGCCGCTGGACCCAAAGACCACAGCGACCTCGCCGACTCCACCCCAAGCTCGGATTTTTTCGACGCCTACGGTCGCCACGACGCCGCCCAAAGCTGTGCCGCCGCCTCTGCCTCCTTGGCCAGCATCGCCGCCCAGGCGAGCACGGCCGGACACAGCAGTCCAGCGAGTTCCAGCGCCGGATGTATTCTCCACTTCCTCATGGTTCCCCGGTGTTCGACGGAATTCCCCATCCGGATTCTCTCATCTACACCGCCTTCAACCATGACAAATTTGGTTTCTTGCCCGAGGAATGTCTTCGGAACCTTGCCGGCTCGGGGGTTGCTATCCACGAACACAGGTTGGGTGCTGTAAGTGTGAATGCTGGAGAGGTAATTATACACACGACTGTTTGTTTGGCTGATGTTCTAAGTGCGCCATCCGATTTTTTTCCGTTGACGGTAAATTCCCACAAGCGTCTCCCTATTGCTGGTCGCACTAGTGGGGGTCTCTTCAAGTGTAAAGGGAGGGCTAGAAATCATGAGGTTCTCAATTGCAGATTGCCAGATCGACTTTTGCGGCCAACTATGCTGAAGGCAGCAGGAATTGCAGTAGCTCTTCCTGCAGTACCAAATTCTGAGCCAGTTGCCGGTGTTCGAGTTGGTCTGGTCGATAACAAATTTATTGTCAATCCTACTACTAAAGTGATGGAAGGTTCAGAACTGAACTTAGTGCTTGCTGGGGCATTACAGCCTGTGTTTGGATTATTGAGTTTCTACTGTTCAGAGAGCCAGAAGGAAATTGCATTATTACTTGGGCAAATTGCTGCAACTGAATCTGATTGCAAGGTGCATATGGTTCAGAGAGGTGTTGTAAAGCCACTTAGTGACATGCTCCAATCTACAAATGGACAGCTCAGGGAGATATCAGAAATTGCTCTTCGAAGATTGGCACATGATTCCCATAACCAGGCCGGAATTGCTCACAAGGGTGGTTTAATACCATTGCTGAAATTTCTTGACTCCAAAAATGGGTCTTTACAGTTCAATGCTGCAATTGGTGGAGTAGGAAAAATGGTGCTTATTGTGGAACTGATCAACAAGGTTGTCAAGGCTCATGGTGGTTTATCTGTCTTTGCTGATGGGGGTGGAAATTTAGGATTGGCCCCAGGCAACTTGCCGGCAGTATATAAAAGCATTAAGAAGGCAGGAGGCCTCTGTATTGCGGACGAAGTTCAAGCTGGCTCTGCACATACGGGCTTTGAAGCTCATCGTGTTGTGTCTGACATAATCATAATGGCAAAAGATATTGGCAATGGGATTCCGATTGCAGCTGTGGTCACCACTCCTGCGATTACTCAGGTCTTGACACAGAGAAGCTACATCAACACTTTTGGTGGAAACCCTGTTTATACCGGATCAACTTTACTTGAACACACTACATGCACAGCGACCAATTCAATGGGAGAGAATTCTTTAGCAAGCAGTCAACTGTCCCACTTGGCGGTTGAAAGTGAACTTTTGGTTTCTGCAGAACTGGGATTCACTGATGACAACCGTGACAACTTTTCTTTCATTGTTCTCCAATCAAGTGGATTTTCTGGGAAAGGTGTTTACCAACCAGTTGTTGATGCTGAAGTAGTTCAAGTTGAAGATGGGTCAGGCGAACAAAATCAATGGGAGCCGTGTCTGCTGTGGGCCTCCTCGGTTACACCAAGATTGCTACTTTCGATGTCATGCTTCATACCCGCGTCGAGCGTATTCTGTCAACGCCGCTTATGGAGCGCTTCGTTACTTGGCCGCCTTAAGGACAAGGCGGTAGCGGAAGCGTGGTGGAATGTTGTGAACGTGTTGTAATCAGTCTAGGAAGATGAAGAGTCAGTCTAGGAATATGAAAAGTCACATCTTGTAATCAGTCTTGGAAGACGCGCCTCTCCTTCCTTATAAGGAGGACGTCCTCCTCCTTCTGGGTATGCAATATTGAATCCAGTTTTCCTTATTCTCTTTTCTTCTTCTTCTTTTCTCCCTTTTTCACCATGGCGTTTGATTTTATTCGTGTTCCATACGGGAACACAACAAGTAGCCCTGTCCTTTTTCTAGAGTTGTATATGTATCCTGCTCATTCTTGATTTACCAGTCTTGACTTGCTTATGGCGACATCAAATATTTCATTGAACTTTGCAAGGTCGATTTTGATCAACATGAACTTTAACAGGTTGCAACTTCAAATGATTACTCACGGATTTCCATCATACTGCAGATAGTAGTAACAGAAGCAGGGGATGAGACACATGAACTTTAACAGGTTGCAACTTCAAATGATTACTCACGGATTTCCATCATACTGCAGACAGTAGTAACAGAAGTAGGGGATGAGACACTTAGATTTTGGAACGTCTTTCCATCTGCAAAAAAAACAGTAAAAAGATATCAATTTCCACCAGTATTTCTCAGTGTTCCTTCTTCCAAAGCAAGTAATAATACTGTTCAGCTCCAGGCACCTGTTTGTGATACTGGAATGTGGTCAACGGCTGGTAGATCACACATTCGATGAGGATCACAAAAGAGAAGCCGATTTCCTCTCAAGCTGCTAACCTTGTCCCATTTACACATATAAGCTAATTTTTAATTTATCTATTCTTTATTGTACATGGACTATTGACAAGTGACATTGTTGTTCTGATCTATAATTCTTTACATTTGATGATGGCCTACTCATGAATAAAACAGAATAAAGCATTTGCTTGCAATGTGCCTATTCTTATTTTAGCAAAATTACTTGCTTGTCCAAAATAAACTTAGACCATGGTAATGACAGAAAAATGGTTCTTCTAGGCTCCAGAATGTTTTGATTAATCACAGGAAAGGACTAAGTACTTACTGCTATCTAGGCTTACAGTATTCCCTTCCAAAGTTGTTTAGAGTTATGTGTTTCCAGAAATCCCTTCAAAATTTGTTTAAAAGTAATGTAGAGAGTAATTTGTAAGTTACACAATGGTGTTTAATGGGGAACTAACGTCACCAAGGATTCTGGTAAAAGCTCAGATTTTTCTTGTAGGTAGTTATTGCTATTGCAGAATGGGTAATTTTGGATAATTCTGCTATTGCAGAATGGGAGGGAGGGAGTTATTCATGGGTAATTTTGTAACTTCGTATTCCAGAATCTGCTTTCTGCTTATGTTGCCAAACGGACTACTCACGAAAAAGCTGATTTTTCCTTATTTTCAACCAAACACACATCACTTCATTACAAAAATCCAAAAAGTAGAATACCCTAGATTCTACTTCTTCTACTCCAAGAAGTTGCAACCAAACGGAGCCCAAATGTACTTTTGCGGAAAGCACGTGATTTTCAAAGAATTTGGTGCGGAAAGTCGCTACCAAACGGGGCCTTGGTACAATTTTTTAAATTCTTTGGCCCCATCTCTTTTTCTTTGCCACTTGCATCTCTAATTTTTCATAAGTGTTTGGCTTACTAATAAACAATTCTACGATTTCATCACTTTCGTATTCACCTCTATCGATTGCAATTCTCCCACTATGCCTTAGCACAAATAAAACTATTTCTCCCACGGCCCCGCCATCTCACAAAACCTCTAATAAGCACACTAACAATGCATTACTGTGAATTTTTTACTGTGATCACACAAAAAACTACTCAATAAAAGCGGAAATGGAGAAAGTGAACCAAATGAAATTAATGTTTTATTGCAAATAGTATTTCATCACAACAATGAGGAAGAACATGTCTTATTTAAAATTCAAAGTTACTAATAAATTCTCCCTCTATCTCACATTAATTGTCTTGATTGGAAAATCCAACATGAAGTAAAATTAGTCCACTCTCGATTTCCAATCGAGCAAAACAATATGGGACAGAGGGAGAATCACCTAAAAGTTGACATTTTCAGCCACTTTATGCTCTCCAAATCATCCATTCCCAAAAGTAAACAAATCAAAGCACGTGATCAGCCTTCCACAACCCAAATTGATTTTTTTAAACAAGAAATCAAA